>OX369275.1:15096298-16296298 GCA_947284805.1 Coleophora flavipennella
TGCGTTGGGGAATCATGGTAAGCCGGCTTCCATCTTCGGCATCATCGTCACTTACCATCAAGTAAGATGATGCCAAGGGCTTACCAATTGAGAATAATAAAAAATATATATTTCCGGTTCTGTACCTACCTATTAATGTGTACAAGTATTGATAATTACTCGGATAATTATCAAACCGCATAGGTACGTACAATTACAACGTCAGGGAGGGACTCCGCTGGGAATACAGACAGTTACCTGTGTGATCTAGCGCTAAAACAATTAAAAATTAATCTTATCTAGGATTTTATTTCCTTAACGTATCGATTTGTTAGTGCAAATAAGAATAGCAATAGTTAAATGGCCGTGAATTTATTAATTAGTTACTTTAGTGCGAATTTTTGGGGATCTTCAAGGCGAGAGTGAATAGGCATTATTTGAGTTTGCGTGTACCATCTTCGACTACATCGCCACTTACCATCAGGTGAGATGTAGTCAACCGCACTCAAAATTTTAATAAAAAAAAAGAATCACAAAAAAATCGTTCTCCGTGCGATTGGTACGTAGGTATACCTATTTACCTTAAAAAAGCGACGATGCCCAAACGGTAGCGATTTGATGATTTCTAACTTATGTTCTAGATCACTTTTTTTACGAAACTTATGTACAACTTACTTAATTACATAAAGGAAATGAAACATTGTGAGAAATCCTGCTCATATTATGATAACCATATGTGTATGACTATCGGGTTGCACACGTCTCATAATTTACAGTGTTAATCTAAATGCCCCAACTCGTGAATCGCGTTGCACACGTCTCAATCTACGGTGTTAATCAAAATGCCCCAACTCGTGACTGTGGGTGGAGATATCTATATCGTGCATTTCAGAATAAGAATAGGTACCGTATACAAATTATACAATTTGAAAAGTCTCATCATGGAACGCAGATCTAATAGATGTCTTAGGTATGTACTTACTTAAGTCTTTTACAATTAATCTACCTCCCTAACTGCAGGGAGTAAAATTAACAATTAAATACTACATTTTACAACTATCCTAAACTATTAAACGAGCAATATTTGAATATACGTATGTATGTTTTGAGATCTTGAAAACGGCCCTAACCTTTGATAATGTTTTTAAAATCCACAATTGCTAAGCCCTTGACATCACCTCACCTGACGGTAAGTGATGATGATGCCGAAGATGAAAGCGGGCTTACCAAGATTCCCCAACGTAATGGGGAACTTGCTATCTTATCTTCAAGCCAAAACACATAAATGCTTTTAACATTGATATTTGGCGGCAAGACTTAGATAAGATGGTGGTAGTTAGCCAAGCGGGCTTATAAAAATGCCCTTCCACCAACCAACCCGAGTCATACAAAGGTAGACTCCGCCGGGAATCGAACCCGCGACCTCCAGATCCAAAGCTAATGGACTTAACCGTTACGCTACGGAGGCGGTTAGAATATTATTATTGTGGTTTTTGTGGGCAAAAAATCGATCTAACTAGGTCTTATCTATGGGATATCGCGTATTTCCGTTTTTTTTTACTAAAACTTAATTTGGTCATGTTATTACAGAAACATAGTATAAATAATATAGATCTGGCTTAATTCATCAGACAGATCGCTTGCGGCAATATCTCAGTTCGTCTCGCAGCGCGGATTCCGAAGTAGCTTGCACAACTCCTTATATAAAACTGGTGCACCATCAAAGATGTTGTCAATTTGATACTTGCAAGTACTCGGTGAGAGCGCCCTGCATCCCGGCCTTGCCGCACCATGAGGGTGGCTCTAGCGTTAGGAGTTACAGTGTTAATTGCTTTCGTTCACGCGCGCCGACTTCCTTACAAGAAACATGATGATCTCCCCAATGATAGTATTGATAAAGAAGAGGTTATAAGTGACCAGAAACCGGCTGCAAGTGGACATAAGAAAGAACACCACCATCATCATGATTATAAAAAGGGTGGCGGCAAGGAACACCATGCTCACCATGATAATGAACACGGTGAAAAGGGTCACAAGGGGTACAAGGGCCATCACCATCACGAAGAAGGAAAAAAAGGCCACCACGATAAGGAACAACATAAAGGGGAATACGATGATCATGGGGGACACCACCATGACCACCATCATAAAGACGGGCACTACGGTGAGCACCACAAGGGTGAGAAAGGCGAGAAAGGCCATAAGTACGAAGAAAAGGGGCACTACAACAAAGGACACTCTACCAAAGGACACCATGAAATACACAAACTCGATGAATTCAAAAAAGATAAACACTTCTTCGATGAGGAAGGCGATTCCGGGCACGAGGAGAAGCACGGGGGATTCCACGAGGAGCACGGACACAAGAAGGGCGGGAACTTCCACAAGGGGCACCATCACGGCGGGCACCACCACCACGAGCACGGTGAGAAGGGCCACCACGAAAAGGGCGGCCACCACCACGACCACAAGGGTCATAAGGACGCGGGTGGGCACGACGAACACTACCACCACCACCACGATCACGCCAAGAAAGGAGGACACGCGCATCACAAGAAATACGGTTACAAAAAGGGACATTGACCAATGTGATAATATCTGTGGTTCACCTTACTGGGTCCAAGGTTTAACTACCATCCTTATACCTAAGTGATTAATTCTTAGCGTTCGATTATTATGCTCTATAATTCTAGTTAAGTAATTTAATTTGAGCAAATTGTTTAATTTCATAAAAGATGTTAAATTATTGTTAAGTGTAAGAACATACATAAAGTCATTATTATAAGTATATTTTTATAATAATTCACATAAAAGACTTTGTTGAAGGTGTTATTGGTTTTAAACACTATTTTTTTGAACTTGTATACGTACGATTGTGACTTATAAGTGATAAGCCAAAAAACTACATAATTTATTGAATTGCCGATTTAAATTTCCGAAGAAATCGAAACAGCTCCTATAAAATGCATGTAACCTGGCAGACGTCTGCCTTTTAACAGGACTAAACAAGTGTCAAGTGTGTGTCGTACCACTCGCAAATAAGGTTTAGTAGTCTTAAAAAAAAAATTGTGCAGCCTCGCTGTGCATACATTCTCGCGAAGCCTTTACCGTCATGCATGGTTTTCTAAAACCATTTTCGTCTCTGTGTTGCGTGACGGCAAAGAAATTATTACATCGTCACAAACTTTTTCGTCAGAGCAGCCATCATCGTTTGTCCTCTGTACCGTAGCTCCAAGACGAGAGCAGCCATGATCGTTTCGTTCTCTGTACCGTAGCTCCAAGAGGAGTGAAACTTTTATTAATGATCGTTTCGTCCTCTGTACCGTAGCTCCAAGACGAGAGCAGCCATGATCGTTTCGTGCTCTGTAAATGTCTATAATGTGAAAAAAAGTTTCACTTTTACCATGGTTTCATAAAACCACACACTCTTTTTTGATTCAGGATCCGTTTGCAAAATATTAAGCTTTATAGTACTAATTTTTGTTAGAGTCAAGCGTCCGAAATTGTAATTAGTAAGACCTTATAATCAATGTATTTGACTCTGACAAAAAATTACCTCATTAAAACTTAAAATTTCGTAAACGAACCATTTATCGAAAAAATATTCATTACAAACCATCAATTGTTTTAAAAAAAACCTACCTATTCAACGATGCCCCACACAGTCGTACATGAATAAAAAGCTAACACTCCGGGAATGCCGACAGAAGTGAAAACTTTTTACAGTCTTATATAAGTTTTGACCCTCCGAGTGTTCCTGGCGAACTACTAGGTTGATAAAGTTTTGATCCTGCGAGTGTTCCTGGTACCATGTCGGTTACAGTGTAGCGAGTTCAATGATTTTTTTTTCCATCACAAAAATGCCGAACACGCCTAAAGGAGTTTTCACTTCAAAAAAATCTATATTTACGAGAAGTACCGTAAAAAGTAATTACAGAATTCTATTCCTGTATAAAGCATCGGTGGCACAACCGGTAACGACTCAGTCCATCTAACCAGAGGTACCGGGTTCAAATCTGGACGGCCAATGTACCAATGAGTTTTTCAAAAACTTACGTACATACTTACCGATTGCTTTAACGGTGAAGGAAAACATCGTGAGGAAACCTGCACACGCCTGCGAAGAAACTCGAAGGCTGTGTGTGAAGTCGACCAACTCGCACTGGGCCCGCGTGGTCGACTAAGGCCTAATCGCCCTGATTCAGGGTAGGCTCGAGCCCCTCGGTGGGGACGTATATGAGCTGTAATGATGATTCCTGTATAAATAGGCGTCACAGATTTGTACAACCATACCAAATTTTATCTTTACAGCAGTGATAGTCTGAGTGAAACGGCTGTGACATAGCGACGGACAGACGGAGCTGGCGGATGGCGAATATTTTAGTATTTTGATTTCGGAACCCTATACCCGTTTTACCGCCTCCGTAGCTCAGAGGCCAAGTTCACTGACTTTACACAGGAGGTCGCGGGTTCGATTCTCGGCGGGGTCAATTGTAAGACTCGGTTTGGTTGATGGTAGGGCATTTTCTAAGCCCGCCTGGCTAGCTACCACCATCTTATCTAAGTCTTGCCGCCAAATATCAATGTTGATATCATTGGTGTGTTTCGGCATATGATAAAATAGCCAGTTCCCCATTGCTTTGGGGAATCTTGGTAAGCCCGCTTCCATCTTCAGCAACATCGTCACTTACCACCAGATGAGATGTTATCAAGGTTTTACCAATTGTGAATAAAAAAAAAAGGTGTAGGTAGTTTAAAAGAGCATTAATTGCAGGAACGACGAGCAATATTCTCTCATGAATCACACCTCAGACCTGTGCCTCAGACACTACATACAACGGTCGTGAAATGATACCTATTTTTAGAAACAAATGACGGAGCAAACAAAATTACGACGAAATCCTGTACGTTCGACAAAGCAAACTGTAACCAATCTGTATCAATCTGGGTGACGAGGGGGTGAGGTCGCAATCTAGAGAGCGGCAGGGAGTGTCCATACTGTATGTTAGTACTAATATATATAAGGTGTAACAAATTTAGCTGAAACTATTTTTACTGGTGCTTCTACCAATGAAACTGAACAACTTTCTCCATGGAACCCATAGTCAAATCGCAAAATAAAAAATTGGCTCCCATACTAATTCGATCAGCTGATCAGCCAACTTAGTATGGGAAGTTCAAAAATTCTTTTTGAGATTTGACTATGGGTTTCATGGGGAAAGTTGTTCAGTTTCATGGGTAGAAGCACCAGTTAAAATAGTTTCAACTAATTTTGTTAGACCTTATATACATTGCCTGAATTAAGATTTTAAGGTATGTAGGTATGACGTATGTAGGTAAATATAACGGAACCGCCATTCTATAGTGCCGCTACGTCAAAAAAGCTGCAAATGATGTCATAGCATGAAAATAGGAACGATTGATCTTTAGGCCATAATATGAATTAATTTGACGCGTAGCACTAAAAAAAGGAGAGGAGTTATGGTATCAAATGGAAGGGCTTTCTGAGCTGATTTTAGAATGATTTTTTTTTCTGCTGGACATAGGCCTCCCCCAAGGATCTCCACGACGACCGGTTCTGCGCTGCCCGCATCCAGCGGCTTCCCGCGACCTTCACCAGGTCATCGGTTATATTTAAGATAAAATAGATAGATTCTAAAATAGATTTTAGAATTCATTGATTTTTGTTTTTAAAATAACAATTTAGTCACTTGTTTTAGATTAAAAGAAAATACTGGAGGAGCCCAAACTTGGTATGTTTTGAAAATAATTTTAATTACGCCATAACTCCTCTCCTTTTTAGGGTTCCGTAGTAAAACAAGGAACCCTTATAGTTTAGTCATTTTTGTCTGTCCGTCTGTCTGTCCGCGGCTTAGCTCCTAGACTATTAGTAGTTAAGAGCTGAAATTTGGCAAAGATATATACAATAATAACGCGGAGAGAACTGTAAAAAAAATTAACTTTTTGAAGTAGGTAAAGTGAGGATGGTTCTTTTTTCTCGTCAAACCTAGTCGTGTGGGGTATCGTTGGTTAGAGCTTAAAAAATAGTGTGAGTCTTCTAAGACCATTTTATAATTTAGGGTACAGTTTTCGAAAAAAATAGGCTTGAAATGGCTAAATTTTGTTGGAGTCGGGTGTCCGCACCCTCTAACAACTAAGCCGCTGTATTTGAAAACTTGAAAATTAGATATGGACGCGATAAGGGCAACTACGGAACCCTACATTTCGCGTGGCCTGACACGCACTTGGCCGGTTTTTTAATTAATTTTTTGGTGCTACGGGTCAAATTGATTCATATGGCCGTAAGATTAATCGTTCCGATTTTTAAGCTTTTATCATCATTTGCAGCCTTTTCCTGAATTTCGGGGTGTACCGCTAGCCCTACTAGGCTTGCAGCTCCGTCTTGTGGTTCTTGTTTTCTCGCGATACATTAGCATCTCACCTTCTCTACTCTAATAGGTGTACTTTTTATCGTCATATCAGCCGAAGGACGTCCACTGCTCGACCAAAGTATATATATTAGTACTAACATACAGTATGACACTCCCTGCCGCTCTCTAGATTGCGACCTCACCCCCTCGTCACCCAGATTGATACAGATTGGTTACATTTTGGTTGTCGAACGTATAGGATTTCGCCGCGATTTTGTTTGTTCCGTCATTCCTTTTTTGAAATGTCATATCTGGCTCGTTGTATGAAGTGTCATAGGGATGGGCTCGACGAAGGCCTCCCCCAAGGATTTTCACGATGACCGGTTCTGCGCTGCCCGCATCCAGCGGCTTCCCGCGATCTTCACCAGGTAATTGGTCCACCGAGTGGGAGGCCTGCCTACGCTACGTTTTCCAGTGCGCGGTCGCTACTTGAGAACTTTTTTAACCCTAACAGTCATCTGTTCTACGAGCTAAGTGCCCCGTCCACTGCCACTTAAGTTTAGCAATTCTGAGAGCTATGTCGGTTACTTTGGTTCTCCTACGGATCTCCTCGTTTCCGATTCGATCACGCAGAACCCTGCGTGTACTTTAATATTATAGAAATATTTTATAAACATTTTTAAACATCTACGAGTTACTCTCAACTTGCTGGTACTTTGATTTCCAACTTTTTGTTAATTTATTCTATTTGGGTGGTGGTGTTGCATGTTAATACAGGATTAAATACACAATACATACTTGTTACAAACAAGTTATTATAGAAACGTCAAAGTATCGGAAGACCTAAAATAACATTGGTATGAACTTAAAATATTACGAAACACCAAACTAACTCAGTTAGAGTTAAGGCGAGGTATTGATTGGAACAGTTGTCTCTGTCTTTTTGTTTAAGTGTAAAGAGTAAAGAAAAAAACACACTTTTTCAATGGCTTTTCGTTTAAATCAAAAGCTACCATGAAAGTATAAAAAATAATAAAATTACTCACTTGCGACTAGCGGTTCTTTTTTTACAGAGGCCGGTTAACGGCATTTGGTGAAACTATTTGCCACCGGGTTTTTTTAGAGTAACTCGACCCTGCTGAACTCGATTCTGCCCAATATCAACCCGTCCCCCGCTCCGTTCCCACCCTTTTTCCCCAAAATATGTCCCGATTTGCGGTTTTTTTACATTTTTTTTCAAAACTGTTATAGATCAAAGAAAACTGTCTATGACAACAATAATCCGCATTAAATTCTGTTCAACATTAACATATAAATCATTTGACTAGCATAAAAAATTAAGAAATAACGCCTTCCCAAACTGTATTTTTTTTCCATAGTTTTGGCATTCGCAGTTAATTTATTGAAAAACGGTCAATTCTATGACAAAATAGCCAAGAAGTGAAATAATCTGCATACATTTATCTATAAAACAAGACTTAACTTACCGTCCTATGAGTAATAGGTCACGATTTGTATTTATACAAAATTTCCAGCCCGAGCGTCAATTCTCTCAAAAGGTCTCTCCTTGAAAATTGACGCTCGAGCTGGAAATTTTGTATGGGAGGACGAAGTTTTTTTTTGTTTCCGGTGTATGGTTTCTTAGGTAAAGTATTAGAAATTATACAGTTTGGAAAGGCGTTATTTCTTAAGTAATTATGCCAGTCAAATGATTTATATGTAAATGTTGTACAGAATTTAATGCAGATTAATGTTGTAATAGACAGTTTTCTTTTATCAATAATAGTTTCGAAAAAAATATGGAAAAAAAACGAAAATCGGGACAAATTTTCAGGAAAAAGGGGGAAAAGGGAGCGGGGGAGGGGTTGACACCGGGCAGAATCGTGTTCAGCAGGGTCGAATTAGTCTAAAAACCCGGTGGCAAATAATTTCATTAAATGCCGTTAACTGTTGAAAGCAGAATCAATTTGAAATGTCACCATTAGTCTACTTTGTATTATCATAATAATTATATGTTGTATTTTTTTTAAATTTATACTTCAAAATATTAATCATACATAACTAGAGTTGAAAGTAACGGTGCAGACCTATCATTGGGATTTTTTTCTATTGAACCAAAACTGCTCAATCGTGTTTCCAATAGCTTTTGACTTTAAGGAACGTCATCAAAAATAAGGGTATTTTTTCAATCTTGGGTTTTCTATCGCTTAGGAGTAATTGACGTTAAAAATAACGAAAATCTGTAATATTACCGCCTTAATTAAATCAAGCGCGAACTCACTTGTTTTGAAACATAGTTCTCTTGGGCGCATACAAATTCAAATAACAATGCGGTTCATCATAATATTTGTTAATTTCCCAGTTGTTTTTGCTTGATCTGTTTATGTTTAATAAAGGTTTTTTATTAATTGCGAGGATGTACCCGCGGGAATTACTGAAAGAAAGACTTGAGTTTTCTTTCTACGTGTATACTCAGAGAGAAAAAAGTCTAATCTATGTAATTAGTACAAAAGTAGTTTTAATATTAGATATTTAAACCCGAGCGTTGGTGGCGTAACGGCTAGGGCCACTGCCTCCTGTCCGGGGGGTCGTGATTCGAATCCTGCCACGTACCTATGTGTTTCGAATTTCGATTTTATATGTACGTTTACCCGACGCTCCTATGGTGAAGGAAAACATCGTGAGGAAACCTGCTTAAGTGCGAAGAAACTCGAAGGTTGTGTGTGAAGTCGACAAACCCGCACTAGGCCCGCGTGGTCGACTAAGGCTCGATCGTCCTAATTCAGGGTAGGCTCGAGACCTTTGGTGAGGACGTATATGAGCTGATCAATTCGCTGCTGATTTAAACAAGTCTCAATACAATAATACACCAACGTCAGATCCGTAGGAGATCCAAAGTAACCGACATAGCTCTCAGAATTGCTAAACTTAAGTAGCAGTGGGCGGGGCACATAGCTCGTAGAACAGATGGCCGTTGGGGCAGTGAAGTTCTCGAGAGGCGACCGCGCACCGGAAGACGTAGCGTAGGCAGGCCTCCCTTTCGGTGGACCGATGACCTTGTAAAGATTGCGAGACACCAGCTGGATGCGGGCAGCGCAGGACCGGCCGTTGTGGAAGTCCTTGAGGGAGGCCTTAGTCTAGCAGTGTACGCCTCTATTAATAATAAGTATATTGGGCAAAAAATGATAATTATGCGTACACAAACATCGGCCAAGTAGGTACGTGTTAGACCACGCAAAGGCGACGCTAGCCAATGGCTCAAGGTAGGCAAGATGACAGATAGGAGTATTTAAGGGGTATTTTGAAATCCATGAGAGTAGGCGAGAAAAAAGCGAGAGAAGCGAGCGCGAAATTTGCAAAATTCTGTAGAAATGAGTATGACTACATTCTTCGTATTTCCTTAACCGACTCAGGGACAACCGAACCAAAGGGAACCTAATTAACAGTTGAAAAGCGAGCGAAGCGAACACGATTCTTTTATTTTATATGAAAAATGAAGTCATTTTTAACTGACTTAAAAAAGGGGGGTTTTTAATTCAACTGGTTTTTTGTATGTACGTTATGCTCTTTCTTCGCCAAATGTGAACCGATTTTAATGGTTCTTTAATTGATAGGGTATTATGGCTCCAGGATGGTCCCATGTAAATTGCATCAAAACCGGTTACGTATTTGTTTAGAAAATTATTAAAAAAAAGTGTGTGTGTCAGCTCCGACGCACGACTGGAGTTTACTCTTTACTAACGATTATAAATGTGTTGGGGGATGGCGGCCACTATTTATCAATTCTGACAACGGATTCGTTATAAGGGACCTCTGGGACCCTCAGATTTTGGAAGCAAGCGGTCGAGTAACTGAAAAGTTCAAAATGGCGGCCATTTTTTTCAATTCTGACAAGAAAATCTAACAACACCTCACACTCTAAAATCCATTTAGCCGTTTAGGCTACAGGACGAGCCAAAGAAATAAACATACATACATACATACGTACATACATACATACGTACGTACATACGTACGTACACACATACACACAATTTACACACACACATACATTACACACACATTGCACACACATCCCACATACATTACATACACAGAACACACACATTACGCACATTACACACACACACATTACACATTAAGCACCCTTTACACACACCTGACTCACATTACACTCACATTACACACACGTTACACACACATTACATACATTCACACATACACACATACATACATACACACGTACATACATACATACACCCAAATAAGTTGCGCACAAAATTAATAACTATACTATACAACCAAAGCATAACGCATAACGTCTTATTTTACTCCCCATAAATTTTCATACCCCGGGCTTATACATGAAAATCGATTCTTAAGGAGTAAACTCCAATAAAATCCAAAAAACAAAATGTTTACCTTGGTTGTTGCGATTGCAATTGATTTGTAACGAGTTTAACGTGGTCAAATATTAGGTGTATTTTAAGGAAAATCAGGTTAGGTAATTATAGGTTTGCTATCTGTCACTCCTTATCGATGCCATTGCCCAAGTAATCGTATCATCTCATATACCTCCCCACCGAGGGGCTCGAGCCTACCCTGAATTAGGGAGATTGGGCCTTAGTCGAGACCACGCGGGCCCAGTGCGGGTTGGTCGACTTCAAATTTCAAATTTCTTCGCAGGCGTGTGCAGGTTTCCTCACGATGTTTTCCTTCACCGTAAGAGCGTCGGATAAACGTACATATGAAATCGAAATTAGAAATCACATTGGTACGTGGCAGGATTCGAACCACGACCTCACGGACAGGAGGCAGCGGCCCTAGCCGTTACGCCACCGACTCTCTAATAAGTAATACAATATCGCCCAAGTAATACTAATAAGAAACTGATTTTTACTTTCGAGCGACGAAGGAGTAAAAAAACTAAGTTGAAATTTTCATTGATTGTCTTACACATTACAAAAAATGAGTGTGTGTGTGTGTCTGTATGTCCGCCCGATGCACTAGTTCCTAAACTACTAGACGTATTTGGGTAAAAATTGGGTTAGATCAATATTTTCTTTATATCCAGCCTTTTTTTAAAATTTCCTCTATCTTAACTTTTTAGGATTGCCACCATAATTAAAAATAAACCTTTTTTTAAATCAAAAATGGCTCTTTGAAAGAAACTCGCTACGTTACAATAACTTTATATAGCTTACTCAGAGGCGTATTTAAGAATCCGGCGCCCCGGGCACAAAAAAAAATCCGACTCTCTAAGTGACAAAAAACCGGCCAAGTGCGAGTCGGAGTTGAGCGCGTAGGGTGTTAGTTGAGTTCCGTACTGCCACATGATAAACGTCACCTTATACTGTAACCTTCTGTTCGCATGTTCGTATTGGTTCGTCACCCTTGTTACCGCTAGTCCGACTTGGCTAGCTTTATTATTTTTTGGTGAACCAAACCTCCGGCCGCCCCTCATCTCTTGCCGCCCCGGGCCAAGTGCCCCCCTGGACATAAATACGCCTCTGAGCTTACTGTATCACACTTAATATTATGAAGGTGAAAGTTTGTGAGTGTGCATGTTTGTTACTTCTTCACGCAATAACTACTGAACGGATCTGGCTGAAATTTGGTAGGTAGACATATAAGGACCTGGACTAACACACCGGCTACTTTTTCACGCTCGCAAGCCGCTTGCGGCTCGCGCACTGCGCACCCTCGAAAAGTCATAGGAACGTTATCTTCGCGGGTGAAGCCGCGGGAAACAGCTTGTACTGTATAACGGTGTAGTTTGTTATTCCGGAAATAATCGGAATGATATACCTCCCATACAAATCCAGATCGTTTTTTTACCTTTTTTAAAAAATTGCTCTAACGATTTTAAAATGAAAATTGGCGAATAACAAGGACTTGTTAAGGCCTAGGGTAAAGAGTATTTCATTATTCCAGAAAGAAGATTAGAATAAGGTAGGTACCTCCCATATAAAACCATTTGTGAAATTTTCATCAAACCTAGTATACCTATTTTAATTGCTTCTGGGTAAGGGTAACGATTATCGTTGTTTTGTGTATTCCCGATTACGCCAGACGGTGAAGGCTTCGCGAGAAAATGCGTTCATTCTGCGTCTAAGAACTAGGTGACTAATTGTATATTTTTGAAGTACATATTAGGATTTTCTCTGTCACGAAAAACCGTTACGGCCGCGTGGAGGGGGCAGACGATATATCGCGTAGTAAGAGGCGGCAGTGGCGGAGGGATATATATCTATATTTTTTAAATCATGAAGGTTCTCCGGCATGAAGATAAGATAGCCAGTTCCCCATTGCGTTGGGGAATCTTGGTAAGCCCGCTTCCATCTTCGGCAACATCGTCACTTACCACCAGGTGTGATATTCTCAAGGGTTTACCAATTGTGAATTTAAAAAATTGATTATTTGATTTTTTTTTGATAATCATTTTATGAATTTCTTTTTGAAATAATCCTTTTGAAATTTTTTTTGGAATGTTTTTTTGATTTTTTTAAAATATATTTTTTCTAATATTTTTTTTGTTCGTTGAAGTTTCACTTCTACTATTGTCCCAGCACACATTTCGTTTTTTTGCTTTGTATGGGGACCTCCAAATCGATTTTTTTGCTTTGTATGGGGACCTCCAAATCGAAATCAAGAATATCTCGAGATTTGGAGCCTCCTCACTCGACTGAATACCTTGAAGAACGAAGGAGTTCAACTAATGCAGATAAAGAACTTGGGATACATTAAATTTTTTTGCCTTTTTTGACGGAACAGAGGTTCAGGGTTGGAGCCCTATGCTACGGTAGTTCAGAAGCTGTTCTCAGAGTTGGTAAACGCCCTTCGGCCGTGTACGTAACCGACCTTTCGTAACTGGTAACGAAGCAAGAAAAAAATATCTTTGTACGATACTGGTTTCGAATAAAGATAATTTTTTCTTCGTACGTAATATTAGTTTTGAGAGATGATAATATCACAAACCCAGGCGAAATCGAATGTTTACAATCTAACCCCTTTTCGATCTCGACCTGGCTTGACTCTCTGGGCTCTAGGCTAGTGAAGGATAACCTGAATCGTATCCTATGATGATGAACAAAAAATTTAAGGACGTGATGTTGATAAAATATTTGACCTAGGAAAACGATTTAGGGTAAGTATTTTGAGACAGTTTTCAAGTAATCAACCAGTGACTTCGGAATCCTACATTATCGTGGTCCGACAAACACTATGCCTTTACACTTTTTATTTCTTTATCTGTGAACTTTTTGATTAGGAATTCAGAGTAAATTGGGCCTCTAATTAGATTTAAGTACGATAAATATATACGTGTACAATTTACACGTATATATTTATCGTACTTACGTGTACAATTTACACGTATATATTTATCGTACTTACATGGGTACATATTTATTTGTTGTAACTGGTAACGAAGCAAGAAAAAAACATCTTTGTACGATACTGGTTTCGAATAAAGATCATTTTTTCTTCGTACGTAAAATTAGTTTCGAGAGATGATATCAAACCCAGGCGAAATCGAATGTTTACAATCTAACCCCTTTTCGATCTTGATCTGGCTTGACTCTCTGGGCTCTAGGCTAGTGAAGGATACCCTGAATCGTTTTCCTAGGTCCAAAAGTTTAGAAACACCAGGGACACGTTGTTAACAACTTTGACGAACTTTATTTTGGGAACGGTAAACCTGACAAAAAATTGTTCTTTACATCCTTATCCTTACTAATATTATAAATGTGTTTTTTCCTTGTTTGTCAACTTTTAACGCTTTAACACCTTGACCAATCTTGATGACATTTGGCACGCAGGTAGCCTATGTCACGAGGAAGGACATAGGTAACTAATTAGTAATCTGTGACATAGGCTACTATTTATCTCGTGAAAATAATATAGTCCGATGCAGATCCTGAGGGAACTGAAAAAATACTCTTTTGGTCGATTTCTTTAACATCGCTACGGAACATTCTCGTATATCTACCAGACACGCTAAACTACCAGGTTTATGATATAGCGTCATTACGGAACAATGGATTGTTGTGATTTTCGCAAAAAGATAGTTTAGGGGGTGGTCAATGACATAATTTACTAATTAGCGTATCTTGAAATAGTTCCCGAGGGATCTGGGGAAAACTCATTTCCACGCTCGTGCACGTCGCGGCGTCGCGTCGTAACGGAACAACGGATTGAAGTGACTTTTTTGTATAGAATTGGTTGAGAGGATGGGAAGTAACATAGACTGCTAATGAGAATAGCCCGATCTGGGATAGGGATCTGGAAAAAACTCATGTCAACGCTCTCGTGAGCCGCTTGCGGCCCGTGCAACACTCACCCTCAAAGACAGTCGTAAAAACGAAGTCCACGCGGGCGAAGCCGCGGGCAAACGCCACGATGCGACGTTAGCATGAAGGTCAGCTGTTTATTTATTTCCAATAACTAAAATACAAGGAAAACATTTGTTTTAAACAACAGCGCAACCCCATCATATCTGCTTTTGCACTAATTGCCTGTTATTTTTCAACTGTTCAGCTAATAAAATCTTATCTACAGCATTAATAAGCATGTTTTATTAGAAATCCTATCAAAGCTTTGTTGGGTTGTTAAATTAAATAATAACAATCAAAAAGTAGAAAAAAAAACCATTTAAAAAAAATAATAATTGTACTTTACCAGTCTCATCTAACATTATGGTCACTTTACAATAAATAGACAAACTAGTAGTCTTTTATATCACACTCTAACCGCGGCTGCATTATTTATATTAGGTACTAATATGTAGAAATTCCTTGCTCTAGAGATACCTAAACATATATAAATTCTCTGTTACTTAGTCGATTGATTAACGATTATACTCAATCAAAATGTTCAGCGTCTCTCTACGAAATCCGAAAAAAAAACAATCCCACAAATAACATTTTCATGTAAAAATGTTGCCAATACGAGTCTACGTAGCTAACCCTGTGAAAAATTTATCAGATCTCGTATAAAGCCAAGCTGTAAAGACTGCACGCTCTAAACCTACAAGCTCTACACTACACCTTACTCATAATATATGAAAAAGTGGTCAAATCTCATGTAGAGCCAAGATTTTTGATCTATGCGCCCTAACTTTATCGTTACTTATCATTAGGTGAGATGATGTCAAGGGTTTACTAATTTGTGGATAAAAAAAAATGTCGAAGCCCTCCTGTGTAGCACGAAAAACATCTTTACAGTTTAGGGCAGAAACAAGTGTTGTATATAACCTTGACGAAGATTGATAATTCAGAACTCTGAACTGGTTTCTTCACCATGGTATGCCTAACAAAATACTCATAGAAAAGACATCAACGCGAGCATCATGATACGTATTGCGGAACAGTCATAGGATTACATCAAGGAGAGCCCAATACTTATTCTGACGACAAGGGGCTCGAGGGTTGCTTTTTTAGTGTTACAGAGTCAAAATGGCAAAAACGGACCCTTAAAACTTAATGTCCGTCCATGCGTCCGTCACAGTCCATTTTCTCTGCTATTATTTGACCTATAGTAATGAAATTTAGTACACAGATGTAAAATAATGACCCGCAATGGAAAATGGAGTCAATATGTCAACAGTTTTTTAAGGGTAGCCTCCCTTATAATAAGTAAGTGGGGTATAATTTTTTTTATGTACTTCTTCGACTTGGGTATCGTTGAATAGATCTCTCATAACGCATTAAAGTTCTTTCGTTTATCACTTTTTTTTGATTAAAAATAGTATTTACGAAACATTGAGCTCCAGTGACACCTCTAGTGTCCTTAAACTCTGAAAGCAATGTAGGTACTAGATATTATGTATTGCTTAATAATTTTTTTTATTTTTTTTTATTCACAATTGGTAAACCCTTGACAACATCTCACCTGGTGGTAAGTGACGATGCTGCGGAAGATGGAAGCGGGCTTACCAAGATTCCCCAACGCAATGGGGAACTGGCTATCTTATCTTCATGCCGGAACACACCAATGATATCAACATTGATATTTGGCGGCAAGACTTAGATAAGATGGTGGTAGCTAGCCAGGCGGGCTTAGAAAATGCCCTACCACCAACCAAACCGAGTCTTACAATTGACCCCGCCGGGAATCGAACCCGCGACCTCCTGTGTAAAGCCAGTGAACTTTGCCTCTGAGCTACGAAGGCGGTTATTTTCTTGTCATGAAAGTAAATTTAAAAAAGTACAAGTTGTTTTTGACCTACAGCTTCTCATTTACGTTCACCTTTATAATCTACAATTATAAAGTTTTTTAGGTATACTATACAGGGTGTAACAAAATTGGTGTAAATCCCGTCAACTACCGCTTCAACTCATCATATCTTTTGTTCTATGACTTTGTTGAAATCGCAAAAAAAATAATTTAGCTCTTCATACAAATCGATCAGCTGATCGATCCAATTTTGTGCATTTTTGTATGGAGGCTCCAATTTATATTTAGATTTGACCATGGGTTCCTTGGCGAAAGTTGTTCAGTATGATGAGTAGAACCCCCAGTTAACGTGACCTACACCAATTTCGTTACACCCTGTATAGCTTAACGCAGAATGAAAAGTGGAATCCTATTAGAAATTTCCGTATAAGTAAAAGCGCAAGAAAAAAATATAATTTTGTGAACCCTATCGTGTGGGGTATCATTGAATCACAGATAAGAATTTTATTTTGCTGTGCATTGAATTGTTTTTTTTTTTTAAATAAAGTATGTAAGCTTTAACAATCTATTTTTGTCAGGTGTGGTGTGCCGTTTTCTATATTATAACAAGCTCATCAAAGTATGTACAGATGTTTTATCTCACGAGCGCGGGTTAGTCATACTTGTGTGTGTTAATGTACATGCAAATTGTCTTTGCGTGCGTAAGCTCGGGAGCTTACAATTGCGCACACAATAGACACAACTAACAATAGAGCACGTGTCTATACGCATTACACACACAAGTATGGCTAACCCGCGCTCGTGAGATAAAACATCTGTAAAAGAGCAGGCCTCCCACGTGGTGGACCGACGGAGATTGCGGGAAGCCGATGGATGCGGGCAGCGCAGGACCGGTCGTCGTGAAAATCCTTGGGGGAGGCCTTTGTCCAGCAGTGGACGTGATGTTGATAAAATATTGGAACTAGAAAAAACGATTTAGGGTAAGTATCTTGAGACACTTTTCAAGTAATCAACCAGTGGCTTCGGAATCCTACATTATCCTACATTACTGTGTTTCCCGGCTCCATCAATTTGGGGATCTTCAAGGCGAGAGTGAATACGCATTATTTGAGTTTGCGTGTACCATCCTCGATTACATCGTCACTTACCTACCATCAGGTGAGATATAGTCAAACGCACTCAAATTTAAAAAAAAAAATGAGTGCTACGACAAACACTTTGCCTTTACACTTTTTATTTCCTTAACTTTGAACTTTTTGATTAGGAATTTAGAAGACTGTACAGTAAATTGGGCCTCTAATTGTACACGTATATCTTTATCGTTCTTACATGGGTACATACTAATTTGTTGTCTCTGTCTAAAGAAGTTAGCGTGGAAAGACTGACTGATCTCGCGGTCCCAAAACTAGGGTCTAGTGCCACACATTTTGTCATCTCGGGCCATTATTGTTGCTATGACGCCCTGTTTAGTATAGATATAATTTTTTTTAGACAGAGACAAAAATGTATAACTTCCTTAAAGTTCGTTTCCTGAATTAGCTGCACCTTTGATAAATTTCGCTCGTCGCTGCCGGCTCGAATCAAACACTCCGTCAAAGGGACCACCCTGAGTTCAATCGCGGCACCGACAACATCGGCGGCGTGATTTAACTCAGGGCGGTCCCGTTGAAGGAGTGTTTGACGCGTGCCGTCAAAGGTACAGCTAAGTCAGCAAACGAACCCCGGCGCCAATGACGTGTAAAAAATAAAGCAGACGATGACGCGGGGTCAATATGAGCCGAATGTTTTTTTTCTTAATTGTCTGGTTATCTGTTGAATTATAACAAATTTAATACAAAGTAATAATAAGCGTCGGTGGCTCAACCGGTAACGACTCGGTCCATCTAACCAGAGGTGCCGGGTTCAAATCTGGACGGCCAATGTACCAATGAGATTTTCAAAACCTTATGTACATATAATTACCTTTTTTTAATTACGTTAGCTTTAACGGTGAAGGAAAACATCGTGAGGAAACCTGCACACGCCTGCGAAGAAACTCGAAGATTGTGTGTGAAGTCGACCAACCCGCACTGGGCCCGCGTGGTCGACTAAGGCCTAATCGCCCTGATTCAGGGTAGGCTCGAGCCCCTCGGTGGGGACGCATATGAGCTGATATAATAAATAATAATACAAAGTAAGAACTATTGCATGACCACGAAGTCATTGTAGTATCAAGATGTTTAAGTCAATTTAGATATAAAATTATGATTTGGTTTTAATACAACAACCTCAAAAGGGCAACAAAAATAATTTTGTCTTTTAGAACCAAAAAAGTATGGAGCTGTAGCCGTTTTATTCCCGTTTTATTGAAGTAAAAGGATTTTACCATTCTGCACTGGCGCTTGCTCACTACACTATGGTACAAATCATATGAAATGAGGTCTTATCTCCAGCTACTGAGAAAACCATGAACGATTATGATATGTTTTTTTCAAAATTTCCCCAATTGAAAATCGCTCGGGTCAATATGACCCAGCATCATTGTCGCCGGGTTAAGAGGTGGGTACACTTTGATGCCTCTGTCTAAAGAGGTTAGCGAGGAAAGAGTGACCTCGCGATCCCGAAATTAGTGCCAAGTGCCACATGTTTCGGCATCTCGGGCCATTATTCACCATTCTAATAGTTCTCCATTGCGTTGGGGAATCTTGGTAAGCCCACTTCCATCTTCGGCATCATCGTCACTTACCATCAGGTGAGATGATTACAAGGGCTTACCAACGTGAATAAAAAAAAAAGTTGCTATGGTCCTCTTTTTAGATAGTTGGAATCCAGTTTTTGTACAGTCTCATTTGAATAAAGTGGGATGCATAGTATGGGTTTCTTGGAGAAAGTTGTTCAGTATGGTGAGTAGAAGCCCCATTTTAAGTTTCCGGGAGTGGTCTTTTTACACCCTGTATACATATAATAAAACTGTAACGGGCCGTGTCTGTATGTACATGAAATATTTTTGGAAAATAATAACTGTGGTGGACATTACCAGCGAGCGATATGAAGGCCAAAACAACAACTTTTGAAATTTTAGTCTGTCTGTCTACTACGAGGCCGATATTGATGAAATTTTGTATTTGTATGGTGGTTCCTTATAGCCCAGGTTAACATTAAGAATACTTTTATCCCGGAAAATTAAACAGTTCCTGTAGGAAAATTCAAACCCTACACGGGGACGAAGTCGCGGGCACAGCTAGTAATCTATAAAATTATTATATTGTGGCTTTATTTACAAAAGTGTCTTTTACATTTTTTAAATTTAACTGTGTAAACACTTATACAGGATATTACCATAAATAATAACAATAGTTGTATTTACAAAAATTACCTACTTAAAGAAATTCTTAATGTCCTTTCTTATGGCCCCAGTGTTTGTGGTCTTCATGGCCACCTTTCTTGCCGTGACCCTCGTGGTGGTGGTGGTGCTCGTGGTGGCCGCCCTCGTCGTGGTGGCCCTTGTGCTCATGGTGGTGGCCGCCCTTTTCGTGGTGGCCCTTCTTGCCGTGGTGATGCTCGTGGTGTCCGCCGTGCTTGTGGCCCTTGTGGAAGTGCCCGCCCTTCTTGTGACCGTGCTCGTGATGGTGTCCACCATGGCCCTCCTCGTGGCCTGACTCACCATGTTTGTCATGGAAATGTTTGTGCTTCTTAAACTCGTCTATTTTGTGAACTCCATGGTGACCCTTTGTCGAATGTCCTTTATGATAGTGCCCCTTTTCCTCGAAGCCGTGTCCCTTTTCACCCTTCTCGCCGTGATGATGCTCGTGATGGTGGCCATCGTCGTGGTGGTGGTGTTTCTTGTGGCCACCGTGCTCGTCGTGGTGGCCCTTATGTCCCTCATGGTGGTGGTGGCCTTTTTTGCCGTGCTCGTGGTGGTGGTGTCCTTTGTACCCCTTGTGTCCTTTGCCACCGTGATCATGGTGGTGATGGGCATGATGCTCGTGGCCACCACCCTTTTCGTGGTGGTGGTGTGAGGCGGCGGGCTCGAGGTCGGCGGCGCGCTTCTCGCGCAGATCGCGCGCGCGACACAGCGCCGTCAGCGCCACCAGACAGCCCAAAACGAGAGCCACCTTCATCTTAACTATTGTCACCAACCCACTTTCCTACCCTTGGGCATACAGTGAGGGCCGCTATTCTTGCCAACACCATAAGGTGAAGACAAGGACCAGTTACGGTAGGTCTTGCCGCCAAGACGCTTGTCCCGGTACTCTGCAAGGCGAGTGCCTCGTGGAAGAGAACCACTACCTACTCTCCAGGTATATGACGCTATATCATAAACCTGGTAGTTTTAGCGTATCTGGTAGATATACGAGAGGGATTGTTGTCACCAACCAGTGCCCCCAGCAAAGCGGCGTGTACTATTGGTTCATTGTTATGGCTAATGCCTTTTTATAGACACAGCGGCTTGGATTTTCTCTGTACCCACATTGGGCAATTATTGCACCGGCGCGGGCGCGCTGCAGCGGTGCTTGCTGTTTACTTGTTTATTGCCAAGGTTAACTAAATATGCAAAAACGCTTCGTACCTCAGAGAAGAAAAGGTAGGTAAATTATATATAAGTAGCTTGGTTGTTGTGAAATTGTTAAGGAACAAAACTAAAGTATTTTGTTAATTTAGAATAACTATTATGGTGGACTGACATACTCGTAGTTATTCGATACATCAAGCAATACATATATTATATGAAAACGTTTGTTTAGTATAAAACTACTAAAACTTACGTAGGCCTATCTATAACTAGGTACTTATATATATCAGGAAGCCTTTCATTATATGTAACTCATTAAATAGCATTTTCTATTTCACTTAATTATAAATGAGCGTCGGTGGCGTAACGGCAAGGGCCGCTGCCTCCTGTCCGGAAGGTCGTGGTTCGATCCTGCCACGTACCAATGTGTTTTCGAATTTCCATTTCATATGTACGTTTATCCGACGCTCTTACGGTGAAGGAAAACATCGTGAGGAAACTTGCATACGCCTGCGAAGAAACTCGAAGGTTGTGTGTGAAGTCGACCAACCCGCACTGGGCCCGCGTGGTCGACTAAGGCCCGATCGCCCTAATTCAGGGTGGGCTCGAGCCCCTCGGTGGGGACGTATATGAGCTGATGTGATGATAAAGGTGTACTTTTTATTGTTTCATTCCCGCAGCAGCGTATTGACTCATGCCTGTTTAGTAGTACTTACCTATCAGATAATCATTACTAATATTATAAACGCGAAAGTTTGTATGTAGGGATGTTTTTTACTCTTTCACGCCACAACAGATAAACGGATCTGGATGAAATTTGGTTGGTAGACAGATTAGGACCTGGATTAACATATAGGCTAAATTTTTCCACTGCGCACCCTCGAAAACAGTCATAGAAACTATGTTCACGCGAGCGAAGCCGCTGGCAAAAGCTAGTACTATATAATTTGCTAGTACTATCGGAAAAGAGAGTCCATTTTAAATCCTTTTAAAAAAAAAGTATTATCATCACAGATTCGCCAGTAATATATAAGTCATTGATTATCATTCAAAAACTGCATTTTTATTTTATTGTGTTTATTTTTTTAATTGAGTTATTATATAGTTTTATTTTATTGCCTTTTATTTTTAATATTATTCATTTTATTTTTTGTAGTTAAAACATGCGAATTAGTTGTACCTAATTGTTTTCTTTTATGTGAAATTGTCAATGAATAATTGAATTATATATATCCACCATTTTCTATGAATTACAGAATGAAATTGTGGTGGTTTTCAAACTATCTATTTTTAACCGATTTCAAAAAGTTCTCAATTTGACTGTCTGTACTTTGTGTGTTTGTTACGCGATTTCTTTGCCGTTTGTGAACCGATTTTGATGATTCTTTTTAAATTGATAGGTCAAGCCACCTCATCATCATCATCATCGTATCAGCCGAAAATCGTCCACTGCTGGACAAAGGCCTCCCCACAAGGATTTCCACGACGACCGGTCCTTCGCTGCCCGCATCCAGCGGCTTCCCGCGATCTTCACCAAGCCGTCGGTCCACGGCGTGGGTGGCCTGCCTACGCTACGTTTTCCGTTGGGCGGTCGCCACTCGCAAACTTTACTGCCCCAACGGCCATCTCTTCTACCAGCTTTGAGACTCCTAGTTGGTCCCATACAAATTATATCAAAAGATTTTTTTTTACAGAAAATAAAAAAACAAACAAAAAAAAAGCAAATTTGCAATAAGGTTTTGAATGGTCAACTGTTCAATATTACTATTGAAGCAAAGTTACTACGCTGCGAAAAAGAAATCAATAGAGTACACAATACACATGTTTTATTGTTGCGCCAATAAGGGATCGGACTGCATCAAAAATAAATTCTGAAATATCATTTCCTAAATTGCTCTCCTCTTGAAGTTTCAAAAAACCTTACTTGTTTTGTTTTTTCATCACGTCTTCAATTTTTAATTGATCAAATTCACAAAATAAGTTCGTCAATGACTCTAAAAATCTATGACGTCACTTGTGGGTATTTCAAACATTCTTAGAACAAAATTTCGTTTTTGACAGTTCATTAGAAGTAATACAAATGACTAGCAGTCCGATCCCCTATTTACATTCAAATTCATTCAGATCAGTCTATACTTAGGTATCGAGGCATCGTCGGTAAAGTAGGTAAAGTATGTAAGTATATATACTTTATTGCACGCCAAAAAACAATACAGGACTTATAATTTGTAATATACATAGAGTGCACAGGCGGCCTTACCGCTTTTGGCGATTTCTACCAGGCAACCTTTAGTTAGGTAAATAATTAAATTATCTCTTAAAACAATGCCCATTTTATTTTATTTTATATGAAAGGCAAACTCATTTTTGGGGTTCCTTACAACCAACGAGTGACCAACGACGGGACCCTATTACCAAAGATAATTATAGTTCCTAAAGGAACTATTACTAAGCCTTCGCTCTCTGTCCATCTGTCCGTCCGTCAGCGGGCTATGTTTCATGAACCGCAATAGGTACATAGTTGAAATTTTCACAGAATGTGTATTAATTAACTGTTGCCGCTATAACAACAAATACAAATAATAAAAAAAGTGAAAAAAAATGAGGTCACTCTATACAAAAAACGTGTTTTTTTTATAGGTCTTTAAAAGTATTTTTAATTCAGCTCTATCGAAAAAACGGTAAAACATATGAGCGTGAAACTTGGTGTGATGATAATACTAATACTGAAATTAAAAAAATGCCCAAATATGAGTAGCATTTTTGTCGCTTGCATTGATGCCTTTTTTTGTAATGCGAATAGGTAGGGGAAGGTTGCTATGATTGGACCACTGAACTTTAGAATATTATGTATCGTTAATTATAGAAAATAAAATGAAACCAGATCAGAAGAATTATTTCTCATAAACTTTATTAACAGTAGTCTAACACATTGGCTGCTCAGGCTAACCGTTTTTGGAAATAAAATGAAAACAATATTTCTGTATCAGTTGCCATCTTTGGATCATAGTCGCCTTGACTGGAACACAAGGTTGCCATCAATGAACTTCGAGAAATTAATACTTGAGGTTGATGAAAAATAAAAATTAAAAACAAAAATACTTAGAAAAGAATTCAAACAAAACAAAATTTTAGATAAGGGCGTTAATAAGCATATTATGTAATTTTTATCTTTTTTTTTCCTTTTTTCCTACTCAATATAACCAAAAAATCAACTATTAAACATTACAAAAATCCCAGACTTACAAGGCGTAAATTAGCATATTACATATTTTTTTTAATTTTTTCATCTTTAATATTACTATATGCATATAACAAAAAATCAACTATTAAACATAACTAAAATCACAAACTCATTAAGCGTAAATCAGCATTTTTAATTTTGGCATTTCTTCTTTAAAAGGTTGCCATGACTGGACCGGCATAATACATATGTGGTCCACTGATAGCAACTACGTACAAAGTCGAGAAGAATATTCTAGAAAAATGAACGAATACAGTTCACAAAAATTGTTAATACACTTTCAACCGTCACAAAATTTTTACATTAATACAATGAAATAAACTGACTATAATGATACTTACACTTCAGTTTCCTTTTGCGAGAATTTTATAATTCGGGTGTCGCAAGCCAACGTGGAGACGCCACTTACTATCAGCGCTCGCTGAGAGACTGAGGTTCCGGTTGGGTACACGACCGTTGCGTTGTGACTCATCAAAAGTCCTCTAGTGTGATCAGTTTTTGAAATATTTAGATGGTCCAATAAAGGCACCGGTCCAATGATCGATACCTTCCCCTTTAATTGTCATTATGCTACGCAGTTGTGTGGAGAGGTGTGGTGGTACGGAAATCTCGATGGGCTAGACCGACTTGCACTTGGCTGGTTTTTAATAGGTAATTTTTTATGAAAATTTCAGGTTAGGTTTTCTTAGGTTTACTACATGTAACTGTCCAAGAAATGAAAAAAAGTAAACTGATTTTTACTAAAGTATTTTCATTGAGTTAGCCAAAACCTATTGAAATAGCTACTATCAATTACTTTAAGTACATAATGAACTGCCTGCACAATCTGCTTGAGGTATGTAGGTACCTATGTTATTTATTTTAATACTAGCTTTTGCCCGCAGCTTCGCCCGCGTGGACATCGTTTATATGACTGCCTTAGACGGTGAGTGGTGCGCGAGCCGCAAGCGGCTCGCAAGCGTAGACATGAATTTTCACCAGATTCCTCGGGAATTATGTCAGGATATGCTTATTAGTAAATCATTTCATTTCCCACCCCTCAACCATTTCTGCGCAAAAAATCACACAATCCATTGTTCCGTTGCGATGTTAAAGAAATTAACCAAAAAAGAGTTTCCTCAGGAACTGCATCGGGCTATGCTATTTTTACGGGATAAAAAGTAGCCTATGTCCTTCCTCGTGACACAGGCTACCTGCATGCCGAATTTCGTTAAGATTGGTTAAGGCATTGAAGCGTGAAGAGGTAACAAACAAACAAACACATTTTCACATTTATAATATTAAGTAAGGATATCAAAGTTATGTAAGATAAGTAGTTAAATTAATTACATATAAAGTGATACTTTGCGTTCATTTGCTGTGTCTATTCATCTAGTGCGAGTGCAGCTAGCACAGTTTTATTTTGTATGCACAGGGTTCTCCAAATCCAAATCGCCTCTTTCGAGATTTGGAACCTAAATGCCTGCGTGGCCATGGCCAGGCCAGTATCTTCTTGGATCCTCTTACTTCTCGAAGAACGAAGGGGTTTTATTGTAACAACCTGTGTCAACAAAAATATCTAGATAAATTATTGACATCTCAATAGGAGCGATGAAGGCAGAGTAGAGCTTCGAACATCATCTATCGAATTTCGATTTTAAATTCATTTTGACCTTTTCTTTGCTTGCCATAGTCAGCTAAAAATAAGGTAAGTTCACATAACTTATTACGAGTAAGTATGATGGTTGTGTTAATGTTATTAGATCCCTTCCTCGTTCAAACGATTAGTGTTCAGAAAATTAATTAATTTAATACGCGTCGTATTCGTTAGAAGTGGAGAGGCGTCCTGGAGGTGCTGGGCCTCGCAGGTATAAAGGTCAAAAAATTAAGACTAGCTAGGTTCTTATTTTTACTTTCGAGCGACTGAATAGCGTGCGGAAGCGGGGGACGAAGGAGTGAAGAAGAAGGTATGGTCACACCCTGGACACTTCACACAAATGACATTTCAAAAAACGAATGACGGAACACACAAAATGGCGGTGAAATCCTATACGTTCGACAACCAAACTGTAACCAATCTGTATCAATCTGTATGACGAGGGGGTAAGGTCGCAATCTAGAGAGCGGCAGGGAGTCTCCATACCGTTTTTTAGTACTAATATATATACTTTGGCATGGTGATGGCAAAATAATTACAGTTGAGATTTGAATGGTGATCGATTGTCTTACACTAAAAATAAATAAAAAAACAGGCCAAGTGCGAGTCAGAACCGCACACATAGGGCATACTAGATGGCGCTAGTCTCTTCATGTTTTAAAAAACAGGTTTTTTTTATAGATACCCCCTTATTTTTTCACTTTTTCAAATTTTAGTATTTGTTTTTTTGAATGAATAAATGAATGAATATTATTTATTTCCTCGAATACATGGTATTAAATTGGGTGGGAATAAAGATATAACAATAATGTATCACATGATTCACTTTTGTCAAATAAAAAATAAAAATAAATAAATATTCTGGGACAAATCACACATGGTCAAAAGCAAAGCATGCAAAAATTGACAAAATAGTTAAAATAATAATAATCATGTAGAAAATGCCATATTAATATTTCGATGTCATCATATATCATGTTTGTTACTATTACATTCCATTTATTAAATTAAATTAAGTTATTATAGCGGCAACAGAAATACATCATCTGTGAAATTTTCAACTGTCTAGCTATCATGGTTCATGAAATACAGCCTGGTGACAGACGGACAGACAGACGGACGGACAGTAAAGTCTTAGTTATAGGGTCCCATTTTTACCTTTGTGTTCGGAACCCTAAAAACAAAAAAAAAGATATTGTGTTTTTGTGTGTATCTGTCTGTCCAGGATCTAGCTCGTAAAGTACTGATAGTATTTGGATAAAATTTGGGTAAGGGTAATATAATTTCTGTAAAATGGCTTTAACGATTTTAATAAAACTTAGTAGGCCACTTTATACTCTTTATAAGACCTTTACTGGTCCAACGGCCATCTGTTCTACGAGCTACGTACCCCACTGCCACTTAAGTTCTGAGAGCTATATCAGTTATTTTGGTTCTCCTACGGATCTCCACGTTTCTGATTCCATCACGCAGAGAAACTCCGAGCATAGCACGCTCCATTGCCCTTTGGGTGACCTTGAGCCTTCTTTTCATGTAACTTAAGGGTATACCGAGCTTAAGTTCTGAGTGAATTTGCTTAATAATGAAGTGCAAGGTTGGTGCTCCTGAATTCACTACTAATTAGTATTCTTTGCTTGTGTTGAATCGTAATTAAGATAATTCAAAAATAACTATCTCTAAATATTGTTCAGTATTAGTAACTCCATCAATTAATTGAGTTTTTAACTAAGGTTGTAAACTTAGATCGTATTATACATATAAAGAAAATTATATTTTCAGTATTAGCATGCTGTTTATTTAAGTTATTTTGATAGCTGCTGCTGTTAACTTAATGTTTTAAGAGCTGAATTCATCGTGCAGAACAGGTATTATAATGATTTGAACAATTTTTGTTTAAATTTCAGATTAAGACATTTATTTTATAAAAAAACATAACAGAACTTTACAACGTAACAAAATCAACAAATGACATAAAAATGAGTATCCACATATCAGTGATGAGATTTGTGGCCCCAGTGCTTGTGGTCCTCGTGGCCTCCCTTCTTGCCATGGTGGTGTTCGTGGTGGTGGTGCTCATGGTGGCCCCCATCGCCGTGGTGGCCCTTGTGGTGGTGGTGGTGGCCACCGTGCTCGTGGTGGCCCTTCTTGCCATGGTGATGCTCGTGGTGTCCACCGTGCTTGTGGCCGTGGTGGAAGTGCCCGCCCTTCTTGTGACCACCCTCATGGTGGTGTCCGCCGTGATGTTCATGATGCCCCTTGTCTCCGTGGTGGTGGTGGAAATGCTTGTCCTTCTTGAACTCATCATGTTTCTCAACACCGTGGTGTCCTTTTGTGTCATGGCCCTTATGCCAGTGACCGTGCTCGTCGTGTCCGTGTCCATGCTCCCCCTTCTCACCGTGGTGGTGGTGGTGGTGGTAGCCATCGTCGTGGTGGTGGTGCTTCTTGTGGCCGCCGTGTTCGCCGTGGTGGCCTTTGTGTCCCTCGTGGTGGTGGTGGCCGTGATGCCCGTGGTGGTGGCCGTGGTGTCCCTTGTGGCCCTTGTGATCGTGGTGGCCGTGGTCGTGATGATGGTGCCCGTGGTGTTCGTGACCGCCGCCCTTGTCCCAGTGGTGTGAGGCGGCTGTCGCCTGGTCAGCGTCGCGCTTCTCCCGGATGTCCCGGGCACACACCGCCGCCGCCAGGGCGAGCAGCCCACAAGCTACCAGGAGGCTGCTTCTCATAGTTGTTTGGATGTGATGCAGTTGTTGAATGATAGCTGCATCGTTGGCAATGATTTTATATACCGATTGCCGTCGCGGTTAGGTAAGACAACAGTTGCTCGGTAGTGTCAAGTCTCAAGGTCAAGCAGCGGACGTACAGAGATTTCCACTTCCAGGTTTGATGCAGTTCTTTACATAACTTGCATTTCCAAAACTTATTGGTTAATTATTAATGGATATACAAATTATTTTTATACATAGAAGGTACGTATAATATTATTAAATTATTTTAGTAAGTTAAGCATATATAGGAAAACAAAAATATATATTTACTAAACTACACCTTCGGTTTTGGTAATAGGGGATCGGACTGCATCAAAAATAAATTGTGAAATATGATTCCCTAAATTGGTCTCCTCTGGAAGTTTCAAAAAACCTTACTAGTTTTGTTTTTCCATTACGTCTTCAATTTTAAATTCATCAAATTCACAAATTAAGTTCGTCAATGACGTTTAAAATTTATGACGTCACTTGTGGGTATTTCAAACATTTTTAGAACAAAATTTCGTTTTTGACATATCATAAAAAGTAGCTCAAATGACTAGCAGTCCGATCCCCTATTACGCTTTTTTTAAATTTATTTTGTTGTTTAACTCGAGTCATCTTAATAATATATAATATACCGTGGTCATAGATATTCAAGTAAAAAACAGAAAATATACTAGGGTAGTAGGTACGAATTACCACGGCGTGACACCATAAACTTTCGGGGTTATTTAGTAAGTATTTTTAATTATTTGTGTTTTTTAATATCTCATTAGAAATTAAAGACGTATCTAATGGTAAACAAAACGATTTACGTTTTTGCATCCTCGGCTGCATCGGCACTTATCATCAGGTGAGGTGCAGCCAAACGCACTAAAATTTTTAATTAAAAAAAACCGGACAAGTGCGAGTCGAACTCGCCCACCGAGGGTTCCGTACAAATTTGTAGGTGAATATTATAAATCATAACTATTCATAACAGTGCAAACTGTTAGGTGTACTACCTACATACACCAAAATTATTAGATACCTACCTATACATATAAAAAGGGAATCGATTTTTTTCATTCTTTGTCATGAATCGAAAACTATACATCATATTAATAATGAAAAAACAGTTTAAGCTGGTGCCAAAGAAGCCCTTTCATACGATACCCCCCACATGACATGGTTAACTCAATTCAAAATTTAGACCGCCGTTCCTTGCATAATTGGTTACGTACTTTAAATATTATATTATTTATTACAAATGTACAGTTTTCAGATTTTTCCCTATACTTGTAGTATAAGACGGTATTACTTGCCAAATTTCATAGTTCTAGGTTAACGGAAAATACCCTATGAGTTTTGATTCCCTTGAGAGTGTCGAAATTTACGTTTTTTGCGGCATAAATAGCCTTATCTTTTTTTAACGTTATCTTAGAAGTTTGATTTTTTACAGCTTCAAGGGAAAGTAGACCGGAGTGTATGGTTTAAATTTCAACTCGATACCTCCACAAGTTCTCGAGATAAAGGATCTTGACGGACAGACGGACGGACGGATGACAGTGATCCTATAACGGTTTCGTTTTTCCTTTTGAGGTACGGAACCCTGAAAAGAAAAAAAAGAAGAAGGACAATTGACGAACAGTAGTTCATAATGTTTTCAAGCGACTTCCAAAAAGGAGGAGGTTCTCAATTCGTCTGTATGTTTTTTTTTTATGCTTGTTACCTCAGAACTTTTGACTGGGTGAACCGATTTTTATGATTCTTTTTTTATTTGAAAGCTAGTGCTTTCCGTGTGGTCCCATATAAATTTTATCAAAATCGGTGTAGTACTTTAGTAGAAAATTAACAAAAACCAAAAATAATAATGCAAAAATGTACTAATTTGTTGCGATGGAAGTCGGTTTTTTAACGTGTTTAGCGTTTTCAATTATAGTCTATCAGACCTATAATAATAGTAGTCCACTAACGCGTAAAACCTAGGTGTCCACTAATGGCAGTCATTAGCGTGATTGCGGAGTTAAATATTAAACTAAATATTGATTGACTAGCTGTTGCCCACGGCTACGGCTGCGCAGATTCCGGTTATGGGTGTTTCCGTGGGAATTTTCCAAAATCCTTTTTTAGCATCCGCCTAAGCCCTAATTACTATCTATTTGCCAAATTTTAGCCCGATCTCTTCAGTGGTTTGAACTGTGCGTTGACAGATCAGTCAGTCACGGTTTCCTTCTAAAATGATTTTATTTAACTTGCACAGTTATTATGTATGTACGTATGTATGTTCGTTTAGTTCAAATCTTGTGGTCGATTTTTGAGAGACTTCCAGGGGTCCGATTGATCTTAAAATTTGGAATGAAGCCAGCCGTATTCCCGGTGACAATAGCTCCTGTTAGTATTTTGAAGTTGATCTGATGATGAAATTTGGTGGTGGAATCATTCTCCCAGAACTGTCCTTGATTCACAATAGAATCGTAGGAAATACAGCCTTTTTGAATTTGGAACCGTGTATTTATATTTATTTGAGCATTCGGCTTTTGAGCATAAAAACTCTTTTCAAATAAAAGCTTGTACCTGAAAGCTTTTAGGTTTTTCAAAAAATCTATAGATTTTCACAAAATATCAACTGAATATCTCTTGTATCTTTCAACATACTTATATGTATAGAGACTATTTTTCTCCGCGTAAAAGCGCCTTTGTTGCATATTATTTCTCTGTTTTGAATTCAGCGTCACAATTACTATCTGTTTGTCAAATTTTAGCCCGATACGTCCAGTGGTTTGAGCTGTGCGTTGACAGTTTAGTCAGTCAGTCACAGGTTGATAGATCAGTCAGTCAGTCAATCACGGTTTCCTTGTATATGTACAGATTATCGACTGAATATCCCTTGTATCTTCAACATACTTATATTTATAGAGACTATTTTTCTCTTCGTAAATGCGCCCTTGTTACATATGTAGTATTTCTCTAACTGTGTTTCGATTTCAGCGTCATAATTACTATCTGTATGCTAAATTTTAGCCCGATACGTCCAGCGGTTTGAGCTGTGCGTTGACTGTTTAGTCAGTCAGTCACGGTTTCCTTTTATATGTATAGAATATTTTCACAAAATATCAACTGAATGTCCCTTGTATCTTTCAACATGCTCATATGTATGTATAGAGACTGCGGCGGGCGTACACCCTCCGTCGGCGCCGTAGTCGCACGCACTATGTTAAATAGTATTTTTTTTAGAAGGGCAGGGTCCAACAAAACAAATTAAACAGGATTATCCACCAACAACTGAATATGTGTATTAAAAAAATAAATAAACGAGAACTATGGAAAAAACAGACGTGAAGTATGACAGAATGGGAAGGAATGTAATGTATGATAATTTAAAAAAAGAATAACAAAAAAAACGATTGTGTGGTATTATGAAACCACGATAAAAGTGAAACTTTTTTTCACATCATAGACATTTAGAGCTACGGTACAGAGGACGAAACGATAATGCCGACCGTCACGCGACATGCAACACACAGACGAAAAAGTTCAAGACGATGTAATAAAAGTTTCACTTTAATAACAATAGATAAAAAGGTGATATAAAAACAGATAAATAAAATAACCCAAAAAAGATTGACTTCGTCACAAGACTATTTTTCTCCGCGTAAAAGCCTTTGTTACGAGTACATAGTATTTCTCTAACTGTGTTTCGAATTTTGCGTGGCGTCACGTCGTCGTCTCATCTGAACGGTGTTCGCGAGCTATTCCTCCGATAATTGCTCAATTTAAACTTTGACATTTCCATACGGAGCTACCGTACCTCTATAAGCCCTTCGCTTGGTAGCGGTAATTCTAAGGTAGAGTTTTCAATAGATATTTTGGTCTTTGGCTCTTGAAGTTTTAGACTTACACGTATCTGTTAGAGACTGCAGTGCACCAAACCGTGGCAGATTACAATAAAATTAACTCTCCACGGAGAACATACTATGACGTAAACATTTCGTCCCAAAATTAAAAACTCTTTTGGATTAGATTCTCTTTCGTTTGGTTTCGTTCCTTTTGGCGTGTCAGAGGTAAATTTAAAGGACTTTTTGGCGGGAATTTGTAGCGTTCAGTTTGTCATTTTTCTTTTATTATCATAAAAATTACATTTAGTGGTTTTTGATGTATGATATTGATAGTGTATTTATTAGCGAAGTATCATTTATGTGTTTCTTGTGTAGGTTAATGAAATAAAAGTGTGTATACTGTGTTTCGAGTTCCCACAAGAAGTCCGAGCAAGCTTTAGCAAAAGTGCTATCATTTTGCTAGAGTATGTAGGTTAGATTAGTTTATAGACAATGATATGATGTGAACGTGAAAAAACAGTGATCTTGAAGACTGAAAAGTTACTGAACACTTAGAAAGATTGACAGGAGAAAAATGTGAGGAAACAATGATATTGAAAACAAAAAAAATGGACTGGACATCTGGATTTGACCAATATAATGAGCTTTTGACTACGTAATCTGAAAAATATACTGAAAATTACTGAAGACGTGAATTCTACAAATTAATACTACTGAAAAACATATACTGAAGACTAGGCGGTATGGCCAATAAGCCTTAGCCTGCCCTAAAAGGGCGAAGAAAAAAAAAAGTAAATTTTAAAAGGCGGCTTCTGACATTAGAATATTGATCTTTGAAATAACAACTGAATGGAGGTCACCGCAAACCTATTTTTGACCGTAAATTAGCTTATAAATTTAATTAGTTGCCTTTTGCCGTTTTCTAAATTTTATGGTGATATTTAGCCCGTTTTCTTTTATTTTCGCTACAATACCTTCACGCAGGAGCATCTCACATTTTCAATTTGTATGGGTGGTACCTTTTTTTAAGGTTTTCCTAGACATACTACTGATTGCATAATTATTATAACCGCTAGTAAAATTTCTCGTTGCGTAAATTTGACAAATTAGCACCATTCTGATTATTTATTTGTATTTGACAGATTATTTTTTATTTTCTTCCAGGTAGGCTACATATGGATTATTTTATGGTTAATAAGTGTTACCATTAATAAACATAATATGGAAAAGATAACTAGCTTCATTTTTGAGAAAAATAAATTGTAGGGGAGTATCCCTGATACTTTGGAAAAAAAAGTAAAAGTTACCACTGCAAAATAATTATTAACATCCATGTGCATAGATCATACACTTATCATCGGCACTTACCATCAGGTGAGGTGCAGCCAAACGTACTCAAATTTTTAATAATAAATAAATAAAAAAAATACACAAATTTTTTGTAGAAACTTCTAAGGTGTCTGTGACATAGAGTGATTTTTCGTCAAAATCTCGTGGTCGGTTTTAAATTATAAGAATACAGAAACAATGAAGTAATTAGAACACATTGTTTCTTATAAATTCTAACCTTACAGTTCAATGACAAGTGATGTGTTATAAATGTGAATATATTTTTTTGTGTGTTTGTTAGTTCTTCACGCTGCAACACCTCAACCAATCTTTACGAAATTTGGCATGCACGTAGCCTGTGTCATAGAAAATGACTTTTTATCCCGTGAAAATAGCATAGTCCTATACAGTTCCAGAGGCAACTGAAAAAAACCGACCAAGTGCGTTTCGGGGTCACACAAATAGGGTTCCGCACCAAAAATTTTAACTACTAACAGAACAAGACCTCTCAGTACATACTTTGCTCTAGTTAACTAAGAGTCTACTTATTCTGGACTTTGGAAATTTGTCCTGTTGGAACGGAAGGACTTTAAATTTATTCATAGGTTTTCCTGTAATCTAATCTAACCTCATAAACTGTGATTTTTTCAAAATTATAGGCCCGGTGGTTTCGGAGATAAGGGGGGGGGGATGGTAAATTTTCGCCTCATAATCGCGCACCATTCACCCTCATAGATAGATATTAAGGCAAGGCATTGATTGAACAGTTGTCTTTGTCTTTTTCTTTAAGTGTAAAGAGTAAATAAAATAAATACACTTTTGCACTTTTTCAATGTTTTTTCGTTGAAAAGTTAATAAAAGTGAACTAAATTAATATTGAATAAACAAAGACTACGTAGTTTCAAAAGAAGAAAATTATGATATAAATTTCAAATTTAAAAGAAATATTGTTTCCTACAAATGTTTACAGGCATTGCTTCACTCTGCTTCAATTTATGCTATATTTGGAATTTTTCATGATCGAGTCAAGTTAATCTAATCATATAATGAACTTACAAAGACCTTGAATATAACATTTTTTCAGGCCGATAAATTAAGCGTGAATAATTTTCCTGATTTTTTTGCTAAGCCCTTCTCACTGCTTATATGCCAATAGACAGCATTAAAAGAATGTCCACGCGGGCGAAGCCGCGTGCAAAAGCTAGCATCTTTATACTGATCAAACTGTGGCAAGAAAGCGATCCTTAGTACCCATTTGTGGTGTGGATATTTTACCATCTCAATGGACCCTAACCAGAGTGAATGTCGTACATAACTTACCTCTCTCATTCGCCATCAATATTAATTTATGTGATTGGTATGAGTATCTCCAGTTCATGTAACGAGGATCAAAGGCGAATAAAGGAAGGCTCAAATGTCAAAAGAGCAAAGCAATATTATCTTCACATTGACTTTATGAGTAGGTGTATGTATACAGGTAATCTTAAATACCGTAATTTTTTATATTTCTCTCTCAACCACAGATTTCAAAATAGCTAGGGATGACGAACGCTAGTCATCTGAGTTACTTTTTATCATCTGTCAAAAATGACATTTTGTTCTAATGTCGTATACCTAGTCCATTATCTAGGCGCGACGTCATAGTTTAGCAGCGTCATTTATGGACTCATTTTGTGATTATGGTGAATCAAAAATCGAAGACTTGATGGAAAACAAAACTAAGGTTTTCGGAAGTTTAAAGAGGGCAATTTAATGATCAAGAGTTCATAATTTATTTCTATTGCTGTCGTTATCCCTATTGTCTTAAAGAAAAGTAAAAAAAACCCAGACAAGTGCGAGTCAGACTAGCAATCCGAGGGTTCCGTACCACCGCACCTCTTCACACAACTACATAGTTTAATGACAATGATACCTATTACAAACAAAAGACATCAACGCGAGCGACAAAAATATGCTTTTTTTGTCATTCAGTTTGGACTCCTTAGCGCGAGTACTACTCACACTTGGCCAATTTTTATAATTTACTATTTTATTTCAGTATTGGTTCTATAACCAACATTCGGCAACATCGTCACTTACCACCAGGTGAGATGTTGTCAAGGGTTTACCAATTGTTAAAAAAAAAAAAACAAACTAAGTTTTACACTTGTATGTATTACTGTTTTTACGATAGAGCTAATTCAAAAACACTTCTTAAGACCTATTAAATATAGCGACATCAGTAAGATACATTCTGTGAAAATTTCAACTGTCTACCTATTACGGTTCATGAAATACAGTCCGCTGACGGACGGACAGATGGACAGACGGCCAAACAGGGAAGGCTTATTAATAGGGTCCCGATGGTCACTCGTTGGAACCCTAAAAAGGATGCCAAAGATATTGACGTCATGCACTACGGTCTCGTGAGAGTGTCGTAGCCCGTAGCAACGTAGGGGCTAGAAGCGATAGGCGATAACTGCCACATAGTGAAGCAGGTAAAACGTAGGTGGAATGTGCTCATATGTCTTTACCAAAGTGATTGCAAATAATTTAATATAGATAAAATCAAATTATTAAATACTTAATACTTATATGTACTCTGTTAAACTGGATTAAATTTTTACATGCAAATTATTTAGTTATTATCCTTACTTAATAATATTATAAATGTGAAAATGTGTTTGTTTGTTACCTATTCACGCTTCAAAACCTCAACCAATCTTGACGAAATTTGGCATGGAGAGATTTTTTCCCGTGTAAATATTATAGTCGGATACAGTTCCTGAGGTAACTAAAAAAAATATATTTTTTTGGTTGATTTTTTTACCCATCATAATGGAGCAACGGTCTGTTGTGATTTTTTTCTCAAAGACGATTGAGGGGGTGGGAAATGATATAGATTACTAATTAGCATAGCCTGAGATTATAGTTACCGAGGGATATAGCGATAACTAATTTCCAGGCTCGCGCACGTCGGCGTGGCAATGGAGCAACGGGTTGGCATGATTTTTATACAAAGAAAAAGTTTGGGGGAAGGGAAGTGACATAGACTGCTGATCAGAATAGCCAGTTAATAACTATATAGATCCCGAGGGATCTGGAGGAAGCTTCAGCTTACTACTCACCCCCGAAGACAGTCATAAAAACGATGTCCACGCGAGCGAGGCCGCGGGCAAAAGCTAGTTATTAATATTTCTTACCACAAATTTAAAGGAAATAAAGCAGAAAAGTAAAAGATGAGTAAGTACCTTTGTTTTCAGAAAGGCACGTAAGGAGTTACACCGATCAAGAGATATATAACAATATATCTTCGCCACGAAATAAAGATGGGTTTATAAGGAAATACCGTTATGCGACATGATATTTAAATATAAGTATCGCTAATCTAAGCGTCGGTGGCTCAACCGGTAACAACTCGGTCCTCCTAACCAGAGGTGCCGTGTTTAAATCCGGACGGCCAATGTACCAATGAGTTTTTCGAAACTTACATACATATACTCACCGATTGCTTTAAGAGTGAAGGAAAACACGCGAGGAAACCTGCACACACCTGCGAAGAAACTCGACGGTTGTGTGTGAAGTCGACCAACCCGCACTGGGCCAGCGTGGTCTACTAAGGCCCGATCGCCCATTAGGGATTAGGAATGAGGAATTATCAGGGTAGGCTCGAGCCCCTCGGTGGGGACGTATATTAGCTGATATGATGAATCTAAATAGAGACGGCCTCCGTGGGGAAGTGTTGGAAATTCATGTGGCAGGACTTGCAGGCGAAAACAAACAAACAAACCCGCCAAAATTATAGCAGGTTGAATAGTTGAATGGTTTAAGGGGACTTACTGAAACTTGATTTCCATTTTCATTAAAGATAAAAGTTTCCAGAAAATGAGCGAGCCGATTCTAATGAAACTTTATGCACAAAAAAAACAAGACAGGAAATTGATCAAAGTGTACTGACCACTTTTTCAAAAAAAATGTTTTGTCGATAGGTTATTCTTTTCAGGTTTTTAAAGTAACCTTGAAATATGCATAAGAACCTTTTTTTAAATAAAGATTTTCGAAAAACTAGACGATGCTTTTTGAACAGTTTTCTGTCTCGCATAAGTGTATAGGTTCATTAGAATCGGCTCATACATTATCAAGAAATTGACATCTTTAATTTGTATGGAAAACGAGTTTCTGTACCGTCTTAAATAATCATGAATATTTGATTCTTTTGTGTTAATATTTGATTGACTAAATATAAGACATTTCAATGTCCCAAAAGTAAAAGCTAATTTACTAACTTTATTAATTGAAGTTTCCATTATCATACTAAACACTTTTTTAGGGTTCCATACTCAAAGGGTAAAAATGGGACCCTATTACTAACACTTTGTTGTGCGTCCGTCTGTCTGTCCGTCTGTCACCAGGCTGTATTTCATGAACCGTGATAGCTACACAGTTGAAATTTTCACAGATGATGTATTTCTGTTGCCGCTATAACAACAAATACAAAAAATTAGAAAAAGTGAAAGTCTCCATACAAAAATCGTGTTTTTTTGAACGTGCAGAAACTAGCGCCATCTAGTATGATGGTACGGAACCGTATGTGTGCGGTTCTGACTCACATTTAGCCGGTTTTTTGGAAAAGATACCTGATTCCACGAGTTCGATTCGTTATACAGAAACGGCGAAATACCAAAAAGGGTTCGATAACGGATCTTTATAAAAAAAAAAAAAAAAAAACAGTGTGGGTCCCGGCTTTAGCTAGGCAACCCATGTGCAATTTATCAATCTTCATAGTATCTAACATAATATAATCTTTGTCATTATCAATTAACAGATGAGGGTATATATTTTTTAAGCCGCATCTTGTACTAAAAGGCTTTTGCCGTTCGAATATTCCCTCTCTTTTCTTCTCTCATCGTGTGGCACAACTAACCGTGCTATCCAATTGATAGACGACGGCGGCATTAGCTTGGTGTTACACTTAGCATCACCCGTGGTCACGTGTAGGGCATTTTGATTTACACCTACGGACGTGTGCAACGCGACCTTCATACACATCTGGAATCAGATGTGCAAGTTTTCTCACGATGTTTTCCTTCACCATTAAAGCGATCGATAATATATGTACGTAATTAAGTAAGTAAGCAGGCAGCGCAGAATCGGCCGTCATGGAAATCCTTGGGGTAGGCCTATGTCCAGCAGTGGACGTCCGTCGGCTGTTATAATGATGAAGTTTCGAAAAACTCATTGGTCATTGGTATGGTTAAGAGGACTGAGTCGTTACCGATTGAGCCACCGTCGCTTTTATTCCGTCGATTCAGTGGTACGAAGGATTCAGAAATGCAGATGAAGCTATTTGGAGATAGGCTATGGAACTCCACAACGAGTGATAGCACATTATACGTATTGATCCGCGATTGAGGCATTTACCTATTTCTTTGTAGTTTCTAAAATTTAACCTTATGTACTTAGTCTGCTACTTATTATCTTATGGAATTCGTTCCACAGATTATGAATCGATTTTTCACGGGCATTTGGCAATGCCGTAATGCTGACGTCATCAAGGGCAAACGGCCAAGAATCATTGCTACGTCTACATGACAGTCATTGCTAAGTTTAACATTTTTGTGTAACGATAAATTTTCATAATAATATTTTTAGGCACTTACGCAATACAAAACTCATTTGTAAAATTTATCGAATCAACTGCTGGCTTTATTTTTCGTAGAACACCAGTAAGACGATAGTTGTTTTGTTAGTATCACCAAAGTATCACAAATATAACAACAATAATAAGACTTTATCCTATGCATAGCGCGTGTAAGTTCATTTGTGTCCCTTCTTCCAGTCCCAGTGTTTGTGGTCGTCGTGGCCGCCTTTGCTGCCGTGGCCCTCGTGGTGGTGGTGGTGCTCGTGGTGGCCGCCCTCGTCGTGGTGGCCCTTGTGGTCGTGGTGGTGGCCGCCCTTTTCGTGGTGACCCTTCGAGCCGTGCTCGTGCTCGTGGTGCCCACCATGCTTGTGGCCCTTGTGGAAGTGCCCACCCTTCTTGAAGCCTCCCTCGTGGTGGTGCCCGCCGTAGCCCTCCTCGAAACCGGATTCACCGTGCTTGTCGTGGAAGTGTTTGTCCTTTTTGAACTCATCTATTTTGTGGATTCCGTGGTGTCCCTTTGTGTCGTGTCCTTTGTGCCAGTGGCCCTTTTCCTCGAAGCCGTGGCCGTGCTCTCCCTTCTCGCCGTGGTTGTGATGGTGATGATAGCCGTCGTCGTGGTGGTGGTGCTTCTTGTGGCCGCCATGCTCGTCGTGGTGGCCCTTGTGCCCCTCGTGGTGGTGGTGCCCCTTCTTGCCGTGTTCGTGCTCGTGGTGACCCTTGTAGCCCTTCTCGTCGTGGCCGCCGTGCTCGGAGTGGTGATCTCCGTGATGCTCGTCACCGCCACCCTTCTCCCAGTGATGAGAAGCGGCGGCCACCAGGTCGGCGCTCCTCCTGTGGCGGGGGTCCCTCGCCGCCACCGCCACTACCACAGTTGCCAAGCAAACCGCTACGACAATCCTCATGTTGCACTGATTCTCCTAGTTCTGTTGGGTAATGATTGCCAAATGATACCTGTTACAGTTTTCTCTTAGTTTATATACTATTGCCAATAATAGAATTCTCCTTGTTTTAATGTCAGGGTAACGAGACAACTTATGGATGGCGGTCACAGTTCGCGGTTGACCTGAATTACTTTGTATGTGACGTTATTATCGTAAGAACTTTTATGTTTTTTTTCCCATTACTAAGCCTACACCGTCTATCCGTCCGACATTTAAGGGTCCCCAGGAGGATTGAGTTTCTATACAATCGTAGTTCCGCTTTAATACAAATACTACATGCCGAATTGAGTCCAAACTTTGCAAATGTATTGAGTGGACACATATCGATGTTTGTAATTAGTTTTCAATGTAGTAAATTTAAACATAACTAAACGAAGGCTTGAATTATTTTGTACTGAACGTATGAAACTGCTCTTTTTTTTTTCGTTTTATATTAGTACACCGAAAACTAAGAACAAAAATTGATATGTGTCTTCTTAATATATTTGCGAAGTTTGGATTCAATTCGGCATGTAGTTTTTTATATTAAAGCGGAACTACGTTTGTATGAAAACTCGAGCCTCCTGGAGACCCTTAAATAGCCGTTTCTTTTTAAAAGCTTTTAATTAACTTCCAATGTATGTAGGTATGTATGTATGTTTGTTCGGGTGAAATCTTGCAAGTTAATTTTGACCTACTTCCTGGTTTCCGATTGAGCTGAAATTTTGCATGCATATGTATATCGCGTGACAATGCAATATTAAAAGCTTGTACCTAAAAGTTTTTAGGTTCTTCGAAAATTATTACTGATTACAGTTACCTACTAGGGTAGCCGTTTCATTTTTTATGTGTTATTATGGCGGATTTTCTAACAAATAATAAAAATAACAGATAAAAAACCAGTCTAGTACAAATCGGACTCGCGCACCGAGTGTTCCGTACCACCACACTACGTAAGTAAAAAACTGATACTTAGACATCAACGAGAGCGGCAGCAAAATGTTTTTTTTATTCTGTTACTATTCAAAATTGGCTGGTTTATATTACTCATCATTACAGCTCATATACGTCCCCACCGAGGGGCTCGAGCCTACCCTGAATCAGGGCGATTAGGCCATAGTCGACCACGCGGGCCCAGTGCGGGTTGGTCGATTTCACACACAACCTTCGAGTTTCTTCGCAGGCGTGTGCAGGTTTCCTCACGATGTTTTCCTTCACCGTTAAAGCAATCGGTAAGTATGTACGTAAGTTTTTGAAAAACTCATTGGTACATTGGCCGTCCAGATTTGAACCCGGTACCTCTGGTTAGAAGGACCGAGTCGTTACCGGTTGAGCCACCGACGCCTTATATTACTCACGTTAATTGAAACTAAATAAAAAAATCTGTCACTTTAATTTCATGTCTTTTGATTGAAATGAATAGGTATCATATTTGTACTCGTTGGATATCTTTAAGGTAGCTTATACACAGGTGTGGTGGTACGGAACCTTCCTTGCGCTAGTCCGACTCGCACATGGCCGGTGTTTTGGATATGTGTTGTTAACCGCCACCGTGACGTAATGGTTAGTCCATTCGCTTCACACTAGGAGGTCGCGGGTTCGATTCTCGGCGGGGTCTTCTTTGTAAGACTCGGTTTAGTTGGTGGCATTTTCATGGCCCGCCTGGCTAGCTACCACCATCTTATCTAAGTCTTGCCGCCAAACATCAGTGTTATTAGCATTGATGTGTTCCGGATTGAAGATAAGATAGCCTCCATTGTGTTGGGGAATCTTGGTAAGCCCGCTTCCATCTTCGGCATAATCGTCACTTACTATCAGGTGAGATGATGCCAAGGGCTTACCAATTGTGAATAAAAAATGAATAAAAGAGTAGGTTTTCTTTATTTTTCGTTCCCATTAGATGTTTTTCCAGAAAACGTAGCGTAGGCAGGCCTCCCACGCGGTGGACCGACGGCCTGGTGAAGATCGCGGGAAGCCGATGGATGTGGGCAGTGTAGGACTGGTCGTCGTGGAAATCCTTGGACCAGCAAGAAGGGGCACCACCACCACGAGGGGCACAAGGGCCACCACGACGAGCATGGCGGCCACAAGAAGCACCACCACCACGACGACGGCTATCATCACTATACTTAGACATCAACGAGAGCGGCAGCAAAATGTTTTTTTTATTCTGTTACTATTCACAATTTGCTGGTTTATATTGCTCACGTTAATTGAAACTAAATAAAAAAATCTGTCACTTTCATTTCATATCTTTTGATTGAAATGAATAGGTATCATTTTTGTACTCGTTGGATATTTTTAAGGTAGCTTATCCACAGGTGTGGTGGTACGGAACCTTCCTTGAGCTAGTCCGACTCGCACATGGCCGGTGTTTTGGATATGTGTTGTTAACCGCCACCGTGGCGTAATGGTTAGTCCATTCGCTTCACACTAGGAGGTCGCGGGTTCGATTCCAGGCGGGGTCAACTTTGTAAGACTCGGTTTGGTTGGTGGCATTTTCATGGCCCGCCTGGCTAGCTACCACCATCTTATCTAAGTCTTGCCGCCAAACATCAGTGTTATTAGCATTGATGTGTTCCGGATTGAAGATAAGATATAGCTTCTATTGTGTTGGGGAATGTTGGTAAGCCCGCTTGCATCTTCGGCATAATCGTCACTTACTATCAGGTGAGATGATGCCAAAGGCTTACCAATTGTGAATATTAAAAAAATATCAACTTAACGTTTTTATTACTGAAGATTGGGTAGCATTAGCATATAGAGTTTTTACAATATCTCTATAGAGAATGTCTTTTACGACTCTACGGAAAAGTGGCGCCAAGTAACAGATTCAAAGACGTAGCTGAGAAAATCAAACTGTATGAAAAACACAATAGGTATCTGTCTCAATCTTACTACACCAACTTATGAGGAACTAGCTGTTTTCCGCGGCTCCACTCGCGTGGACGTTTCTATGACTTTTCGAGGTTGCGGCTCGCGAGCTTGGAAAAGTTATTACTGATTACAGTTACCTCATTATTTACATTACCATGTTCGACACTCAGCGGTAGCTAGGTGCAATTAATAATATAATAAAAGTTCAATAATATCGCATACAGTATTTTAAATATATATATATATATATATATATATATATATATATATATATATATATATATATATATATATATATATATATATATATATTTTCACAACACAAAGCTTAAAGTTTCAAGACTTAGCACGGCATAGAGACAAGAGACTAGTGTTGCCAGTAATCATTACAATTTTATATGTCTCTGACATAATTGGGGGCCTCAAAATGCTAAATAATGAGGTCGATGTGTTAATCCAGGTCCAAATCTGTCTACCTACCAAATTTCAGTCAGATCCGTTTAGTACTTTTTGCGTGAAAGAGTAACAAACATACATCCATACATTCTTACAAACTTTCGCGTTTATATTATTAGTAGGATATGCTGAATGGCATGGCTGAACATCGTGAGGAAACCTGCACACGCCTGCGAAGTAACTCGAAGGTTGTATGTGAAGTTGACCAACCCGCACTGGGTCCGCGTGGTCGACTAAGGCCCGATGGCCCTAATTCAGGATAGGCTCGAGCCCCTCGGTGGGGACGTATATATGAGCTGATGTGATCATGCTGAATGGCATACTCCAACGTGAGGCAATTAGAAGTTCCCCCTGGAGATGTGATTGAAACTCTTTGTATAAGTAGGTGTATAATATCCAGGCAGAGTCAAAGAAGTAGGTAATGACGAAATGCTTAATGTAGACTTAAGGTATTTAAAGAATTGTCGAATTGAACGCGTGAATGAGTAAAGATCACAGGATTGGATTGATAAGTAGGATAAGCTATGAGTATTCGTAGGCTTGGTTCATCATGGCAAGGGCTTACCAATTATGAATAAAAAATGAATAAAAAAGTAGGTTTTCTTTATTTTTCGTTCCCATTAGATGTTTTTCCAGAAAACGTAGCGTAGGCAGGCCTCCCACGCGGTGGACCGACGGCCTGGTGAAGATCGCGGGAAGCCGATGGATGTGGGCAGTGTAGGACTGGTCGTCGTGGAAATCCTTGGACCAGCAGTGGACGATTTCGCGCGGATATGATGATGATGAGATGTGTTTAGAATAGTTCCTAATAAGTAGAGTAAGTAGTATAAATATGAGCGTCGGTGGCGCAACGGCAAGGGCAGCTACCTCCTATCCGGGAAGTCGTGGTTCGAGTCTTGCCGCGTACCAATGTGTTTTTGAATTTCAATCTCATATGTACGTTTATCCGACGCTCTTACGGTGAAGGAAAACATCGTGAGGAAACCTGCACACATCTGCGAAGAAACTCGAAGGTTGTGTGTGAACTTGACCAACCCCGCTCTGGGCCCGCGTGGCCCGATCGCCCTAATTCAGGGTAGGCTCGAGCCCCTCGGTGGGGACGTATATATGAGCTGATGGGATAAAATTAGTAGAGGTGTTTATTACCCACACAGAATTAGAGAAGTAGGTAATGATAAGATTCTTAATATAGAGGTACCTAAAGAATTATCAGATTATCTTCCTTAAGGCCCGATCGCCCTAATTCAGGGTAGGCTCGAGCCCCTTGGTGGGGACGCATGTGAGCTGATATGATAAAAGACTTATAGCATTGAATGCTTGAGTGAGTAAAGACCACATGATGGGTTTGTAGGTAGGATACGCTATAGGTTCATCATTACAAAAAAATATTCTTTATTTTTTTATGTGTTTAAAACAGTTCCTAATTCGATGTTTTCTTTTGACATAACTGGTGGAAGCCCAAGGCGAGGCATTTTTAGAATAGTTGTCTCTGTTTTTTCCTTTACGTGTAAAGAGTCAAGAAAATAACCACACTTTTGCACTTTTTCAATGTTTTACGTTGTTATTTCTCTTAAGACTTCGATTTAAAAACAAAAATTTAGCAGATTCTCTGTAGTACTTAAAAAGAAATATCTCCATATAAAAATTATGTGCAAATTTAGAAATTTTATTAATAAACAATTCGTTTTAGACTTTTTTTAGACGTTTTAGACCTGTTTTTAGGATTTTTTATGATCAAGTAAAGTACACACTATCGTGTAACATATTAGCACATTCCTCAGACAATATCCTTAAGTATGTCCAATATTTTTTGCAAGACTGATATTTAGTAGCAAATACCCAAAAAATTTGATCTAGCAAAAGTGTTTCTCCGCTTCTCCACCGGTGCCTTGCCTTAAGTATTGCCCTTTCAGACGAAAAGTTACGTGAGTGATGAGTCCAGTTGTCGGCCGTTTTCACTAGAGTCAAGGGCGCGTTGTGTCAAGGTGGCGTTGCGCAGGCGGCGCCCTCGTTTTTTGTCAGCTTTTGTCGGAATCAGTTTCTTGTGATCGACACTTGCGTCACAATGTCCGGTCCAGCGCACACCACAACAAACGCTCGGTCGTTGGCCAGCAAGCACCAGGCACTGTCGAAGACGTGACGCCTCGTTGACGCTTAGAGAAAACAAGAAAAATAAATTGGACTCTTTGAATTAAAACAAAAAAGACGTGTGGCACTCGGGGACTGCCGCGGTAAAGCTATTGCATAGCATTTCTTTATCAACTTTTAACACCAGTAAAATAGACTAAATCCTTTTAGTACCGCAAATCGCTAATAAATGGCACTATAAGTTTTTTAGAACGCGGTAACGTTACGTCACGCTCGGCCGAACTAGTAAAATTGACTAAGTCCTTTTAGTACCGCAAATCGCTAATAGATGGTACTGTAAGTTTTTTTAGAACGTGGTAAGTGTTAGGGTTTTTTTCGTTACTGAATTTCTTGATTCGGTCGCCGCGCTCAAAGCCCGCGATAAAAGCTATGCAATAGCTTAAAAACGATTTAAGCGTCTACTGACATGTTACACTTACGGCCGTATATACGTATTTAGCTTATTAGATTTGTACCCATTATCTAAGTATTGGGCAAGGGCAGAAAGCTCACTTACTTGCGTAGGCACCGAACCTTCTCAATTAAACTTTTCCTTAATGTTCCCAGGCGTTCATAAATGCCTCGTCATTAAATAATTGAATTCTAGTAAATGGAAACTCTACAGTGATTAAAGAACAGTATTAAGTTATGATGGAAAAAAGGAGTTGGGATAAGTGGTACGGAACAGAATAAAGTGGCGTGATTTGGTGTAGGAGGTCTATATCCTCTTTGGGTCGCTGAGCCAGGGAAGTAAGTAAGCAAGTTTTTACTGGGTAAACCAAGTAAGAAGCTTAGTCAGAATTGGACCTTCGAGCAAATGGACATTGGGGAAATTAGACATTCGAGGAAAATGGACATTTAAGGAATTGGACATTCGAGGCCAGAACCGTCAAAATTTCTGAATCTAGTAATTTACTTTCTATGGTATACCTTAGAATCAGCAGACTTAAATCCCGGAACTCAGCAGCCGAAGCCTTTCATAAGCACAATCTGACATAGAGGGATGGCCAAGCGTGGATGGAAAAATTGGAAGCTGAGAAACACAATGTGGATGATACCATCTTTGAGTTTAGCACACAGGAGCGGCCCAAGGCGAGGTATTATTGATTGCAACAGTTGCCTCAGTCTGTTTCTATACGTGTAGTAAAGAAAATAACCTCACTTTTTCAATAGTTTTTCGTTTCAATCAAAAACTACAATGAAGGTATATATACTCACTTTGTAATATCATAACAAATATTGTTGTATATATTTTTTTTAATTTATACTTCATAATATTAGTCTTACTCGTATCTAGAGTTGAAAGTAACGGTAAGTCAAAGTATTAAAAAGATACGACCATTATGTCACATATTTTGATATTCTTAAGTAAATCAAAACATAGGGTACTTCTCGTTGACATAGAATCATGAAAGTTGAAAAAAGCATAGTCTCACAGCACAAGTAAAGGTAAAATTCGAAAATTGTAAATAATTATTTACATCGCATTAACTTTTTAAAAAAACTTATATTTGCAGTTGAAGAATTGGCCGTGACGCATATCGATGTATGGGAGAAAATGTTTTCAACTGCAAAGATAAGTTTGTCCTTCAATTTGATTGTTGTACTTACTTTTTAAAGTTTGTAGGGTTTCGTATCCTAATGTTTTTTTTTGAACGGAACCCTCAGTGCCCAAGTCCGACTTGCACTTGGCCGGTTTTAATTATTATTTACAGATTATAATTATTTTTATTAATATTTAGGAAGCGTCCAACCCGCACTGGGCCCGCGTGGTCGACTAAGGCCTAATCGCCCTGATTCAGGGTAGGCTCGAGCCCCTCGGTGGGGACGTATATGAGCTGATATAATAATAATAATAATAAAGGAAGCGTCGGTGGCGTAATGGCATGGGCCACTACCTCCTATTCGGGAGGTCGTGGTTCGAATCCTGCCACTTACCAATGTGTTTTTCGATTTCGTATGTACGTTTATCCGACGCTCTTACGGTGAAGGAAAATATCGCTAGAAAACGTGCACACGCCTGCGAAGAAACTCGAAGGTTGTGTGTGAAGTCGACCGACCTGCACAAGTAACTATTTAGTAATCTGTGCCTGCACTGGGTCCGCTTGGTCGACTAACGCCCGATCGCTCTAATTCAGGGTAGGGTCAAGCCTCTTTTTAGGGACGTATATGAGCTGACATGATGAATATTTAGGTAGGTACCTAATTAAATATTCTTTAAGTATCGAATTACAAAAGGTCTATCTTGGGAACAGTTTTCGAAGGCTACAAGGATCCTTATCTGATTTATATGGCACTGAAAATTTTTGGTCAAGTTATTTATTATATTAGCTCATATACGTCCCCACCGAGGGGCTCGAGCCTTATTTATTAGGGACCACGCGGGCTCAGTGCGGATTGGTCGACTTCACACACAACCTTCGAGTTTCTTCGCAGGCCTGTGCAGGTTTCCTCACGATGTTTTCCTTCACCGTTAAAGCAATCGGTAATGATGTGTACGTAAGTTTTTGAAAAACTCATTGGTACATTGGCCGTCCAGATTTGAACCCGGTACCTCTGGTTAGATGGACCGAGTCTAGTGCCCAAATTACTGGATAACTTTAGGTAAAATTTGGGTGAGGGCAATGTTATTTTTTATCTCTTCAAATTTTCCTTATCTTAATTATTTAGGGTTGCCACTATAGAAAAAATCACTTCCTGTTTTTTGATAATGACTAACGATTTTGATGAACATCTGTACGTCATTATAACTTTATATGATCTACTTTACCCCGTAGTTCGTTGTTCCAGGAGAAATCGGAATAATGTACCTCATGCAAACCCATTTTCTTTATTTTAATGTGTTTATAATATCCAGCTTTTATTTATTTAATTAATTTTCTTAGTGTTTTCTGCAGCCGCGTTCCATTTTGTAAACCGTATTATTGATCTCCACAAGACAGGCGCAGCCTAGTGTGGGATTATTGTATTAATGTGTTGATTTCATGTGTTTTTGATAATAAACTTTTTTTTTAACAAAAATGGCTGTAAAGATTTTATAAAAAAAATTGTAAATAAATAGAAATTTAAAAGACCTCCTACTCAAAGTTCCGCGAAGAAAATCCAATACAATCCTCCTATACATCATATCAGCCACAAATCGTCCACTGCTGGACAAAGGCCTCCTCCAAGGATTTCCGCGACGAACGGTCCTCTTCACCAGGTCATCGGTCCACCGCGTGGGAGGCCTGCCTACGCTACGTTTTCCAGTGCGCGGTCGCCACTCGAGAACTTTACTGCCCCATCGGCCATCTGTTCTACGAGCTATGTGCCCTGCCCACTGCCACTTCAGTTTAGCGATTCTGTGAGCTATGTCGGTTACTTTAGTTCTCCTGCGGATCTCCTCGTTTCTGATTCGATCACGCAGGGAAACTCCGAGCGTAGCACGCTCCATTGCCCTTTGGGTGACCTTGAGCCTTCTTATGAGGCCCATATACAAATCCAAATTATTTGTAAATATTTCATCAAGCCTGGTACCTACATCTTTATTCTTTGCTACTAAGATATAAGTGTAAAACTTATTGTTGATTTTTAGAGTTCCGTACGCAAAGGGTAAAAACGGGACCCTATTACTGAGACTTCGCTGTCCGTCTGTTCGTCCGTCCGTCAGTCACCAGGCTGTATATCATGAACCGTGACAGCTAGACAGTTGAAATTTTCACAGATGATGTATTTCTGTTGCCGCTATAACAAAAAATACTAAAAAATAAAATGAAATATACAGGGTGTAACAAAATTGGTGTAGGTCCCGTTAACTGGGGCTTTTACTCGTCATACTGAACAACTTTTGTTCTACGACTTTGCTGAAATCGCAATTTTTTTTTCATACAAATCGATCAGCTGATCTACCAATTTTGTGAATTTAAGTATGGAGGATCAATTTTTTTTTGAGAATGACTATGGGGTTCCTTGGGGAAAGTTGTTCAGTATGATGAGTAGAACCCCCAGTTAACGGGACCTACAATAATTTTGTTACACCTGTATATTTAAAGGGGCTCTCATACAACAAACGTGATTTTTTTGCTCCTTTTTGCGCGATATTGATAACGACATCAGGTAGACGTTTAAAATATTCTCAGAATAATTAGTTATATATTCACTTTAAAAATAATTGAATTATAATAATAGAAATATTTAAGGGGGCTCCCATGAAACAAACGTGATTTTTTTTGCTTATTTTTGCTCGATATTGATAACGGCAATAAAATATTTACAGAATATTGAGTTGTATTATTCACTTAAAATAAATAATTAAATTAAAATAAAATTATTATTTAAGGGGGCTCCCATACAACAAACGTGTTATAGACATTGGATCGGAACCCTTCGTGCGCGATTCCGGCTCGCGCTTGGCCGGTTTTTATATTTACGACTACGCTAGATGATAAAGAATTTGCGAGAAAGTATGCACACTGCACAGCATGGATGCACAATTTATTTTATTTATTTTGGTAACTACAATTGACCACAGATTGATACATATTAACAATGCCAATACCAAAGTATATAATATAATTATACTTTGGTATTGGCAATGTTAATATATTATAAAGTACTAACATACAGTATGGACACTCCCTGCCGCTCTCTAGATTGTTACCTCACCCAGATTGATACAGATTGGTTACAGTTTGGTTGTCGAACGTATAGGATTTCGCCGCCATTTAGTTTGTTCCGTCATTCGTTTTTTGAAATGTCGTTTCTGGCCCGTTGTATGAAGTGTCCAGGGTGTGCCAATACACTATTCATATAAATCGATCAGCTGATTGACCGATTTTGTATGGAGAGTTGATTATTATTTTCGAGCGACGAAAGAGTGAAGAAGGTATTGTGGTGGCAAAATAAACCAAAGTTGAGATTTTGATGGGGTCGACTGTCTTACACTAATAGAGTCTAAATAATAAGAAATGTCTGTGTGAGTGTGTGTGTCTGTATGTCCGTACTAGACGGATTTGGGTGAAATTTGGGTAAGGGCAAATATATTGTTATATCTGGCCGTTTTTTTTCAAATTTCTTCTAAAAATCAATTTTTAGGGTTGCCACCATATTAAAAAATCACTTTATTGTTTTTATTAAAAATGACTTATACGATGTTGATGAAACTCAGTACGTTACTATAACGTAATACTACATGGCCTACAGCAAGCAGTAGTATGTGATTCCAAGAAAAATCGGCATAAGGCACCTCCCATACAAACCCATGTAGTTAGTTACTTATTCTCAAAAATGGCTATAACGATTTTCATGAAACTACGTGAATAACTAACACTTAATAAGGTCTACAGCACTGAGTACTTAATTATTCCAAGAAAAATCGTAGTAAATAATACCTCCCATACAAACCAAAATTATTTTGAAATATTTCATTAAGTCTGATATAACTGATTGTATTCTTTGCTACTAAGTGTAATGTTTATAGTTGACGCAGATACCAATTTTTGCGGTTCCCGTGGGAATATCCCAAAATCCTTTCTTAGCGGATACCTACGTCATAATTGCTATCTGTGTGCTTAGTTACATCCCGATCCTTTCAGTGGTTTGAGCTGTGCGTTGATATACCAGTCAATCACCTTTTCCTTTTATTTATACAGATTTGTGTATGCTTGACTACGAAAGATGGTTAAGGCACACCCCGGACACTTCATGCAATGCTCGAGAAATGACATTTCAAAAATCGAATGACGGAACAAAACAAAATTACGGCGAAATCCTATTCGTTCGAGAACCAAACGGTAACCAATCTGCTTCAATCTGTGTGACTAGGGGTGAGGTCGAAATCTAGAGAGCGGCAGGGAGTGTCCATACTGTATGTTAGTACTAATATATACCTATTATACTTTGGATAAGACTTTGCTAGAAAGTATGCACAGCGTGACTGTACTTTAGTCTCCTAGCACCCGGTAAGGTTGACTGGAAGAGATCTCTTATGGAGATAAGTCCACCTTTGTACACGTCCTCTCTAATTTCTTGTCATTTAAATGTTTGTGTACAATCCCTTCCCTACTAATATTATAAATGCGAAAGTAACTCTGTCTGTCTGTTACGCTTTCCCGCAAAAACTACTGAACGAATTTGGCTAAAATTTGGTAGGTAGACAGATTAGGACCTGGCTTAAGACATAGGCTACTTTTTACCACGCTCGCGAGCCGCTTGCGGCTCGCGCACTGCGCACCCTCGAAAAGTCATAGAAACGTGGTCCACGCGGGTGAAGCCGCGGGAAACAGCTAGTAAATATATATATATATACACAATTTATTTGAGTAGGTATTGACTACGGGTTCCTTGAGGAAAGTTGTTCAGTACGACGAGTAGAATCCCAAGTTAAGGGGTCCTAAACCAATTTTGTTACACCTTTTGTAACGTGATTTAAGACTCCGCAATGTGGGTCCGACAATAAGAAGTTCAACGCACGCTATAGTTCGACAACACCCGCTAAGCGCACGCTCGTACAAAAATACTTAGGCTTGAAAAAATGGTACTTTTTTTTTGTAATTGACAAGCCCTTGGCATCATCTCACCTGATGGTAAGAGACGATGATGCCGAAGATGGAAGCTGGCTTACCAATATTCCCCAACGCAATGGGGAACTGGTTATCTTTATGCCGGAACACATCAATGCTGTTAAATATTGGCGGCAAGACTTAGATAAGATGGTGGTAGCTAGCCAAGTGGGCTTAGATAATGACCTACCAACAAAACCGAGTCTTCAAAGTTATACTCCGCCGAGAATCGAACCCGCGACCTCCTGGTGTGAAGCTAATGTATTAACCATTACGCCACGGAGGCGGTTAAACTGCGATAAAAGAGTAGTTCCACTTGGTTCCCCCCGCTTTCAGTTTCGATCCCTTTTTGTTAAACACATCTGTTCCGTAACTACTGCTACATAATGACAATAACAGTACTTTAACTCCACTTTCAAACGACGTGAGACCCATTGGGACCTTGGGCTACTTACCTACTAAGCCCATTTAATTTTTAACCGACTACGAAAAAGGAGGGTAATATTTTTTTTTAGTTAGGTACCTAATTGTGAACCATACGTCGAGTAATTTTTTTAAAAAATAATTAGGTACAGAGGCCATATCAAGCTATACACTCGTAGTGCGATTCTGATCCATACCCATTGCATACGAACGGTACAAAGTCCAAAGTGTGTAGCTTGATGTGCTGGCCTGTGTACTAAAAATAAAGTGTTCCGTAGCATCATACTAGATGGCGCTAGTACAAATGGTTCCGTACCATCATACAAGATGGCGCTAGTTTCTTCACGTGTTTTTAAAAAAACACATATGCATGGAGGCCCCCTTATTTTTTTTAACTTTTTCTAATTTTTAGTATTTGTGTTATAGCGGCAACAGAAATACATCAGCTGTGAAAATTTCAACTGTCTAGCTATCACGGTTCATGAAATACAGCCTGGTGACAGACGGACAGACAGACAGGCGGACGGACAGCGAAGTCTTAGCAATAGGGTCCCGTTTTTGCCCTTTCGGTACGGAAGTCTAAAAACATCATGTATTGATTGTCTTAGTTTTATAAACAAGAATTATAAACAAATGGTTTTTCATCGGTTATTGTAGTGAGTGAAAATCAAGTTCAAATATTCCGTTATCCATAGGTACACAGGCCAGCACATCAAGCTACACACATTGGACTTTGTACCGTTCTAATGCGGTACGCGTATGGATCAGAATCGCACTATGAGTGTCTAGCTTGATGTGCTGGCCTCTGTATACAGGATGTAAAAAGACCACTCCCGGAAACTTAAACTGGGGCTTCTACTCATCATACTGAACAACTTTCTCTAAGGAACCCAAACTGAATTTTCGAAAAAAAAAATCGACTTTTCGTACAAATCAGCCAGCTAATCGGCCAATTTTGTATGGGAAGTCCAAAAAATTTTTCAATATTTCAGTATGGGTTCCTTTGAGAAAGTTGTTAAGTATGATGAGTAGAAACCCCAGTTTCAGTTTCCGGGAGTGGTCTTTTTACACCCTGTATACAGTTGAAGCTTATTTATTATATTAGATACATACGATGAAGCTAATATAAAACGTGTTAAAATATTGTATATCTAGGTGAAAAAATATTGTAAATTTACTTTCTATTACTAACTGCTGCCCGCATCCGCATCTGCGCAGGACCGGTCGTCGTGGAAATCCTTGGGGGAGGCTTTTGTCCAGCAGTGGACGATTTGTGGCTGATATGATGACTAACTGCTACGAGTACGCTACGTGCATATTGTTTAGGTCCACAAAGTACACAAAACGTGGAAAGTAAAAAAACCGGCCAAGTGCGAGTCGGACTCGCGGAAAGTAGGGTTCCGTAGTTTTTTCAAAAAATAAATGTTTATTTTAAAAAATCAAAATTATATTGTCAGTGTGTAACATAATTGGTGTAGGTCCCGTTAACTAGGGGTTCTACTCGTCATACTGAACAACTTCCTGCAAGGAACCCATAGTCAATTCTCAAAAAAAAACTTGGACCCTCTTTACTAAAATGCACAAAATAGGTCAATCAGCTGATCGATTTGTATGAAGAGTAAAAAAAAAATTTTACGTTTTCAGCAAAGGCGTATAACAAAAGTTGTTCAGTACGATAAGTAGAAGCCCCAGTTAACGGGACCTACACCAATTTTGTTACAGCCTGTATAACTTTATTCAAATAAATTTTCATTTCATTTGTAAAATTTCAGCTCTTAACTACTAATAGTCTAGGAACTAGGCCGCGGACAGGCAGACGGACAGACAGAAATGACGAAACTATAAGGGTTCCTTGTTGTACTACGGAACCCTAAAAAGTTAACCGACTAACATCCGAACTTCAATGGAACAACTTGAGTAAGCTTTCACACTAAATCATTATTTAAATATAAGTACCTATTTAAGTAACTAGTTGGGCGACCTGCGGACGGATGTAAGTGGCTCAATGACTCTGCTGGCGCTAATAAAAGCGCCCGTACAGTGTGCGGTTGGAGCCCAAATTGCGGATGCGAGATCGAACTGGCATCCGCACGAGGCGACGGAAGCCATTAATGAAATTGGAATTGTCTCTGGCGCCGGAGATCGCCGTTCCCCCCAATTGATTTTCATAGACAAGAATTGTCATTCCGCCAGAGAGTCGAGTCCTCGGGGCCAGCAATTGTCGTGATATGAAAAGCAGGTGGATCGACCTTTCGTGACTGGAATACTAAGGGCCTTGTTATCGTCTCGTAGAGCTGGCGCGGCGGAGTTAAATTATCTCAGCTTCTCTCCCTTTTGTCATTTCTAATTCCTTCCTTCACGGTTCAAGAGGTTATTTCAATAATGTCTAATTGAAGTCATCACACCGAATATATGTAGGTAGATACACTTTTAAGTCATAAATCAAAATAATTTTATAAGGAACAACAATCTGTGAAGAATCGTGAACAAATCTCGTTATTTATCAGTTTAAACCGAGCAGAACGAGAGCCCGAAGGCAAGTTTTAAATTAGGGGAGGCTTCAAAGGATAGAAACAAGTTATCGACCGCCTTGCCGCCGGCTGCCGACCGGCACGGCAGCCGCTAGTCAACAGTCTACGACGGACGACAACTTTGTTGCTACTCGCGACTTGCGAGTGATATTTGCATACCTACCTAGCTTTACAATGAGTAGGAAAGTTATGTAAACATTGTTCGCTTCCACAGGTACTTTTTGATTGTTCATTCAAGGTAAATATTTTTGTTGGTCCCTTCGTTCTGCGCTAGTATTGCGCCGTTGTACTATTGTGGCAGCTTCTGAGTTTTGAGAAATATACACAATTAAATTAGTTTTTCTGTTCCACGAGGATGAACTCGCGGGCACCATCTAGTTACCTATGAACGACGATTTACCTACCATACGTCTTTGGAAATCTACGTCGGTACAATTCAACGCACGTAAAAAGAGCTCCAGTGGTCAAGTGGTGGGAATGTGTTTGCGCAGGCGGGAAACAAATGGCAACTGGCGAACCAATCACGCGACAGAAAACAAGAGAGACGCGTGTTTCCCCCGTCGTGCCTCACCCCTTACCACCAATTTGGCCCGCAATTCATTCACTGCGCAGGTAGGTCGCTCGGAGCTCTTTTTACGTGCGTTGAATTGTACCTATACGTACTTAGCTACCGTATATAGGTTGACTTTTAATTAGTTCTTGATAACAAAAGGTATGCATGTACTCGTGATTACAAACAACTTTCCCAAAGAAACTATATGTCAGATCAGAAAAAAAAAATGGCCCTCAATACATAATAAGTTATCGGTATTCGGCAAAAATGTACGAGTATAAAGGACCAAATTTTTTTTTTCGTTCGAAAAAACAACAAAATAAAACTACGAATGCGTCCGCCACAAATCCCGCCAAAAAACTGTGATATACGGGAATTTGTTGAGTGTTGCCGCTGGCTAAAATGTAGTAGATTTGGCTACTATATATTTTTCCAACAGTATATAGTATCTTGACCCAAAACATAGTAGGATACTACATTATATATAATATTTGGCAACCCTACGCTTGTACCGTAATACCGCTTTTACGATAGAGCAAAACCCAAAACCCTAAAAAAGTTTCTTGCATGGTAACTTAACTTTTTACTATTTTTTGTAATATCAAAATTTGTTAGGTATTTCACTAATGTAACAAAGAAATCGGAATAATAAGCACATTATATTTATAACCTTTGTATTATTATAATGTGTAATGTTAAAATCAAAAATCAAAATCAAAAATCAAAAATTGTTTATTTTGTAACGGTAGTTTGTACATAATATTTTGTGTTTGGACATCCTTTTAAGTAAAAAAGATACTTGTGACAGGATGCCCAGTTCTTCCATACCACTAAGTACAAATAAACAAACAAACAGATCAAATAGAAGTACATATAACATAACAATGTTCATCAAAAATTTACATAAAAGAGAAAAAGGAGAAACGAAACAAATAATAAAAGAACTATGAATAACGTGTGATGTGTATGTTCCTGTGTGTCGGTGTGTTCTTGTGTGTGTGTGTGTGTGTGTGTGTGTATGAATGTATGTTTGTGTCCACGTGTGTATGTGTGCGTGTGGTGTATGTATGTGTGTTTTACCTTATGTTCGTGTGCAAGTCCGACTCGCAATTGGCCGTTTTTCCAATAATTTTCCAACGATTCTATGATCGATTTACTGTTTACGAAACTGAGGTAGATTGGCCTTTTAAGTGACCTCCCATGAAGATTTGGCACCCTGGTGTCTTAAAGTTCGTTTGCTGGATAAACTGCAGCTCGCGACAAACACTCCGGCGACGTTATCGGCGTGGCGATTGAACTTAACGTGGCCCCTTAGTCGGAGTGTTTGACTGTCGCCGCTGCCGGCTCGCGGCATTCTTTAAACATGCAGTTAAATGAGCGAACGAACTATACAGAAAAGTACCTAGTCAACTTAGAGGAAAGCATGGGAAACGTCAATATACTATCTTTGAACTCATAAAAACTATTCAACTACGATTATGAGTAAATATTCATTTATTTATCTACACACATAATATCATAAGTCCTCTAAAATGCGTTCAGAATCCGTAGGCAATGACCAATTGACCAGCGTTATGGCAACTAATTTCACTTTTTTTACTAATTTTACTTAAACTTTCTTGTCTGTGGTAGTAGGTAAAATCTGTATTTTAATGTTATTAAAGGATCGATTTTAGTAACGTTTTGAATTTAAATTTGGAACAGCTGTCCAAACTCAAGTGGGTCTCAACCTAGACCTTCCCACTACAATACAACCAGGACCATTAAATATATGTTACGGCTAAAGGTGGGTGTGAACATAAACTTAAGATTAACCGGCTAAAGTGAAGATTAGCCGGCCGAATTCACCCAGGGGGAGGGAGGGGGGAGGGGGAAATCAACCAAACCTGACCGAACCTAATATCGCTCGCTTCGTTCGCTCACCACCAGCCAGCCAGTGTTAGGTAGACCTCGTTGTGTACGGTTAAACGCTGAATACCAACTAATAATCGGACTTTACCCAAACAACTAATTTTAAGTTTATGTTCACACCCACCTATAGCCGTGACATATATTGCATTACTTTAATAAATAGTCATAGATATTTTACAGGTAGTAGCAATGCAGGTCATTTCCCTACGGCTTCTGAACCCATCTTAGAGTATGTTTTAAGACCTGTTTTAAGACATAACAGTTGCTTATGCACTATTTCTGGAATGAGAGACTTATCCCTACTTCCCTACTTATCCCTACTAATATTATATATAATATTATAAATGTGAAAGTAACTCTGTCTGTCTGTTACGCTTTCCCGCAAAAACTACTGAACGGATTTGGCTGAAATTTGGTAGGTAGACAGATTAGGACCTGGATTAAGGCAGGCTACTTTTTACCACGCTCGCGAGCCGCTTGCGGCTCGCGCACTGCGCACCCTCGAAAAGTCATAGAAACGTGGTCCACGCGGGTGAAGCCGCGGAAAACAGCTATGAAATATAATTAGAGAAGCCAGAAACGTTAATAGCCGACTTCAATCGAAACAACCAAGTATAATTTTGCTACATAGGATTCGTAAATTAGAAACAAAACATGAAAGCATAAAAATTTAAGAGATAAATAAGACTAAATTCTTAGGCCTAAAAATTGACAACCAATTAAACTGGTAACCACAACATGAGTCTCAACAGATTTGTGTATAGACTAGGAGGTCATGATAAATTTGGTAACGATAGGTGGATAAACTTAGGTTAAGAGGATAAATGGCAACCCTCTGATGTTAAGTATGGCGGTCTGCCTGCGCAAAGTGGTTGCGTTATGTACTTATAGCGCCTGAAAAACTAGTTATCGTGACAAAAAAAAAACGATAAGGGATATGGCTGAGTCAGATATAAAATGAAAGTACTAGTTTTACTCATGACGATTATGCAAAAACTGACCAAATATTCTGTTGCGTTATAGAGTAACGCCCGTTAGTAGTAGGAATTCTGGACCATGGCCCCACCCCCCTGCCAGAGCACCAAAGTTGGAAGTTTGAATCCGCCATTTCGACATTTCCGTTATCGTTACCAAACTTGTCGTTATCTTCTAGTATAGTACGTCCTTAATGTCTAAAAAGTCTAACAAACATGCCCAATGTTTTGTCTGCCTATCATGCGTGTGTAGCTTCTGTGCTCCGTTACTGTCTTATTATATGGGGAAATGGGACCCACTGGAAAGAGCCTTTTAAGCACAAAAAAAATTCTAAAAGCTTATAGCTAGCAAGTCATCACGAGACTCCTGCAAGCCACTATTTAAGGAGCTAGATCCGTTGCCACTATGTGCGCGCTTTAAATATTTCAGCTCTGTGTGTTTGTGGAGCAATATCTGCAACTATTTAAAAAAGCCAGTGATAAAACCACAAGAACCCTTAGAGATCCATACAGGCTAGTTTTAATGTAATCCCTTTGACTGAAATGTATAACCGAAATTGTGTGTGTATGAGCGTTCCAATATACATATAATAACTTATACCGATTGAACTAAGAAAGCTAGAATCTAAAACCTTTAAGACAAAATTGTTTAAATGGCTTAGTGACAAAAAATATTTTAACGTTATTGAATACCTCTGCGACAAAAACAAACTTGTTGACATTTGAATTTTCAAAGTTTACGTGACTTAATAATTTTAATCTATGTTAAACATTTGCATGCATTGCACAGGCGAAACATGATTGCACTACAAAATTATATTTAACATCCTACTACCATGTTTGAAGCAAATAAATTATCATTTCATTTCGTTTCGTTTCATTTTATTTCATTAAATTTTTTACATTTTATGGTTTTAATCAGTTTCCTAAAAAAGTGTTTTTGATAAATTTTATAAGGGTGTAACTGGGCAGCATAACCTATCTAATAAAAAAAACATGAAAATCGGTTCACAATCTGCGAAGATATCGTGTAACAAACCTTAAAAAAAAACATACCTCATCCATTTGGAAGTCGGTTGAAAACCTGACGAACCAACACGGAACAAAGGATAATTGTCAGACAAAACAAAAGAATGTTTGTTAATAATGACGTGACTTAAAATAGAAAATTCAACATTTGTGTTATTCCAACATTTCCAGTTCAACATTTTGGAAAATTAAAAGTCAATATTTGGGAAATACACAATTGCACATTAAGAAAATGTTTTATATTTATCCCGAAGAGATGAATGAAAGCCTTTTATTAATTATTCTGGTTGTCAACCATGCCTAATATCAATTTATGCTAAATATCAAATTAATTGCAAGGCACGCGAAGGCTTCATAGGGCAAGCTACGAGGACTAATAAGGCCTTAGATAATAATAATAAATTATAAGACGCTTGACTCGAAAACTCTCGGCTTAAAACCTCCACCATACGGAACTTGGCCCCAATGTGTGGAGTATGGCCTACCCTTACCGATCAAGATATTAGGGACACATGCCCAAGTAGTAGCGATGCTTGAATTTTTAACGTAGGCGTAGGATTCCGTCATCATCATTTCAGCTCATATACGTCCCCACCGAGGGGCTCGAGCCTACCCTGAATTAGGGCATTCGGGCCTTAGTCAACCACGCGGGCCCAGTGCGGGTTGGTCGACTTCACACACAACCTGCGAGTTTCTCCGCAGGCGTGTGCAGGTTTCTTCACGATGTTTTCCTTTACCGTAAGAGCGTCAAATAAACGTACATATGAAATCTAAATTCAAAATCACATCGGCGCGTGGCAGGATTCGAACCACGACCTCCCGGACAGGAGGCGGCAGCCCTACCCGTTACGCCACCGACGATAGGATTCCGTAGTAAGATTTATTTGTTAGTTAATATCTACACAACTAACGCAATCTCTCTCTCTCTCTCTTATCGTGTAACACAATTAACCTTTCTTTGCAACTTAACTTTTTATGCAAGGCAAAAACTTGCTCCTGCTACAAGTACATACTTACTTAATAAAATAGTTCTCGTGTTCTGTTTCTTGGTTATCGAAACTAGCGCAATAGGGATGACGAATGCTAGTCATCTGAGTTACTTTTTATCAATTCTGTCAAAAACGACATTTTGATCTAAAAATTTTAAAATACCTAGGCGTGACGTCATAGTTTAGCAGCGTCATTTATGTACTCATTTTGTGATTTTGGTGAATTTAAAATAGAAGACCTGAAGAAAAACAAAACGAGTAAGGTTTTCCGTAGTTTAAGTAGGAGGGAAATTTAGTGATCAAGAGTTCATAATTTATTTATTATAGCGGTTTTATTTTTTACAGTTTGATAGGTTAGGGGCTAAATAATAACTCACGAAACTAAGCAACTATTATCAAACTTGTTTGTTTGATGAAATCGCAAAGGATTTTGGACTGTCAGGTTTTTGAGCTGTCAATAAAATAAGTAATTTATTGCGGTTAAAGTTGTTCAGTTTCATGAAATGAGTAGAAATCCCCCTCTAAAAATATGCTCTATTTTGCCCTGTTTATAGTTTTGTTTTATAATACACAATAAAGAAAAAGTAATGACGAATCAAGTAAACTCTATCTCAATTTTTTCTTTCAATTACTAGCGTTTTCAGTGGTTGCGAACATCCATATAAAAATACCACGATTGCAATGGTTAAATAAATTATCGAATTTGAGTACAAATAAACAAATCACGAAAACTATTTTACGAAGTACTTGTAAGAATTTACTTGTAGCAGGAGCAAGTGTTCGTCTTGCATAAACTCAATTTGAGAAGGAAAGTTTGAAAATGCAGTTGACGTGTCTCATGAATATTAATCTGTTTACATTCTTTGTACTTTTACCACAGTATATATATTAGTTTTTACTTTGTTTTTAAACTTTCGTCGTTCACCCCATTTAGGGCTGACCTTGAAGGGATTATACTGTTTAAATGAACTCTATTACCAAAGTACACCTATACATACACAGCAGTTATTAAATAAAAAAAATTAATAATAACCTAAAAATAAACTTATAAAAATCTCATTGTTTTTCATTTAAACAAAGAATACAAAAATGAATATAAATATAATGCAAGTTATTTGTAGATTTCTGTAGATATAATAAGGTTCAAAATTACCTGTGTTTTGCTGTAGGTACTCAGCTGAGTACAGTGGGTAAGAATGGGTTAAGCTATATGGGACGAATGCTAGTCATCTGATTTACTATTTATCGTCTGTCAAAAACGACATTTTGTTCTAAAAATGTTTGAAACACCTAGGCGTGACGTCATAGTTTTGCAGCATCATTTATGTACTCATTTTGAGATTTTGGTGAACTAAAAATCGAAGACTTGATGGAAAACAAAACGAGTAAGGTTTTCCGAAGTTTAAGTATGAGGGCAATTTAGTGATTCATTTCTGATGCTGTCGTCATCCCTATTCCCTTTTGTTCACTTAGTGTTATTTTATGCTTGATTTTAAAAAAATATATGATGTTAAAGAAACGTAGCACACTACATTTTCATAGTTTAACGTAATTTGGGTAATAGTTAAAATAGGTAAATTGTATTTTAGGGTCATAAAGGCTATGATTTCTAAATAGGCAACGCAATGGGGAATGTGTCAGGGTATTCTGATGGATTATGTAGGACACTATTGCAACTATCACTATTGCTCGAGCCCCTCGGTGGGGACGTATATGAGCTGACATGATGACAGTACACTGGCTAACACCCCCTGCCACTCTCTAGATTCCGACCTCACCCCCTCGTCACCCAGATTGATACAGATTGGTTATAGTTTGGTTCTCGAACGTATAGGTTTTCGCCGTTATTTTGTTTGCGCTGTCATTTGTTTTTAGAAATGTCATTTCACGACAGTTGTATGCACCCCGGACGGGTGTGGTTAAGGGTTGGAATTGTAAAACTTTCATAAATTTTACATATATAATGTTCTTAACCCCTTCGGCCGCGTACGAAACCGCCACCGACTGCAAAAACAACTTTAAAAAAAACGAGCGAGACCTACAGTACTCGCATATGATGTGTAACAAATCACTGTTACACATTTCCGTCCCATTTCACGAAATCACTCCCACAAATTGCAGGAAAGCGAGAGCAAAGCTCATTCGTCAGATCGAAGAGCAAAGATGTTACACATCAAAAAAAAACCTACAGTTATTGATTGAAAGTATTACGGAACCCTACTTTGTGCGTGATCCGACACGCAGTTGTTCACTTTTTAGGGTTCAGTACCTCGAAAGGTAAAAACTGAACCATTATAGGAGTGATCCTATCGCGAGTGATCGGGTGTCTGTCCGTCCGTCCGTCCATCCGTCTGTCACAGCCAAATTTCTCCGAAACTACAGGACCGATTGAGTTGAACTTTGGTACACATATGTAAATCGGTTTTGGTAACCCAAAGACAGATGTGTAACATAAATTAAATAATTTTATACACAGGGGTCACTTTTCAGGGGTATTTTTTTAAAAAGTAGCAAACTATACCTTGTGACATATCAAATCAAATAAAAGAGATTGTTGTGAGAATCTCAAATATGTTTTAAGATAAATTGTATTGAAGTTTTTTTTTTATTCATAATTGGTAAACCCTTGGCATCATCTCACCTGATGGTAAGTGACGATGATACCGGAGATGGAAGCGGGCTTACCAAGATTCCCCAACGCAATGGAGAACTGGCTATCTTATCTTCAAGCCGGAACACATCAATGTTGTTAACACTGATGTTTGGCGGCAAGACTTAGATAAGATGGTGGTAGCTAGCCAGGCGGGCTTTAGAAAATGCCCTACCACCAACCAAACCGAGTCTTACAAGTTGACCCCACCGGGAATCGAACCCGCGACCTCTTGGTGTGAAGCGAATGGACTAACCATTACGCCACGGAGGCGGTTAAAAGTTAAGTTATTTAAGAAAATTGACCATTCCCGCCGGGGGGGAGGGAAAAGATACTCTCCCGGAAGATAAAGATATTATATCCGAAATTACTGTCCCTAATATCTTGAAAAAACACAGTATATGAAGTTACATACCTAGATTACAGGAAAACCTATAAGAAAATCTATTGTTCTTCGCTGCCTACAGGAAAAATAAAATTTACGAAGTTCCGAATAACTAGACCGCTATTAACCTAGGGTAAAGTATGTACTGAGAGGTCTTGTTCTGTTGCTAGTTAAAGTTTTGGGGCGGAACCCTGTTTGTGTGACCCCGACTCGCACTTGACCGATTTTTTCGTATAATTTAATTGAATTTCTATTTTCTATTGATAATATTTTATGATAATAAATTATTAGTCTAAGTTACAAGTCTGTGAAAGTGGGACTAGGGGGGATTTTTTAAATTCATATATTATATATTCATATATATCTTGTGGGGTGTCGTTGAATAGGCCCTACACAACTATTAAGGCTTTAAGAAGAACATTTTGTCATTATAATTACGAAACGACGTCTTTTCTATGGCTGTTTTGCTAATCTAAATTGGGTTTGAAAATTGGGTGCACTCAGAGTTATCAACTTATCATATACAGGCTGTAACAAAATTCCCGTTAACTGGGGCTTCTACTACACCCTGGACACTTCATACAACGGGCCAGAAATTACATTTCGAAAAAGGAATGACGGAACAAACAAAATGGCGGCGAAATCATATACGTTCGACAAACAAACTGTAACCAATCTGTATCCATCTGGGTGACGAGGGGGTGAGGTCGCAATCTAGAGAGCGGCAGGGAGTGTCCATAGTGTATGTTAGTACTAATATGTATACTTTGCTTCTACTGAACTTACTAAACAACTTTTGTTCTATGACTGCTGAAATCGCAAAAAAAATACTCTTCATATAAACAGAATCAGTCAATAGATCAATTTTGTACATTTTTGTAAGGATTCCGGGAGGTCGTGGTTCGAATCCTGCCACGTACCTGTGTGTTTTTGAATTTCAATTTCATATATACTTATATCCGATGCTCTTACGGTGAAGGAAAACATCGTGAGGAAACTTGCACACGCCTGCGAAGAAACTCAAAGGTTGTGTGTGAAGTCGCCCAACCCGCCCTGGGCCCGTGTTGTCGACTAAGGCCCGATCGCCCTAATTCAGGGTATGCTCAAGCCCCTCGGTGGGGACGTGAATAAGCAAATATAATAATAATAAAAACGATAAATCTTACGCATAAATTAGTAATTTGGGACGCCCCTGTCCTCTTTGAGCCCACTAGACATTCCAAGGTCGGTGAAGGTTTCCACGTGAAAGATCAAACTTCCCTCCGGATTGAGGCTTCGTTAGCATTCCAGCCGCAATAACGAAATCAATTATACAATATGCGTTCTGAGTCAGCGAACTGCGAAATATCCACATGGGCGTCGGGCTCGTTGTGAATTGAAAACGAGACGACCGACCGACTGTAAAACAAAAGGTCACACTATAGTTCTACATTCGTTCGTTGTGTTGGTACTTTAATCCCATATTTCGTTATAATAAGAATTCCAGGCAGTGTTGCCAACTACACCGTAATTACGGTAGATATACCGTATTTTCGTGCTGTCCACTGTAATGAATTTTGAAAATTTTCAGATGAAAACCGTAAATTGGCATTCGTGTTTATAAAGAAACACCGCATTTTTAACTGTTTTTTGCCTTTTTGTATAGGATACTTTACCTTTATTTGAGCCTGGTAACACAGTATTTTTGACTGTGATTTGGCAACACTGATTCGAGGTACCCAGCACCCTACAAATGAAAGATAAAACTACGGACAATGAGATATACAAAAATATCAACAGCTACTCGCTAGCTATGATGAAATGTACCTTTTGGTTTACAATTTTTTTTGCGTTTTCATCAAAGTCGTAGAACAGAAGTTGTTCAGTATGATGAGTGGAAGCCCCAGTTAACGGGACATACACCAATTTTGTTACAATCGGTATATAGGAATTGGTATTCTTGCATAGTCATTCCATAATTATAGTCCAACCCGAGTTATTTGCCAATAAACATGGCACTTCATTCCTGTATCATAGTTGCGAGCTCCTAACAACAACTATTAGTAAAAAAATGCATGTATATGCAAAGTAGAAACTTTATTTTATAACAGTTTATTATTTTATAAATTATCTAACTATAAATATTTATACTATTATCTTTTTTTTTTATTAAAAATTTGAGTGCGTTTGGCTGCACCACACCTGATGGTAAGTGCCGATACAACCGAGGATGTAACACGCAAGCTTGCCTATTCACTCTCAACTTGAAGATTCCTAAATTATACGAATCGGGGAATACAGACGCCGAAAGGGAATTCCAACTTAAAAAAAAATGTTGTAGTTAAATTAAGTTAAATAAATTAAATTATAGTTATTATAGTTTATTTAGAATTAAGTTTCTCATTTCACAATTACAAAGGGTTAATTACGATCCCAAACGTAAAAGGTAGGTCATTTTGGACTATTGATTGGAGGCTTTACGCTACTCAAAAGGATAAGATTTACCAACAAAACAATAAATAAATATATTTGAAATATGAGCAAAGTTGCTCCTGGCAGTTCGCCGGCTGCCGCGGCACGCTCGCTTCGTTCGCTCGGTTTGCGCATTGTCTTTCAAGTCTAACCTAACAGCTCGTGGCTGCGCTCCTCGCTACCTAAACACAGAAAATAACCTTACTTTACCTAACTTATCTAACCTAACCTAATCTAACCTAACCATAACCTCATGTTGACCTTCATCACGACCTAAATTTAATTTGATGACAGATCTATAATTTTGAGGTTACAAATATTGAAAACAGATAAATCTGATTAATTGAGGACGGAAAATATAATTCCCCTAATTCATCTACGTTAATTTGTGATTTGGCAGCTTATTTATTTTCTTGCCTCCTAAAACCATGCATAAGCATCGATTAGCCATCTTCTTCATAATAAAACCAATAATTTCAACGCATCAAAGCGACAGGCGAACCAATGTGCTATTTAATAATATGTGGTTAGGTACCTCACATTAGGCCAAATGTTATTTATTAGGCAAATTTCAAAAACAAAATAACGTATCTTTTCGTAAATCAACGCTACGTATCAAACAATTCATTCAAGTATACCTAAATAAAAAATTACATCGAAAGTGATGAAGGGCAAATAAAAGCTTATGTAATCGTCCGAAAAACCAAATACGAGATTTTTGACAAAAATACAGTTTTCATTACTCACACCAAAAAAGTGTTCCAGGAAGAATGTGTGTGAATGTGTGTAAGTCCGTATCCTGTATTGGCAGAGAATAATTTTAGAAAAACCTAACAAGATTTCACTAAAACAAACATACTGTAGCAAAAATTAAATAAAACTGCTTAATTATCACCATGGACTTTGCTACATCAAACGTAGAATTTTAGAAGTCCTGTCTAATAGAGGAAATTGGCAAACAAACAAAATGTTGGGTAAATCCGAATACATTAAATTTATAAAAGGTTTAAAGGTAAGAGGGTTAAAAAGAGATGACGGCGTTGATAAAAAAACAGTAAATAATATAAAACTTGTCACAACCTGTAAATCACTTAAATTTACAAATATTTTAAAATAAAAAAAACCGAATTACCCAATTTTAAATAGATAGCTGGTTTGACAACGATCTTTGCTTCCCCTTAATTTAAATATTGCCTATAATATTCAAATGTTAAAAATTTTAAATTTATAAAATTAATTAATATTTTTTTTTGTTTATATTATTAAAAGTAACGTGATTTTTTTTAAAGAAATAAAATTTGTGTCCACTTTCCTTTAGCTAAATGTCCGGAGAAAAGGCACCGCTATACCAGGTGGTGGATGGGAGAGCTCCGCCTCACTGTCTTTGGGCGTACTCTCGGTGGTGCAGCGTAATTGATGGCCAGCTGGCGACGACTCTGTTCCTGGTGTAGCCAAGGAAAGTAGCTGGTTGGGTTTTAAAGCTCGAGGGCGGCGGGTAGGGCCCTACGAAAATAAGTAAAACTTGTTCGCAGCAGAACAAAAAACATATACAAAGCGGAATCCTTACAAAAAACGCTTACCTCAGATAAAACTTGAGAGCCACACTATGATACACAATAATTTAAATATTTATAACACGAAATAATATAAAATACAACAACCCACAGTCATCTATTTTTCTGTCTCGTCAAAAGGTAACAGTTATTTCAAAATAAGTAATTCGGAATCAAAAAGATATAATATGAAGCGGAAAACAAGGAGAATTACTTTGAAACAAACATATTTGCGTTTCAATACATACATACGTATCCGATTACATCAGACATGGCATACCATAAGCAGCAGCAGCTTACAGTTTTAACGCTGCTTGACTTTAGCAATGCGTTCAACACAGTTGACCATGACATCCTATTGGAGTTGCTGAGCTCTCTTAACGTTGCCCAGACAGCTATTGACTGGTTTCATAGCTATCTGCCTGGATGTCGACAGCGTATTCGGGTTGACAATATCTTATCCGGATGGTGTGCTGCATCTGCTGGGGTCCCTCAGGGTGGCGTGCTTTCACCGCTTCTTTTCGCTGTATTTATAAATTCCATTTCTATTGAACTAGAATCATCTTATCACTTGTACGCGGATGATTTGCAAATTTATACCTAGACAGATTCGGCAAACCTTTTAGATGCCATCTGCCGGACCAACAGAGACTTGGTTGTAATATCGGATTGGAGCAGGTCGTCGAAGACTCAAACTATCATCATAAGAAGTTCCCACTATATTTCACGGATTGATTTTGGGAGCCTCCCGGCCGTCTTTTTTGATGATGTAAGTTACAGTGACAAGGTGAGGAACCTCCGCATCTACTTTGACCGTACGCAATCTTGGGAATTCCAGGTTGCCGAAGTCAACCGGAAAATATTTGGTTCTGTCAGGTCCTTAAACCGTTTGCGAAACTTCCTTCCTACAGCCACAAAAATTACACAAACCCTTCTTCTTCCGCTTCTTCTTCCGCTCCTTGATTATGCTGACGTTTGCTATCCGGATCTCACGGGAGTTCTCTATAGCAAACTTGAACGTCTTCAAAACGTTGCTATAAGGTTTATTTTCGGTTTACGTAAATACGACCACGTTTCTGAATACCGAAGTAAACTAAAGACCTACATATCCTTACCCTTATACCTCAAATCCTTCTCTTAATCAATGTGTTAGCACTATTCCTTGTTTTACTGATCAATATTTATTAGTATATTAGTATATATTTTTATCATATGTAAGTATAGTTTAGTTTATATTATTATGATTTTTATTTTGCATAGCATTTTTATAAGGTATATGTTGTATTATGATTTAGATTATATTGTAGTTAAAGTATTTTTTTCTATTCTCAATATTGTTGCATAAGTTTGCTTTGCACAGCCCTTACTTTTATTTATTGTATCCATTCTATGGGTTGCCTGGAAGAAATTGCTTTAAGCAATAAGGCCACCTAAATTGTACAATTTTTAATTTTACTGTTTATTCTGTACTACTATCTGTATATTTTTGTAATTGCACAATAAAGCATATTTGATTGATTGATACATACATTGCAAGTATTTGCAAGTTAATTAAAAGCTTTTAAAAAGCGTCGGTGGCTGAACGGTAACGACTGGACTCCCCCTAACCATAGGTTCCGGGTTCGAATCCGGACGGCCAATGTTTAAAATAAAATTCTCTAAATGAACAATATAAAAACAGGTAAAGTGCGATTCAGAACTGCCCACAAAGGTTCCCGTTCCATCATATTAGATGGCGCTAGTTTATTCACGTTTAAAAAAACTACGTTTTTTGTATGGAGACTTTCGCTGTTACTAATTTTTAGTATTTGTTGTTATTGTGGCAACATAAATACATCATCTGTGAAAATTTCAACTGACTAGCTATCACGGTTCATGAAATACAGCCTGGTGACAGACAGACAGAAGGACGGACAGCGGAGTCTTAGTAATAGGGTCCCGTTTTTACCCTTTCGGTACGAAACCCTAAAAACCTGTAGTAGGTGAGTGAACCAAAGCAAGAACACCAGAACAGTCATCAGCAGGCTAGGGGTGGAACTACTGCGATCTATCGCGAGAACATTTAACGAATTGCCCGAGGATTACCAACTTATTTCATTAAGAACTTTGCCCGCTGAAACGTTATTTTGGACAAACCCCTTAAGCCGGCCCAACTCTTAGATGAATGGTAGGTACTTACTTTGTAAAGATTTCTTTCAATCTGTACAGTGATTAATTGGCATTAAGGGAAAAATTTCATCATCATATCAGCTCGTTTACGTCCCCACCGAGGGGCTCAAACCTACGCTGAATTAGGGCGATCGGGCATTAGTCGACCACGCGGGCCCAGTGCGGGTTGGTCGACTTCACACACAACCTTCGAGTTTCTTCGCAGGCGTGAGCAGGTTTCACCACGATGTTTTCCTTCACCGTAAGAGCGTCGGATAAACGCACATATGAAATCGAAAGTCGAAAATGGCCATTATATATATATATATATATACGGTCGAATTGAGAAACCTCCTTTTTTGAAGTCGATTAAAAACACATTGGTACGTGGCAGGATTCGAACCACGATCTCCCGTACAGGAGTCAGCGGCCCTAGACATTACGCCACCGACGAGCAAAGGCCAAAGAGCTAACAATGTTGTTTACCTTAATTTGAATAAGTCTTAGCTTGAATAAGGGTTTAAGTTGCCTTTAGAAACGTTTGCCCCTGTCTAGTCGGTCGAGAGATGTTTCCTCTAATGCAAGTCACCTTAAATAAATACGCCCTTCTAAAGCGTTTGCCAGAGTAATATTTCTTCCGTATATCTGCCTCTGCGATGTCCCTTTGTCCCTTGTCTTTGATCGAAAGCCGTCTGGATTGATGACTGCGATTTGGGCTGAGTTCGAACGGCCTTCCCAATGACTTTCAAGTTTGCCCTCGGTGTCACACCGAGTTCAATGTAAAATAGGCACGAGGACGGGAACAAATCGGGAGGCAAGAATAACAAACGCGAAAATTAACGTGAATAGTTCACGAATGTTCCTACGTATAGGTCAAATGGAAGAAACTTAGGTTTTTTTATTCACATTTGGTAAGCCCTTGGCATCGTCATCATATCAGCCGAAGGACGTCCACTGCTGGACATAGGCCTCCCCCAAGGATTTCCACGATGACTTCTGCGCTGGCATAATCTCACCTAATGTTTAGTGACGATGATGATAGAATAGAAGCGAGCTTACCATGATTCCCCAACGCAATGGAGAACTGGCTATCTTAATGTTGTTAACAGTGATGTTTGGCGGAAAGACTTAAATAAGATGGTGGCTAGCCAGTCAGGCTTAGAAAATGCCCTATACCACCAACCAAACCAAGTCTTACAACTTGACCCCACCGGGAATCGAACCCGCGACCTCCTGGTGTGAAGCGAGTGGACTAACTATTACGCCACGGAGGCGTTAAGGATAGGTTAGGTAGGACTTGATATTGGTTCCTGCAATGCAGCGAATCACTTTGTAAACACGAGATAGGTTTTATCGAACCTAAATACCTAATTAATGTTAGAATAATTATAATAGAAGTTATCTTGCAATATTTAAGTTTACCAAATCGTACTCGAAGTTATAGATAGTCCTTTCCAAGGGTCGAAAAAGTAATCTTTTTTTTATAACAAAAGTGATTCGAGGTATATAACATGCTAGCTAATGGCTGCGTTCTCTCTCAACTCTACAAATTCATTAAAATCAACTCTTCAAAGAGAAACCGAAAAATAGCATTTGAATTTAAGTCGCATTAAAAGTTTGCGTGAGCAGAGTTCGAGCACAATGGGGCCGCTGGAAAAATTCTAATTACTTTACCGACTTGGTTGGGAATTTAAAAAAGTTATACTGTTACTGCCCTATTCTCTTAACACTCCACAAGCGGATTTTCTCGTTTATAATACCGGTGCCTGCAACTGTGAAATGGATTAAGATGAAACAATAACTCCCCATTGCATCCAATGATTAAAATGTCCACAGATCACACATTCAAAGCTGCAATTGTTTCCGTGTATTAATTTTAGCTTTAATTGGGTTTCAACGTGTGTAAGGGCGTCGGTGGCGCAACGGCAAGGGCCGCTACCTCCTAGCCGAAAGGTCGTGGTTCGAGTCCTGCCACGTACTAATGTGTTTGCGAATTTCGATCTCATTATGTACGTTTATCCGACGCTCTTACGGTGAAGGAAAAACATCGTAAGAAAACTTGCACACATCTGCGAAGAAACTCGAAGGTTGTGTGTGAAGTCGATCAACCCGCACTGGGCCCGCGTGGTCGAATAAGGCCCGTGGGGACGTATATATGAGCTGATGTGAACCAACGTGTGCAATGACTTTGAATATAAAAGCTATATTTTTACATAATACAATACGATTTTAATGAGAGCGTTAATTGCCACTGTACATAACTACATTACCAGCACACTATCGCGTCTGTTATCACAGCCCACTGCCAAATAATATATATTAGTCCTAACATACAGTACGGTCACTTCCTGCCGCTCTCTAGATTGAGACCTCACTCCCTCGTCACCCAGATTGATACAGATTGGTTACAGTTTGGTTGTCGAACGTATAGGATTTCGCCGCCATTTTGTTTGTTCCGTCAATCCTTTTTTGTAATATCATTTCTGGCCCGTTGTATAAAGTGTCCAGGGTGTGCCACTGCCTACCTGCAGGGCGCTGCCATTAACTCGGTGATCCAAGACCGACGCGGGTGCTTTAACAAAATATAATGAAGTGGAGTGAACTCGTGAACTCGCAAACGCCCCGGGCGGCCGGCGGCGCGGCGGCGGCGGCGCCCGCCCGCACCCGGCGCGGAAGGGCAGAAGTGTTGCCCATTCGCTGCAGCCGGCGCTTCGCTTGTTGCCCTCGTTTTTCTTGCCGCTTTGTTCGATAAATGTACGTCCCGAACGCCTTTTTACACGATGTTACGACTACGCTTATATGGTTATAGGAATGGAAACGTTAAATTTATGAAGAGTTATGTCCGTTTCATAGAGATATATCTGGGTTGCCTGGAAGAAATTGCTTTAAGCAATAAGGCCGTCTACATTGTACAAGTTTACTGTCTATTCTGTACTTATTCTCTATATATATTTTTGTTATTGTACAATAAAGCATATTTGATTGATTGATATACCATCGATTTTAGCAATGTATTATTGATTTAACCGCCTCCGTGGCGTAATGGATAGTCCATTCTCTTCACACCCAGAGGTCGCGGGTTCGATTCCCAGTGGGGTCAACTTTGTAAGACTCGGCATTTTCATAGCCCGCCTGGCTAGCTACCACCATATTATCTAAGTCTTACCGCCAAACATCAGTGTTAACAGCATTGATGTGTTCCGGCTTGAAGATAAGACAGCCAGATCCCCATTGCGTTGGGGAATCTTGGTAAGCCCGCTTCCATCTTCGGCATCATCGTTACTTACCATCAGGTGAGATGATGCCAAGGGCTTACCAATTGTAAATAAAAATAAAATGTAACAGAATAAAAGTAATACACTAATATTACAAATGCAAAAGGGTGGATGTTTGTTTGTTGCATTTTCTTGGCAAAGCTGCTAAACGGATTTGGATGGGTATGTAAATAGACATGTAGGTAGGCTAATATTTATTCAAAACTCCCGGGCACCCTCGATTACAGTCATACAAATGATATCCACGCGGGCGAAGCCGCGGACAAAAGCTAGTATGATATAAGTATCAGGGCTCTTTTTCAAAGTAGATATTTTATTGTTCTATTTTACCTTTTTTATTTAAAAAACAATTATTTCATGTTGAGTACAGAAAAGCTGGGTATATATGTAAAAGACAACAAAAGATACATCCAATTCAAACATCCTTTTTATGAAAGTGGATTAAAACGGTTTGTTAGTAGATGTTTACTTAGTAACCGGCGAAAAAGGTAAAGTTTTTTTATTCCACATTGGTAAGCCCTTGGCATCATCTCACCTGATCGTAAAGTGACGATGATGCCGAGATGGATGCGGGCTTATCAAGGTTTCCCAACGCAATGGGGAACTGGCTATCTTATCTTGAAGCCGGAACACATCAATGGCGGCAAGACTTAGATAAGATGATGGTAGTTAACTGAACCGAGACAAAGTTAGACTCCGCTGGGCATCGAACCCGCGATCTCCTGATGTCACGGAGGCGTTTACAAAGCTTATCCACATTTAATTAGATGTTTACATTACATTTTCATTTTCCATCTTTTCACACACACACACACACACTCTCACACTCACACACACACACACACACACACACACACACACACAAACTTGGTTTTGATTACTCGTTTTAATTTTTCTTGTGATCGACACAGTCCTCGGGCTGTGGCATAATTAACAGTGTATTGCTCGCAAGACAAATCAACACACTGATTCACGGCCCTTTTGTACTACTGCAACACACATATGTTTTTGTATTTTTTTTGCTCTTTAATTTGCTAAGTTTTTTAAAGTGAAACTTTTATTACATCGTCTCAATTTTTTTCGTCTGTGTGTTGCATGTCGCGTGACGGTCACTTTCATCTGACGGTATGATCGTTTCGTCCTCTGTACCGTAGCGAGAGCAGCCATGATCGTTTCGTCCTCTGTAAAGTTTCACTTTTACCGTGGTTTTATAAAACCACACTTACTTTTTTTTAAATGTACGAGTGTAATAATATGTGTGTGATTGCAGTGACAAATAAACGTGTTATCTATCTATTCTTTGGTAATGAATGAATAATGAGACTACGGGGTTGGATGTGGTTAAGACCAGCACGCGACCCGCACGAAGAGGCAACTCCATAATACCCGCGCCACACCCTGGACACTTCATACAACGGGCCAGAAATGACATTTCAAAAAACGAATGACGGAACAAACAAAATGGCGGCGAAATCCTTTACGTTCGAAAACTAAACTGTAACCAATCTGAATCAATCTGGGAGACGAGGGGTTGAGGTCGCAATCTAGAGAGTCCATACTGTATGTTAGTACTAATATATATATAAGGTGTAACAAAATTAGCTGAAACTATTTTAACTGGTGCTTCTACCCATGAAACTGAACAACTTTCCCCATGGAACCCATACTCAAATCGCAAAAAAAAATTGGCTCTCCCATACTAACTCGATCAGGTGATCCGGCAACTTAGTATGGGAAGTTTATTTTTTTTGAGATTTGACTGTGTTTTATGGGGGAAGTTGTTCAGTTTCATGGGTAGAAGCACCAGTTAAAATACAGTGTAAACTCTATATAGCAACACTCAAGGGACCAGGCGTTTTGTGACGTTATTGAGAGTATTCGTTGTACAGAGAGAAATTAGCGTCAAAGTAAACCAACTGGAGCCAGAAAATTTTGACGTTTCAATGAGTGAATCGTTATATCGAGTGACGCTGTACAGATAGTACACTGTAGTTTCAGCAAATTTTGTTAGACCTTATATATTGGGTGACTTTTAATTAGTTCTTGATAACAAAAGGTATGCATGTACACGTGATTACAAACAACTTTCCCAAAGAAACTATATGTCAAATAAGAAAAAAAATGTTTGGTCCCCGATGCATAGCAAGATAACAAGTTATCAAATCGGCAAAAATGTATAAGGGACACAATTTTTTTTTCATCCCTACTATCCCTACTAATATTATAAATGCGAAAGTAACTCTGTCTGTCTGTTACGCTTTCCCGCTTAAACCTCTCAACCGATTTTGATGAAATTTGGCACAGACAATCTTTAGACCCTGAGAAAGGACATAGGCTACCTGAGTTTCCACGCTCGCGAGCCGCTTGCGGCTCGCGCACTGCGCACCCTCGAAAAGTTATAGAAACGTTGTCCACGCGGGTGAAGCCGCGGGAAACAGCTAGTATTTGACATATAGTTTCTTTGGGAAAGTTGTTTTTAATCACGAGTAAATTCATATCCTTTACTATCAAGAACTAATTAATAGTCAAAACACCATACTTTGCCCGCGCACTCGCAACCCGCTGCGCCGCCGCGCCGTCTAAGCCACACCAGGTGACGCGTACGTTGCGTTGTGTTTGAAACGCATGGTTTACGGAAACACAACATCCGTCCGTTGCTACTTTCAGACCGTTTCATCTTGCGCGGCCGGAGCGGGTCAGCGTAATTTATTACCTATTGTGCGAATATTTCATTTATCACGGTGAATTCAATTTACAGAACAATTAATCATTCCACAACACTTACTTGCAGACAGCGGACTGGTTGGCGCTGGGCAGTGAACAGTGGCCAGCAAGGCTGCGCCACGGATCACCCGTCGGCCCGGTGCACGCTGAAAGCCTTTTTACTTATACAGGATGTAACAAAATTAGTTTCAACCGCCTCTGTAGCTCAGAAGCTAAGTTCACTGGCTTTACACAGGAGGTCGCGGGTTCGATTCCCGGCGGGATCAATTGTAAGACTCGGTTTGGTTGGTGGTAGGGCATTTTCTAAGCCCGCCTGGCTAGCTACCACCATCTTATCTAAATCTTGCCGCCAAATATCAATGTTGATATCATTGGTGGGTTCCGGCATGAAGATAAGGTAGCCAGTTCCCCATTGCGTTGGGGAATCTTGATAAGCCCGCTTCCATCTTCGGCAACATCGTCACTTACCACCAGGTGAGATGTTGTTAAGGGTTTACCAATTGCGAATAAAAAAAAGGGGCCGTTTCTATTTATCATACTGAATAACTTTTCTCAAGATGTAGTCTATTATCTAAAAAAACCGGCCAAGTGCGAGTCAGATACGCACTCAAAGGGTTCCGTATCATCATACTAGATGGCGCTAGTGTCTTCACGTTTAAAAAAACACGTTTTTGTATGGAGACCCCCCCTCATTTTTTCGCTTATTCTAATTTTCAGTATTTGTTGTTATAGCGGCAACAGAAATACATCATCTATGAAAATTTCAACTGTCTAGCTAGCACGGTTCGTGACATACAGCCTGGTGAGAGACGGACAGACAGACAGACAGACTGAAAGACAGACGGACGAACGGACAGCGAAGTCTTAGTAATAGGGTCCCGTTTTTACCCTTTGGAACCCTAAAAATAGACTCTACATAAAAATCCACAAAATCGATTTGTATGAAGAGTTATTTTTAAATATTTTAATTCCAGAGTTATTAAATATTTTAATTCCAGAGTTATTAAATATTTTAATTCCAGAGTATTTTTTTGCAGGCAAAATTGCGTTTTATCCGCTAGCCCACGCTAGAGTTTAAAAATTGGAAACTTTCTAAAAGCTGTTTTTCTTGCACCTAAAATTTTTCCACGCTGTACTGAGGTGAAAAATTGTGTGTTTCTCTCGGCAGCAAAGTTATTTTGCGTCTCGTACCTTTGGAACCCTCACTATATATGCTCAGGATTCTATTTTTGAATCAATCGCTTCGCTGGTGGTTCAATCCTAGAATTCTTCGCTTGCTCAGCTTTAATCTTCGACCAAATAAAATGGACCGGCCCATCCATACATAAATATCATAAAAAATGAGTAAAATACAACTAAACGCAAACACATACACACCAGGCTAGCTACCGACTCTTGTTCAAATATAAACAACTTAGCTGTTTACCACGGCGTGAAAAACGTTTGTATGACTTTTCGAGAGTGCGCAGTGCGCGAGCCGCAAACAGCTCGCGAGAGTGGAAAAAAGTAGCCGATGTGTTAATCCAGGTCCTTATCTGTCTACCTACCAAATTTCAGCCAGATCCGTTCAGCAGTTTTTGTGTGAAATAGTAACAAACACACATCCATACATTCTTACAAGCTTTGGTGTTTATAATATTAGTAGATAGTAGATAAATCCATACATTCTTACAAACTTTCGCGTTTATAATATTAGTAGGATAGGATGACAGAGATAGAGACATGTATTTATTTATTTATTTACTTAAGACAATCAACAGCAAACTTATTTAACATTAACTTTATTGAGGAGAGAAACAGGAAGGCAAATAATAGATTACCCTAATCGGTATTCGGAATATAGCACGAATGAGATGATAAATTTTACTCATTTCGACCATCAACCCATTTACTACTAATCCAGTAAGACGAAATGAGCGAATGCGCTCATTCTGTAGGTATTAAACAGCTGTTCGTGTAAGCTGGTCCATAGATGTTATATTTGTCAATAGAGGTAACTTGCGCCAAATAACAACTTTTCAGCCTTGAATAACAAATTACTATTGAGGATTGACTATGCGTCTCTTGGGGAAAGTTGTATAGTATGATAAGTAGAAGTTCCAGTTCGGGTCATTCACAAATTTTTCTTACATCCTGTGAATACACAAGGATGGGAATGCTACGTTTAATCTATTTTTAGTAACTGAATTGTTCGCAAGCGGATGGAATGGCAGGCATTGTTTTAATTCTTCAAGAAACTTAGTTCCCATAAGTTTTCTCGATATTCTTGTTTTAATTCTTTCCCTTGTGCCCTACGATTAATAATTTGTTCGTAGCTTGTGCCTCAACCTCAAACTGAGCTAACACTACAACATGTACTGGATAAGTGTACATGATTGTTCTGAGAACGCAAAAAAATAAGGGGTGCTTCAGCTTATAATTTTAATTTAATTTTTGTTTTATTAGGAGAACACAAACGGTAATGTAGGCAGGCCTCCCATGCGGTGGACCGACGACCTGTTGAAGATCGCGGGAAGCCGATGGATACGGGCAGCGTAGGACCGGTCGTCGTGGAAATCCTTGGGGGAGGCCTTTGATACATTGATATTTAAGGGATGAAATATAAATAGAAAGGTAAGTCTATACATTCCAACAAAGAGTTTATTAATCTGATCAACTTTCCCTAAAAACCTTAACTTAATTAACAATTTTTATGGTTCCGTGCCGCGAAAGCGATTTTTTTGCGGTTACAAATTTACAATTGCACCACCTCCGTGGTGTAATAGTTAAGTCGATTAGCTTCACATCAGGAGGTCGCGGGTTGGATTCCCGGCGAACTCTAACTTTGTAAAACTCGATTTGGTTGGTGGAAGGGCATTTTCTAAGCCCGCCTGGCTAGCTGCCACCATCTTATCTAAGTCTTGCCGCCAAATATTAATGTTAACAGCATTGATGTGTTTCGGCTTGAAGATAAGTAGCAAGTTCCCCATTGCCACACCCTGGACACTTCATACAACGGGCCAAAAATGAAATTTCAAAAAACGAATAAATTACGGAACAAACAAAAAGGCGGCGAAATCCTTTAAGTTCCACAACCAAACTGTAACTAATCTGTATTAATCTGGGTGACGAGGGGGTGAGGTCGCAATCTAGAGAGCGGCAGTGAGTGTCCATACTGTATGGTAGTACTAATATATATACTTTGCTATTGCCTTGGGGAATCTTGATAAGTCCGCTTCCATCTTCGGCATCATCGTCACTTACCATTAGGTGAGATGATGCCAAGGGCTTACCAATTGTGTATAAGAAAATATGTTGCAGTAAAAACATTGACCGTGTCGTATGTCGATGTATACCAGAACACCAAACATAGATATCATATCAAAGAACCAGATTCACGGTCATGCAGTCAAATTGGTAATGTCCTTTGACTTTTACTATGCACTTTTGTAACTTATTTTTTAGTACGCAACCCCCGGGTCGACTATTTTTGATCAGCTAATAGCAAACTTAATTCAATTACATGCGCCCGTTCGTAACGCTTAAATCTTTAGTCCGATTGGGACCAAATTTGGAACTAAGGCATTTGCTATAAGTTTGCAGACGACACTTGCCTGCTGATCGCAGATAAAGATATCAATATAGCTACTTCTAAACTCCAAACAGACTTCGATAACTTAAGTAAATAGTGCCACGACGGTGGTCTAGTTTTAAACGCCCAAAAAACAAAACTTGTCATAATTAGAAGTCCTTAACTTATGTTTAAACTTTTTATTACTATATCAGTTCATATAGGTCCCCACCGAGGGGCACGAGCCTGCCCTAAATTAGGGCGATCAGGCCTTAGTCGACCACGCGGGCCCAGTGCGGGTTGGTCAAGTTCACAAAAAACTTAATCACAACTTATTCGCTCATAGTCATGCTCGTATGCTTTCACAAAGTCCAGCTGTTTTCAAAATCTATAACCGACCTACCATTGAAATTGTCGACAAACCTCGGCTTAATCATAGACAAGTCGTTAAACTGATATCCCCATATCAATAGAATTTGGAGCATTTCTGGCCAATATGAAAATTCTCAAAGAATACCTTTCAAAAATCGATTAATCTAAATATATATAACTCAAAGGTGACTGACTGACTGACTAATATAGTGATCTATCAACGCACAGCCCAAACCACTGGACGGGATCGGGCTGAAATTTGGCATGCAGGTAGATGGTATGACGTAGGCATCCGCTAAGAAAGGATTTTGGGAAATTCCCACAGGAACCGCAAAAATCGGGATCTGCGCGGGCGAAGCTGCGGGCATCCACTAGTGCTTTATAGTGCCTTAGCAGACTTCTACATCTTATATGGCTTGACCAGCTACGGCCGAACCTATAAAACGTAGGTACTTTAAAAAAAATATCGCTTCCAAGCCCGCATTTTAAAAGAAATAGTCTCCGGAAACATTAAAGACAAATGCATCGATAGCGAAGCGTTGTTTTTTGAACACTGTAATGTCCTTCCCATCCATATTAAAATATACTATCAAATATTGAAATAGCATTTATCTGAATTTTGCGCGTGTGGTTGTGTGTAACGTACAGACTCTCGAAATGGTGTGAGACTAGCTTTAGCTTATGTATTCTCTAAGTGTGAGACACAATTGCAGCCCTGTGTTCTATCTAAGTGTGTTTTGTTTATTAGTGCGCGCAATTCGTGTATGTATTATTATTGCTTGTGTAGTGGAGTTGATGGGTGGGAGACAGGCGGCGACGCTGGTTTTCAAACAAAAGTGTGACTGTTGCCAATCCAACCTTATTATTCTTACCCGTGATCACTATAGACACTGAAGTATGCCTTATCGTCACAAGAAGAAGGTCCCACTGAAAAGGATCTAATTAACGTTACGAAAACTGACATCTGTGATTTTAACAATATTAAGACACTAGATTTTGACAGCGGTTTCGCTCGCGTGATCATATTCGTAGTTTCTATGACTGTCTCCGAGGGTGCGCAGTGCGCGACACGCAAGCGTGGAAAACAGTAGCCTATATGTTAATCCAGGTCCTAATCTGTCTACCTAAAAAATTTCAGCTGAATACGATAAGTACTTTTTGCATGAAAGAGTAACAAACATACAAACTTTCGCGTTTATAATATTATTAGTAGGATTAGTTAATTAGAAAAAAAAACAAGTTTTGAATCAATAAGTTGTTCATGTATTTGAATTATACTTTTGTTCATCATCATCATCATATCAGTTGAAAAACGTCCACTGCTGAACAAAGGCCTCCCCCAAGGATTTCCACGACGACCGGTCCTGCGCTCCCCGCATCCAATGGCTTCCCGCGATATTCACCAGGTCGTTGAACCATCGCGTGGGAGGCCTGCCCACGCTACGTTTTTGTTAATCTTTTTCAAAACCAACATAATATTTATATACCTCATCAGCACGTGTCTACCTATATACTGTATAGTACATACATGTCTACGCCTTTATGGTCACACTGCTGGCCTTTCACTTCACTACATACTCTTCGTGCAAACGTCACACACTTTGCTTGCAGTAAAAAACGATTCTGCGTGTCACTTCTTCTTCTTCTTCTTTTCGAATCGATGGTTTGAATATTGACTTTTGTTATTTTATATCTTATTGGCCCAATAGGTAGCCACGCGTATGCGTGTCACTCAACATTCTTCAAAATAAAAGCACAAAATGTAAAAAACGTTAAATAAGAAGGTATTTGCGGATGGTGGCGCATCGGGAGCCGAGTCGTTCCTTTCCCTCTAATATGGTTGATGGGAGCGATGGCTGACTCTCGCGTTATACTCGTGACCGGGTGCTGTCCGTGTGAACTGGCTTGTCTTGTGAAAATCTTGTTAAATCTATTATTTTTATAAAAAAACTGCCTATATGTTTCAAATTGCTTGAACACATACATGTACCTACATCTTGTTTACATACTTTATTTAACACGGTGATGTCTAAGCTCCTTATTCTCGCGTTCACCGAGTGAGCTTCACATAACGAGTAATCCCTTTACCTACATTTCTAAATTCCAGCACCTTAGTTTACGCTTTTGCATCAATTAACTAATGAGACTATATATAAATGGTTTAGTGTCGGTGTAGGTTACGTTACGTTGGTATAAAGCGGGCTGAACGTGAATTTTATTCGCAACGCGTTCGTTAAGGGTCCCCAGAAGGCTTGTGTTTCCATACAAACGTAGTTCCGATTTAATACAAAAACTACATGCTGGATTGAATCCCAACTTTGAGAATGAGTAGACACATATCGATGTTTGTAATTAGTTTCCATCATAGTAAATTGAAACATAACTAAACGAAGGCTTAAATTAGTGTTGTACTGAAAGTTTGAAACTTCTCTTATTTTTTTCGTGTTATATTAGTGCATCGAAAACTAATTAGAAACATCGAAGTGTGTCTACTTAATATATTTGTGAAGTTTGGATTCAATCCGGCATGTAGTTTTTGTATTAAAGCGGAACTACGTTTGTATGGAAACTCGAGCCTCCTGGAGACCCTTAACTCGAAGCGGGCAGGGCAGGCATCTTCATTTTGCGAACACTTTCACACGACAAAAGCCTTTATATTCCGCTGATGAACGAGTAAAAATAAACTGTACGGCAGCCCGCACTAAACTTTCTCAACAGTTTTATTATTTTACTTTTTTCATACAAAAATTGAATAAAAAAAGTTGTTGAATTCAAGTTGTTTATTATTCGTAACCTAACAAGTAGTTATTCGTAATACATATTAACTCAATAGCTCCAACCATTTGTGAGTAAATCGCAAGTTTCAATTCCATTTGTAGGAGAACCATACAAACACAATTTTTCCGAAACCAACAGACAAACATAAGCAACTACGACGTGCAAAGATTCATCAAAACTGTTACAGCCGTTTCTTAGAGCCTAAGCCTAAGCTTGTACCTAAAAGCTTTTAGGTTTTTCGAATATTATTATTAATTATTTAATTTAATTATTGTTTTAAAATACAAAATTTAAGCTAGTCTGCTCACTTGGCACGAGGCGAAGTGGCAGGAGCGCCTCCAGCGGAAGCACAGTCGGCTGGAGTTCAGTGCGTTCAGTGAGAGAAAGCGTCGAACTATCCGGGCATTGTCGAGGTGGACTGCTTTCTGCATTGCCGCAATTAATCGCAAGAACTCTTGGTGCAGCCTCGCATTATTATTATTATTTTCAAATACATATATAGGGTCTTAACAAAGGTATGCACTTATTTTTAACTGGAGCTTGTAATCATGAAACTGAACAACTTTCCCGAAGAAACCCATGGACAATTCGTAAAAATTTTTTTGGACTTCCATATAAAAATTTCCCGCCAGCTGATCGGTTTGCATGGGTAGTCCAACATTTTTTTTGCGAATTAACCATGGGTTTCTTGGAGAAAGATGTTCAGTTTCATGAGTACAAGCTTCAGTTAAAAATAAGTGCATATCTTTGTTAAGACCCTGTATAATTAAAGCCTCTCTGCTCACTTGGCTCACTAACTTATTATTATTTATGAATACAAAATTAAAACCTCTCTGCTCACTTATTATTATAATTAATTATTTATTTATTTATATATTATTTATATGGAGAGACGTCTTTTATTAGTTCTCTTATATTATTTATATTTTTTCAATAAATAAATAATAAATTGTTTATTCACTTTAAGAAGTCTTATCATATAAGTTCCTTTAATTATTTAGGAACATCTGGGTGTGCAGACCCTAGTATCTGTACTAGGCAGCGCCTGTGTTACAGAAACTAGTCCCTTCCAAGCAAAATAACTTATTTATTACACGTTGTGTTGACAATAAGACTTGGTGCGTTATCAACATAATTTATACATTTAGAAAGAGAACAGGAGAAAAATAAAATAATCAAAATAACTAAGTATAGATATTGCAAAGCAAGTTAAATGGTTTGTGTGTGTGTGTGTGTGAGAGAGAGAGAGAGTGTGTGTGCGCGCGAGAGAGATTAATATTATTATAGCCTAATCACCAAATAATAATCAGCAAGCACGCAGAGTTTTAACTTATAACTCTTAGTTTTATACTTTAAAGTAAAAAGAAAATAAATAAGTTATTGTTGAAACGCACTAAAAGTTTCTTTCCAGATCCTCCATCTGACTACGGAGGTACCCTAAGTCAAGGATCCGCCCAGGTCCTTGACAAGACCTACCTAGTATTGAGCATATTTTTAGGGTGGCATCAACTCAAAATTTTGTTCTACGACTTTGCTAAAATAAAAAAAAATAACTTCATGTAAATTGATTAGCTGACTTTGTATGTGAAGTTCACAATTTCTTTTCGATTTCAATAAAGGCGCAGATTAAAAGTTGTTTAGTTTCATGAGTAAAAGCGCTCTTAACAGTTGGTACAAAGGGTGGTTAACAGGTAAATGCCCAACGAATGGCATTTATCAGCCCAAGCCTCAGGGGAGGGTTTACCATCGTCACGAGTTTGCCAATTACATTTTACGCCTTTTACGAAGTTTTTCAATACAGTTATGAAAAAACAGGTAAAACAACAAAAATACAGTAAAAGAAAAACAAAATTCATAGGTACCTACGTCTCGAGGGTTTGGCAAACAAATTTAAAATATCTAACCTTCATTCAACGGAGTTACCTCACTTTGGTTTTCTTTAAAATTGATACACATATAATATTTATCGCACATATATACATAAATTAAATCAGTGAATACATTTAAACACCTGAACTAAGTTTTACGAAAATAACGCCTTATTTTAGCAAGGAAATAAGCGTGTTTTTTTTAAATACAACATAAGACTTGGGATATTAATTGTAAGCATGAAGCGTCCTTGGCATAGGTCACCCTTTCCTTGGTGTGAAATACGCGCTTCACGAGTTATCCATCAGCCTCCTTCTGACACAGGCCCCCGTGGAATTTAGTTTCTTTTTTTCTCAAACAAAAAACAAGCTTCAGAGCCTTGAGAATCGCCGCAAAGTTGCCTGTCTTTCGGTTTTCTATCGAATTCATTTCGGAGAGCGTGCTCAAGAACTTCACGACCTCATTCCGTTAGCTTCATTCCACCTTCGGTCAACGAGACGCAGGGGAAGGTTCCACCCCTTTGTTGTTGATATTCAGCCTATACGCACGAAACGTTACACTTCCTCATTTATTATGCGGTCATCGATGGAGTGGAACTCCTTGCCTGCATCTGTGTTACCCGACTCCTACAATTTGGGGATCTTCAAGGCGAGAGTGCAGAGGCATTATTTGAGTTTGCGTTTACCATCCTCGACTACATCGTCACTTACCATCAGCTAAGATATAGTCAAACACACTCAAATTTTTAATAAAAAAAATAAATATAATATCTCTTTTAAAACTCATCATCATCATATCAGCCGAAGGAAGTCCACATAGGCCTCCCACAAGGATCTCCACGACGACTGGTTCTGCGCTGCCCGCATCCAGCGGCTTCCCTCGACTTTCACCAGATCATCGGTCACCGAGTGGGAGGCCTTTATGATGAGTTTTAAAAGAGATATTATATTTATTTTTTTTATTAAAAATTTGAGTGTGTTTGACTATATCTTAGCTGATGGTAAGTGACGATGTAGTCGAGGATGGTAAACGCAAACTCAAATAATGCCTCTGCACTCTCGCCTTGAAGATCCCCAAATTGTAGGAGTCGGGTAACACAGATGCAGGCAAGGAGTTCCACTCCATCGATGACCGCATAATAAATGAGGAAGTGTAACGTTTCGTGCGTATAGGCTGAATATCAACAACAAAGGGGTGGAACCTTTCCGGTGCGTGGTCGCCACTCGAGAACTTTACTGCCCCAACGGCCATCTGTTCTACGACCAATGTGCCCCGCCCACTGCCACTTAAGTTTAGCAATTCTGAGAGCTATGTCGGTTACTTTAGTTCTCCTGCGGATCTCCTCGTTTCTGATTCGATCACGCAGAGAAACTCCGAGCATAGCACGCTCCATTGCCCTTTGGGTGACCTTGAGCCTTCTTATGAGGCCCATAGTAAGCGACCATGTCTCAGTTCTGTACGTCATCACTGGCAACACACATTGGTCGAAGACCTTGGTCTTAAGACACTGCGGTATCTGGAACGTAAATATATTGCGAAGCTTCCCGAACGCTGCCCAGCCGAGTTGGATTCGACGATTGATCTCTTTCTTGAAGTTGGACCTACATATCTGGACTGTTAGTCCCAGGTATACATATTCGGTAACAACTTCGAGTGTAGAGCCTCCAACCTTCAGAGGAGTAGGTATGACAAGGACGTTTGACATAATTTTCGTCTTGTCCATGTTCATTCTAAGACCCACTTGTTGAGAGGCTCTACTGAGGCCATCGAGCATTGTGCCTTAGTCGTCCATAGTCTCAGCTATGACCACAATATCGTCTCTCATTCTTCGTCCACGAACGCCAAGCATAGTGGCTGATTGTACTCTTCGGTCTTCTGTATAATCTGCCGCAGCGTATATATGTGGTCTATGGTACTAAATCCTTTTCGGAAACTGGCTTGTTCGGGAGACTGGAAGTCGTCAAACCTGCGTGCGAGACGATTCGTAATGACCCTCAAAAACAGTTTGTAGCCATGGCTCAGAAGTGAGATGGGTCTGTAGTTCTTCAGCAGGGTATTGTCGCCCTTTTTGAAGAAAAGCACCACCACACTTCTGTGCCATGCTTTAGGCGTTTGTCCCTCAAGTATAACGGAATTAAATAATTTCTGAAGAGCTTTAAGTACTGGTGTTCCACCTGCTTTCAGAAGTTCACCCGGTGCCTTATTGTTTTTAAGCTGTTTAAGAGCCATTCTAATCTCGTGCAGGCTGACGTCCGGGATATCTTCGGTATAGTGTCGGGTTAGTTTATTTCTTGGGTCTTTAGCCAGATCGCTGACAGGCAGTCGTGTCATCATTACAGCTCATATACGTCCCCACCGAGGGGCTCGAGCCTACCCTGAATCAGGGCGATTAGGCCTTAGTCGACCACGCGGGCCCAGTGCGGGTTGGTCGACTTCACACACAACCTTCGAGTTTCTTCGCAGGCGTGTGCAGGTTTCCTCAAGATGTTTTCCTTCACCGTTAAAGCAATCGGTAAGTATGTACGTAAGTTTTTGAAAAACTCATTGGTACATTGGCCGTCCAGATTTGAACCCGGTACCTCTGGTTAGATGGACCGAGTCGTTACCGGTTGAGCCACCGACGCCCTACGCAGTCGTGTGGTCGTGTACAATTGTCCGTAGAACTTCTCAACTTCTTCCAGCAACTCATTCTTAGACGATATGATCCTGCCGTCCTCAGTCTTCAGCTTGGTCAGTTGGCTTTGACCAACAGACATATCTCTCGCGAACACTGTTGAGCCTTTGTTATTCTCAATCGCCTCTCTAATACAATTTGTATTATAGTGGCGCAAATTGCGAGTTAGAGACTTAGAGATCTGCCTGTTTAGTTGCCGATACTGAGTAGCGTCTTCAGAGGACTGCAAAACCAATCTGTGTCTTTCTTCCATGAGGTTGCTGGTGAAGTCAGAGATTTTTTTGGTTCTGTTTGAACGGAGAGTTTTGAACAATTTCCACGAACCTGTCATTATAATCGTCCACATTCTCGCAGTCTCCTAGGCATTCGAAGCGATTGTGCAACTCGAGCTGAAAGTTTTCGGGGTTTTGGAGCTGGATGGGCGCTGGTCGGAGTGTGGACTTCATCAGTCGACATCTTTCCAGCTTGGTCTTTAGATTCAATGTGCCTCTCACCATGCGGTGATCGCTTCCTGTTTTGACTGAGTTGATCACAGAGACATCATTGAATATTTGCCTTCTTATCGACAAGATGAAGTCGATCTCGTTCTTCGTTACGCCATTAGGATGCAGCCATGTCCACTTTCACTGTTTAGGCTTTTTGGAGTTCCTCAAGGGAGTGTCCTTGGGCCAACCTTATTCTTAATATACATCAATGATCTCTGCAAAATGAAAATTAAGAATGCACACATTTTCTCTTATGCTGATGACACTGCTGTTGTTTTCTCTGGTAAATCTTGGAACACTCTTCGGACAGATGTTGAACAGGGTATGGCAAAGATTGCGAATTGGCTTGACTGTAACCTTCTCACCCTAAATACGAAAAAAACTAATTACATTTGCTTTACCATCAATAATCGTACTCAACCTGATACTAACTTCAAAATTAAGATACACAAATGTGGGAATTCCCTTGATTATAATTGCTCCTGTCCCGAAATTGAAAGGGTTGCTAATACTAAATACCTGGGTGTTTTTATTGACCATAGACTAAAATGGCACTGTCAAATAGAACATATTTCAAACCGAATACGTAAATTAATATGGATCTTTAAGATTCTACGCCATATTGTTCCAACTAAATATACACTTAATACTTATCATACGACTAAAATAAATCTACTTAATACAATTTACATTGCTATGGCTCAATCTGTTATAACTTACTGTATCCCGATTTGGGGATGTGCTCTAAAAACTAAATTTTTAGAGTTAGAAAGATCTCAGCGTTCATTGCTCAAGGTAATGTATTTTAAACCTTTTCGATTCCCAACTGAAACTCTATACTCAACATGCGAACTAATGACAGTTCGTAAATTGTATGTTATAAATACCATACTGAAAAAACATAAATCTCTCAATTTTACCCAGGATTTACTAAGTAAAAGAAGAAAGGACATTGTTGCCTATTCCAAGACCATTAGAACTAGTTTTGCAAGGCACCAGTACAAAACTTTATCAACCTTCTTATATAATACTGTGAACAAAAAACTTAATATCTACCCTACGACTCACAAAGAATGCAAAAAAACAGTGATCGAATGGCTGAAAAGTCTAAACTATGACGAGGTAGAAGACCTACTTACACACAAATCCTGATGACACTTGCAAATTTACTCCCTCACTATATCCTTCCCTGTCGCACACACTAACACACACACACACCCACCCACCCACACATACACACACACACACTCACACATACATATACACATACACATACACAAACACACAGCCGCGAGCTTGCGCCTTCTATAAACTACTAATTTTAAATTTAATTATTATTTTTCAATTATTATTACTATTTCTTTGAATCTGTCTTAGAGTAACTATTTATGTACCCTTGTTTTTGGTAAAGAAGAGCGAATACTTCTGACACAAGCAGTTTAACATTGCTTAAAAGAAGTATTCAGAAACTGTATACTATTTGTAAACTTAATGAAGAAATAAACAATATTTTATTTTTATTTATTTTTATTTTGAAGAAGGAGTTCATTATAAAGAGGCCCTCCTTCTCCATAAAGTCCGCCAGCAGCTGGCCACGTGCATTTCTCTCTCCATATCCAAATTGCCCCACTCTCAGCTCACCATCACTTCGTTTGCCCAGTTTCGCGTTAAAGTCCCCCATAACAATGGTGTATTGAGTCCGGGAGCTATTATGTAGAGCTCTAGAGATATCCTCATATAGGAGCTCCACTTCGTCGTCGGGGTGTTGCGCGGTCGGTGCATATACCTGAATAACTTTCAGCGAATACCGTTTAGTAATTCGAAGAATAAGGTAGCTACCCTCGTCGAAACACTCTCGATCCGGACCACATTGTTGATGAGGGACTTGTGGACTAGAAACCCGAAACCACCCTCGGACAGCTGGTCGCCCTCTCGGAAATAGAGCAGGTTTCCGGATTTAAGGATTATGGTGTCCTCCCCCTCTCTTCGGACTTCACACAATCCTACGATGTCCCATCGTAACCTGCTCAATGCTTCCTAGAGCTCTGTTAACTTTACGTCGGTTCGCAGTGTGCGCGTGTTGTACGTTGCCAGGGCCAGTGGTATTTTGTTTTGGTAGCCTGGCATCTGCCGGGGATTCTTCGCACCCCATGCCCCGCCGTTACCTTGACCGCTACCGGAGCCAGGAATAGCGGGGCCGCTGGGGACTAGGGGCCGTTTTTTATTTGTGTCGGTCATTTGGGGGGTGTTGCCGTAATCGCCACGCTTGGCAGGCGGGTTGGCGATCGCAGTGTTGCAGATTGGCTGCAAGTCACGAAAAGACGCTGCCGCTGCTGCCCATCCTCCGGTTTGAGTCCCTTAGTCGGCTCTTACGACACCTATTGGATGAAATAGGATGGCCCTATTCTAAGCCGGGAGCCATACGGCATTAAAACTATCCTTTCAAAAGTCTAAACGAAGATTCCGTATCTTTGGTTATTACATATTTATTTGCTAGAAATCAATTCTGCGCACAGTAAACTGGAATAAGCACCATTTTTAGAGCAATTGTATTGAAAAATCTTAACATCCTGTATGTCGTTGTAGGAATTTATTTTATAGTCCGAGTAGGGTTTTATTTATTAAGTATATAGTATTTTTTAGTATAAGTTTATATGTTTTAGTATAAGTATAAAATTATTATTCATTAAATTTTCTGTTGTTGTTGCTCGCGTACTACCTGTCTCCTTGCTTTTTCTTCGAGCACTGGGTTGTCTGGTAGAAATCACTCTCAGCGATAAGACCGCCTGAATTATACGTCTCTTAGTTTTTAATTTAAATTTTGCATATGTTATTTTGATATACAATAAAGAGTTATTTGAGTTTGAATTTTTGGTCCACGTTTACTTTTCTGTGAGATTTAGTCCTAAGAGACGTTACTTGCAAAATTTAAGAGACATAAAAATATTGTCTATAGTTCCTCATTCCGGGAAACCGAGAAGTTTACCCTCATTCAATTACGGTTTAGACAGCAAGGGACCTGCAATGAGCTAATTGCGGTGGTGTGAATCCGCTATAATGTGTCGTCATAAATTGTGCCATCGTGGCGTTGGCAGCGCGGCCGGGCTCGGCCGGCTCCGGCCAGCCGCTCCAAACTGACTCCGCCGGTAATTATCCCTTTTCACGCCTTTGAGCCGCTCCTATTGCAGCCCGCTTTGTTGACGGGTAACTTGAATATTTTCTAAATTGCCTCAGCCTTAGAGGATTTGTCTGTGCCAATACCTACCTATTGTGTATTAAAAGGGCTTGCTCGACGTCGACATAAAGGATTAGATAATTATCAATTCAAGTTGCTTAAGTTTATTTTAGTAAGCAAAAATTAATCTCAAACCGTCCAAGTGTAGGGATCCGCAGTCATTACTTATTAAAATATAAAATCTGTAATTAAATAATTGAAAACGCTAAACACGTTAAAAAATCGACTTCCATCGCAACAACTTAGTACATTTATGCATGATTATTTTTGGTTTTTTTAATTTTCTAATAAATTACAACATATCGGACAACACGGGAAGCAATAGATTTCAAATAAAAAAAGAATCACAAAAATCGGTTCACCCGGTCAAAAGTTCTGAGCTAACACACACATAAAAAAGTCAAAAGTGCTGACGTACTTTGCGAAAAAATGCCTAAAATATTAATTGACATTTACTATTATATAAGTTGTAAATATTAGTTAGGTTGATTTAAATTTATATTTATATTTCTATGTTTTATTAATAAAATTGAAATTATGAATTGTATTAGATTATAAAATTAGATTATAAAATGTTTATAAAATGATTATAAAATGTTCACCCCTTTGTCGTCAGTGTTCCACCTTTTCGCACGAAGCGTTTTGCTTCTTCCTTCATCATGCGAACGGCCAAGGAGTGGAATTCCCTTCCGGCATCTGTATTCCCCGATTCGTATAATTTAGGAATCTTCAAGACGAGAGTGAATAGGCACTATTTGAGCTTGCGTGTTACATCCTCGGCTGCATCAGCACTTACCATCAGGTGAGGTGCAGCCAAACGCACTCAAATTTTTAATTTAAAAAAAATAAAAAAAATAAAATGTTAGTGACTTGGATCTGAAATCTGTAAGCTAGCATTTATGAATAAATGAAATGAAATAAATAAAAAAAAAACATACAGACTAATTGAGAACCTCCTCCTTTTTGGAAGTCGCTTGAAAATATCGCAGGCCGGATATTCAAAATGTTTTTCATTGAAAGTTTTTTTTTTATCCACAATTCGTAAGCCCTTGGTATCTTCTTAACTAATAGTTAGTGATGATGACGCCGAAGATGGAAGCGGACTTATCAAAATTCCCCAACGCAATGAGGAACTGCCTATCTCACATCAATTCTGTTAACAGTCGTTACCTGATTCAACGTGTATCCATCGCAATCCAACGCGGTAACGCTGCGAGTGTGATGGGTACTTTTGAATCTGGTGCCATTTAATGCGGGATATTTGATTATTTTATAAGTGTTGAGAGCGTCGGTGGCGTAACGGCTAGGGCCGCCGCCTCCTGTCCGGGAGGTCGTGGTTCGAATCCCGCCACGTACCAATGTGATTTCGAATTTAGATTTCATATGTACGTTAATCCGACGCTCTTACGGTGAAGGAAAACATCGTGAGGAAACCTGCACACGCCTGCGAAGAAACTCGCAAGTGGTGTGTGAAGTAGACCAAACCGCACTGGGCCCGCGTCGTAGTCGACTAAGGCCCGATTGCCCTAATTCAAGGTAGGCTCGAGCCCCTCGGTGGGGACGTATATTAGTTGATATGATAAGTGTCAATGTTAACATTGATATTTGGCGGCAAGACTAAGATAAGATATGTAGCTAGCCAAGCGGCAGTTCCTTCAAAGACACACTTATATGGGTGATTTTAAGTTTCTAGATCAAACCGTTAAGAAACGCCAGTGGGATGATATATAACTAACTAGCCGTCCGCCCGCGGCTACGCCCGTGTTGTTTTAGATTTTCCGATGTTTTCTCGGGGTAAAAAGTAGTACATGTCCTATTCCAGGACCTAACCTTTATGTGTGCCAAGTTTCATCCTGATCCGTTATGTAGTTGAAGCGCTAAAGAGTAACAAACACATACATACATCCATACATAAAAACTTTCACATTTATAATATTATATTAGGATTACTTATGCGGCCAATGTTTTGTAAAAGGTAAGCCTGACAAGAACAAGATTTTAAGAAAATTTAAAAAAAAATCAACAAATCTACAATCGAAAAAAAATGGTTTCCCCTTTGAAATAGTGCCTATTCACTCTCGTCTTGAAGATTCCTAAATTTTACGAATCGGGGAATAGGACGCCGGAAGGGAATACTACCCCCTGGCCGTTCGCATGATGAACGAATAAGTAAAACGCTTCGTGTGTACTCGTAAAGTTGGAACATTGACGACAAAGGGTTGGAACCCAAATGAATTGGATATGGAGTGCCTATTCACAAAAATAAATTCCTAAAATATACGAATCATAAATTCCTGAATTATACGAATCGGGGAATACAGACGCCGGCAGGGAATTCCACTGCTTGCCCGTTCGTATAATGAACGAAGAAGCAAAACGCTTCGTGCGTAAAGTTGTAACATCAACGACAAAGGGGTGGAATCGCCCTTCGCACCTGGACGTTCGATAATGAAACGAAGAGGGGGGAATGAGGTCGTGAAGCTCCAAGACAAACTTTCCGACATGAAGCCTGTAGACCACCGATAGACTATTTTCTATTATGACTAGAACTATTTTTCGTATGTGAACGTATTATATTGAGTTTTTAACTTTTTTTTCAATTGATAGAATTATTATAGGTTTTCCTGTAATCTAGAAGCAATGAACTATATTTTTTATTTTTTTCAAAATTTTAGGCTCAGTAGTTTTGGAGAACAGGGGGGGGGGGATAGTCAATTTTCGTCTTCTTTCATGAATAAAATCAAAAATATTTATTTTACAATATAAACAAAAATATATTTAAGATGCTGATAACGAGCCCTTTCATTTGATATATGTCACAATAAGGTTTCCAAAACTTTTTTTTTAAATTTCCTAATTTGTCCCCCGAAAATAACCCTTATTTAACTAAAATATTTATTTACTTTGCACTTCTGTGTTTGGGTCATAGGATTACACCATTCTACCAAATTTCATAGTTCATAGTTCATTTATTCATAAACAATTTACAAATTGTGTTTAAAATAACCTAAGCTAACATTAAAACAAGTTAAAGTCAATTATAAAATTTACAACACAAAATAACAACAATAATAAAAAAATATAAAAGCATAAAAACATGATATTAATTTTAATTTTAGTCTGCATTGTGTTTATCTTGGATATATCATTCACTGTATAATAACATTTAAGTGTCAAAAATTTCCGCAACCCTCTTTTAAACAGTCCATAGCTTGCAGTTGACTTCAGTGCGATAGGTAGTTTATTAAACAAGTTCGGAGACTGATAAAAAGCAGTGTGTTTTACTACGTCTAATCTCTGCATTATCTGCTGTTTCACATCTTTGCGTCTAGTCCGTTCACGCATAACTTTGTCTGTTTCTGTTTCAATATTTAACAACTGTTTTTTGTAGTCACAGAGCAAAACCATAATATAAAGGCAGGGGGCAGTGAGAATGTCTAACTCGACGAAATGATTTTTACATGATTCCCACTGAGGAATTCTAACTATTGTACGAATAGCACGTTTTTGAATAATAAACGCTTTGCTCATATTATAAAAGTAGCTGTTCCCCCAAAGCTTTATGCTATAACGTAACTTAGACTCGACGAGAGCATAGTATATTGTTTTAAGCTGCAAAGTTGTGAGTTCATCCCGCAAACTTCTTAGCGCGTAACAGGCAGAACTGACACTATTCTCAATTGACATTAACTCATCTTTCCAATTTAAAAACTGATCAATAAAGATCCCTAAAACTTTACTGTTTTACTCAGCTCTACTTTATGTCCGTCAATTTCAATGTTTATGGTGTCATTTTTCCTAGCTGTAGTTTTAAATAAAATGATGCTTGTCTTCTCTGTATTTAGTATAAGATTATTGTTTCTAAACCAATCATGAAAAGCTGTTAGAGTTTTGCTTACCTTCAACGTTAGGTCATTATGATTTCTTGCTGAAAGTATAGCGTTAGTGTCATCTGCATATATAGTTAATTCAGCTCCACCCACAACGTTATCAATATAGCTAACAAGGTCATTTAAAAATATTATAAATAGTATAGGTCCTAATATAGACCCTTGTGGTACCCCTCTTTCAATACGTGTTAGCCTAGAATTGTATACTTTATCATGTTTTGCTTCAATGTTCTTAATCTCTACAAATTGTAATCTGTTGAATAAGTATGACTTAAAAAGTTCCAAATAACTCTTTCTAACACCATAGTGATACAATTTTTGTAAGAAAATACTGTGGTCAACGCAATCGAACGCAGAGCTTAAGTCTAAGAAGAGACCAGCTACCCAGCACTTTTCGTTTAATTTTACAACTACATCGTCTACTAAATTGTCTATAGCTTTTCTCGTTCCTAGTCCTTCCTGATATCCAAATTGTCGGCTGTTAATGATTGAATTCCTTTTGAGATGTGCCACAAGTCTCTGTTTTATTATCTTTTCGAATAATTTGGACAAAATTGGGAGTAACGATATCGGCCTGTAGTTTTTTGGATTAGTGGTAACACCCTTTTTATAGACTGGTAAGACCTTGGCTATCTTAAGTTGGTCAGGAAAAACGTGCAGATTTACGCAGTGATTAAAAAAGTGTGCGAGTGGGCCTGCCAGAATGTCAATATTATCTTTAAATATTTTTATCGGTATTTCGTCATATCCATGAGAGTTTTTATTTGTCATATTTTTTTACAATTTTTATCATTTCTGTGGTACTAACTGGAGCCCAAGTCATCTCCTCATCTATTCTTTTGACATGTTGTTTTAAGAAGTTTAGTGCCATACCTTCACTGTTTCTGTTTTCAATCTTGCTATGATTAAACGTTTCCGAAAAGGTTTGTGCTACCTCTTGCGGGTTGTTCAAAACTTGATTGTCGGATTTTAGTATTATTGTTTTCCTCATTTTAACAGCTTTTTTGTTACGATGTTTGTTTACAACTTTCCATATCTCTTTCGTCGAATTCTGAGCTTTAATTATTTCCGATTGTACAGATAGTCGTTTAGCTTTTCTCACAACTTTCCTGTATATTTTTATGTAGTTGTCTCTGTATTTAACAATGGTTTCGTCCGAGATTGTTCTATGTGCTGATATCAGAAATCGTTTTATTTTACTGGCAGTAGATATACCTTTTGTGAGCCATATCAGTTTCTTTGTTTTTCTAAGATCTACTTTGCGTTTATTTTTTCTGTAACATATCTTAAAAATTCTTATAAATTTAGTTAGAAAACTATGAATGCCTTCTTTTTTCCAGTCAATACTTTCTATCATGTGCCGAAACTTTGTGTTACTACACTTATTAAAAGTTCTTTGCTCAATGAAAAACACTTGCTCTTGCTCTTTTATTGCTAAGCCGTCCAATAGGGTAATTCCACATAAAATACCCGCATGACCATCAGATAAGCCGTTATGGTCAACCATATTCCAGGGTAAGTCATCATTAGGTAGGTTGGTGAGAATATTATCAAGGCACGACTCCGCACCACCGGATGCATACGTGACTAAATTTATTAGTGGTCTAAAGTTATAACATTTCAGGAGACTCAGAAATTCGTCCCTTTCTCGTCCGTTTTTTAGAAGATCAACGTTAAAATCACCACAAACCATGCACTGCTTATCAAAAAAGTGTTCAAGTAATTTTTCAAGCTGTTCCAAGAAGTGTTTAAACGTGCTTGTACGACTTTTACGATATAAGGAACTGCGATAAACACAACACACATTTAGTCCAGTCGTATTATTCCTAATACCAGAAATTTCAAAGCATTCCCGTTTATACATTTTCTTACAGACTAATGATTCATCACATTTACTTCCTTTCAACGCTAAAATTAGAGATCCCCCTCTTATGATGTTAACTCTAGCATTGCTTGAAATTACGTCATAATTAATAAAATTAAATAATTGTAATGTTGTGCTATTTAGGAAGTGTTCTGTCAAACATACATAATTAGGTTTTCTCTCAGTGGGTAATTCTTTTAAATACAATTCAAAATTATCTTTCTTTGGAGTTATACCACAAACATTTTGCAAAAACACTGTTAAGTTTCGTTTTTGATTTGTTTTATCATCAGAAATTAAATTAAAGTTGCTTGATGATTTGTTAGTAGCCGAACTGTTTCTCATATCAGAATCGTCATTATTTTCTATACTAATGTTAGTTACGAAAAAATTCTACGTTTACAGTTATGTCAGAATCAGTTTATGTGTCTTTATTTACAAGTGACTTACCCAATGTTACACTTTTTCTGCAGGCAGACATACCCGCAATATAACTACTACGTACCTTGCTCTCTTCAGAGTAGGTCACCTGGTTTGGTCCAGTAGATTCGTGGTAAATTGGCTTGGACAGACGGACAGACAGACAGACGCACGAGTGATCCTATAAGGTTCCGTTTTTTTTTGTACGGAACCTAAAAAAGTACCTATTTAATTGATTGATGATCCTAAAATAAACACAATTTATAATTCTTCAAAGCATACATCGATTTATTTTTTGTGTAATATTTTTTTAAAATTTATATTTTGTTATCTTCAAAAGCTCTCGTAACCAAGCACGCTTCCCGTAGGCACTCCATCTTCTGGCGGTCCACTGCCCGCTAGTACCCATTGTTCAATGATTAATTGTCCTGAAAATTGAATTTTGCGCCGTGATAAATGAAACACCAACACAATATGTAACAAATCGCCATCACAGGCATCCTTCGATCACAACAGCGGCCGATTGTTTGACTTTTGACAAAAACGCCGCCGGTAAGTCCACGGAGGCTGTAGGTTTCAAGGGCCGGGAGGTAGCGGGAAATGAAAATCCATGTTTGAGGGGTCTACTTTCAAAACCCGCTAAAGCACTTTTAGCTAAACAACGGTAAAGTAAAAAAAATCTGCTACTTATTTTGTAACTAGCTTTTGCCCGCGGCTTCGCCCGCGTGGAAATCGTTTTTGTGACTGACTTAGAGGGCTCGCGAGCGTGGACATGATTTTTCTCTAGATCCCTCGGGAACTATGTCAGGATATGCTTTTTAGTAAATCGTGTCATTTCCCACCCCCTGAACCATCTCTGTGCAAAAAATTACACAATTCATTGTTCCGTTGCGATATTAAAGAAATTAACCAATAAAGATTATATTTTATGTTCCCTCGGGAATTGCATCGGGCTATGCTATTTTCACGGGATAAAAAGTAGCCTATGTCCTTCCTTGTGACACAGGCTACCTGCATGACAAATTTCATTAAGATTGGTCAAGGCGTTGAAGCGTGAAAAGGTAACAAACAAACCAACAAACAAACACATTTTCACATTTATAATATTATTAGTAAGGATAGTCACAATACAAAACATTCTATGTAGCATAATTTTTTTGAGTATAACAATACTAAAAAACTTGTTTTTATTGAAAAGAACTAGAAATGTTTTAGCGGTGTTGGCAACAAACTTGCATTTTTGTCAGCTTATTTGAAAGAGTTTTAGGGGAATTTGATGGGAACTGACAAAGGCCACCTAAAGTAGCACCAAAGAAGAGTCATATTCACAATCAACATTGTTTTTGTTTGAATAACGTTTTAGCGGGTCAATACCCAATATAGTTTCAATAAACTAGACTACCTCATTTGTACTTTTCATAAAACTCTTTTTGATAAAACTGGGACCCACATCAGAAGTTCGACTAACATGTACTCTTCTATTGTTTCAAATGTTGTGCACAGGGGTAGCATTTTTGATAAGGTACCCTCATCATCATCATCATATCAGCCGAAGGAAGTCCACTGCTGGACATAGGCCTCCCCCAAGGATCTCCACGACGACCGGTTCTGCGCTGCCCGCATCCAGCGGCTTCCCGCGACCTTCACCAGGTCATCGGTCCACCGAGTGGGAGGCCTGCCTACACTACGCTTTCCGGTGCGTGGTCGCCACTCGAGAACTTTACTGCCCCAACGGCCATCTGTTCTACGAGCAATGTGCCCCGCCCACTGCCACTTAAGTTTAGCAATTCTGAGAGCTATGTCGGTTACTTTGGTTCTCTTACGGATCTCCTCGTTTCTGATTCGATCACGCAGAGAAACTCCGAGCATAGCACGCTCCATTGCCCTTTGGGTGACCTTGAGCCTTCTTATGAGGCCCATAGTAAGCGACCATGTCTCAGTTCCGTACGTCATCACTGGCAACACACATTGGTCGAAGACCTTGGTCTTAAGACACTGCGGTATCTGGGACGTAAAGATATTGCGAAGCTTCCCGAACGCTGCCCAGCCGAGTTGGATTCGACGATTGATCTCTTTCTCGAAGTTAGACCTACCTAACTGGACTGTTTGTCCCAGGTATACATATTCGGTAACAACTTCGAGTGTAGAGCCTCCAACCTTCAGAGGAGTAGGTATGACACGGACGTTTGACATAATTTTCGTCTTGTCCATGTTCATTCTAAGACCCACTTGTTGAGAGGCTCTACTGAGGCCATCGAGCATTGTGCCTAAGTCGACCACGAGCCATGACCACGATATCGTCAGCGAATCGAAGGTGGGTGTTGTACTCGCCGTTGATATTGATGCCGAGTCCACCCCAGTCCAAAAGCTTAAAAACATCTTCCAGGGCGGCGGTGAACAGTTTCGGAGATATAACGTCTCCCTGTCTCACCCCTCGCTGCAGCTGGATAGGTTCCGAGTTTTGATCCTGGAGGCGAACCGACATGGTGGCGTTTTCATACAAACATTTCAGCACTTCGATGTATCGATAGTCAATTTGGCACCTCTGGAGAGACTGTAACACAGCCCAGGTTTCGACCGAATCGAAGGCTTTCTCATAGTCCACGAACGCCAAGCATAGTGGCTGATTGTACTCTTCGGTCTTCTGTATAATCTGCCGCAGCGTATGTATGTGGTCTATGGTACTAAATCCTTTTCGGAAACCGGCTTGTTCGGGAGGCTGGAAGTCGTCAAACCTGCGTGCGAGACGATTCGTAATGACCCTCGAAAACAGTTTGTAGACATGGCTCAGAAGTGAGATGGGTCTGTAGTTCTTCAGCAGGGTATTGTCGCCCTTTTTGAAGAAAAGCACGACCACACTTCTGTGCCATGCCTTAGGCGTTTGTCCTTCAAGTATAACGGAATTAAATAATTTCTGAAGAGCTTTAAGTACCGGTGTTCCACCTGCTTTCAGAAGTTCAGCCGTAATTCCATCATCACCCGGTGCCTTATTGTTTTTAAGCTGTTTAAGAGCCATTCTAATCTCGTACAGGCTGACGTCCGGGATATCTTCGGTATAGTGTCGGGTAAGTCTAGCTCTTGGGTCTTTAGCCAGATCGCTGACAGGCAGACGTGTGGTCGTGTACAATTGTCCGTAGAACTTCTCAACTTCTTCCAGCAACTCAGTCTTAGACGATATGATCCTGCCGTCCTCATTCTTCAGCTTGGTCAGTTGACTTTGACCAACAGACAGATCTCTCGCGAACACTTTTGAGCCTTTGTTGTTCTCAATCGCCTCTTTAATACAATTTGTATTATAGTGGCGCAAATCGCGAGTTAGAGACTTAGAGATCTGCCTGTTTAGTTGCCGATACTGAGTAGCGTCTTCAGAGGACTGCAAAACCAATCTTCGTCTTTCTTCCATGAGGTTGCTGGTCAAGTCAGAGATTTTTTTGGTTCTGTTTGAACGGCGAGTTTTGAAAACCTCCAGGTACCCTATGGCTGCATATTTCTATGATAAATAGTGGGTATATAAGACCTCTATTTTGTACATACATTACATAAACTATCTCTATTTATTATTGACAGTTATCCACGGATGTATGTATGTTATTTATGATGACTCTTCTTCTTCTTATCGTGCGGCACAATTAACCGTGCTATCTGAGGGATAGACGGCGGTTGCCTGGTGTTGCACTTAGCATCACCCGCGGTCACGTGTAGGGCATTTACATTAACACCTACGGACGTATGTGCAACGCGACCTTCATACACATCCGGAATCAGATGTGCAGGTTTTTTGGTGCAGATGTTTTTCCTTCACCGTTAAAGAAATAGGTAAGTAGATGTACGTAAGTTTAGAAAAACTCATTGGTACATTGGCCGTCCGGATTTGAACCCGGGACCTCTGGTTAGGAAGATCGAGTCGATACCGGTTGAGCCACCGACGCATTTATATGAAAAGTGATGACAGTACAGAAATTTTCTATAAACAGTTTAGTTATGTGCTAGAATGCACTAGATTAAGATTATTTAATATTTTCAACTGAACTCTATTCGTCGTCTTTTTAACTGACTTCAAAAAAGAGAGGTTATCTATTCAATCCGTATGTGTAATATTGTTGTAATTACACAATTGTATGTTGTCAATGTGAGCTTCTAAACATTACAGGTGTGCCAAATTTCATAAGTATATGTAGGCATGTATGTGAATCTACAAATTGAAATGCGGTAATATTATCTATTCGATTAAGTATCTTTTAACTTAGCGAACGGTGCAAGTTTCATCAAAATTGGTTCAGTAGTTTTCAAGATATGAAGGTTTGAACCAATCACTGGGAAAACACGTCGTCGGTTTAACACTACAATTTTGTAATTGAAGCCGGTTGTTCTTAACGTTTTTAGCGTTGTAAATTATTTTGTTAAGGCTTTAAGATAACTCAATCCAAGCAGGTTGATACGTGTTAGAATAATATCGAACGTAAGTCTATTCATTTTAAGTTCAAATCAATGCGGGCTTCAACGCGGCTGTTACGTTGAAACCGAACGCCCAATTTTCGATTTTTTTATTCCTTATCTTCACTTTCAAAAAAGTTTTAAAAAAATGTTTTCAATTAAAATTAATGGTGTTAGTCACCGATTTTTTGTATGTTGGTTATATTCAATATTAATTGTTTGTTTTTGAGAAATTTTGCAATTATTGCCAAAAACAGGTATATATTTTTACATCAAAAGTGGTAATATTTTTAAAATAGTATTCAATTAAATCGAATTTTTATTACTTTAAGTATTTTGTATATTTTTTCCGTAGTGTAGCTTTACATAGTCACACTAAGATTTAAGGCGAAAGTTTGTGAGTGTGTATGTTTGTTACTTCTTCACGTAAAAACTACTGAACGGATCGGGCTGAATTTGGTAGGTAGACAGATTAGGACTTGGATTAACACATCGGCTTCTGTTTTTCACGTTCGCGAGCCGCTTGCGGCTCGAGCACTGCGCACCCTCGAAAAGTCATAGAAACGTTGTCCACGCGGGTGAAGCCACGGGAAACAGCTAGTCTATCCATAGTTTGAATTCAATATTGTCTTTTGACCCATCTTAAGGCCTTAAGCATAGTCGCGTGGTCCCTTCCACCCGGGCAAACCCGGGTGAGAAACGCTATACGTCGAAGATTTAAAGATAACATAAAATTTAACACTCTACGGTCTTTGTTTATGCCGGAAAATAAATTAATTTTAGCAACTCAGGGATATACTCTGGAATTTTATCGGATAAACAGGGTCGGTAAAGTTATGCGTACCCACAATAGGTACGTATGTTTTCGTTTTAATATTATCCCAGAAAGTTTTTACAGTGGAATTATTACGGCGAGGTTCGTTGTTGGAGTGGAGTGTTTAATAATGAAAGAGCTGTGCATTAGAGCTGACATTTAAGTAACTTAAGGCCAGGGAGACGGGGCATGAGCTGGTAGTGCACGGCGGTCTGAGCTCTTTAAAGGCTATTTAACTAAAACTCTCTGAGATTTAACACTTTCGTGACTGTTAGTGACGCATACGCCACGGACAAAATGAGCCAAAATTAAAGGTATTTAAAACGTTTTTTTTATTCATAATTGGTAAGCCCTTGGCATCATCTCACCTGATGGTATGTGACGATGATGACGAAGATGGAAGCGGGCTTTTCAAGATTCCCCAACGCAATGGATTCTGTATTCCCCTATTTGTATAATTTAGGAATCTTCAAGTCGAGAGTGAATATGTATAAGCAAGCACCTCCTCCACTCCTCCTCCACAGCCGGTCCCTTAATACTGAGGATCGTGACCCCTTCAATTAGTATTGTCTAATGGTCTTGCGCCAAGTATCGCGGTCTGTCTGTATGAATAAATAGGTACATATATATGTGCTCGTAAATGACTCCATTAGTTTTATTTCTAACATATCCGGTGTTAGTTAAACAATAACTCGTGGTATACTGTACATTGGAGCATCAGTGGCCCAACGGCAAGGGCTTGGTAGCAGTTGGCATCATCTCACCTGATGGTAAGTGACGATGATGATGAAGATGGAAGCGGGCTTACCAAGATTCCCCAATGCAATGGATTCTGTATTCCCCGATCGAATTTAGGAATCCTCAAGTAGAGAGTGAATAGCCACTATTTCAACTTGCGTAGTATATCCTTGGCTGCATCGGAACTTACCATCAGGGTGAGGTGCAGCCAAACGCACTCAAATTTTTTATAAAAAATTAAAATAAAATGGAGAACTGGCTATCTTATCTTCAAGCCGGAAAACATCAATGTTGTTAACACTGAAGTTTGCCGGCAAGACTTAGATAAGATGGTGGTAGCTAGCCAAGCGGGCTTAAAAAATTTATATACTGTATATATATACCTATTACCAACCGTAGTGTAAATAAGGTGGAGCATCGGTGGCGTAAAGGCTAGTGCCGCTACCTCCTGTACGGGAGGCCATGATTCGAATCTGCCACATAACAATGTGTTTTCGAATTTCGATCTCATATGTTCGTTTATCCGACGCTCTTACGGTGAAGGACAACATCGTGAGGAAACCTGCACTCGCCTGCGAAGAAACTCGAAGGTTATGTGTGAAGTTGACCTCACCTCACTGGGCCTGCGTGGTCGACTAAGGCCCGATCGCCCTAATTTAGGGTAGGTTCGTGCCCTGATATGATGATGATGATGTAAATAAGGAAAACAAAACACTGAAACTGGTTTAACTCACAATGAAATAAATGTATATTTGATCCGTCCAATATTAATGCGTTTTTAAGCTGACTGGTACTTTGTACGTGCGGACGAAACAACGACAAGAAAAGTAAGTAAAATTAGAAGGTGCTGTTACGTCCATTTGGACGAAACTTTTTGGACGTAGCGACGAACGATTCGTCCACTAGATCGACACATAACTCGATCCGTTTATGAGTTCTAGAGCACGATTATTTATAATAATAATAATCAATTTATTTACGACCAACTTTTGGATCAATTTGTGTTAGTAATCTCACAAACTAAGCTCATACACTAAATGTTAGTAAAAATGTATCAAAAATATAAAATCAAAAACTTCTTTGAGGTTTGATTGCCGGCACATGAACTTTGCAAGAATGATTCATGTAGCAGCAATCAAACAATATCTATTTAGGACAGAATCTATTTTATAACTTTTACAATTGTATAGTTTAAATGACCAAAATGATTTTACTTGTCTTCGAGGGTGGCTTTCTTATCCCCCTTGACCACAAATCTGTGCAGTATGCGGCAGGCCACCGCAGCCCCGGTGACCCTTGATTATACCAGTATTGAGCGCTTCCGCTTTGATACCGAGAGCCTCCATTAAACACTCCTCTACATAATGCTTAATTGGAATTTGTATCCAACAGTGCCATTATATTTTTTGTATTTTTAACCGAATTCAAAAAAAGGAGGAGGTGTCTCAATTCGACCGTATATATTTTTTTCTTTTTTTTATGTGTGTTCGCGGATAACTTCGTCGATTATGAACCGATTTTGAACATTCTTTTTTTGTTGAAAAGAAGATATCCCAAGGGTAGTACCATGATAAGGAAACCAGGATCTAATGATGGCATCCCAGAGAAATCGAAGAGAACCTTCGAAAATCGTAGTGGCGGCTAGTGCGTTTGAAGTCGGTTTTTTTTGTTTTAAATTATATTTCTACACTTTGACTTTAGAGCAGCCGTCGTCGTTGCTATAGCGCGTATGTTTTATTGCGTGTTTTATATAGCTACAGACGTTACCGGCTACACCTACAATATGCAGTATCATCACATCAGCTCATATATACGTCCCCACCGAGGGGCTCGACTCTACCCTGACTCAGAATTTATTCGGATCCAAAAGTAAGGACTTAACTAAACTCGACGAGATTTTCTGTGAGTGCGCATCAAAAGATTAGAAGAAAACAACTAGAAAATTCTTATAAAAAATTTAACCATGCGCACTGTTTATAATTGTACAGGGAGCGTTAAATGAAACACAGATGTTATCCGAAATGATTTATTATGGCTGAGTAATGGCATTTTCGTAAACAAGACATCACATCAGGTTCATAACATATATTCAGTGGATTTTGATATTCTAAAACATGTAGGCGCTAAAGAATGACCATTTATTGTGTTGAATGGCTATCGTTCTATGCTGAATCATAATGGTTGATAAATAGTGAATTTTATGGTATCTGAGAGCTTACAAATCTGTGACTAGTTCGCAAATTTTGTAGCTTTTTAGAGAATGAACGAAAATACACATCAAATGTCACAAATGAAGTCTATACACTCTATAAAAACTTAATGAAGATAATGTCTAATTACACATATAAAGTTTCAGAAACAAAGACATCCTTTTACAACTCGAGATAATAAATAATAACATAAAAACATTGGCAGTTTTCACTAGCAAACAAAGAAGAAACCTAAATTACTCTATAATTATATCTATGACCTATTTCTTCTTAAGTAAAACATTAATTACGAAACAGTAGCTCTATGCATATCTTTATACACGATCCAGAACTATATAAACTTATCTACGGTATTAATGTCGCATATTTTAAATTTGCATAACTTTTATGTATTTTTTTTTACATTTTCATTTCCTAAGACCCTTAAAATTAACCCTTACCTCTAAATTAGAAAGAAAAAGACTATTTTACTTATATTATTTGACCACGAGGTGGTGTCATGCAATTGCCAGATACCAATAGCAGTACCGTACTTCCGTCGGAATTTCCCTACTCTCAAAATAATACTTTGTCCTGTTAGATAACGACTGCAACATACATATTATTAATATAAAAAGCACACGGAGAAAAAAATATAGTCAGAATAACTATTCAAAGTTATAGTTAAATTAGTTAAATGACGTATCGTTGATGTAGTCAACTGTTTTCTAGAATTGAGGATCTGTATAGCCAATTCAGCGATACAGATCCTTAGTTTGACGAAACAGTTGGCTATATTAACGATACGTCTTTTAACTAATTTAACTATAAACTTTGAATAGTTATTCTGACGATATTTTTTTCTCCGTGCACCCTAGGTCAGTCGGGCCAATGGAGAAAGAAAAGATAAGAGAGAGAGAGGACCTACTTGGAATCTGAAGATTGTCTGAAAATTTCATCGAAATCGGTCCAGCCGTTTTGGAGTCTATAAGGAACATTTTTTTTCCTTCACATAGCACAGAGATAGACTGGATTCAAGTGCTAATAACTACAGCCTCCCTGATATAATAAAAGGATTTGAATGTAAATCACATGTTAAACGCTCATAAGAATTAGAAATGATTTGAACGATTAAAAATTATTCAAAATGATTACAAATCAAATCATTTTTAATCCTTTTTAATGATTTTGTTTAATCAGGGCTGTGATTAAAATAACTAAAAAAGAGATTATAAGGTTTTCTTATTTGTTTACTTAGCTTAAGTAATAAAAATATGTATCGTTTATTTAAGTAAATAAACTTTAAACAAAAAAAAATGTTATGAGGACAGGTTATAGCGGTGAATACTTATAACCTGTTTTGTCCGTTAAATTTGGAACCATATTAAAATAAATAAACTCATGTGAGTCCAACTATGTAACTTAATTAATTAATTCATTAACTTTAATTATCTTAACGTTAGTTAAAAAACACTATAATATTAAGAAATTATAAAGTCACATGAACAATGCGTTCATAAATCTTATTATTGGTCAACTGACAGCCAAAACCGTGTGCTAACACTGGTCTTATGTACAGTTGGTAATATTACAAATTATACAGTCAGTCATTCAAATCACCTACCCAGATAACCAGGGTTGTCAATTTTGAACTACATAAATATAATCATAAAGTTTAAAAGACACTTACAATTACAAATTTTGAAATTACATGAATACAAACGCAAATTTAAATTTCCAACTAATTAACCAAGAAAGTGTAACAACGGTACTTTTTAAAGATTATTTTAATTTAATTAAATCATGGTAGATCTTATCTATGGTTTCTGTATCTTTCCTTTTATTAATTAAATCTTGATGCCTCTCCATTTACATAGATTCCATAATCAGACGCTTTTTATAATTATGTTCTGTATTTAAAATTTTTAATATTTTAAGATTTTAGCCTGCTTACCCTCGAGTAGGCTTTATCATTACAAAATACAAAAGCTTTAGCTCAACTTTTTTTTTAAAATAAAGACAAAAATAATATAAAACTCATGGCATTTAAAAAAACAGAAACAAAACGATTTACAAAAAGTATTGTATCATATAACACTTGACAGCCCTACCAGCACATCACACACCAGAAACTATGCACTCGCGACTTAGCTTGCTCAATAGCAAGTAAGTGGTTGTAGCATCGTCTTGAATTCATCCAGGGAAGCAGCAGTTGAAACAGCAGGTGGCACAAAGTTCCAGAAAGCAACTCCAAGGACAAGAAAAGAGCTCTTGTACATTGATGTACCCGGAATCGGCGATAACAGCGTATAGTCCGGTTGTTCTCAGATCATTGCAGAGTCGGATCGATAATAGCTTCCAGGTTCTTGAGAATACTAACTTACTCAATATCTTTACCAGCTAACGACAGCACTGGCTTCTCACTGCTATCTATGAGGATAGTACGTTTAGACAAACACCAAAAAAAATGTTAGACAAGAAATTCATGATGTGTGAACGGAAGATTAACACTTATTTTTTTTTTTTTCTTCTCCTCCTCGATAAATTTATTTATTCCGCAGTCTCTGCACCACCTCCAAAATGGGCTGAAATCGTACATTCGGCCACAATTGATACATGTTTTTTTTTGGGACTCCATTTGACCGGAATGGTTGCAACAATATGAATCATTTCGACCCTCCGTCTCCGTTTAAATAGCAATGCTTATCAAAACTAGGGCTACCACTTTCTCATAACATTTTTTTTTGTTTAAAGTTTATTTACTTAAATAAACGATACATATTTTTATTACTTAAGCTAAGTAAACAAATAAGAAAACCTTATAATCTCTTTTTTAGTTATTTTAATCACAGCCCTGATTAAACAAAATCATTAAAAAGGATTAAAAATGATTTGATTTGTAATCATTTTGAATAATTTTTAATCGTTCAAATCATTTCTAATTCTTATGAGCGTTTAACATGTGATTTACATTCAAATCCTTTTATTATATCAGGGAGGCTGTAGTTATTAGCACTTGAATCCAGTCTATCTCTGTGCTATGTGAAGGAAAAAAAAATGTTCCTTATAGACTCCAAAACGGCTGGACCGATTTCGATGAAATTTTCAGACAATCTTCAGATTCCAAGTAGGTCCTCTCTCTCGCTTATCTTTTCTTTCTCCATTGGCCCGACTGACCTAGGGTCCTTTTTACTTTTAAATTGCATATTTTTAAAACCGTTTTTCAAACAACTATCAAATGTCCACGTAAGCTATTTATCTCTTGTTATTGAAGTGTGGTTTTCCTTAATAAATGCGATGTACCTATGCTGACCACTCTTATCTAAAAAGTTTTATGTTTACATATTTTTAGTTCGGGAATTCACATGACTAATATAATGTGTGTGTTACAGTCGTTATCTGACAGAAAAACATATTGTTTTGAGAGTAGGGAAAATCCCAAAGTTCTGTCATCCACGGATTGTAAGTACAGTCACCATCAACCAACTGATCTATCTCAACTGATCTATCTCAACCAGTTCACGTATTTTGGGTACCAAGAAGCTAGAAGCTAAGAAGCTAGTGGGTGTTTGATAGACATAAAATTAGCATATGATTTGACTAGGTTAGGGATCATCTATTTTGAATGGAAATTATTTATTTAAAAAAATGGTCAGATTTCAGACAAGTTTTGTCATCAAATAAATCCTATGTGAATTAAGGCGATCGGGCCTTAGTCGAACACGCGAGCCCAGTGCGGGTTGGTCAACTTCACACACCACCTTCGAGTTTCCTCGAAGGCGTGTGCAGGTTTCCTCACGATGTTTTCCTTCACCGTAAGAGCGTCGGATAAACGCACATATGAGATCGAAATTCGTAAACACATTGGTACGTGGCAAGACTCGAACCATGATTTTCCAGATAGGAGGTAGCGGCCTTTGCCGTTGCGCCACCGAAGCTCCAATATGCAGTATACCACGAGTTATTGTTTAACTAACACCGGATATATTGGAAATAAAACTAATAGTCTTTACGAGCATATATGTACACAGGCCAGCACATCAAGCTACACACTTTGGACGTTCTTATGCTGAATGCGTATGGATCAGAATCGCACTACGAGTGTATAGCTTGATGTGCTGGCCTCTGTACCTATTTATTCATGCAGACAGACCGCGATACTTGGCGCAAGGATATTAGACAAAACTAATTGAAGGGGTCACGATCTTTAGCATTAAGGGACCGACTGTGGAGGATGAGAAAGAGTGAAGGACGTGTTTGCTTATACATACTTAGCATAGTGTTTAAATTTACCAATATCCGCATCATGGACAAGAGTGACTGATGTGTGCATGAGGTTTTGTGAGAGTATCGGAGATAGACCGTCGACATGTCCTATATAGCTGCTCGTTCATATATTTAATTGATTGTTGAAGGTATTGTTTACAGTTTTTAATCTACGTAAAAGTGTTAGTTAAACAATAACTCGTAATAATTTTTAACCGCCTCCGTAGCCCAGCGGCAAAGTTCGCTGGCTTTACACAGGAGGTCGCGGGTTCGATTCCCGGCGGGGTCAATTGTAAGACTCGGTTTGGTTGGTGGAAGGGCATTTTCTAAGCCCGCCTGGCTAGTTACCATCATCTTATCTAAGTCTTGCCGGAAAATATCAATGTTGATATCATTGGTGTGTTCCGGCATGAAGATAAGATAGCCAGTTCCCCATTGTGTTGGGGAATCTTGGTAATCCCGCTTCCATCTTCGGCAACATCGCCACTTACCACCAAGTGAGATGATGCCAAGGGTGAATAAAAAAAAAGTGAGTTTATATATTTCTTCATAATTTTTTTTTATTCTACTCTAATGTTGTCTAAACCCAACACTACTTTTACTATAGTATCTTGGAGTTTTCTGTAATCCCCTATACATAAATCTGTGCAAATAAATAAATCATTATTCTTTAGAAATCACGTTGAGTTTAAAGTCCACGTTTTATCCACGTTTCTTCAACTGAATTTAAGTCCTGACTCTCGCGTTATAGTCGTGACCGGGTGCTGTCCGTGTGAACTGATCTAATCTTGTCAATGGCATTAATGACATTCAATGGTTTTACTGTATTGTTTTCATGTTCTAATGACATAATTTGTTTTATATCAATGATTGTAATTGACGTTATTAACTAATGATTGTTTATTTTTTTAATTTTTACAAATGAGATTATTAATTATTATTATTTATTAATTACTATTTTGTGACTATTAGAAATAGTGTAATTTGCACCTATTTTCAAGCGACTTCTAAAAAGGAGGAGGTTCTCAATTCGTCTGTATGTTTTTTTTAATGTGTGGTTACCTCATAACTTTTGACTGCGTAAACCGATTTTTATGATTCTTTGTTTATTTGAAAGCTAGTGCTTCCCATAAATAAATAAATAAATTTTATCAAAATCGGTGTAGCACTTTATTAGAAAATTAACAAAAACCAAAAATAATAATGCAAAAAATTACTAAGGTGTTACGATGGAAGTCGGTTATTTACGTGTTTAGCGTTTTCAATTATGAATAAACACGTTGAATCTTGAACATTGTGCACAGTGTTCCAGAGTTTATTCATTCCTCAATGAGACCCGACTAGCCCAACTCTTGCAAAATGGGATTGTCTTGCGTTGCTTTGAGTCGAATTGAAATAAGGTTTGTGTTGCCGTCCTCGGTCGGAGCAGTGGCTACAAGTGTGCAGCAGAGTTTGGAACTCTCGAACACTTGTCTCCAGCGTACTATGAAAACATTTCTCGCACACGGCAGTACAAGATGCAGCTATCGTCTTCTTTCAATACTAAAGTAATGAAAGAGATGACAATAATGTTTCTTGCGAAGAAAAAATATTTATAGAGGTTTCAATAGGATGCATCGTTGAGAAGCGGAATACTACAGCGTCTAGATCTTCAAACGGATTCAAAACAACTGTATGTAACTTTAACTGGAACGCAATAGTTTGTTATGCCGTACGATTATGTATTGTCAAAGTCGAAGCACTGTTATATATTATGACTGTTATCGTACTCAGCTTTGAGTCAGACCACAGATTACTAAATAGCTACTTCGTTAGACACCAATCGGAACATGTTGGATACTTATGACTTAGAACGTTAATGTATTAAGGCCCAGTGGTACATAAAAAATCCACTTAAACAGGTTTTTAGAATTTATTTTTAAATTAGTTACCAGTAAATTTAAAATCTAGGAAAACATATTGGTATTATTGAGAATAGTTATGAGGGATTATATCGAACGGAAACACGATTTAATAAAGTTGGCTCGATAGATTAATTTCGCAAAGGTACCTCTTTTCGAGCCATTTTACCGTCTATTTTCGGTTTTATTCTTAAAATAAGTAATTTGATAATAATATGATTTATTTACTAAAACAAAGTTCATAGGTGACTGATTGAATGGATTTTTATTTAAGATAAATATGGTGAAAATAAAAACACGAAAACATCGAAAAAGTGCAAAAGTGTGGTTATTTTCTTAACTCTTTACACGTAAAGAAAAAGACAAAGACAGATTTTTAAGTACCACTGGGCCTTAACTTTCAATAAGTGTTTAGACAATATATTATGTAGGTTAAGTTACGCATTATAAGGTTTATATTATAAGGTTTGATCATGGAAAGAAGGAAACAACAAGTGAACTAGGTAAAGTAATTCATATCCTTCATAAATACGCACCCAAGACAGAGGTAAGCCTATGTTGCAGGCATACTACTGCACTAGAAATAACAAAGATCGTTACCAGACTCGATAACAAGAAATCATGTGGGTACGATGACATGCCGATTGGGATTTTTAAGGATAATATAGATATTTTGGCAGAGCCATTAGCTCAACTTTTTAATAAGTGCTTGAAACAAGGTATGTTTCCCGAGCAGTTAAAAATAGCGAAAGTTCTACCTATTCATAAAAATAAAAAGAATAAAAAGGCGGATATTGGTAATTTCCGCCCCATTTCTCTACTACCTACCTTATCAAAAATATTTGAAAACATTATTAAAGACAAACTTGTATGCCACCTGCAAAATTCTAAACTATTACACCAAAGACAATTTGGATTCCAACGAGGTGTAGGTACGTCGGAGGCTATCGATACTCTGTTGGACGATATAATGCAAAGGCTTAACAGAAAGGATAAGGTTGGTGGAGTATTCCTGGACTTGAGTGCTGCTTTTGATATGGTAAATCATGAAACTTTGTTAAAAAAGCTAGAACACTACGGGGTTAGAGATATGGAACTGAAGCTTTTTACATCTTATTTGACAAACAGGCAGCAATTTGTCGAGATCATGGACATTGATGACAGTGGTAATGAGCAATGTGTAAAATCTAAAATGGTTAAAGTATCCAGGGGTGTACCTCAAGGATCAGTCTTGGGTCCAATTTTCTTCATTATATTTATGAATGACATGCTCTACTATATGTATGACGCCTTACCAGAAATCGGAATAGTATTATTTGCAGATGATACCAATGCTATTTTATCAAGAAAAACGATAGAAGATCTTGAAAATGTATGCAATGAAACGATGTCCTTATTTGAGCGGTGGTTTTCTGTCAATGACTTACATTTAAACACTCAAAAAACAAATGCTATGCTATTTAAGACAACTACAAAAAATAAAAAAGAACACTTACATATATCAACAATGAATGACACGTTGGTTCAGGCAGACGTTGTAAAATTTCTCGGCGTCCACGTGGACTCTTTATTAAACTGGAAGGTTGAAGTTATCGCAATTGAAAACCATATAAGCTCAGCTTGCTATGCTTTGCGCACTTTAAGAAATGAATTGAGAACTGATCACTTAATACTGGTTTACTATGCTCTGGTTGAGTCAAAGCTGAGGTACAGCATAAGGTTTTGGGGCAACAGCTACAAATATAACATACATAGAGCATTTGTTATTCAGAAAAGGGCAATAAGAACTATAGCACGTATTCCTCCATGGGAATCTTGTAAGGAATACTTTAAAAAATTCAGAATACTAACAGTTCCCAGTCTTTATATTTTAGTCCTTCTGACAGACGTATTAAAAAATAGACAAAATTATGAATCTGAAATTGAGATGCAGGCAAGGTTCGAAACAAGGAGAAAAGACCTTAAGAACAAATTTAAACCACAACTCAGAGTTGTAACGCATTCCGCAAGAAATCAAGCAGTATTGCTTTTTAATAAGTTGCCTATTGAATTAAAATTGGAGTCACGCATTCATGTTTTTAAAAGCGCACTAAAGGCACTTCTTTTGGACAAGTGTTGCTATTGCATTGAAGATTTTACTCTTTCATAATTAGATCGTACAATGTGATACTTCATTAGGATTAGTTTATGTAGGTACTTTAGTTTCGTTTAGTTTTTGAATTGTTTGTATGCTATGTTTATTTATATTTTTATGTAATTCGTACACAATTTAAATTGTTTTTCGAATAAACTTGAACTTGATAGCATTAAGTTATGCATTTTATAGGTGAGGCAACCAGCAAAAAAACAATTTTTTTTGTGTAGATCACCGAGTGTTTTTGAACGCCTCCGTGGCGTGATGGTTGGTCCATTCGCTTTACACCAGGAGGTCGCGGATTCGATTCCCGGTGGGGTCAACATGTAAGACTCGGTTTGGTTGGTAGTAGGGCATTTTCTAAGCCCGCCTGGCTAGCTACCACCATCCCAACTAAGTCTTGCCGCCAAAACATCAGTGTTAACAACATTGATGTGTTCCGGCTTGAAGATAAGATAGCCAGTTCTTCATTACGTTGGGGAATCTTGATGCCAAGGGCTTACCAATTGAGAATAGAAAAAGTGTCAATAAGTGTATTCACGAAGTAGAAAGACTGACGAACTGTATGTAGCACCAATATTGCTCATCATGTCAGCTCATATACGTCCCCACCGAGGGGCTCGAGCCTACCCTGAACTAGGGCGATCGGGCCTTAGTCGACCACGCGGACCCAGTGCGGGTTGGTCGACTTCACACACAACCTTAGAGTTTCTTCGCAGGTGTGTTGTGCAGGTTTCCTCACGATGTTTTCCTTCACCGTTAAAGCAATCGGAGAGTATATGTACGTAAGTTACGGAAAAGTCATTGGTACATTGGCCGTCCGGATTTGAACCCGGCACCTCTGGTTAGGACGACCGAGTCGTTATCGGTTGAGCCACCGACTCTCATATTGCTCATATTGCTCACAATAAGCGAATTATTACGCATTTTTATTACTACAATATTTGGGATTGTTGTTCATCGATTGAGCGCACCGAAAAGCTTTCTAACGAGATTTTTATCAAGTAAATTTTCGACCAAGTATATTATTCCATAGTTATGGCATTACCTAGCTTTAAAAATATTTAAATGATTTTTGTAGAAGTATTGTAAATTAATCAGAAACGAGGAGATCCGTAGAAGAACCGAAGTAACCGACATAGCTCTCAGAATTGCTAAACTTAAGTGGCAGTGGGCAGGGCACATAGCTCGTAGAATAGATGGCCATTGGGGTAGTAAAGTTCTCGAGTGGCGATGACCTGGTGAAGGTCGCGAGAAACCGCTGAATGCGGGCAGCGCAGAACCGGTCGTCGTAGAAATCCTTGGGGAAGGCCTATGTCTAGCAGTGGACGTCCTTCGGCTGATATGATGATGATGATTGTAAATTGGATTGCGATAAATTGTAACTTTCACGATTTCTATTGTTAGATAAATAGATATATCGTTTATTTCTCATAGCCTTACAGTGTACATATACAGGGTGTCCCATAAACCAACGATAACCCGGCGGGTGCTAAAGGGCTAGATCAAGACCAGCTAGAATATGTGTATTTCACTTTAGTAAAAGTTTCGCAGTTTTTGAGATATTGGCACTTTTATAAAATTCTTGAAAATCTCTACCTTACCACAATATTACGAATGAAACATCTACAAATTTAAGACTAATGTAATTCTGTTTTTTTCTCAGCACTACAGAAGAATAAGGCTATCGAATGCAACTAAAGATTTTTATAAATGGCTACAGTTTACTTACAAAAAAAAATATTTTTTTGATAACTAAATTTAAATCACCTAACTTTGAATCCTTAAGCCAAAAAAAATTTTACTAGGCTATACTGGCATGTTTTCTAAAAATTATAAATATTTTTTTCTAAAATAACTTTATTTTTTTATAAAGTTTTTAAATCTACATTCAAAGTTCAAATTGTTGGCCACCAGCACGAATACAGGCGCGTCATCTTCTTAAAAATGACCTCTTTATAAGTCGTGCGCGCAAGGGAGATATATTGTGGAGATTCCATTTAAAGATAAATACTTTGATTTTGGAGACACGAAACACATAGCTGAAAGAAGATTAGAGCAACTAGAACGAAGATTAAACAACGAAAAAGACTTTTACAATGCCATCCTACGATTTTGAACATTTTGCCAGCAAGCTGTTGGAGTCACATAGCATCAGTTAAAAACTTCGCAGATGTAGCATCACGAGGTGCCTCTCCGGCTGAGATTTTACATCATCTGTGGTGGACTGGACCGAGTAATCTGACAGAAAAAGAAATTAAATACGAACAACCTAAAGAAAATTGAACTGATTTAGAAATAAAAAAGGAAAAGGCAAATATGAAAATAAAAGCGATGGCAAACACTATACAAGAAAAAAAGATGATTATGACCTACTTAGAAGATTTTCAAATATAGTAAAACTGTTGAGAGTTACTGCCTACCTACTAAGAACATTCAAGAACGAAAAACCTAAAGGGATACATCTAACCGGAAAAGAGATAAATGAAGCAAGAGAAAGATGTACAAAGTTATGTCAAGAAGAATCATTTCAAGAAGAAATTGAAAGATTAACAAAAGGGAATAATGTAAAGAAAAGCAGCAAGATCCGAACACTTAGTCCTTTTCTGGATGCAAAGGGTGTTTTAAGAGTTGGAGGTCGAATTAAACACAGTAACTTACCTGATCATAGCAAACATCAAATCATTTTGCCTCAAAATCATCCGTTTTCTGAACTTATACTTAATCAATGCCACATACAATCATTCCATGGCGGACCAACGTTGATGTTGAGTAACCTACGCAGAAGGTATTGGATATTTCATGCTAAAAGCTTAGTAAAACAAATTATACACAAATGTATTAAATGCGTCAGGTTCAGAGCTACAACTAGTAAACAATTGATGAGATCTTTACCGGCATCGCATGTAACACCAAGTAAGCCTTTTCTTAACAGCGGTGTTGACTTTGCTGGACCTATTGATTTGAGACTTTCGAAAGGAAGAGGATGCAAAACACAAAAGGGTTACTTAGCCATATTTACATGTTTAGTTACCCGTGCCATACACATTGAAATGGTAATTTCCCTGAACACTCAAGATTTCATTGCCGCATTCAAGCGCTTTGTTGCAAGACGAGGGCATTGATCTGATATGTGGAGCAACAATGCAACAAATCTTTCAGCTGGAAACAAGGAACTGAAACTTATGCTCATCAAAAGTAAAGACAATTTACAAGCAGACATTGAAAACATTGTGGCTAATGACGGGACTACGTGGCATCACATTCCTGCTTCTGCTCCAAATTTTGGCGGTTTGTGGGAAGCTGGAGTTAAATCCATTAAATTTCATCTAAAACGGGTCCTTGGAGATACAACACTAACCTATGAAGAAATGTCTACAGTGACGTCACAGATTGAGGCTTGTTTAAACAGTCGTCCAATTTCTCCAATGAATGATGATCTTACAGATCTTCTACCCTTAACTCCAGGTCATTTTCTGATTGGCGAATTGGCCACTGTTGTCCCTGAAGAAAGCTACTTAGATTCAAACATCAATAGATTGACAAGATGGCAATATACTCAGAGGATGCTTCAAGAATTTTGGAGCAGATTGTCAAAAGAATACTTAACTCGTCTTCAGCAAAGACCAAAATGGATGACTAAGCAGCCAAATGTCAAAACTAGAGATTTGGTCTTATTAAAAGAAGATAATCTTCCGCCGTCCAAGTGGTTTCTTGGAAGAATAGTAGACGTGCATCCTGGAGTGGACAATTTAGTGAGAGTCGTTACGGTGAATTGTAAAAATACTATTCTTAAGACACCGATCACCAAGGTGTGCTGCCTTCCAGTAGAACAAGTTTGAATTGTTACAGATTACTAATTTGTGCATTATAATTTTACATTTTAATTTGATTTTTTTCAAAATGGAAGGACATCACGATGTCCTTGGCGGGCGGTATGTTTATATCGTTTTGTTGTTATATTTTTCATTGAGTCAATGTTTGGTATCAAATAGCGCTACTAGAGGGCACTGTCTACTTTTAGTCCGCGCTATCGTTTTGTTCACACGATTGAGTTACTCAAGCATGTATTTTGTACTACATGTTTTGCGAGTTTGATAATAAACAACTTACTATCGATTTCGTTCCGTTTGTTTTTGGGAGGACCTTTTAGTAGGCGATTCAGCTTGTACTCCCGCGCCTCTGACATTTTAACATCCTGTTAATCAATCCAGTTTTGCAGCACAGGGAAGACAACCTATTATTATTTTTCCTGTCCCAATCCCATGACCGAGTTTCCTTCTGGACCTTATAAACTTTTTAAAATGGTTGCTGTGTTATTTTCTAGTATGTACAGAAGTATTACAATCCATACGTATCGTTAGTCATACATCAACTAGATCAATTAATTAAAAACTAAATTTTTAAGTTGTAATCACACGTCTACACTTTGTGTTCAAATAAGTGAAATGTTCTCATACTTTCTAAATTCTATTTATCAAAAACTGTAAAACTGTATTCTAACCATCTCCTGTGATGACCATTCTTTTTTAAATAATACTTTGTTTCTTTTCTTTTTTTTATCAAGACAATTATAAATTGTATTCTTTACCTTTTATCCATTTCATAACAATACCTATTTCCGGACTCATTCTAAATTCTACATATGATGTAGCAAGGCTTTTCTTGGGTATTTTTCCCTATTTTTTAAAATATATTATGCTACACGCTATAATAAGATTTTTTTATCGTTTTTTAATTTTTAAGTTTTATATTGTGTTTTTATTAAATTAGTATGTGCAATAAAGAGCATTTTTTAATCTCATCTTATTAAACAATTTCAACTAGTAGTGATAAAATATCAGTTTTAAGTACTATTTCGATTCTGTTTTGCCTTAGACAAGTTATTATTTTCAACCGACTTCAATAAAAGGAAGAAGTTTCTCAATTCGTTTTCATTTTTTTATGAGTGTTCGCGGATAACTTTGTCGTTTATAAACAGATTTGGATGATTCTTCTTTTGTTGGAAAGTAGATATCTCAAGGGTTGTACCTTGATAAGGAAACCAGGATCTGATGATGGCATCCCAGAGAATTCGAGGGAAACCTTAGTTTCCTGTTTGAAGTCGTTTTTTTTTGTCAAAATTATGCAGTACATATTTAACATAATCTCTCACAAACGCGCTGTACACGAGATATATACATATACGTATAGGTAGGTGTGGCCCAAAAGCACACCCTGGACACTTCATACAACGGGCCAGAAATGACATTTCAAAAAAGGAATGACGGTACAAACAAAATAACCATTACGCCAGTTCTTCATTGCATTGGGGAATCTTGGTAAGCCCGCTTCCATCTTCGGCATCATCGTCACTTACCATCAGGTGAGATGATGCCAAGGGCTTATCAATTGTGAATAAAAAAAAATAAAAAAATGGCGGCGAAATCCTATACGTTCGACAACCAAACTGTAACTAATCTGTATTAATCTGGGTGACGAGGGGGTGAGGTCGCAATCTAGAGAGCGGCAGGGAGTGTCCATACTGTATGTTAGTAGAAAATATATATACTTTGCCAAAAGCGCCGCGTGAAAATCCCGGCTAGCGGAAATGAAAAAGTTAACACACCCCCGAGCTGACTCTAACAAATTCTTAAACTCCAACTGGATCATATTTTTGGCCTGTTAAATTTGTGGTAATAAATCTTAACCAAGTTTTGATTGTACACATTCGTTACCATCTGCCATTCGTCAACTCTTAAAGTGTTTCATTCCATCTAACTTCGTGGCTGAAGCTTAAGGAGTTGAGGAAAAAAAAAACAGATTTCCATTCAATTTGCAACGCGAAAACGTGTTTCGCTTCGTGAAAAGTTCTTTAATTGCAAGAGTTGCAAGTTAACAGCGTGAATATAACTAGGTGTAATGGGGTTTTTCAATTTTATGTAACAAATTACAAAATCAATTGTTTTCATTTATCAATTTTAACCGCCTCCGTAGCTCAGAGGCAAAGTTAACTGGCTTTACACAGGAGGTCGCGGGTTCGATTCCCGGCGGGGTCAATTGTAAGACTCGGTTTGGTTGGTGGTAGGGCATTTTCTAAGCCTGCCTGGCTAGCTACCACCATCTTATCTAAGTCTTGCCGCCAAAATATCAATGTTGATATCATTGGTGTGTTCCGGTATAAAGATAAGATAGCCAGTTCCCCATTGCGTTGGGGAAGCCCGCTTCCATCTTCGGCAACATCGTCACTTACCATCAGGTGAGATCTTGTCAAGGGTTTACCAAATGTGAATAAAAAAAAAACAATCTGAATTCAAACTTGTTTAATTATCTTAAGTTTCAAAAGTTACCTATGTTAGTTCAAGTTATGTTTAATTCATAATGGCATTGATCATTAAAATTAAGGTATTTTTTTATAATTAAAAAAATAGACTAAGTAGGAAATTGATCTCAATATTTTTTCTTTAAATCACTGGTTATTTTCTAATGATTTTTTAAATGTTAAGAAGTGAACAGGTCTAAATAGTAGGAAAAAAAACCGGGCAAGTGCGAGTCAGAACCGCACGCATAGGGTTCCGTACTATCATACTAGATGGCGCTAGTTTCTTCATGTTTAAAAAAAAAACAAGTTTTTTTGTCTGGACCCTAAAAACTGCTACAGCCTCCCACTATATCTTCACTGTGGAACCACAGAAATTTTTCCCCCAAGGCCTTTTAATAGTACCAATCCGTTCCGTCAATCTGATGTTCCCTTAAATCTCCAACGGATGTAAGTCGTCGATCTGGTATCGTGGCTAGGGATCAGTCGAGCGTCATGGCTCCAAGGAAATATAGCTTTATTTGGAGCAGCTTCCAGTCAGGCCAGGTTTAGAAAAACAATTAAATTGGTACGATATCGGAAGTAGATCCTCGTGCAGTTCATCATCATCATATCAGCCACAAATCGTCTACTGCTGGACAAAGGCCTCCCCCAAGGATTTCCACGACGACCGGTCCTGCGCTGCCCGCATCCATTGGCTTCCCGCGATCTTCACCAGATCATCGGTCCACCGCGTGGGAGGCCTGCCTACGCTACGTGCAGTTAGTAAACGGTACTGGTTCCCATTCCATGAGAGCGTGGGTGGCGCAGCGGCCCTTGCCGTTGCGCCACCTCCTATTCGGGAGGTCGTAGTTTGAGTCCTGCCACGTACCAATGTGTTTTCGAATTTCGATCTTATATGTACGTTTATCGACGACGCTCTTACGGTGAATAAAAACATCGTGAAGAAACCTGCACACATCTGCGAAGAAACTCGAAGGTTGTGTGTGAAGTTGACCAATCCGCACTGGACCCGCGTGGTCGACTAAGACCCGATCGCACTAATTCAGGGTAGGCTCGAGCCCCTCGGTGGGGTCGTATATATGAGCTGATGTGATGATTGGTTCCCATCAAAAAATGTCCATAAAAAAACACAGATACTAAATTTAAACACTGTTTTTCCCCTAGGGCGAAAATAATTTTTAACCGCCTCCTTGGCGTACTGGTTAGTCCATTCGCTTCACACCAGGAGGTTGCGGGTTCGATTCCCGGCGGGGTCAAATTTGTAAGACTCGGTTTGGTTGGTGGTAGGGCATTTTCATAGCCCGTCTGGCTAGCTACCACCATCTTATGTAAGTCTTGCCGCCAAATATCAGTATTTACAGCATTGATGTGTTCCGGCTTTAAGATAATATTGCCAGATGGCCATTGCGTTGGAGAATCTTGGTAAATCCGCTTCCATCTTTGGCATCATTGTCACTTACCATCAGGTGAGATTGTGTCAAGGGCTTATCAATTGTGTTTTTTTTTAACAATCTTAGGAAATTAACATTGTATCAAATTTATAAATACATGTCGAAATTATCGATTCTACGTCTATAAGCCTCTCTCTCGTAAGGCCACCAAACAAAACCTAACCATTCCGTGAGTGCCGACAGAAATGAAAACTTTTTACAGTTTTGTAAGTTTTGACCGTGCGATTGTTCCTAGTAAGGTGTCGATTACGTTACACGGTTACAGTGTCGCGAAATCAATTGATTTTTCCCATCTCAAATTACAGTTTTATAAGTTTTGACCCTGCGAGGTATCAGTTACAGTTCTGAGGTTACAGGTTAAAGTGTCGCGACTTCAGTGGTTTTTTCACATCTCAAAAAATGCCCGACGCGCCTAAAGAAGTTTTCACTTCAATAACTCATGTGGTTCCTGCAGAAAATTCAAATTCAAATGATGCTTGAAGATAAGATAGCCAGTTCTCCATTGCATTGGGGAATCTTGGTAAGCCCGCTTCCATCTTCGGCATCATCGTCACTAACCATCAGGTGAGATGATGCCAAGAGCCTTCCAATTGTGAATAAAAATAAATAATCTTAAAACATTGTACTCCTGCGTACATAACGTAAAAAGTCCGTAATCAAAAAATTGGCAACGAGATAATCATGTTGCTCTATCTGAAATACTTATTAGAGTGCTCATATGGGCAAAGATATAAACATTATATTAGTTTCATTAACGTACAAAAGGCCCGTTTCACTTTTTCAAACAATTAATAGAACAGAGCTTGCAGAGCTGGTGAGCTCTATGAGAGCTGTATTTAATCTGTCCTAGAGTTTTATCGAGGCCTTACTTTACTGTCTAACTAATGAAGTACCTAATAGGGATGACGACAGCATCAGAAATAAATTATGATCTCTTGATCACTAAATTGCCCTCCTACTTAAACTTCGGACAACTTTACTCGTTTTGTTTTCCATCAAGTTTTCGATTTTTAATTCACCAAAATCACAAAATTAATAAATGACGCTGCTAAACTATGACGTCACGCCTAGGTTTTTCTAACATTTTTAGAACAAAATGTCGTTTTTGATGATAAAAAGTAACTCAGAAGACCAGCATTCGTCATCCACAATCTATATTTTTTAATATTCTTCTTCAATTACATTTTTTTTGTTTGCGAGAAATGTCTTGTTTCTCAAAGATACAAAATTAAAAAAAGTGGGAAAGTAAAGGCACGTGTGCGGTAAAATAAATTTTGCACACAGTTAACTAGCATATAAAGTACCACTTTTCGAACAAAAAAAAAGTGAATAAAATGTAACATTCATCATATCAGCCGAAAATCGTCCACTGCTGGACAAAGGCCTCCCCCAAGGATTTCCACGACGACCGGTCCTGCGCTGCCCGCATCCATCGGCTTCCCGCGATCTTCACCAAGTCGTCGGTCCACCGCGTGAGAGGCCTGCTACGCTACTTTTCCGGTGCGCGGTCGCCACTCGAGAACTTAACTGCCCCATCGGCCATCTGTTCTACGAGCTATGTGCCCTGCCCACTGCCACTTCAGTTTAGCGATTCTGTGAGCTATGTCGGTTACTTTAGTTCTCCTGCGGATCTCCTCGTTTCTGGTTCGATCACGCAGAGAAACTCCGAGTATAGCACGCTCCATTGCCCTTTGGGTGACCTTGAGCCTTCTTATGAGGCCCATAGTAAGCGACCATGTCTCAGTTCCGTAAGTCATCACTGGCAACACACAGTGGTCAAGGACCTTAGTCTTGAGACACTGCGGTATTTGGCCTTTGATTCAGTCGAAACCTGGGCTGTGCTACAGTCTCTCCAGCGGTGCCAAATTGACCATCGATACATCGAGTTGTTGAAGAGTCTGTATGAAAACGCCACCATGTCGGTTCGCCTCCAGGACCAGAACTTGAAACCTATCCAGTTGCAGCGAGGGGTGAGACAGGGAGACGTTATATCTCCGAAACTGTTCACCGCCGCCCTGGAAGATGTTTTTAAGCTTCTGGACTGGGGTGGACTCGGCATCAATATCAACGGCGAGTACATATCCCACCTCTGATTCGCTGACGATATCGTGGTCATGGCTGAGACTATGGAAGACCTAAGCACAATGCTCGATGGCGTCAGTAAAGTCTCTCAACAAGTGGGTCTTAAAATGAACATGGACAAGGCGAAAATAATGTTAAATTTCCGAGTCGCACCCACCCCTCTAAAGGTTGGAGACTCTACACTGGAAGTTGTTGACGAATATGTATACCTGGGACAAACAGCCCAGCTAGGTAGGTCCAACTTCAAGAAAGAGATCAATCGACGAAACCAACTCGGCTATAAAAATATACCTTGAATAAAATGTAACATTAGGTAGATGTAATTGTTACACTACTGCACAGAATGGAAGGTGATTTTTTTCAAGTGTATATAGGGTGACTTTTAATTAGTTCTTGATAGCAACGGATATGAATGTACTCGTGATTACAAACAACTCTCCCAAAGAAACTATATGTCAAATCCTCTATATTTAATAATATAACAAATCGGCAAAAATGTATAAAGGACCAACATTTTTTTTCATATTCTTTAGTCAACCACGCGGGCCCAGTGCGGGTTGGTCGACTTCACACACAACCTTCGAGTTTCTTCGCAGGTGTGTGCAGGTTTCCTCACGATGTATTCCTTCACCGTTAAAGCAATCGGTGAGTATATGTACGTAAGTTTAGAAAAACTCATTGGTACATTGGCTGTCTGGATTTGACCCGGCACCTCTGGTTAGGAGGACCGAGTCGTTGCCGATTGAGCCACCGACGCTTTATGTTCTTTAGTAATTCGTATGTTTATTTGTATTGATAAGTAATTCGTACACAATTTTAAGTTAGTTTTCGAATAAACTTGAACTTGACCGCGTGAGTAATATAGGATACATATTTATTTTATTTATTTATTTATTTACACTCATAGTACACCAAAAACCATTTCTTAAAGCTATACATAGAGATAATATAATATAGTGGGCAGTAGGCGGTCTTATTGCTAAAAGCAATCTCTTCCAGACAACCTTTAATTACAGGCAAGCACGAAATACTCAATTTTACTATAAGGGCAGAGGAATAAGCAACTTAATTAACTGACTTGATGATAATAATACATGCTAATATGATTATTCTATATTTATCTAATCGCAAAAAAAAGTGCTGTAACGTTTTCAGGCAGTCGGGTTTTTATTTTTTTAAATTAAATTAGTCAGGTTACTAAGAGTGCTTGCTCTCTGTCAGTTCGGTACCTACTACGTTACGAATCTGGAAAAAAGAAAAGAGAGTTTTAATTTCCCAACAAAAAATGATCAGCTACCTCGATTAAGATCTTTTATCTTGACTGATTGAAAGTAAATCGTTTAAACGTCCAATGAAGAAATTTCTGATTGATTTTCGGCTTCAAGCGGCCTAAAAAAGTGTGGTCTGATAAGTAGTATAACTTCGTAGTATGTTCAAAATATAGACTTTAAAATGTAGTTTGCCTGACGAGGATCTTCGAAACAGGTCGCAAAGAACCATTACACAGTATTACAATATAGCGGCTTACAGTAGCGCAACGAATGTACTTACGCAGAGCAACGGAAGGGTACTTGCGGGGCAGCGGGCGGCGGGGTACAACTGCAGGCTAGTGTGGGCTAGTACCTATGGCGCATCGTGCGACATTAAAGGCTTTGCGCTACTGTAAGCCATATCGTAATACTGTGACTATTTTGTGTGCTTAGTTTTATATTTATTTTATGGTGGAAACATCGAAAAAAATACCAAAATGAGCTTTAAATATTAATTGCCAGGAAGGATTTACATTCTAAGAGCAGTTGTCTTCGGCTTTGCCCGCGTGGATATCGAGGGCGCGCGGTGCGAGGGTGATATTTTTAGTTTTTTTAAGGTCCATACTAATATTGGTGAATGAATTTTTCAAATCACATGAGTAGTTTCGGAGATTACCTTTTACATACAAACTTACATACAAACTTACATACAAACTATACCTCTTTATGATATTAGTATAGATGTGTCTCCAATTTTAGGGTTCCGTACCAGTGGTACTATGTAACAAGACCCTATTACTAGACCGTCCTTCCGCTTATTCGTCTATCTGTCAGACTATTATAAGGCTGTGATGATGTTGATGATGATGATGATGTGCATTATTATAAGGCTGTATCTAAAAGCCCAAGTGCGAGTCGGACTAGTGCTCCGAAGGTTCCGTACCACATCACCTCTCCACACAACTATGATAATGACACCGATAACATCATCATATCAGCCGAAGGACGTCCACTGCTGGACATAGGCACTACTGGTGGGTGACTGCTGGTGTGTGTTGCCAGTGATGACATACGGAACTAAGACATGGTCGCTTACTATGGGCTCAAGGTCACCCAAAGGGCAATGGAGCGTGCTATGCTCGGAGTTTCTCTGCTTGATCCAATCAGAAACGAGGAGTCCGTTGGAGAACCAAAGTAACCGACATAGCTCTCAGAATTGCTAAAATAAAGTAGCAGTGGGCGGGGCACATTGTTCGTAGAACAGATGGCCGTTAGGGCATTAAAGTTCTCCAGTAGCGACCACGCACTGGACACCGATATATTACAAACAAAACACGACAACGTGAAGGACATAATTTTTTATTTTTTATCCACTTCGGACTCACACCTGGTCGATTTCTATTGTTTTTTTTAATATCAGAATTAGTACATAATCTCACCAAGTTTTACGCTTGCATGTATCTATTATCCTTTTTATGATACAGAAAAATAAAAAATTCCTCTCAAATAAACACGTTTTTTTGTTTAAGGACCCCTGTTCTACCTATTACGTTTTATGAAATACAGTCCGCAGACGTTCAGGCAGACAGACAGACGGACGGATGTACAACGGGGGCTTAGCAATATGATCCCGTTGGTCACCTTGGCGGAACCTAAAAAAAAATAGTTTTTAATTTTTTATTATTCACAATAGGGATGACGACAGCATCAGAAATAAATTATGAACTCTTGATTACTAAATTGGCCTCTATCTTAAACTCCGGAAAACCTTACTCCTTTACCTTGTGTTCCGTCAATTCTTAGATTTTTAATTCACAAAAATCACACAATAAGTACATAAATGACGCTTCAAAACTATGACGTCACGCCTAGGTATTTCTAACATTTTTAGAACAAAATGTCGTTTTTGGCAGATGATAAAAAGTAACTCAGATGACTAGCATTCGTCATCCCTATTGGTAAGCTTGGGCATCATCTCACCTGATGGTAAGTGAAGCGGGCTTCCCAAAATTCCCCAACGCAATGGGGATCTGGCAATCTTATCTTCAATAGTTCACAGTACCTACAAAAGAAACAAAGTACCAGTGAAACTGATATGAAATTATTTCACAGGAGCATATTCGTACCCACTGAGAACTCGTGTGATAACAAGGAGCGATCGTAAAGAAATACGAGTCATTTCTTATGTAACATACAATAGACATGGAAAAGCTTTTTACAAAACACAGTAAGTACACAAACCGGCCAAGTGCGAGTCAGAACCGCACACATAGGGTTCCGTGCCATCATACTAGATGGCGCTAGTTTCATGTTTTAAAACCACCATACTGGATGGCGCTAGTTTCTTCATGTTTAAAAAAACACGTTTTTTTGTATAGAGACCCCCCTTATTTATTCACTTTTTCTAATTTTTGGTATTTGCTGTTATAGCGGCAACAGAAATACATCATGTGTGAAAATTTCAGCTGTCCAGCTATCACGGTTCATGAAATACAGCTTTTTGACAGATGGACGGACGGACAGCGGAGGCTTAGTAATAGAGTCCTGTTTTTACCCTTTGGGTACAGAACTCTAAAAACATAGAACAGCATTAAAAGGTACGTTAACCTAAATACCTCTAAAACCAAAGTACTCGCCAATTTCTAACTTGATTGCCGGCGGTGAGGTTCAATAAAGAAGTCATCAAAATGCTGGCACTGGTTGTTGTTAGGGTTGTCGCTTGTAGCTGACACAGCGCTGCAGGCCCGCGCACTCGCTTTCATGTTTTAAAGCTGTCACACACGGACGCTATTTTATCTTAAGGCCCAGTGGTAGGTTTTAAGAATTAATTTTTGAGGTAGTTAACAGTAAATTTAAATTCTATGAAAACATATTAGTATTATTGAGAATAGTAACGAGGGACTATATCGACTGAAAACATGATTTAATAAAGTTGGCTCGATAGAATAATTTCGCAAAGGTTCCTCTTTTCGAGCCATTTTATCGTCTATTTTCGGTTTTATTCTTAAGATAAGTAATGTGAAAATATGATTTATTTACTGAAATAAAGTTCATAGGTGAAAGAGAAAAATTGAATGGATTTTTATTTCAGATAAATATGATGAAAATAAAAACGAAAACATCAAAAAGTGCGGTTATTTTCTTCCCTCTTTACACGTAAAGAAAAAGACAAAGACAGATTTTTAAGTACCACTGCGCTGTAAGATACTTGCGAGTATCTTAAGATAAAAACTTATAGCATAGCAAGGTATCACACATGGGCGCTATACTGTAATAATAGTATATGAAAACCCCACATTCTGTTACGAGTCTTTGAATGAGCAACACCTAAAACGCTTTATACAGGCTGATTAAGAAAATGAGTACGCGTATGTTGCTATTGGACTTACTAACAGTTCGTCAGAGGACGAAGCCGACTTTGATGAAATGACGATGACGAAGATGGAAGTGGGCTTACCAAGAATCCCCAACGCAATAGGAATCTGGCTATCTTATCTTCAAGCCGGAACACATCAATGCTGTAAACCGACTCCGTGGCGTAATGGTTAGTCCATTCGCTTCACACCAGGAGGACGTGGATTCGATTCCCGGCGGGGTCAACTATGTAAGACTTGGTTTGGTTGGTGTTAGGGTATTTTCATAGCCCGCCTGGCTAGCTACCACTATCTTATCTAAGTCTAGGCGCCAAACATCTGTTTTTATTTTTTAATCACAATTTTAAATTCTTTGGCATCATCTCACCTGATGATAAGTGTGATTACACTATGAGTGTAAGACAATCACTTTGAACTCTCAACTTCGTATTTTTGCCATCACAATACCTTATTCACTCCTTCGTCGCTCGCTAACGCTTGCTCTTTAGTCTTTAGCTATCACGGTTCATGAAATACAGCCTGGTGACAGACGGACGGACGGACGGACAGACAGACAGACGGACAGCGGAGTCTTAGTAATAGAGTCCCGGTTTTACCCTTTGGGTACGGAACCTTAAAAATATGCAAAGCATTACATCCACCTGAGACACACAATTTTTCATTTGTATTATTTTACTAGCTTTTGCCCTCGGCTTCACTCGCGTGGTCATCGTTGTTATGTCTGTCTTTGAGGGTGTGTGATGTGTGAGCCGCATGCACCGCTACACACTCGTAATGTTGCGAAAAAGCTCGGAGTCCTTATTCCTTCAAATGTAGCAGATACTTACTTAAAAGAGTACTAAGTATTGTGAGTGTCTGCGATGCCCTGTGCTTTCGTATGTAGTACTATTACTCGTAAATAAGTGTCTACTAAGCTCGGAGGAATAAGGACTCCGAGTTTCTACGCAACATTGCGACTGTGTAGCGGTGCCCTGTGTTCTCATAAGTAGTATGTAGTAGTACTATTAAATAAGTGTCTACTACGCTCGGCGGAATAAGGACTTCGAGTTTCTACGCAATATTACGACTGTGTAGCGGTGTCCTGTGCACTCTTATGTAGTATGTTGTACTATTAAATAAGTGTCTACTACTCTCAGAGGAATAAGGACTCCGAGCTACTACGCAACATTACGACTGTGTAGCGGTGTCCTGTGCACTCTTATGTAGTATATTGTCCTATTAAATAAGTGTCTACTACGCTCGGCGGCATAAGGACTTCGAGTTTCTACGCAACATTACGACTGTGTAGCGGTGTCCTGTGCACTCTTATGTTGTATATTGTCCTATTAAATAAGTGTCTACTACGCTCGGAGGAATAAGGACTCCGAGCTACCACGCAACATTACGACTGTGTAAGTGTGTAGCGGTGTCCTGTGCACTCTTATGTAGTATATTGTCCTATTAAATAAGTGTCTACTACGCTAGGAGGAATAAAGACTCCGAGCTACTACGCAACATTACGACTGTGTAGCGGCGTCCTGTGCACTCTTATGTAGTATGTTGTACTATTAAATAAGTGTCTACTACGCTCGGAGGAATACGGACTCCGAGCTACTACGCAACATTACGACTGTGTAGCGGTGTCCTGTGTACTCTTATGTAGTATGTTGTACTATTAAATAAGTGTTTACTACGCTCGTAGGAATAAGGACTCCGAGCTACTATTCAACATTACGACTGTGTAGCGGTGTCCTGTGCACTCTTATGTAGTATGTTGTACTATTAAATTAGTGTCTACTACGCTCGGAGGAATAAGGACTCCGAGCTACTACGCAACATTACGACTGCGTAGCGGTGTCCTGTGCACTATTATGTAGTATGTTGTACTATTAAATAAGTGTCTACTACGCTCGGAGAAATAAGGACTCTAACCTTTTTTTTTAAATTTGAGTGCGTTTGACTGCAACTCACCTGATGGTGCAGTCGAGGATGGTACACGCAAACTCAAATAATGCCTGTTCAATCTTGCCTTGAAGATCTCCAAATTATAAGAATCGGGAAACACTGACGCAGGCAAGGGTTCCACTCCTCGAGCTACTACGCTTGATCGATTATACAGTCAAAGAGCCTCGCGAAGCGAGGTTGCACCCCCCTCCCCCCTTCCATGGGTAGCAGAATGCTTCGCAGAAGAAGAAATCATCGTTTTTTTATTCGGAGTATATTAGGAATATCCCATCCCACGACTTGGCCAGTTGTCCTTTAGTCATTCAATTGAATGTCGTCATTCAATCAATGGGTTAGCCGTTCAATCAAATGGCAGGTTTAACCAGATGGCGCGACATAATATATTATTTGCACTGAAGCAACGCCAAACGACACTGAATGAGAAGCGCGTCTGTTTGCGGGTTTGTAATTATTTACGGTGCGGTAATGATTATACAGCGAAGCCTTTGATTTTCAAGCGACTTCCAAAAAGGAGGAGGTTCTCAATTCGTCTGTATGTTTTTTTTTATGTTTGTTACCTCAGAACTTTTGACTGGGTGAACCGATTTTTATGATTCTTTTTTTATATGAAAGCTAGTGCTTTCCGTGTGGTCCCATATAAATTTTATCAAAATCGGTGTAGTACTTTAGTAGAAAATTAACAAAAACCAAAAATAATAATGCAAAAATGTACTAATATGTTGCGATGGAAGTCGGTTTTTTAACGTGTTTAGCGTTTTTTAGTTTTAATATATCCATCATTATCCATAATAGTTTGAAAGCTTTAATTATAAGCATTCATATGCAATATCACATACCTACCTACGCAATACACATTCATAATGCAGATGAAATTAACTAGATAATCCGCAAATTGACCAAAGTGACCTTAATTATTTACAACTACTTTTTGTCACTATTTTCTCTAGACTGTGTGCTCAAGAACTTTACGACCTCATTCCCCCAGCTCCATTCTACCTTCGGTCAACGAGACGCCGCAGGGTGAGGTTCCACCCCTTTGTTGTATATATTCAGCCTATACGCACGAAGCGTTACGCTTCCTCATTTATTATGCGGACAGCAATGGAGTGGAACTCCTTGCCTGCGTCTGTGTTTCACGACTCCTATAATTTGGGGATCTTCAAGGCAAGAGTGAATAGGCATTATTTGAGTTTGCGTGTACCATCCTCGACTACATCGTCACTTACCATCAGGTGAGATATAGTTTTTTTAATAAAAAAAAGACTGAGAGTGCATGATTAGATTATCTGTTAACTACAAGTCTCTGCAGTAATCTAGTCTCTACCTAGTTGCGGACATTGGTAACCCTGCGAGTCCCTCATAGTGTGGGTTGGTAGCTTACACATACATCCAAAGAAGTAGGGGAGCCCGCGTGAGTGACACTAACTAGATGTCTAGATCGTTCACTACAGGAAGTCTCGTGGTTTAAATACATTTGACCCCTATATTTCCAATACGTCAGAGGATTTTTAATGAAATATTTGTATTAAACGCTGCATGAGAACTTGTGAATGCTGAATTGCTTAGTCGCGCAGGCAGGCTGATTGGTTATCCTACCTGATCTATCTTTTATTACTACAAAGTAGCCTTCTGGATCTGGGCCACTATTCCGCTAGCACTTTCACTATCGTTAACTTTTTCGCAAACCAATTTGATACCAATTTCTCAACAATAGATCTAACGATGTTAATTGAACTTTGTACGTTACTACAACCCTAAATGGCCTAAAGTTCATTATTTCAAAATCATTAATATTCAAAAATGACTATAACGATTTTTATAAAACTTGGTGGGTTGATAGCAGTAAATAAAACCTACGACACTAGTAGTGGGGCATTCCACTTGAAGCGGACAGGTAAAAAATGTTGATGTTTCCAATTTTAGTAATATTCGATTAAGTTATACATATTTATGTCTTCGACCCAGATATACAATATTTTTTCAGTACAATAAATAGTTATCGAGTTAAAGGGCATTGAAGTTTTGACTAATTAACAAGTATGCGCTACTTCAAACCCAAGTACCAAGTGTTAAAAAGTTATAATCAAATAAACAAAGCAGTGGAATGTATACTTGACTTGATGAGCTTCCTAATGGCATTTTTGGAAATTTAAAAAAAAAGTTTTTTTAAATGAAAGTATGTAATTTAATTTTTCAAACTCGATTTTTTTAAAGTTGGACCAGTTTATTTTTTTTTCTCGTAATAGGTATTGCCAAAATAAGGTAAAGCATCTTCAGATCCGGTATTGTGACTGATCTAGCTCCTACACGACTTTCAGGCCCATTACAAAACTTGGCATGGATTATCTATACACTAACACCTATTATGAAAAATATATATATATATACTGGTCCAATGCCCATAGTACATTATTCCATAAAAAAAACATATGAGGGTATCTCCCGTACAAACCCTGATAATTTGTAAAAGTCTCATACACTTTTTTTTGATCTTTGTCGCAGTCTGGGTGATAGCCATAGAAAAAAATATGCACAGCGAGGCTGTCCTAATGTATTTCATACATTAGGACAGGTTTGCCGGCACTTGTTTTTGACAATGCAATGCAGCCCGCATCGTACGGTTTACTAAATTAATAAGGTTATATTGCAGTAGTGAAGATGTTGTCTATCCGTGATGTTGGCGGTCTCTGTGGCGGTGGCATATGTTCCCGACGATGTAGCCCCGCACGATTGGCCACTAACTACTAATCGGCTAGCCCCGGCTTTCCATTACTAATGCTTACTTGCGTAGAGTTGAATAGTGTTGTAGCGTCGGCGCACCCTCCAATTACGCCGATGCACGCACAAAAGGAAGTCGGTTATGGAGGGGCAGGGTTATTTTAAAGTAGACAAATCCACCAAAAAACTGTATAATATACATATTTATTTAAATGAAAAGAAATAAAACGTAAAATATAGGAATAGATAGTCGTATCTGGTCGTATCGATGAACAGGATCGGAAATTGTCAATTTCAAAGAAAATACAATTAATGACAAAAAAGTAAAAATAGACTGAAAGATGATATATAAGCAGGTTGAAAATATAAATCAAAAAGATTGACTTCGTCACAGTGTTGTTATTATTCAGTAAAACATGCTACATCCTGTTCAAGTCCTTTACGTGTGATTTTCGTTTCAACGAAACGTTATCGTTAATTAACTAAGTTAACGACTTATTTTCGTAGGTAGCTTTGCTTTACCAATAATCAGGAATCTACAAATTGTTAAGGTATACCCGCTGAAAGCACTTACGGAAAAGTATATATATTAGTACTAACATACAGTATGGATACTCCCTGCCGCTCTCTATATTCCGACCTCACCCCCTCGTCACCCAGATTGATTCAGATTGGTTATAGTTTGGTTCTGGAACGCGTGTTTTTGTTTTTTAGAAATGTCATTTCACGACCGTTGTATGCAGTGTCCGGGGTGTGTCACGGTTTCTTGAAACTGATGTAGTGCAAAATGATCCCTATTTATTTGATCGTTTTTATTTATGTTTTTATCTGTACATGAAATATTTTTGGAAAATAATAACTGGTGGACATTACTAACGATACAGAGGCCAAAACAATAACTTTTCGAATTTTTGTCTGTCTGTCTGTATGTTCGCGCATCACGCAAAAACTACCAAGCCGATTTTGATGAAATTTTGTATGGTGGTTCCTTATAGCCCGGGTTAACATATAGGTTACATTTATCCCGGAAAATTCAAAACCTCCACGCAGACGAAGTCGCGGGCACAGCTAGTTAATATGTCTAGGCTTAGATTAGATATGAAAAACCGTTGATCTAAGTGGCTAGGTTAATAAACGAGAAAAGCCTTGAATTTTAAGCTCAATTTAAGTCAATGATGTAAACGAAAAATAAGCGTACAATAAATTATTTTATCGCTTAAACGACTTTTTAACTATCGACGAAGAATAATCGAATTTTGATGGGGATCGATTGTCTTACACTAATAGAGTTTAAAAAACTATAGAGATTGTGTATTTGTGTCACAAAAAAAATAAAAAAATTGTGTGTGTGCGTCCGTCCGGTGCTCTAGTGTCTAAATTACTAAATGGATTTGTATGCAATTAGGGTCACGGAAATATTATGCTAATATATCCAGCCTTTCTCTTCATATTTAACTAATTTTTAATGGTGGCACCATAAAACACACTTATTATCACTTTTTACTCAAAAAAAATACAAGTGTGCTTTAGACCACACGACTGAAGTAAAACTTCTTTAGCTCCTTCTAAATTGTATGGAAGTAAATAATTAGTCTTCAGAAAATAATGAAATCTTTTTTTGTCATATGGAGGTATAGACAGTTTAAGAGTTGTATTATCCTCTGAAAAAGATCAAATATTTAGTATCTTATATGATTGTTTTGACAACCGATATTGTTGCCTTGGCAACCGATATTGTTGGTAAACAAAAATAAATAATATCTCTCTTTCTATCTTCACTAATTTATATATATATATATATCCCTCTCAACTTCCGTTCGCGTCGCCCGATCCCACTTCCGTAACGCTCTCGTCACGCATCCACCAGCTTACTCCCCAAAAGCAAGCGTGCGTAAAGAAGTTTTACTTCAAAAAACCTTTAACACACGATAGTTAGTTATTCCAGGAAAAATCTGAACAACCGTACCTCCCATACAAACCCAAATTGTTTGTTAGTTTTTCTAAAAATGGTTTTAATTTTATTTATTTAACAATTTATTCTGTACAAATACAAAACACAAGAAACGTATACAGGGTGTAACAAATTTGGTGTAGGTCCCGTTAACTGGGGCTTCTACTCATCACACTGAACAACTTTTGTTCTAAGACTTTGTAGATATCGCAAAAAAAAATTACTCTACATACAAATCGATCAGCTGATCGACCAATTTTGTGCATTTTAGTATGGAGGATCCAAATTTATTTTGAGAATTAACTATGGGTTCCTTGGGAAAAGTTGTTCAGTATGATGAATAGAACCCCCAGTTAACGGGTCCTACACCATTTTTTACACCCTGTATAAAAGAAAATGCTATTACTTATTTCTATTAAGATTTTTTTGGAGTTTACTCCTTAAGAATCGATTTGCATATATAAGGGGCCCGGTATGAGAAAAATGTGAGGAGTAAAATCTATCGATGAATGACAGCGTTACGAAAAAGTTTCGATACCAAAAAGGTCGTATTCAATAGTAGAAATGAAGTGAGTTATAGTTTTTTTTCAAGCGCGAGTAAACTCCAGTCGTGCGTCGGAGCTGACACACACAATTTTTTTTTTTATTAAACTTAAATTAAAATTAAGACTCAATAAGGCCAATTTCACGGTTGGTTCGTTATTCCTGGACTTCCTAATAAGGTAAGTACCTCCTATACTTATCCTTAAGAGCGTAAGTGGCGTAATGGCTAGGGCCGCCGCCTTCTGTCCGGGCGGTCGTGGTTCGAACCTGCCACGTACCAATGTGATTTCGAAATTAGATTTCATATTCATTCATATCATTTCTCTTACGGTGAAGGAAAACATCGTGAGGAAACCTGCACACGCCTGCGAAGAAACTCGACGGTTGTGTGTGAAGTTGACCAACCCGCACTGGGCCCGCGTGGTCCACTAAGGACCGATCGCCCTAATTCAGGGTAGGCTCGAGCCCCTCGGTGGGGACGTTTATGAGCTGATATGATGATGATGATACTTATCCTTATTATTTCAAAATTTCTCATGAAGTCTGATATTATTTCCTTTGTTCTTTGCTAGTAAGTAAGCATAATTTTTTTGTTGGTTTGTTTATTCTTGACTACGCCAGATGATAAAAGCTTCGCGAAAAAGTATGCACTGCGTGGCTGTACAATTTATTGCTACTACGACTACTGTTGGAACTCGTAGCCTATTCGTAGCTCTGCTACATGTAGGCATAGGCATTTGTTTTATTTCATTTTAGTTTGGGCACAAACATTTACATACGTACATAGAATGAAAAATATTAATTACTTTAAAACCTATTAGATCCCTAACTTACAGTTACACAAATAGCTTCTATTTCTTAGCTAACATGATATAATTGAAAACGCTAAACACGTTAAAAACCCGACTTCCATCGCAACAACTTCGTACAATTTTGCATTATTATTTTTGATTTTTGTTAATTTTCTAATGAAGTACTACACCGATTTTGATAAAATTTATACTGGATCACAAGGAAAACATTTAATTTCAAATAAAATAAAAATCATTAAAATTGGTTTACCCGGCTAAAAGTTATGAGGTAACACACATAAAAAAACATACAGTCGAATTGAGAACCTCCTTCTTTTTGGAAGTCTGTTGAAAAAAGGAAAACACAAAAGACACAAGAAAATTTTAGTGTAAAATATTGTTAAGTATTAAATATGATGATGATTAAAAAAAGAAAAAAAAATGTAATAGTCGAATGGAATGGAAAATGTTTATGTTACTGCTGTTCAGTCTGTTATTGTACAATTCACAGGCACGTCTGAGGAAGGTGTTTCCTGTATAATTGGTTCTAGACCGTGGAACAGAAAATAGTGCCTTTTTACAATCCATTCCTGTCTACGGGGAAAATGTTAAGAAATTTGATGTCACGGCGAGGGTATATCCATAAAATTATTAACAATTTTATAAAAAAGAACTGCATCTGCATAATTTCGATGATGATCTAGAAAAGGGAGTTGGTGTCTATCAATATAAATAAAGAAGAATCAATAGAAATCAGAGTAAATAAAACCAGTCCTGTAGCAAAGTATTAATTAGATACTAACATACAGTATGGACACTCCCTGCCGCTCTCTAGATTGCGACCTCACCCCCTCGTCACCCGGATTGATACAGATTGGTTATAGTTAGCTTCTCAAACGTATAGTATTTCGCCGTAATTTTGTTTGCTCCGTCATTTGTTTTTTTAAATGTAATTTCACGACCGTTGTATGCAGTGTCCAGGGTGTGCCGGTTGTCTAGTGTTTATACATAGTACATTGTGATACAAGGGTGGAAAGTAAATTATTGTTAACGAGCCCGAGTCGAAGAAGAGGTTTTTTAACGTCACGAGTTTGCAATAACCTACACACCCGTGTATCACACGACGTTTTTCAATACAGTTGTGGAAAATAGTAAAAAACAAATCAAAAAATTAAATATGTTTCTTTCAAAAAACATATATACGAACATACGTACATATAAAATGAAAATTTTCAGAAAATCATTCATCAATTATTTTTTGCAACTGGTCATTTTTTTTACAACGAAATTAGACAATGAGCTCGTACGCGTATACAGCCTATTCGATTTTTGACAAATGTTGATGTGAAAATAATTAAATTAAAACAGATTACGTTTATTAAAAAAATAATTGTATACATATAGTATTAAAACCAGTAATTAAATATAATAAACAAGGATTTAAAAAACTTTGAGTATTCAATTCTAAGACGTACGGAGTCATTCATTTTTCCTCGTTTAAAATCTATCTGGTTTATGTATGAAAACTCCTTGTTAACTTTATAAGATGACTTATAAATTTAAAACTAAACTGCAAAAGTAATGATCGAGCTCGTAAAAGAAAGTCGCCACAGAGTAAAAAAAAGATGGGCAAAAGATTAAATTTACGAATCATAATTATAACCATGTTTGTACGCTATGTTTGAAAAATATCTTCTAAATGCTTTCAAGTCTATCAATGTGGATTTTATATAAGGGACACCAAACCACACTAGGATATTCTTAACAACTTCGAACATAACTTTTGTAGAAGAGTTTGTAGGTAGAAGCCATTTTGAATGGTTTACCCATACATAAAATAAATTTTACTTGGATAGGATTTCTCCAGAACTTTATCTATGTGAGGAACAAATGTCAGTTTTGCATCCATTTTAGAGTTTATCGCAACATAACTAACTATACAGCCTTCTTTCTTATATCTATTTTGACTTTTATTGAATTATAAATTTTTAACTAGCTCTTACCCACGGCTTCACTTGCATGAATTCAGTTTCTATGGCTGTCTTTGAGGATGCGCAGTGCACGAGCCGCAAGCTGCTCGCTAGCGTGGAAATTGAGTTTTCTCTAGTTCTCTCGGAAATTGAATCGGATTATGCTAATTACTAGTCTGTGCCACTTTCCAACCCCACAACTATCTCTGTGCCAAATAGAACGTTATTCCTTCGCTTTATTGCAACGTGGCAGAAAAAAACACAAAAGAAAGAGTTAACAGCTATTCCTCGGGAACCACTTAGGAAATTGGGATAAAAAGTAGCTTATATGTTAATCCAGGTTCTAATCTGTCTAACTACAAAATTTTATCCAGATCCGTTCGGCTGTTCTGGCTTGATTAAATAACAAACATCCATCCATCCATCCAAACTTTCAAATTTATAATATTAGTCATTATCATCATCATCATATCAGCCGACAAACGTCCACTTCTGGACAAAGGCCTCCCCAAGGATTTTTACGACGACCAGTCCTGCGCTGCCCACGATCCAGCGATCTTCACCAGCTCGTCGGTCCACCACGTGGGAGGCCTTTTCCGGTGCGCGGTCGCCACTCGAGAACTTTACTGCCCCAACGGCCATCCGAGTATTAATAATAACTCGCCTCCATCATACCAGATGGCGCTAGTATCTTTAAAAAAAAACTAATAAAATACAGCCTGGTGACAGACGGACAGACAGATAGACAGACAGATAGACAGACAGATAGACAGACAGATAGACAGACGGAGGGACGGACAGCAGAGTCTTTTTTAACTTTTTTTCCCTTTACCTTTAGGAACGCCGCCTCCTGTCCAGGAGGTCGTGGTTCGAATCCTGCCACGTACCAATGTGATTTCAGATTTATGTATACATTTATCAGACACTCTTACGGTGAAGGAAAACATCGTGAGGAAGCCTGCGGAGAAACTGAGTGTGAGAAGTCGACCAACCCGCACTGGGCCCGCGTGGTTGACCAAGCCCCGATCGCCCTAATTCAGGGTAGGCTCGAGCCCCTCGGTGGGGACGTATATGAGCTGATATGATGACCCTTTGGGTACGGGACCTTAAAAATAACCTTTGCACCGGGGATGACAGATGCAAAGGTTATTATGGGGAATAATAGGTTATGATGGGGAAGGGATTTAAGGTGTTTTTTTTAGGTATAGTAATTAGTGATATTATTTTTAGGACTGATTAATTTTTATACAGGATTAAATTGAATAGGTCTTTACTAATAAGTAGGTTCAAAATAATAAAGCGTTCATTTACATAAAGAAGTAAACAGGTTAAGTAGGTACTTGATAAGGGCATGGTAAAACTAACTTTTTACTTGGCTTGGATTAACGAAATTACGTATTAAAAATTCTTGTGTTATGAAAGTCTCTTTTTATACTACTTTTGTTATAAAATAAAAATAAAACCCCGTAGGCGTTTTATAAATTGTGAGTGTCACATAAAAAGAGCAAAACCGAATGGGTAATGCAAAGCACTTTTACGGAATGTCGCCGAATTAAACGATCGCGGGCGCTTTGTTTGTCACATCCACTGCTTATTGTTATCCCATTTTACGGCCCGAGGCGGAGCAGCTTACTCAGAGTCAGAGGTCGATCTATCCCTGCTTTGTTTGAGCATCCACCGATGATCGATTTGTGCACTGTGCAGAGTAGTAAAAAATGTGTGGCAACATTAAACTGAACAACTTAAGCTTTGAATTGTGATATGACAATAGACGAGAGAGTACAATATATAAAAATATTGGTTATACAGGGTTCTACTCGTCATACTAAACAACTTTCTCCAAGGAACCCATAGTCAATTCTCAAAATAAAAATTGGACCCTCCATACTAAAATGCACAAAATCGGTCGATCAGATGATCGATTTGTATGAAGAGTAAAAAAAAATAAGTTTTCAGCAAAGTCGTAAAACAAAAGTTGTTTAGTATGATGAGTAGAAGCCCCAGTTAACGGGACCTACACCAATTTTGTAACACCTGTTTAAAATTATTTTTTTGTCATGCACTGTATTATTTCTTTCAACCTTCTTACCAACCTCTCAAAAATTTTTGAGACAAGACTAGTGAACCACTTAAAATCTAATAACATTATGAGCAATCGGCAGTTCGGATATCGGAAAGCTATTGGTACTGTAGAGGCTATAGATACGATATTAGGTGACGTTATTCCGAGCCTAAAGAAGAAAGAGAGAGTTGCTGGTTTATTTCTTGATTTGTCAGCTGCTTTTGATTTTTAACTAACAAACTTTTTCATAATTTATTATTTTATTCAGGGAAAAGTTTCAAAACTTCTTAAATCTTATTTGAGTAACAGGTATCAATTTGTTGAAGTTATATGTGTACCTAATGACAAAGTAACTATTATTGAAAGCCAATTAACTGCCATAAAAAGGGGTGTTCCGCAAGGCTCTGTTTTGGGTCCCATTTTATTTAATATATTTACAAATGATTTGAATTACTACATACAAAGCAATTTGACAAAAGTGAAAATGGTTAGTGTAATGGATAACTAATACTATTATCTAAACAAATACCAGCGAGGAGCTGAAAACTGACATAAATAATACTATTTCTATTTTTCATCGTTGGTTTTGTGCAAAAAACCGTATTGTGAACGTAGCAAAGACTAATGTTATGCTTTTCAGAACCACATCCAGAAAGAAAGAAACCATAAATGTATTTTTGGATAACACAAAAAATAAAACTGTGGAAAGTGTTAATTTTTTTGGAGTAATCATTGACTGTTACTTAAATTGGAAAGGTGAAAAAAACAGAATAGAAGCAAAAGTCAGTTCAGCATGTTACGCACTACGAAGCTTCAGCGATGAGTTAAACATTGAACATCTCAAAATTGTTTACTACTACGCTCTAGTCGAATCACACTTGCGGTATAGTATTAAATTTTGGGGGAATAGTTACGTATGTAACGTAAACAAAGCGTTCATTATGTAAAAACGAGCAATACGAGCAATACGAATTATATTGCTCGTTTTTATATAATAAACGTTCATTATGTAAAAACGAGCAATACGAATTATGGTACAAATACCGCAGTGGGAATCTTGTAGATGTCATTTTCAAGAACTAGGAATCTTAACAGTACCAGCTGTTTATATACTGGTTATATTGACGGATCTTGTAAAAAGACTTGAAAGATAAGAAACACTTAATGAAAGAACCGTAAGAGAAAAAACCCGTAGGACCGACTTACCTTATGCGATTAATCCAAAATTAAAATTAAGTGGCAGCGCACAGTGTAAGGTATCAATCAGTTAGGTTATTTAATAGTCTGTCAAACAAATTTAAAGTGATACATGATCATAAACAATTCAGGACTCAGCTTAAGGCTTTTTTTGTTGGAGAGGTGTTTCTATAGTATAGACGAGTTTATAAACTGTAGAGATAAGAAGACGCAATAATATATTTATTGAGAATCATTAATTAGCATCAAAAATAAATTTTGAAGAATACATTAAATTAAGACTATTTTGAATTTTAACGAAGTGTAAGTAATAATTGATGTTAGTGTAATTGTATATTTTTCTCTTGTTTTGAATAAACTTTTTTATTTCGTAAATTTTTGACACAATTGTAAAATATTGTATGAAATATATTTTTTTTAAATTGCACATTGTGGTTGTATGAGATACATGATCATAAACAATTCAGGACTCAGCTTAAGGCTTTATTGTTGGAGAGGTGTTTCTATAGTATAGACGAGTTTATAAACTGTAGGGATAAGAAGACGCAATAATATATTTATTGAGAATCATTAATTAGCATCAAAAATAAATTTTGAAGAATACATTTAATTAAGACTATTTTGAATTTTAACGAAGTGTAAGTAATAATTGGTGTTAGTGTAATTGTATTTTTTTTCTCTCGATTTGAATAAACTTTTCTATTTCGTAAATTTTTGACACAATTGTAAAATATTGTATGAAATAATAAAAAAAAATGCGCATTGTGGTTGTATGAGATACATAATCATAAACAATTCAGGACTCAGCTTAAGGCTTTTTTGTTGGAGAGGTGTTTCTATAGTATAGACGAGTTTATAAACTGTAGGGATAAAAAGACGCAATAATATATTTATTGAGAATCATTAATTAGCATCAAAAATAAATTTTGAAGAATACATTTAATTAAGACTATTTTGAATTTTAACGAAGTGTAAGTAATAATTGATGTTAGTATTTATTATTATTATTTATTATTTATGTTATGTTTGTATTTTTTTTCTCTCGTTTTGAATAAACTTTTTTATTTCGTCAATTTTTGACACAATTGTAAAATATTGTATGATTTTTTTTTAAATAAAATTGCACATTATCTTTATTTTTTTTATTCACATTGTGTTGTATGAGATATTTCTCTGTGTCTGTTAATCTGTTACTGTTACTTTATAGATAGCGATGTTAAGTAACGTTGTTTCTTATCTTAATAGTCGTAAGAGTCGACTAAGGGAGTTAAACCGGATGATGGGCAGCAGCAACCACTCCCCCAATGAACTGAACAACATTCCTTAAGAACGTTCCTGAAAAAAAAAACCTTCCTGAATTCCTTAAGAAGACATTTCTTATCTAAGTCTTGCCGCCAATAACAATGTTGACAGCATTGATGTGTTCCGGCATGAAAATAAGATAGCCAGATCCCCGTTGCGTTGAATCTTGGTAAGCCCGCTTCCAATTTCTGCATCATCGTCACTTACCATCAGGTGAGATGATACCAAGGGCTTCATCATATCAGCCACAAATCGTCCACTGCTGGACAAAGGCCTCCCCTAAGGATTTCCACGACGACCGGTCCTGCGCTGCCCGCATCCATCGGCTTCCCGCGATCTTCACCAGGTCGTCGGTCCACCGCGTGGGTGGCCTACCTACGCTACGTTTTCCGGTGCGCGGTCGCCACTAGAGATCTTTACTGCCCCCATCGGCCATCTGTTCTACGAGCTATGTGCCCTGCCCACTGCCACTTCAGTTTAGCGATTCTGTGAGCTACGTCGGTAACTTTAGTTCTTCTGCGGATCTCCTCGTTTCTGATTCGATCACGCAGAGAAACTCTGAGCATAGCACGCTCAATTGCCCTTTGGGTGACCTTGAGCCTTCTTATGAGGCCAATAGTAAGCGACAATGTTTCAGTTCCGTGGGTCATCACTGGAAACACACACTGGACAAAGACCTTAGTCTTGAGACACTGCGGTATTAAGCTTGTCGTCAGTCCGCAGTGTACGCGTGTTGTAAGTTGCAGGCCTCCCACGCGGTGGACCGACGACCTGGTAAAGTTTGCGGGAAGCAGCGCAGGACCGGCTGTCGTGGAAATCCTTGGGGGAGGCCTTTGTCCAGCAGTGGACATCTTTCGGCTGATATGATGATGATGATATAATGATTGTAACGAAATTATTAGGCACCTTTTATGTAAGCACTATATCTGAATTAAAATATAGGAAGTAAATGTGTTAACTTTACTGTTTTTATTTTTCTTTGAAGCTAAACTCTGACAGTTTTAGAGTATTCCTAGCTGTTTCCCGCGGCTTCGCCCGTTAAGATCGCGGTGAAATTTTTTTGTACCTATTCTCAGACCTATCGACCATACAAAGGAAATTTCATGGAAATCCGTCCAGCCGTCTCGTATTTAAGAAGTTAGTGTGTATCACAATCCTGAATAAGGACTTCTGGGTCTCTAAAGTAAAAAAAGGACGGCCAAGTACAAGTCCGATTCGCGCACTAAGGGTTCCGCACCAAAACACATTTGGGTACGAAAGCCTACAGTCATCAACGAGTACCACAATCGGATTAAAGGACAAGTAACTTTTTAGTTTAAAAAATGCTCTTCTATACATCTATATACGTCACGGTTAATTTAAAGTTCAATATATTTTTATGTGATCTTACTACAAATTTAAAATATTTAAATTTTTATATTTACTTGTGCTGTGAGACCTTACTTCTTGTCAAAACATGTGACAAAAGTGTCCGTAAAATGGTTGTGTCTTTTTTATTGCTTCAACTTAGATGTTTTTTTTTCACAGCTTCAAAAGTTTACCTTAACCTTAGTATTTGATAATATATTTCAACTATATACCTACACGCATTCCTGAGAAAAAGGGTCTTGACAGACAGACATACAGACGGACAACGATGCCTTTTTCCTTCCCTAAAAATGCTTTTTCCGAACAAAATAAATCTGCAGTTAAACACAGTTATTAACGACTAAGGTTTAAATAGTAACGCAGCGCGTAGCAGCTATTTCCCGCTTTTTTGCTAAAATTGCGATAATCACGTGGGTAGTTCCTGCAATATCATTATTATCTAATTCTCGTGTCACAGTGTAAGTTGCCATACTCCTCCGAAACGGCTGGACGGATTTTCATGAAATTTTCTATGTATATTCGGTAGGTCTGAGAATAATTATACAATTTTTCACCGGGATCTGAGCGGGTGAAGCCGCGGGAAAAAGCTAGTAAACTATAAATAAATATTAAGATTTTGGATCCAGTTTTTTTATTGCAGGAACTAAATAAGGCCATACGATAATAATAATAATCACGTAGATACATAGTTTTTACTACAGATAAAAAATATTTTTTGGCGCTCGCTGTAATCTTTGGTTTTTATAAACTGTGAGGTTTTGATAAGACCCACATTTGCAAAACCGGCCATCTGCTGAAGTGTCACTCCCATGACTGATATGAAATTGGCAGAATTCTAAAAGAGAAGCCAAAAATGAAAGGATAGAAGAGAATAGAACAGGATGATGACGGCATCAAAAATAAATTATGAAAACTTTGATCCCTAAATTGTCCTCCTACTGAAACTTTGAAACCTTACTTCTTTTGTTTTCCTCCAAGTATTCAATTTATAATTCATCAAAATCACAAATTGAGTACTTAAATGACGCTGCAAAACTATGGAGTTACGCCTAGGTAATGAAAACATTTTCAGAATTCGAATCAGGACTGTGATTCTTATTGTTGATTATGGTACAAAGATCTTAAAGTAGTATAAAGTTTCACATAATCTACCTAAAGAAGCGTGCACAAAGAAAAATAGAGAAAAAAAAAACTTTACATTTAAATTTTAAATTATTGGTATCAAATGTTGTACTAAAGAATACAAATTTAATTTGTAATGTCCAACATAAATAAATCACGTAAAATCACTATATATCATCATCATTTAAATATTCATACATGTCATAGTAAGTGTTCACGTAACTTGTTTTTTAAAACTCGTAATGTCAAACTCACGGATTTTTGAAGTATAACTTCTTTACGCACGCTTGACTTGGGGAGTAAGCTGGTGGATGCGTGACGAGAGCGTTATGTAAGTGTGTTCGGGCCAGGCGAACGGAAGTTGTGAGGGATAATATAAATTAGTGAAGATAGAAAGAGAAATACTATTTATTTTTGTTTACCAACAATATCGGTTGCCAAGGCAACAATATCGGTTGTCAAAACAAAAATATAAGATAAAAAAGATTTGATCATTTTCAGAGGATAATTAAACTCTTTTCATAAACTGTCTATACCTCCATATGACAAAAAAGATTTGATTATTTTTTGAAGACTATGTGTTTAGTTCAAACATATAAATGGAGCCAAAGAAGTTTTACTTCAGTCGTGTGGTTTAAAGCACACTCGTATTTTTTAGGACAATATATCGTTTGGACGGATGATAAAAAGTAACTCAGATGACTAGCAGTCATCAGAAGTTTCAAAAAATGTTATACTTGACCATTCCACTAAAATTCAATGTGTACATCTACTTACCTACTTGATGTCATAATTTTGATGAAAAATAAACAGCTAATAGTTAGTATCTGTGATATTTCACTACTCCTTACGATCCCTGCCAATAGGGCACTTTGGATGAATTTCTGTTAAGAGGATCGCGAGCTGCAACTTTTTATACAAACGGCGTTAACGATTTTCACCTCTTAAATATTAACCGATTTGGACAAATTTTTGATAGCTTGTCAGTCAGAACAAAAGCTAGGCTTATACATTTCGTTTTTTAAATTACTGATAATAAATAAACAAAAAATGGCCGAAATTAGTTTATAGTTTAGTCGAAATAAACTTATTAACTTTATCGAAAAAAAAACGTTTAAGCCTAGCTTCCACACAATTTTCTTAAGAGTTAAGGACGATATTTTATTGAATTAAAGTTACGAGTGTAGAGATACGTGCCAGAGCTCATTTTATCACAATATACATGTTTTTTGATTTCCTTCTTCCGAGCCTGTTCAGCCATTTTGCGTAAAATTGTGGTTGGTAAAGGCAAGGCCTGGACCCTTTTTATTGTTTGCCAAATAAATTAGCGTTACATCTCTTTTACACGCAGTGGTTTAACGGTATTTACAATCTGTAGCAAGTATGAATTAAAAATAAAACGTAAATCTAAAGTAGGTTTGAGATAAATTATCTTTATGAATGAGGTTAACATTTTGAGGGTAACAACCATAGACATAGAAATCTCACAAAAGTGAAAACACCTTACATACATATTGTATGTTTCATATATTTAAACACCTTCGTGGCGTTATGGTTAGTCCATTCGCTTCACAACAGGAGGTCGCGAGTTAGATTCCCGGTGGGGTCAAATTGTAAGACTCGGTTTGGTTGGTTGTAGGACATTTTCTAAGCCCGCCTGGCTAGCTACCACCATCTTATCTAAGTCTTGCCGCCAAACATCAGTGTTAACAACATTGATGTGTTCCGGCTTGAAGATAAGATAGCCAGTTCTCCATTGCGTTGGGGAATCTGGGGAAGCCTGATTCCATCTTCAGCATCATCGTCACTTACCATTAGGTAAGATGATGCCAAAGGCTTACCAATTGTGAATTAAAAAAATACGATTCGGCATGACACAATGTAAGCAGCAAGCCAATTTAAATATGTTTATTTAAAGTAGGTCCATAGTTACACTATGTCTGATAGTAAAAAAAATTCGAGCGAGACCTACAGTACTCGCATATGATGTGTAACATGTGACAAAATACTTTAGGTTAGTTAGATTTGATGACGATATTGTACCTGGGTGGCGGATCTGACAGTAACGAAAAAACCGACCAAGTGCGAGTCGGATTCTCGTAAAGTAGAATTCCGCGCTTTCGCGACTTCCTGTTACACATTTCCGTCCCATTTCACGAAATCACTGTTACACATTTCCGTCCCATTTCACGAAATCACTCCCACAAATTGCAGGAAAGCGAGAGTAAAGCTCATTCGTCAGATCGAATAGCGCGCGCTTTCGCGACTTCCTGTTACACATTTCCGTCCCATGTTACACATTTCCGTCCCATTTCACGAAATCACTCCCACAAATTGCAGGAAAGCGATAGCAAAGATGTTACACATCAAAAAAATACGAGTGTGCTTTAGACCACACGACTGAAGTAAAACTTCTTTAGCTCCATCTATATGTATGAAAGTAAACACTTAGTCTTCAGAAAATAATCAAATCTTTTTTGTCATATGGAGGTATTAGACAGTTTATGAAAAGAGTTTTATTGTACTCTGAAAATGATCAAATCTTTTTTATCTTATATGTTTGTTTTGATGGTTTTGACAACCGATATTGTTGTCCTGGCAACCGATTTTGTTGGTAAACAAAAATAAATTGAATCTCTCTTTCTATCTTTACTAATTTACATATCCCTCTTAACTTCCGTTTGCCTCGCCCGAATACACTTCCGTAACGCTCTCGTCACGCATCCACCAGCTTACTCCCCAAGTCAAGCGTGCGTAAAGAAGTTTTACTTCAAAAAGTAGTAGGTAGTAGTTAAATTACATAATGTAATATTTTGTGAAACATTAAAAACAAACATAAAAATAAGTAATGCCAAAATAAAATCATTCATACAAAACAAATAAAATAATGTCATTAAAACAAGAAAACAATATAACACGAGATGTTAAAAGTACACACAAGAAGTTATACATCAAAATTTTAATAAATTTGATAAGAGTAAGACAGTTCACAAAGTCAGGTCACGAATATTACGCGAGAGTCAGCCATATCGCTACCCTCAACCATATTAGAGCGGAAGGAACGCCTCCGCTCCCGAAATGCCACCAGCCAAACGCCAAGCAGAATATATATTTAGAAGATAATAGAAGGGCAAAGTTACCCGACCTCTGGCCCCAAGTCGGCGTGAAATACAGAAGAAACTTGATAAATAGCGGGTTATTGCAGCCGCCGCCGTTCATTTGCGCCGCCGCCACGCCGGCTTAAGCTCTTCGCTGCTAATAGGCATTTTGACTATGTTTTTTAAATATGTAACAATTTGTTGTCATCCTAATAAAATGTAATGTAAAAAGCATATTTTATTAATGTTCTGAAAAAAAAGGTAATTTTCTGTATAAAAAAGATAAATGAATTTTTTTTGTGGTTTAGTCACGTGTTTGAAAACGCTCTGTGATTGGTTGCAACTTTGATAACGTCACACAGAAGTAAACATTAGTTTCAGTGCGTGCTTTCACTATTACAGCAGTTTGTTGTTTACTTATGTGTGACGTCATCTGTCGGAGCAACCAGGCGCCATAGCGAAAATTGCGTTTTGGCGCGTAATTTTTTAATTCAAACTTTAACACTGATTTACTCCGTATATACGACAGATCTCCAGGAAATATTAAAATGGTTTGCATTTTATGCAATAACAAATAATACAAAACTATTATCTAGTAGTAGTCAAATATCATATTATAGCTGTACTCACCCGCGTACAAAGAGTGGACATAACATAAACTTGTGATGAAGTCAGTCTTTTTGTTTTTTTTATCTTCAAGCTAATTTTATATCATCTTTTTTTTTTATCTTCAACCTACTTTTATATATTTATTTATTTATACTTACAGCACACCCATAACGGGCGATAAATGACATTTCAAAAATCGAATAACGGAACAAACAAAATTACGGCGAAATCCTATACGTTCAAGAACCAAACGGTAACCAATCTGTATCAACCTGGGTGACGAGGAGGTGAGGTCGCAAACTGGAGAGCTACTGCTCCAGTGTCAATACTGTATGTTAGTACTATATACATAATATATACTTTGCTTATAGTACACCAAAAACAATTTCGTAAAGCTAATACATAGGGATATTGTACATAATGTACAGCAGGCGGCCTTATTGCTAAAAGTAATCTCTTCCAGACAACCTTTTAAATCATCTTTTTGTCTATTTTTACTATTTGTTATTTGTTTTAATTTTTTTAATTGTCATTACGACAATGATCATACATACGAATGTCTTAGTTTTACCTATTCATAAGTCATACCTTTTTATTTATTTTTCGTTGGATAAATTTTTATTTCATTAAAAGGTGGTGGTAAAAGAATATTTTTACTAATTTGAATCCTGCCCCCCCTCCTCAATCACCTTTTTTTTTTGTGCGTGCATCGACGTAGTGGGAGGGTACGTTCGACGACGCCGCAAACTCGTGATAATTACTATTAACAATATGATATATTTTATTCTGAGTTAATAAGATAATTGATTAAACTACTGCGTTCTGCGGTAGCGTAGCTAAGTAACCAAAGGCCCTGGTGGAAAAAAAATGTTAAGTTTTATCAAGTAAAACCACCTCCGTGGCGTAATGGTTAGTCCATTCGCTTCACACCAGGAGGTCGCGGGTTCGATTCCCGGCGGGGTCAACTTTGTAAGACTCGGTTGGTGGTACATATTCATAGCCCGCCTGGCTAGCTACCACCATCTTATCTAAATCTTGCCGCCAAGCATCAATGTTAACAGCATTGATGTGTTCCGGCTTGATGATAAGATAGCCAGATCCCCATTGCGTTGGGGTATCTTGGTAAGCCCCCTTCCATCTTCGGTATCATTGTCACTTACCATCAGGTGAGATGATGCCAAGGGCTTACCAATATATATACAATAATATTATTATTTTAATTTTAATTATTATTTATTTTATTTATTTGAACTTTTAGTGCAAACTTACATACTAGGTAAGTTTACAAACGCTTGGAGATAACATGAGACGTATATTACGCGGTCTTATTGCTGAAAGCGATCTCTATGTTCCAGACTACCATTTTATTTTCGTGTCTCTGTTTACTTTATCTGCTTATAGGGAGACCAAAAAAACAATACCCAATTGTTGAACATAAGAACCTTCTCTTTATTGGATTTTTTATTAATTTCGTTGGTATACTATACTATACATAATGATAATTTTACACGGGAATCAAAACGAAACAAAAATAAAATATTTATTTCTGAATTTAAATTCTGTAATACGACAAATCTAATAATTGATGGACATGGAATTAGCATTCGTTTGTATTCGGAAATGCGATGATTGCCGATGTGCAATACTCAATGGATGTGTGAGTGTCGAGTTCAAAACTGCGTGAAGGAACACATAATCGAGATTTTTGGATACTACAATTCAATTAATTGTGCAATGTGTTTTTTCGACAGTTAAATATTTTGTAAAGAGTGCGTAAAACGTATTTTTTAAGGTAAAAATGAGGAACGCCAACTTCACAACAAAACAAAAACAAAAAAATTGTGAAACTGGCGCCATCTAGCGAGATTTGAGCAATGAGGAGCTTCATCGAACCCTCTTAAAGTTAATAGTTTTTAAAAACCTAAAAGCTTTTAAGTCCAATCCAAACTTTTATTTGAAAAGAGTTTTTATTCAAATTCCAAACATCAATCGGACACCTGGAAGTCGCTATAAAATCCATCGTGAGATTTGAACTATTTGATTTATTTTTTGAAACTGTAAGCTCTTATTGTAAATTGATCAATAAAGAAATAAACTAAACAAACACACATACATAAAAACATTACAAGTTAAATTAAAGCTTTTAAAAATATAAACGTATGTAAATAAAGTCAGTCTAAGCCCATAAGGGCTCATAGTTTGGGACCAAGTGGTCGTGCGTGAATTTGACCCCGGGAAATTTTTTGGGGATATACCACAGATGAGATACTAGTTACATGGTTATACTCGTAGTTTCGCCATGTTCGTCTGTCGTCTGTATAACGTGATCCGAACTACGACCTCCCGGACAGGAGGCGGCGGCCCTAGCCGTTACGCCACCGACCTTTAGTATAATAAATAAATATTCTGGGACAAATCACACATGGTCATCCGGCACCAAAGTATGATTCCCTGTGTTATGGGAACCAGAGACTGATATACATATTTATATACGTTTAAATACATACTTATATAGATATATAACACCCAAACACAGAGAAAACAAATCTGCTCATCACACAAATGTTTGCCCTGGGTGGGGATCGAACCCACAACTGTCGGATCAGTAGTCAAGCGCACTAACCACTGAGCCACCGAGTCAGTCAAAATATAAACTATAGTTTATTCACACACGGGATACGTTTGATGCTAATAACTGTATAGTTCTGAACCGTCTCTATGTAAATTTAGACGAGTATCAGTGGATTTAGCGTGATGATCGTACACAAGTCAACAAACAATCACGAATCGGCAAATAAACTAACCTAAACAAACGCACAGATAATTCCCAAGGCCTCTGTGCGGCGTCAGCGCAATATTGTGTTAGATAACAAATTACGGCAGCAAAATAGTTCATGTTATTGGATCTTGTACTCATAACATAATAGGTCCTTATATAAATCCGAAAGTATATCTGTCTTTCTTTTTGTTTTTTACTCTCCCAATCTTAAACTACTGAAAAGATTTCGCTATAATAGGGATGACGACAGCATCAGAAATAAATTGTGAACTCTTGATCACTAAATTGTCCTCCTTCTTAAATTTCAGAGAAGCTTACTCGTTTTGTTTTCCATCAAATCTTCGATTTTTAACTCACCAAAATCACAAAATGAGTACATATTATATGACGCTGCTAAACTATGACGTCAAAATGTCGTATTTGACAGATGATATTTTTTTTTATATAGGTATCTGGAGAAAACTTATTTTCACAGGTGAATTTCAGGACCGACAAGTGTCAAATGTTACGTGTCAAATTTCACATGTCAAGTGTCAAATATTAAGTGTCAAATGGCAAATGTCACATTCTAAAATATGTCATGTCAAATGTCAAGTTTAAAATGTCACGTTACGAGTTTAATATTAATCATCATATCAGCTCATATACACACATCAACTTTGCCTAGGGGATTGCCTACTTTTCATACAAAACATGATTTTTTGTAGAACTATTGTCAAATACTTGGGAAATGTGTAGGGTAGAAATTCCAAGATCAGCAAGTGCTATATTTTATTTTTCCTCTCAGTTCTTATAATTAATTTAGTTTAAGTTATTTTTGTAAAAACGCGCGGAAAATAAAAATTGAGTTTTTATATTGTCGTAGAAGGATGGTACAGATTGTATGAATAGAATCCATGTTTATAAGAACTGGGAAGGTACTCGTAAATATAGCACTAGCCTATCTTTTTTTATACCCTGTACAGCACATGTCCTCAGTAATTTTTAATAGCTTTTCAAGAAAAAATGTTTTGTACGAAAATTTTTAAAACATCCCTATCCTTTAATGTTGAGCAGTGTATGTCCCCACTGAGGGGCTCGAGCCTACTGTGAATAAGGGCGATCGAGCCTCAGTAAACCACGCGGGCCCAGTGCAGGTCGAGTTCACATACAACCTTCGCGCTATGCTTCGAAGTAAGTTCTTCGCAGGCGCGTGCAGGTTTCCTCACGATGTTTTCCTTCACCGTAATAGGGTCGGATAAACGTACATATGAAATCAAAAATCAAAAAAACACATCGATACGTGGCAGGTTTCGAACCACGACTCCCCGGATAGGAGGTAGCGGCCCTAACCGTTCCGCCACCGACGCTCACGCTTATATGTATAATGTCAAATATCACGTGTCACATAACAAATGTCACATTTTGATGTCACGTGGAAATCACGTGAAATTGTCATCAATTGTCATTATCCCATTTCAAATTTTACGAATAAAATGTAACGTGGTAAATTTCACATATTCAATGACATGTCACGAATGTCCCGTCAAACGTCATATCAAATGTAAATGGCAGATGTGATATATCATGTTAAATGACACAGCAAATTTCATATGTCAAACATAAGCACGCTCGTGTGCTGCATGCGGCTTGCGCACTCCGCATCCTCGACTACAGTAAGTTGTAACTATATCCCTGGCGAAGTCACGTGCTAGAGCTACTAACAATAAACATAGACCATAAAAATAGTTAGTCAACAACCTATTAGTGTGCCTACTGTTGGGGCACAGGTAAAAAAAAACCGGCCAAGTGCGAGTCGGACTCGCGCACAAAGGGTACCAAGGGGCACAAAGGTCTGACAAAATAAGCTGAAACTATTTTAACTTCTACCCATAAAATTGAACAACTTTCCCCATGAAACCCATAGTCAAATCAAAAAAAAAATTTGAACTTCCCATACTAAGTTGGCAGATCAGCTGATCGAGTTAGTATGGGAGAGCCAAATTTTTTTTGCGATTTGACTATAGGTTCCATGGGGAAAGTTGTTCAGTTTCATGGGTAGAAGCACCAGTTAAAATAGTTTCAGCTAATTTTGTTAGACCTTATATAACTGAATATTTCAAGCATCTACCTGTTGCCGTTATCAATATCGGTCAAAAACGAGCAAAAAAATTACGTTTGTTGTATGGAGACCCCGCCATTTTTTTTAATTTTTCAAATTTTTTGTATTTGTTGTTATAGCGGTAACAGAAATACATCATCTGTGAAAATTTCAACTTTCTAGCTATCACGGTTCATGAAATACAGCCTGGTGAAAGACGGACGCGACGGACGGACGGACAGACAGACAGACGAACAGCGAAGTCTCAGTAATAGGGTTCCATATTTACCCTTTGGGTACGGAACCCTAATCATCATATCAGCCACAAATCGTCCACTGCTGGACAAAGGCCTCCCCCAAGGATTTCCACGACGACCGGTCCTGCGCTGCCCGCATCCATCGGCTTCCCGCGATCTTCACCAGGTCATCGGTCCACCGCGTGGGAGGCCTACCTACGCTACGTTTTCCGGTGCGCGGTTGCCACTCGAGAACTTTACTGCCTCATCGGCCATCTAACCCTAATAATGAAACTAAATAATAAACTCAAGAAAAACATCCCTAATTATTGCTAGAAGCCCCAGTTAAAATTATGTCGTAATTTGTACAGAGTGATAAAAAAAACTCTGTGTTAATCTAAGGAACGATTAGTCAGGTACGACCACTTTTTAATTCCGTCCTCGGCTTCAGCATAAAACTGGGAAAAGTGTAGCTTTCATTCCCATCAGATTATGGCGGTGGCTGAGTGGCTGGCGTAGTGATTGCTACTTTGTTCAACAAAACAGTCTTAACATCAAATAAGTACTTTTACTGTATATCGAGCAACCCACGCTTTTTTCACAATAATAGTATTTTTTGTTCATTATTTTTTTAAGCTTTTTATATTATATATAGAAAAAAATATTGTATATTACAAATAATGTCATGATTCAGATTACAGTCTCAGGTAATGGTTTTTGTTATAGAATCAACATATATATTGTAGGGGTACATAACTACCTACCACATATATCGCAGCGTAAGCGATCGTGGCTTGACTCGGCTTTGTTCGTCAGTCGTCCCGAACTCGCGTCCAGATATAGACCTACGTACAAACACTTAAGTTTGTAAATCCTATTTTGCAACCAATATAAGCGAAACATTCGTAAACTGAAATCTATCCTTTTCATTGAACATTCCACGCAACCTTAAGCAACCGGTCCCCCAATCGAGGACACCTAACAATATCTTTGTCATTTACATAATCTATATAATAAATATCAATATATACTAATACAATGAACCTAAAACTAAAAACCTTAAAAAATATAATATACCTAAAATATATTACTATAAGGAGTCCCTTTAGGCAAGGTTCCGAAAATACTGGCAGCGTTTGATTACCTAGACTAATTCTTTGTCCAAGGTAGCTGCCAGCTTTTCGGTCTCCTGTGATGTCGATTAACCTTTTTGCTATAAAAAGCCTTGTAGCGCTAGGACCCCACGGACCAAGGGTCTCGACACCGAATGGGACAAAATCATATTACATATTTCAGCTTTTACGAATTATTTTTCACTTTTTAGTTTGATGTGCTTTCAAAGCGTGTTTTTTATATTTTTTTAAACTATATTTTTAAACTCGAGTGGCGTACTTTGATATGAATTCCTCTTCAGAATTCTACTTTAGAATCCTGAACCTGGATTCAAAAAAACACTCTTGTTTTTAAAATGGATGTTTTCTCCTTATTATACCGCCTCCATGTCGTAATGGTAACATCCATTATCTTCACACCAAGAGGTCGCGGGTTAGATTCTCGGCGGAGTCTTACTATATTTGACCCGGTTTGGTTGGTGAAAGGAAATTTTCTCAGTCCGCCTGGCTAGCTACCACCATCTTATCTAAGTCTTGCCGCCAAGCTTCAATGTTAACAGCATGGATCTGTTCCGGCTTGAAGATGAGATAGCCAGTTCCCCATTGCGTTGGGTAATGTTGGTAAGCCCGCTTCCATCTCCGGCATCATCGTCACATACCATTAGGTGAGATGATCTTAAGGGCTTGCCAATTGAAGATAATATATATATATATATATATTTAAACAATGTGCTATTAAGGCTTTACTGAAAAACTTAATCGTCAGTTTCATTAGTAGGTAGGTATAATAAAGCATGATCGTGTTGACCAAAAAGTATAAATTGACTTGTGTAAATCATTATATTATTAATAGCTGTTTCCCGCGGCTTCGCCCACTCGGATCCCGGTGAAAAATTTTCTATACCTATTCTCAGACCTACCGATTACACACAAAAAATTTCATGGAAATCCATTCAGCTGTTTCGGAGGAGTATGGCAACTAACACTGTGACACGAGAATTTTAAATAAGATTAATTCTTGCAAAGTAGACGTTTTAAGCATGCTGTGTTTATCTGTAAGATGCTGTACAATTAGATAATGAACATACACTGTATTTTTAGCATATAAGGTTGTAACAGTTATCGATAAACCAATAAAAAAACGTGTGGCACTCGGGGGCTGCCGCGGTAAAGCTATTGCATAGCATTTTTTATCAACTTATGCATTTATAATTATTTGTTTATTTTTTATTTATGCAGTATTTACCAGTACCATATAGTCCTTGGGGCGCGGGATGTTTGTGTAATAAATTAACACTAAGAAAGTTACACCAGTAAAATTGACTAAGTCCTTTTAGTACCGCAAATCGCTAATAGACGGCACTGTAAGTTCTTTAGAGCTCGGCCGAGCGTGGGGTGTTAGGTTTTATTTTCGCTACGGAATTTCTTGATTCGGTCGCCGCGCTCAAAGCCCGCGATAAAAGCTATGCAATAGCTTAAAAAAATTAAGTCACAAAGTAAGTTTTGCAATGGGTAATTGGCTTCCCACTCGTTGGACCGAGGACCTGGCGGAAAGTCGCTGGATGCGGACAGCTTACAGCTTAGGACTGGTCGATGTGGAAATCCTTAAAGGAGGCTTTTGTCTGTGGCTGTACCACAGATGAGATACTAGTGTTGCTGTACCGCGCCGAGCTGAAGTCGCCACGAAAAACCCGCGCGTTATCGGACCCACCTACTACGAGCACCTATTACGTCATAACATAAATGAAGAATCGTCTATCTCCGAATAAAAAATCTTCTATTGGATAACTAGCTGTTGCCCACGGCTTCGCCCCCGTGGATATCGAGAGTAAACGAGGTTTTTTTAGCCTATGTCCATCCTGAAATCCCATTCTAACTATTGGTTATATACTTTTTAAATCGGATGAGTAGCTTCGACGATTAGAACATTAGAACATTTTGTATGGAAAATCGATGAACTTTTTACATAGCCAGCTGCACATCTAAAGTTGGTCGGCTATTAAATCTAAACTAAGAAACCACTTAGCTGTGATAGTTTTCCTTTTAAAAAATGTGTCCTACTTTTTACAATTTTATGTGGCGGAGGTTGTGTGAGTGTATGGAGGTAGGAGTTTTATTACTAAGAGTTTCTGAGTTAATCCGCGGACAGACGGACATTGCGAAACTATAAGGGTTCCTAAACTAGAAGTGTCGGTGGCTCAACCGGTAACGACTCGGTCCTCCTAACCAGAGGTGCCGGGTTCAAATCCGGACGGCAAATGTACCAATGAATTTTTCGAAACTTACGTATATATTCACCGATTGCTTTAACGGTGAAGGAAAACATCGTGACGAAACCTGGTGGCATAATGGCAAGGACCGCTACCTCCTGTACGGGAGGTCGTGTTTCGATCCTGCTACGTACCCAATGACTTATATATTACTGTGCACGTACCAATGTGTTTTCTATTTTCGATTTCATATGTACGTTTATCCGACGCTCTTACGGTGAAGGAAAACGTCGTGACGAAACCTGCACACGCCTGCGAAGGAACTCATAGGTTGTGCGTGTAGTCGACCTACCCGCACTGGGCCCTCGTGGTCCCTAATAAATAAGGCAATGATGATGAATAAATTATGTAATGATGAAGGGTTCCTTACTGACTACGGAACCCAAAAACTCAACACATTTCAGCTTCTACTCATGAAACTGAACAACTTTTGTGTATAACTTTGCTGAAATAGCGAAAATTGCTTTGGCAATTTGGCAAATCGGCTGATCAATTTGTATTTTTGCGATTTCAGCTAAGTTGTAAAACTAAGGTTGTTCAGTCTCATGTGTAGACGCCCCTCTCAAAATGTGTTCAATTTCTCCTAACAACCTGTCTAGAATCCAGCATAATTCTAACCCTATTGCAATCACTTTACAATGAGCACCTCGAGCCCGTTGCATTTGCATAACGACTCAACCCGTACAGTAGGGGTGATATTGTAAGATGTAATCAGGACGGGAGATGTATGTATACTTAGATACTACTACCTAAGTATTTAACTACTTTGATATATATAACAAGGAGTATGTATAGTCACACATTAGTAACGGATCGAAGAGTTTTTTTCAATTAGGTACTTACTGATTTATTCATAGATAAAATATTCCAGTTCTTCAGTAGATTACGGTTCACTCGTACGAAACCAATGACAGACATTTTTCGCTTTATTTTCACATTTGAAGAAGTTTTGACGTTACAACTCGATACATTTTGAGCCGATGGATGCGGGCAGCGTAGGACCGGTTGCCGTGGAAATCCTTATATACAGGGGGGGGGGGGGGGGGGGGGCTTATGTCCAGCAGTGGACGTCCTTCGGCTGATATGATGATGATAATGATTAATAGGCGAGTAGCTTATAACTGATGATGTGTGTTAGTCTTTTAAAAAAATAGTCCAAGTTCACACTAAATTGGATTGTCTTTGGCTCTCTGCATCATAATGTCCAGTCTGTTTTTAAAACTATTCATCGACTACATCCTGAAGAAACTTGCTTCAGTAGTTTATCACTCTTTTTTTATTCACAATTGGCAAGCCCTTGGCATCATCTCACCTGATGGTAAGTGACGATGATGCCGAAGATGGAAGCGGGCTAACCAAGATTCCCCAACGCAATGGAGAACTGGCTATCTTATCTTCATGCCGGAACACATCAATGTTGTTAACATTGATGTTTGGCGGCAAGACTTAGATAAGATTTGCTATTTATGCATGGAAATATAAAATTATTTTAAGTTTATTTAACACTAACAATAATATTTGTATCTTAATTAACCAGCTTCTACATCAGCATTGCGACATAAGCCTCCAGATACTGGAATCATACTGGATGGCATACAGGAATCAGTAAAGGAATACAATAAATCAATAAAAAAAATAACATATCTTGCTATAAAGAAAAGACTGGTATCAGAATAGAATAGAATAGAATAGAAATCGTTTATTTGCCCTTGAGTTGGGTACATAATATTAGGTGGTACAAAATCTTTGTTGAAACGCCAAACTCAGCCATAAAAATGATAGCATGCAAACAAAGAGGAAAAAAAAAACTAGTTACATTACAATTAATAAATAAATAACATTCAATTTAGTCATTATTAATAAATTTAATCAGACTTCATGATGAATTTGATGAGCGTTGGTGGTGTAATGGCAAGGACCGCTACCTCCTGTACGTCGTGAGGAAACCTGCACACGCCTGCATAGAAACTCAAAGGTTGTATGTGAAGTCGACCAACCCACACCGGGCCCGCGTGGTCGACTGAGTCCGAATCTCTCTTATTAAGAGTAGGCTCGAGCCCCTCGGTGGGGGGACGTATATGAGCTGATAAGGAACTCACAAAGTTTCATTAATATCATTTGACTTCACTTGTCATCGTGTTGAAAGGATTTGTCAATCCACTTAGAAAACTTTGCGGATTACTTAGGGTGCGCAAGGCGTAGGTAAGTAGTAGTACGTCGGTCGGAGAGGCTCCTTTCATGCACCCTTAAAGGCTTAAGAGCCGCAATAACTTCCATAAGCGCAGTGACCCTCCTGAATGTGCGGCTGCCCAAGCAGGATGCGAGCTCAGGCGTGAAAAATGCACACTGCCCGCCCCGTTTGTTCCGATTTTGGAGTGCCTTCCCCCCAAGACACGATTTGACGAGGCTAATCTGGAAGTCGATTAATAGACTCTGCACAGGGTGTTATATTTTGTTTGTTCCGTCATTCCTTTTTTGAAATGACATTTCTGGCCCGTTGTATGAAGTGTTCAGGGTGTGGTGTGGTACTCCACAGACAATGGGCCATCTGATTGTATGTCCAATGTGTCCGTTATTCGGGAAGAGCTGCTAGACACCGATGGCTTTACACAGGAGGTCGCGGGTTCGATTCCCGGCGGGGTTAATTGTAAGACTCGGTTTGGTTGGTGGTAGGGCATTTTCTAAGCCCGCCTGGCTAGCTACCACCATCTTTAAGTCTTGCCGCCAAATATCAATGTTGATATCATTGGTGTGTTCCGGCATGAAGATAAGATAGCCAGTTCCCCATTGCGTTGGGGAATCTTGGTAAGCCCGCTTCCATCTTCGGCAACATCGTCACTTACCACCAGGTGAGATGTTGTCAAGAGTTTACCAATTGTGCATAAAAAAAAAGATAGTGCTGTTAAGGTGGCCACATTCTGGGCAGGAGAGATAGGATTTGTCCTCAACACGATAGGAAAAGAAAATAAAACACATTAGAGCCATTGTTATAAACCTTAGCCCGACTTCGACTTCATGCTGCAGTTACGTTAAAAAGTTTCAATTTTTTTTTAAATTCAATATTGGTAAGCCCTTGGCATCATCTCACCTGATGGTAAGTGACGACGATGCTGAAGATGGAAGCGGGCTTAACAAGATTCCCCAACGCAATGGAGAACTGGCTATCTTATCTTCATGCCGGAACACACCAATGATATCAACATTGATATTTGGCGGCAAGACTTAAAGATGGTGGTAGCTAGCCAGGCGGGCTTAGAAAATGCCCTACCACCAACCAAACCGAGTCTTACAATTAACCCCGCCGGGAATTATTTAATTATTTTTTATTTATGCAGTATTTACCAGTACCATATAGTCCTTGGGGCGCGGGATGTTTGTGTAATAAATTAACACTAAGAAAGTTACACCAGTAAAATTGACTAAGTCCTTTTAGTACCGCAAATCGCTAATAGACGGCACTGTAAGTTCTTTAGAGCTCGGCCGAGCGTGGGGTGTTAGGTTTTATTTTCGCTACGGAATTTCTTGATTCGGTCGCCGCGCTCAAAGCCCGCGATAAAAGCTATGCAATAGCTTAAAAAAATTAAGTCACAAAGTAAGTTTTGCAATGGGTAATTGGCTTCCCACTCGTTGGACCGAGGACCTGGCGGAAAGTCGCTGGATGCGGACAGCTTACAGCTTAGGACTGGTCAATGTGGAAATCCTTAAAGGAGGCTTTTGTCTGTGGCTGTACCACAGATGAGATACTAGTGTTGCTGTACCGCGCCGAACTGAAGTCGCCACGAAAAACCCGCGCGTTATCGAACCCACCTACTACGAGCACCTATTACGTCATAACATAAATGAAGAATCGTCTATCTCCAAATAAAAAAAATATTCTATTGGATAACTAGCTGTTGCCCACGGCTTCGCCCCCGTGGATATCGAGAGTAAACGAGGTTTTTTTAGCCTATGTCCATCCTGAAATCCCATTCTAACTATTGGTTATAGACTTTTTAAATCGGATGAGTAGCTTCGACGATTAGAACATTAGAACATTTTGTATGGAAAATCGATGAACTTTTTACATAGCCAGCTGCACATCTAAAGTTGGTCGGCTATTAAATCTAAACTAAGAAACCACTTAGCTGTGATAGTTTTCCTTTTAAAATAATATGTCCTACTTTTTACAATTTTATGTGGTGGAGGTTGTGTGAGTGTATGGAGGTAGGAGTTTTATTACTAAGAGTTTCTGAGTTAATCCGCGGACAGACGGACATTGCGAAACTATAAGGGTTCCTAAACTAGAAGTGTCGGTGGCTCAACCGGTAACGACTCGGTCCTCCTATCCGTAAGCCCTTGGCATCATCTCACCTGATGGTAAGTGACGACGATGCTGAAGATGGAAGCGGGCTTAACAAGATTCCCCAACGCAATGGAGAACTGGCTATCTTATCTTCAAGCCGGAACACATCAATGTTGTTAACACTGATGTTTGGCGGCAAGACTATTAATTAAAATCGTCAGACCCATTTTTGAGAAAAACTTAAGCTATTTTTAGGGTTCCGTACATCAAAAGGAAATAAGAACCCTTAAAGGATCACTTTATTGTTCGTATGTCTGTCTATCAAGACCCTTTTGTGCTCAGAAACATGTAGAGATATCAAGTTGAAGCTTCTAAGTGGAAGAAATAAAAAGATACGTTCATTTTTGTCACATATTTTGATATTTGCAACTAAATTAAAACTTATAGGGTAGTTCCCGTTGACCTAGAAACATGAAATTTGGGAAGGAGCAAGGTCTCATTAGTACACAAGTAAAGGTAGAAATCCGAAAATTGTAAATTTGTAGTTATATCACTTTTTTTTGTGATTCATCATATCAGCTCTTATACGTCCCCACCGCGGGGCTCGAGCCTACCCTGAGTTAGGGCGATCGGGCCTTAGTCAACCACGCGGGCCCTGTACGGGTTGGTCGACTTCACACACAACCTTCGAGTTTCTTCGCAGGTTTCCTCACGATGTTTTCCTTCGGTGAGTAATATGTAGGTAAGTTTCGAAAAACTCATTGGCCGTCCGGATTTGGATTTGAGTCGTTACCGGTTGAGCCACCGACGCTTTTGTAATTACAAACATCTAATCGCAGGTGGAGAATTGACCGTGACGTACATCGATGCATGGGACATCATTTTTTTAACTACATACAAAGTTAAGTTTGGCCTTCAACCCGAGTCCCGATTGTGGTGCTAGTTGATATTTGTAGGGTAACGTACCCAAATGTGTTTTTGACAACGGTGGCAGCCCTAAAAAATAAGATATGAAAAATTTGAACAAAATCGGCTAGAGTTAAATAATCTAATCTAATAACTTTAAACGAGCAATTCTTGTATTTATGTATATATTCTGAATCTCGGAAACGGTTCCAACGATTTGCTTGAAAATTTGTATACGATACGGGGATTTTTCGGGGCGAAAAATCTATTTAGATAGGTCTCATGTCTGGGAAAACGCAATTTTCCAAGATTTTCGCACTTTAGTATGCGGGTATGCCGCGCGAAGTGTTTTAATTTCTTTTAATGTTTTTAACTGCTCTGGGTACTATGCCCCGAGCAAAGAATATAATAAAATAATATTTTATTTGCGTAAATGTGGTAGGTACAGTATGGTGACAGGTAAATTAATAGTCCAATACACATTAAGCCTTATTTCAAAGACATGCAAACAACTTAAAAAATAAAATTTTACATTTTTTTTTCTAAAAACTCATTCACTGAGTAGTAGCAGTTATCAATAAGTAAATTATTTAGTGACTTTAAAAATTTGTTACGCGTCAATTCCTTCATTTCCTCAGGTAATTTATTATACAGTTTTATACACATATATTAGCAATTTTTTTGATATTTTGTAGTTTTGTAGATTTATTTTTGTAGTTTTTTTTTGTGTCTTGTATTTCTAGGGTACACTTGATCAGCAGTCTTAAAAAGATCAGGATTCTCCTTGACAAACTTACAAATTTCGTAAAAGTATATACACGGTCGGTCGCCCAGGTACTAATATGTGTAATAATTATTTATGCCCAATTGCCCAAACCCGTTTAGTAGTTTCAGCGCTAGACCACCGCACGGACGCAGAGCGTACAGACACACGCACACACACATATATTTATGTCTGAGATAGTAGTTTGGTGTCTAAATCATAAAGGTTTTAGACCTTATTTTTATAAATTTAAATTAACCACATCAATCCTATTATGGTCGAAGACGCGAGCAAATGCTAATTTAGAATACAAACAGTTTTCCAATATATTGGCAAGTTTGCATCTCTCCCCAATTCTTGTTCAGGAATTGACTGGTTTTTGATCAGAATAATATCAAAGCACTCTGTATTCGGTATTGCACTTACTTATTTGTAGTTCTGCTTTGATATCAAGGAGCTTTAGTATTGAAGTATCTAGTCCTCGCTCACAGATCAAAGAGTACTTTCCGGTAATCGACCAATATATCTATATACATACATATATATAAAAGAAAGTCGTATTAGTTACACCATTTATAACTCAAGAACGGCTGGACCAATTTTTATGATTTTTGTTTTTTTTTTGCATTTGCCTTCGTCCGGAATAGGATAATAAGTATTAAAATATGATATTGTCAAAAAATTATTGGTTGTAGGGTAGTGTAGTGTAGTGTAATGTAGTGTAGGTGAAGTGTAGTGTAGGGTAGGGTAGGAGTGTAGGATAGGGTACGGTTGTATAGTGTAGGGTAGGGTTGTGTAGGGTAGGGTAGTTTAGGGTAGGGTAGGGTAGTGTAGTGTAGTGTAAGGTGGAACGAAGTTCGCCGGGACAGCTAGTTGGTAGATAAATCATGCCTTTAACCACAGATGAGATACTAGTTACTTCTTTAACTGCGTTTGCTAGTCACTTAATAATTTTCTTTACCATACAAGTCAATTACTAGTAAGCAATATCAGTAAGAGTAATGACTAATGAATAAATAGTTTGTTATTTACAGCTGAACTCCGTGATTGTTATCGCACTTGTGCCTTTACAATGTAATCCACAGTGAACTATTGAACTATTGGGTCTACTCGGAATACTACTGTAGCATTGTGTGTGAATGCGTTAATCACATGAAGAAATAAATTCGGTCAAGTGCGAGTCAGAACCGCACACTTAGGTTTCCGTACCATCATATTAGATGGCGCTAGTTTCTTCACGTTAAAAAAAACACGATAATAACATGAAGAAAAAAAGTCGGTCAAGTGCGAGTCAGAACCGCACACATAGGGTTCCGTACCATCATATTAGACGGCGCTAGTTTTTTCACGTTTAAAAAACACTTTTTATGTATTGGAGACCCCTTATTGTTTAACTTTTTCTTATTTTTAGTATTTGGCATTTTGGCGGCAACAGAAATACATTATCTGTGAAAATATCAACTGTATATCTATTACGGTTCATGAAAAACAGCCTGGTGACAGACAGACAGACGGATGGACAGTGAAGTGTTAGTAAAAAAAAAAAAACTCATGCATTAAATTCGTGTCAATTGAAAATGAACTCGATAAAAAAATTGTAAATTATTATCCGAAATTATGAATTGATTTTCGGTACGAAAAAAATATGGGGAGTGAAATCGAGTATTAACTGGTTAACGCGTTAACTTCTTAAACTAACTTTTTTATATCAGGAAGGCCATTGGCCATACAATGGAAAAGGGGAAAAAATATTGGTGCTGCAATTTTTCTTCCTTCATAATTGATCACATGTTATCCGCAACCCAATCCGTTTATTGCGAGCAAAATATTACAAATAACGTTAGAATTATCTAATTTAATTTATTTAAATTTATTATTGTATAACTAAAAGTTTCATTCAAGCCACTGCGATCCGTAAATGCAATAAAATAAGAAAATAATTATTTAGAACACGAGAAGTCATTTAATAAAAAATAAATAAAAAAATCTGAAGACTTTCATTGGTCTCAAGCGATCTCTATTCATAAACTTTAAAGCTTCAAAGAAATCCAGTATTGTTTAATAGGTAAGACAAAAATAAAGGACTTCGTTGAATATACAATACTTTTGCATTTGAATTGGGTATTAAGAGAGAGAAATGATTATTATAAATGGTTTCAATTTTTCTCGGGAGAGCCACCAAAGAGCGTAGATGGTAGCGTTCAGCCGCTATTCACGAGCAAATGAATACTTTCGTGATTAGCGGATAAAGCGGCGTCGTTAAATGGGCACTCAAGTGGATCGTCCTAAATGTTGTACAACTTGGCCAAGTTAAACTCGCTTTACTTTAGACTCATGATTTATATTTCTTTAAAGAGGTACCTATTAAAACTTTTTCAGATTGCAACTCCTTTAACACTTTCAATTCTAACTGCAATAAATCAGAGCTAACCGTGGCAGCTTTCGCGTTATGACTCCCTCGTAAAATTTACATTTAAAAGTTAATTTTCTCGTGGCCCGTTTAGGGCTATTGTTAATCTGTGACCCTGTATAATTGAGCTGGATCTCTCTTAAAATTAAGTAGGTAGCTGTGTATATTTCGTATTGTACGGACTCTGAACTGTGATGGCGGGTGCATCGTTTTTCAGAAAGTCTTAGCTGTTCTACGGCAGGCGTAGCAATAGTTAGAATTTTTTGATGTAGGATTCTGATCATAATAATGTTTAATTCTGTGAGTATAGGTGTTTGTAACTCAAAATGGTGCTTTTTCCATATCTTGACGGGTCTTCAATTTTAAATACATAAAGATATAAAAAAGATGTAAAAAATTTATTTACGAAGTTATCATAACTAATAAATACAAGTTAACTGTGACCCCACACTAGGCTAGGCCTGTCTCGTGACAGTCAAATACATAAACATAAAACAAATTTAACAGGTGGCGGCCTAATCGTTACAAATGGTCTAAATCGTTGTGTGAAGGAAGTCTGCACTGAGACAGTGTTGATTTTAAATATTCTTTTATACAATAAGGACTGGTAGCAAGTAGACTTTATTGTTGGTATATGTGTGAAACAGCTTCCGCACAGTGAGAACCTCTGCTTCCTTGTAGAGAGACATATTGGGGTATCTGCGAGATTTCCTTAGAGCAACCTTAAGAACGGCTCTTTGAGCTCTCTCAACAACAATGAGAGTGGTTTTACACATTCCTCCCCATGCAAGAATACAGTAAATAATAAGAGATTGGCACAGCGTCAAATAAACCATTTTTAATATCATGCCGTCAATCGCCTCACGTAGGTGTTTCATGACGTACATGACTTTCTTGACTCTATTCGCAAGAGCTATGCCCTGATTGAATGATTCCATCGAGAGGAAACCTGCACACGCCTGCGAAGAAACTAGAAGGTTGTGTGTGAAGTCGGCCAACCCGCCGCCCGCATGGTCGACTTAGGCCCGATCGCCCTAATTCAGGTTAGGCTCGAGCCCCTCGGTGGGGAAGTATATAAGGTGATATGATGATGGCCTGCTTCCTAAATGTCAGTTTTTCGTCCAGTATTATGCCCAGATATTTGAAAGCATTCGTTCTCTCGATACAGTCGCAGTTACAATTTTGACGCTTGCAATGTGTCTTATGTATGCTAATGCTATAGTAAGATCATGGGGAGAAGAGACAGTTGTTTTATAAAAATACAAAAACTTTGTCTTAGCTAAATTGAGGGTTATTAGAATAATTAACTTAATTTAAACCTGGAACTGTTTTTAAGTTCAGTTATCAAAACAATTTCAATAAGTAATGTTAAATTATCCTACTAATATTATAAACGCGAAAGTTTGTAAGAATGTATGGATGTATGTTTGTTACTCTTTCACGCAAAAACTACTGAACAGATTTGGCTGAAATTTGGTAGGTAGACAGATTGGGACCTGGATTAATACACAGGCTACTGTCTAGCACGCTCGCGAGCCGCTTGCGGCTCGCGCACTGCGTACCCTCGAAATGTCATAGAAAGGTTGTCCACGCGGTTGAAGCCGCTAGAATAAGCTAGTTTTAATTTTAATACATTTTCCGTCGTATTTCATATTATCTCAACTCATGGCGAATATTAATATTTTTTTCATAAAGTAAGAGACTCGGCACTGACTCAGAGACATGAAAAATTGTATGTGCCTCGAGTGCATAAATATGCAGCATCTAGGTCATTAGCCAGAAAATCTGATTGCATAAGAGTCGGCCGGGCTCGCTTCAGTCGACTCCACTGCTGGCTGGTGGCTGAGTATTTCGTAGTCTGCAAACGAATTGCAAATGCGGCCAGCGCGAGTTTGCTCACCCGGTACCCGGTACCCGGTCGCCAAACACGACGCGTGCCGGCACCGCAGCGAGCCCCCGCGCATTCTGATGGGATGCTAACATTCACCAACCCACGAAATCACAGCTGAATCTTCCGCAAATACGAGTGGCTTCTGTTTTTCAAGTGAAATTTTTTCGTCTGTGTGTTGCATGTCGCGTGAGGGTCGCTTTCGTCTGACGGTATAATCGTTTCGTCCTCTGTACCGTAGCGAGAGCAGCCATGATCGTTTCGTCCTCTGCAAAGTAACTTTTATTACATCGTCTCAAATTTTTACTTCTGTGTGTTGCATGTCGCGTGACGGTCGCTTTCGTATGACGGTATGATCGTTTCGTCCTCTGTAAAGTAACTTTTATTAGATCGTCTCAAATTTTTTCGTCTGTGTATTGCATGTCGCGTGACGGTCGCTTTCGTCTGACGGTATAATCGTTTCGTCCTCTGTAAAGTTTCACTTTTACCGTGGTTTCATAAATCCACACACTTACTTTATTTAGTTTAGTTCTAAATAAGTAACACACGGTGAAGGAAAACATCGTAAGGAAACCTGCACACACCTGCGAAGAAACTCGAAGGTTGTGTGTGAAGTCGACAAACCCGCGCTGGGCCCGCGTGGTCGACTAAGGCCCGATCGCCCTAATTCAGGGTAGGCTCAAAAACCCCTCGGTGGGGACGTATATGAGCTGATAAGATGAAGAAGTAACACAATTCCATTATCAATATAGAGTAGAGGGGTGCGGCGGGCAGGGGCGGGGCGGTGCGGCGGCTGTCGCCATAACCGAGCCGAGTTAACCGCCTCTCCGAGAGTAATTACACTGAACTTCATTTAACTTCCGCAGCTAACTCCAAATACCAGTGCCACTAAGCACTGTACTTACTTTAGTTAGCCCATAACAAAACGATGCAATTTTAAGTAACGGACCGTTGAGAAATGTGTCCAACTTATTCATCTAGCGTTACGTTTTGTTTTAGACGGATTTCGTCGGCAAATGGCTGCATACAGATTTAACTTTTAATGGCACGAGATAGCAAGCAGCGCTCTGGCTGCAGCGAGACTATTTAGTTCGTGAAAGGATTAGCGAAAAAGCGCTTTTCTTTGTGTGTCTTTTCTATTTGTCATGCTTAACGACACAAGGATTATGATAAAGTAGATATGTTTTGTTATACCGAACGAAATTGAACGGGGCTCTCGCTTCTTCGTTTTTTTTTATTATTTTTTTGTTCACAATTGGTAAACCCTTGACAACATCTCACCTGGTGGTAAGTGACGATGTTGCCGAAGATGGAAGCGGGCTTACCAAGATTCCCCAACGCAATGGGGAACTGGCTATCATATCTTCATGCCGGAACACACCAATGATATCAACATTGATATTTGGCGGCAAGACTTAGATAAGATGGTGGTAGCTAGCCAGGCGGGCTTAGAAAATGCCCTTTCACACAACCAAACCAAATCTTACAATTGACCCCGCCGGGGATCGAACCCGCGACCTCCTGTGTAAAGCCAGTGAACTTTGCCCCTGAGCTACGGAGGCGGTTAAAAACCGGCAGTGATTTTATATTAGTAGGTAGGGCTTAGGTATAGATAGATAGGTAAGTCGAAATGTTTGAGCTATCCATGTGAATAGACGTTTCCAATTCCAACATGTATAATGTCGATAAAGTTTTTCCGGAGCTCGCTGAGTGCCTTGTATTCCCGCAGCGGCGTATCTAGGTAACCAAAGGCCCTGGGGCAAAAAATAAACTAGGGCCCCAACTAAACCATTTAAAATCGTTTTTTCCGTATTCGTCGTGTTCCGAATTGCTTAAATTCTAGAGCTTGGTACGGCCAAAGATGACATAAATAGTACGCATAAGTTGCCCACATTTGCATGACATTTGCCCAGTCAAAAAAAAAACGTCAGTTCAGTCGTCCATTCATATCAGTCATTATGTAAGGTTGAAAAATGCAAAACATGGGATATTTTTGAGAATTTGGGAGAATTTTTTTTACTTCAACTTCAATTTATAGTTTGTAAGTCAGAGTCCGAGGGGGCGCCCTGAGCTTGGGGGCCCTTGGGCACTGCCCCGTCCAGCCCTTAGGTAGTTACGCCACTGTATTCCCATCCCTCGAGTGAGCAGCGAAGGCGGGCAGGCGGGTCGGTGCGGCGTACGAGTCGATTCTTTGCGCTTTTCACAACAAATCTAAATAGAAAACCGCCCTCGACCATCAAATGGCGACGAAACGATAAGTCCTGAGTTTTATTAGCCAGATACGATCAACTCGATGTTCGGAAAGCTCTGCAACAGTCACTGCTAAGCGTGCTGCTCGCTGCATTATTCATTTTATTTGCATGGCAATTTTCACTAGTGCCAGTTTTAGTGTTGTAATTATTGTAGGCGCTCGGAGAATTTCAAACAAATGGCAAAACTAGGTCATTCGTATTTATCGTTGTTCACTCACCTGTTTGAAGCGTGATTTTAAAAGTACTAGTTTATGTACAAGTTAAAATTAAGTTAAGTCGTTAAGTCGGTGGCGTACCGGCTAGGGCCGTCGCCTCCTGTCATGGAGGTCGTGGTTCGAATCCTGCCACGTACTAATGTGATTTCGAATTTAGATTTCATATGTACGTTTATCTGACGCTCTTACGGTGAAGGAAAAACATTGTGAGGAAACCTGCACACGCATGCGAAGAAACTTGCAGGTTGTATGTGAAGTCGACCAACACGCACTGGGCCTGCGTGGTCGACTAAGGCCTGAGCACCCTAATTTAGGGTAGACTCGAACCTCTCAGTGGGGACGTATATGAGCTGATATCTGCTGATCATCATATCAGCCGACGGATGTCCACTGCTGGACATAGGCCTCTCCCAAGGATAGCGACGATTTCCATGACGACCGGTTCTGCACTGCCCGCATCCAGCGGCTTCCCGCGACCTTCACCAGGTCATCGGTCCACCGAGTGGGAGGCCTACCTACTCCACGTTTTCCGGTGCGCGGCTCTCTCTATTCTACTGCACCAACGGCCATCTGTTCTACGATCTAAGTGCCCCGCCCACTGCCACTTAAGTTTAGCAATTCTAAAAGCTATGTTGATTACTTTGGTTCTCCTACGGATCGCCTCGTTTCTGATTCGATCACGCAGAGAAACTCCGAGCATAGCACGCTCCATTGCCCTTATATGAGCATATAAGCTGATAGGATGATGTAATTCTTTAAATTATTTGACCAGTTACTACCAAATTATTTGAAGAATTTCATTTAGACTATTTCAATGTTCTAGCTAGCCATTATAAAAAATCTTATAATTTGTGTGTTTCAAACAACTTAGGCCCAATGTGTTTCCATATCGACGGCTTTTTGGTTTGCCTCACGCAAATAGAGAATGATATACCGGGTTGATAGAGTACTGTAGAGATCGTATAGCTCTAGGTTCATTCATTTACATTTCCTTTTGTAAATATGCTATCCGCGGATCGTGTTAAAAAGCTAAGTTTAAATTCAAACCCATAGGTCATTTGCAAGCTTTTCTAAAACAGTTGAGTTTCTTTTCTATTTATTACCGCGAGCCAGAGTAGATGTTACCGCGAGCCAGGGCAGAGGCCCCTGTTCTGAGTATTCATTTTCATAGCAAGAGTGCCACATTAAATTGATCTGGTAATTCTCAAATCAATAATCAGCCAGACGGCGGAGCCCAATTTTTGATGTGAAATAAAGAGTGCTCTACTTCTTACTTCACTATTTATCGCATTTTTAATCATAGAAGATACCCAGCTGAGCATACTCCCGATGACGACTCATTGGTGCATCATAGTACGATATTTTGTATGCCATTCATTGTTTTGCGGCGCAATCACAGAAGAAGAACTATCCCTATCAGGAACCCAAATCCTACACACGGAGAAACTCTCTCCGAGACAAAATCTAGGCAGTCTGAAAATCTCATAATAGACTAAGAGGAGGCGTGGGTAGATGTGGCGTTAACAGGAAAAAGTGAGGTTATTCTAACTAAGAACTAGAGGAGTCTTATGAATCCTTACTTATATTAAAAATGTGTTGTTTGTAATTTGTTTGTTACCTGTTCACGATTTAACACCTCACCAATCTTGACGAAATTAGGCATACATATAGCATATGCCATGAAGAAGTATTTAGGTTACTTTTTATCACGCGAAAATAGCATAGTTTGATAGAGTTCCTGAGGGAACTGAAAAAAATACTCTTTTTTGGTTGATTTCTTTAACATCGCAACGGAGCAACAGATTGTTGTGATTTTTTGCACAGATATGGCTGAGGGGGTGAGAAATTACATATACTACTAATAAGCATAGCCCGAGATAGTCTCCTACGGATCTGGGAAATTCTGAGTTCCAGCCTCGCGCACGTCGGCGTCGCGACAGAACAACGAATTGTCGTGATTTTTTGCATAGAAATAGTTGACGGGGTAGGAAGTGACAAAGACTGCTAATTAGATTAGGCCGATATAGTTCCCAAGGGATCTGGAGGAAACCCTTTTATACGCTCGCAAGCCGCTTTCAAAATGGGGCTTAAGTTCGATTAAAAAAATACAGCGATCTAAATGGGTCTGCCCGACCCGACAACAATAGACAGAATGTCATGGCGCAGAAAAATTAGGAGAGACGACCCGACTTGACGTGGGAAATGACAAAGAAAAAGAAGACAGCGATCTAAATGGGTAGGCGCCAAGTTCCATAGTGGTTCCTAAATCACAGCTACGGAAGTTCAAATTTTGGAATTCTCCAAAATAATAGAGAATGTACAACGGTTTTCAGTGGCTTAAAAAAATGCTATGTTTTGTGCTACTAAATGTTCTAACTTGGCAAGTTTAAATAGTGAAGGCGCCAATCAAGCAAAGCTTACTTTTTTAAAAGTAAATATTAATATAGTATAAAATTGGATAGTGAAAACGTTATTTGGCTTCTCCTATAAATATTTCTATTTGGAGTTCCGCAGCTATGATTTAGGAAACACTATAGAACTTAATTGGCACCTACTACCTACCCATTTAGATCGCTGTATTTTTTAAAATCGAACTTTGCCCCATTTTACATTTTTGTTTTGTTGGGATATCATACGATATTATGAACTATTTATACTAATTTCCTAAGTTTATTAACCTATATATATATATTATTCCAATGAGAGAGTGGTGGTAAGGAACCCAAATTTCGTGAGTCCGACTCGAACTTGGCCAGTTTTTCTTTTTTCTTTGTATACGCCTATTAACCTACCTAAATGCCAAACCAGTTTCTAAGTCACAATTAAGGTTGTCTGGAAGAGATCGCTTGTTAGCGATAAGACCGCCTATATGTACAACTACCTTAATCATATTTTTTTCTCTTATGTTGTGCAATAAAGTGTTTTTAATCAATCAATCAATCACCTGGAAATAGCGCGCATATAGTCTATAATTTTGATAAATAGTTATGGTAAAAACCCTAATTTCGCAAGTCCGACTCGTATTTGGTCAGTTTATCGACTTTTTTTCTTTGTATATGCCTAATAAATATATATACTATGTACTGTACTAACAACTTTATCTCGATGGCAAATTTCAAGTTTATTAGTTATCTGGAAGTGGTCTACATATTTTGCTGAGTAGTGCTGATACGGAATCCTTAGCGCGCGAGTACGACTCACACTTGGCAGTTTTTTGAATTTTACATTGTATACGTCCAATAACGTAAATTTCTAGTTTCTAAGTCACCTGGAAGTGGTGTACATATGAGTGAATGAGTGAGTGAGTCATAAAAATAGGGATTTTCGGACGTTAATATATCAGAAATTGTAAAAGATATACTTATGAAAAATTGGGATTCCAGGTGATCGAGGGGGTCTAACTAGACATGCAAAATAGCAAGTGTGTAAGTCAAACATTTTTTAAGAGGTAGGTCGAAAGTGGCCCGAAATGGTTCGTGTCACCTTTTTCTTTTTGAACTTGGCGGACACACTGCCGTGTGTCTAATTCTTTGCCGCTACGCAGAACCAAACATAATTGAATGAAAGAACACAGTTACCTTTTTACCGTACAGGTAAAACGGCTAATCAATCGTCAAACAATTCGTCAAGTCGTCGACTACAATTTGTTGAGTCAAAGCACACCCTGGACACTTCATAAAACGGGCCAGAAATGACATTTCAAAACACGAATGAAAGAACAAACAAAATGGCGGTGAAATCCTATACGTTCGACAACTTAACTGTAACCAATCTGTATCAACCTGGGTGACGAGGGGGTGAGGTCGCAACCTAGAGAGCGTCAGGGCGTGTCTATACTGTATGTTAGTACTAATCATCATTACAGCTCATATACTGAGGGGCTCGAGCCTACCCTGAATCAGGGCGGTTAGGCCTTAGTCGACCACGCGGGCCCAGTGCGGGTTGGTCGACTTCACACACAACCTTCGAGCAGTGCAAACCTTGTGCAGGTTTCCTCACGATGTTTTCCTTCACCGTTAAAGCAATCGGTAAGTACGTACGTAAGTTTTTGAAAAACTCATTGGTACATTGGCCGTCAAGATTTGAACCCGGTACCTCTGGTTAGATGGACCGAGTCGTTACCGGTTGAGCCACCGACGCTATTTACTAACCAGTACTAATATAATATACATATACATAATAATTTATTTATTTATTCAAGTAACAAAGACTTACAATTTGTTAGTAGGTGACTTATCCTAGGTGTTAGTAGTTAATTAAATAAATTAAAATTCCATTAAAATATTGCTTAACTGCTGGGGACGTGGAGTCCGCAGCAGTGAAGCATATAGGGGCAGTCAATATATATATAGTCAGTATATACTTTGGTCAAAGTGTGTTCAAAGTGCAAGGTCTATAGTTAGTGCATACAGAATCTCGTAAGGCTTCCTTACGAGCTACTCCCACGCCACGTGAAAATTGTAATAGAGTGAGGCTTTTAACGTAATTGATGCATTAGGGGCCGTGCCTCGGAGGTGATAATAATGGCAGCTACCTGTGTCACTGTGAAAGGGTCGGCACCTCTTTTGATTTCACGGAGTGTGCATTTTTGGACTTGTACGTAATACGAAGTTAGTGCTTTTTACTTTTAAGCGACCGAGCGTAGCTTAGAAAGTACTATCACTGTGATTTTTTTTCAATATTTATCAACAATTTGTATTGTGCCGGTAGTATAGGAACAAAAAGTGGCCAAGTGCATGTCAGACCACGCGCATAGTAGGGTTCCGTCGTTGTTTTTTTATTATTTATTCATAGAAACAAACAGTCACTTAAATAATACCCTGACTGAGGCCGCTAGTTCATATCTGCGGAAATGCAAATTTTAAGTTTTTTAATTTTCATATTTTAAATATTTTTATTCAATTCCATTCAATATATTTATTCAAAATAGGTGCAAATTAAACTCTTTCTGATAGTCATAAAATAATAATAACAATGTAATTTGTGAAGAATCAAGAAATAAACAATAATTAATTAGTTAATAACGTCAAAATTAAATCCTTGATATAAACCAGATTATGTCGTTAGAACATGAAAACAATATGACACAAAAAGTTATACATAAAAATCATTAAATACATTTAACAAGACAGCACCCGGTCACGAGTATAACGCGAGTGTCAGCCATCGCTCCCATCAACCATATTAGAGGGAAAGGAACGTGCCGGCTCCCGATGCGCCACCATCCGCACGAACATTTAAACGAGCATGCACCATTTAATTTTATTCTTTTCTATTATAACCATTGTGTAATATGAATGCCATACGATAAATAAATATATAAAACATATTGCTTCAGTATAGACCTACAGTTTCCTTAATTGTCAAAGTATTATATTTAGAAAAATCCATCGCTGTGATAGATGCACGATGCATACGTCGCAATTCAACAGAATACAAAAGAAGAAACCAAATTATTCAATGCGTCCTTAAGTAAGTTATATCCGCCTCCGTAGCTCAGAGGCAAAGTTCACTGGCTTTACACAGGAGGTCGCGGGTTCAATTCCCGGTGGGGTCACTTTGTAAGACTCGGTTTAGTTGGTGGTAGGGCATTTTGTAAGCCCGCCTGGCTAGCTACCACTATCTTATCTAAGTCTTGCCGCCAAACATCAGTGTTAAAAACATTGATGTGTTCCGGCATGAAGATAAGATAGCCAGTTCTCCATTGCGTTGGTGAATCTTGGCAAGCCCGCTTCCATCTTCGGCATCATCGTCACTTACCATCTGGTGAGTTGATGCCAAGGGCTTACCAATAGTAAATAAAAAATAATATAGAAAAACCGGCCAAGTGCCAGTCAGAACTGCACACATAGGAATTCCATACTATCATACTAGATGGCGCTAGTTTCTTCACGTTTAAAAAAAAACGTTTTTTGTATGGACACTTTCACTTTTGCTAATTTTTAGTATTTGTTCTTATAGCGGCAACAAAAAAATATCATCTGTGAAAATTTCAACTGTATAGGTATCACGGTTCATGAAATACAGCCTTGTGACAGATGGACAGACAGACGGACAACAAAGTCTTACTAATAGGGTCCCATAGCCTTTGGGTAGGGAACCCTAAAAATGGAGTTTAATTTTTACTTGACCCTTAAATTTGTACAAAGAAGAAGAAAACATATCAACATCCATGAGGTGATCATTATAAAACTTACATCTGTCACGCTTTCCTTAAACCCATGGTCCGATTGTCATTTTTTTAATGATAATTGTCGACGGATTCTGAGCAGCCCAATAATAAAAAAACTCAAGATGTAAAAATCTTTAAAATGACTTTAAAAACTTTGATGAAACTTTTTTTTTCAATTTTTTTCTTCAATTGATAAACCCATGGCATCATCTCACCTAATGAGAAGATGGAAGCGGGCTTACCAAGATTCGCCAACGCAATGGGGATCTGGCTATCTTATCTTCAAGCTTGAACACATCAATGTTGTTAACACTGATTTTTGAAGGCAGGACTTAAATAAGATGGTGGTAGCTAGCCAGGCGGGCTTAGAAAATGCCCTTCCAACAAAACCGAGTCTTCAAAGTTAGACTCCGCCGAGAATCGAAACCGCGACCTCCTGTGTAAAGCGAATGTACTAACCCTTACGCCACGGAGGCGGTTAAAAATATGGACCGAAAGAAACAATATAAGTATATCAAACTCACGAAAAAAATTGCTCTAAAAATCAGTGTTAACAACATTGATGTGTTCCGGCTTGAAGATGAGATAGCCAGTTCTCCATTGCGTTGGGGAATCTTGGTAAGCCCGCTTCCATCTTCGGCATCATAGTCACTTTCCACCAGGTGAGATGATGACATGGGCTTACCAATTGTGAATAATAATAAAAAAGTTCCTAGGTACTTTATCGTTGTATTATTTATTATACATATTTGAATATATTTAATCTGCCAAGGGTTGTCTGGAAGAGATCGCTGTTAGTTAAAAGACCGCCTTTGTTACACTTTAGTCCGATAAAACCATATTGTAATTATTCCTTGTGTGTAATAAATCATTTATACATACATACATACATACTTTATAGGTAGGAAACATCGCGTTTTATTTTCTCGCAATATTGCTTTGTAAAATTGCCAAATGTTTCGATCATTTTCAGCAAATATCAGACTTTGGACTACTTTTGCTATTTGTGGAACAAATGACTTGGTCCCATCCTCCGCGGTGGGGTGGCCCTTCCCCGTCAGCGGGGCAGATGGGAAAATTGTTTCATTGACCCCGGGAGCCCCGGCCTCGGCGTTAAACGGGGCTGAAAGCACAGTCCAGTGTGATACATCCCGGTGCGCGGTCACCACTTGAAAACTTTACTGTTCGAACGGCCAGAGCTGCAGGCACGCTCACCTACCTGGAGAGTAGGTAGTGGTTCTCTTCCACGAGGCACTTGCCTTGCAGAGTACCAGGACAAGCGTCTTGGCGACAAGGCCTACTGTAGTTTGTCCTTGCCCTCGCCTAATGGCGCTGGCAGGAATAGCGGCCCTCACTATATGACCCAGCTGTCAGTGAGTGGGGACGCTATATCATAAACCTGGTAGTTTAGCGTATCTGGTAGATGTGCGAGAGGGAATGTACCAACGGCCAGACTGGACAGGTGCGATAAGCGCCGGGAAGTGAGCTTGCCTACAGCTCCGGTACCATACTGGAGATGTGGGAGCTAGCTTCTTTGGCGTCTCGAGCGGGGATCGAACCGCGAGCAGCGAAAGCCGCGGGAGGTGAGCGTGCCTACAGCTCCGGTACCTACCTGAAGAGTAGGTAGTATGGTCTCTTCCACGAGCCACTTGCCTTGCAGAGTACCAGGACAAGCGTCTTGGTGGCAGGACCTACCGTAGTTAGTCCTTGTGCTCGCCTCACAGCGTTGGCCCTCACTATATTACCTAGCTGTAAGTGAGCAGGGACGCTATATCATAAACCTGGTTATTTAGCGTATCTGGTAGGTATACGAGAGGGTATGTCCCAACGGCCAGACAGGTACGATGAGACTGGATAGGTGCGATAAGCGCTGGGAAGTGAGCTTGCCTACAGCTCGGGTACCATACTGGAGATAAGGGAGCCAGCTTCTCTGGCGTCCCGAGCGGGGATCGAACTGCGAGCAGCGAATGCCGCGGGAGGTGAGCGTGCCTACAGTTCCGGTACCTACCTGGAGAGTAGGTAGTATGGTCTTTTCCACAAGCCACTCGCCTTGCAGAGTACCAGGACAAGCGTCTTGGCGGCAAGACCTACCGTATAGTTGGTCCTTGCCCTCGCCTCACGGCGGCGGCGTTGGCAGGAATAGCGGCCCTCACTATGTGACTTAGCTGTCGGTGAGTGGGGACACTATATCATAAACCTGGTAGTTTAGCGTATCTGGTAGATATACGAGAGGGAATGCCCCAACGGCCAGACTGGACAGGTGCGTTGAGACTGGACATGTGCCATAAGTGCTGGGAAGTGAGCTTGCCTACAGCTCCGGCACCACACTGGAACTGTGGGAGCCAGCTTCTTTGGCGTCCCGAGCGAGCAGCGAAAGCCGCGGAAGGTGAGCGTGCCTACAGCTCCGGTACCAACCTGAAGAGTAGGTAGTATGGTCTCTTCCACGAGCCACTCGACTTGCAGAGTGCCAGGACAAGCGTCTTGGCGGCAAGACCTACCGTAGTTGGTCCTTGCCCTCGCCTCACGGCGGCGGCGTTGGCAGCAATAGCGGCCCTCACTATGTGACCTTGCTGTCGGTGAGTGGGGACGCTATATCATAAACGTAGTTTAGCGTATCTGGTAGATATACGAGAGGGACATGTCCAAATGGCCATCTGTTTTACGAGGATTAACGAACGGAGCAATATGGAAAGTAATTTTAGAAATAGTTTATAGCATTTACATACGTACAGTAAGTACGTAAGTGTCTAGTAAACTGTTAGAGAGGAAATATTAAAGGAGATTATGAAAATGACAAAGATATGTATACGAGTATGTTGATTCTATAACAAATACCATTACCTGAGACTATAATCTGAATCATGACATCATTTGTAATTTATATTAAGTTTTTTTTTGACTATTTAAAAGTGTGTGTAAGCACCTATTTAAAATATATTATTTTTGATTTTTAAAATTAGATTTTTTGATTTTATCAATTTGTATGGATCGTTTTGTTTGGCGTTAATTGGAAACGCTAAACACGTTAAAAAACCGACTTCCATCGCAATCACTTGGTACAATTTTGGATGATTATATTTGATTTTTGTATTTTTTTAAAAAAAGAACTTACAAAAATCGCTCCACAATCTGTGAAAATAATATGTACAATCTGAAAAAAACATACAGCCTAATTAAAAACCTCCGCCTTTTGGAAGTCGGTTGAAAATGCGTCATCATCATCATCATATCAGCCGAAAATCGTCCACTGCTGGACAAAGGCCTCCCCCAAGGATGTCCACACGACGACCGGTCCTGCGCTGCCCGCGTCCATCGGCTTCCCGCAATCTTCACCAGGTCGTCGGTCCACCGCGTGGGAGGCTTGCCTACGCTACGTTTTCCGGTGCGCGGTCGCCACTCGAGAACTTTACTGCACCATCGGCCATCTGTTCTACGAGCTATGTACCCGCCCACTGCCACTTTAGTTTAGCGATTCTGTGAGCTATGAAAATGCGTTACTTTTAGATTATATCTATTTATAATATGTTTAATGAAAGGAAAATTAAATAATTTGGTAGCGATGCGGTGTATGGAGTTAGTTAGTGAGTAAGTAAGATTAAATTTTCCATTTGCGTCCTCCTTCCGGGCACAGGTACGGCGCCAGGCGGTGCCGGGGGCCGGGGCGCAGCGCCGCGCGGCTCCTAGTGCTCTGATGAATTGCCCCATAAATTGCAGCTTACCCCCATCTCCATCTGCGAGACGTGTTCATGCTTCAAGACATTTTGAGTGCTGTGTGTAATGTGTCCTATTTTTCAAGTACTTAGTGTAATAGTGCTACCGGGGATGGGCCACACGTGTTTTCAATTACAGCAGTTCATTTGTCGTAACTATGTTTTTACAACGTTGTAGTTCACCATTTTGTTCCTTACAAATAACTTATGAACAATTTAACTAAAACCGGCCAAGCGCCAGTCTGAACCGCACCCAAAGGGTTATGTACCATCATACTAGATGGCGCTAGTATAAAAGATTCCCAAGATTTCTTCACATTTAAAAAAAACACGTTTTAGTATGGAGACCCCTTATGTTTTCACTGTTTTTAATTTTTAGTATTTTTTGTTATAGCGGCAACAGAAATACATCATCTGTGAAAATTTCAACTGTATAGCTATCACGGTTCATGAAATACAGCCTGGTGACAGACAGACAGACAAACAGACGGACGGACAGCGGAGTCTTAGTAATAGGGTCCCGTTTTTACCCTTTGGGTACGGAACCCTAGAAATTATGTCTCGCTATACTGAATCTACACCACAAGGGTTTTAAACGACGAGCACTGCTACTGTCTATAAATAATATAACATCTAAGGAAATGAAGAAAGAAAAACCGAGACATTTTATATAAGGAAAATTGTGTCACGAAAAGCGCTCTACAGGCAAAATGAATTTTATCCATTTACTTAAAAGAAAATGTTTTAATTGCCCTCTAAAATGCTTTCACACGTTAATGTTGGCTTTACGTGTTTGGATGTTTGTTGAGTTCGGATGTTGCTCCGTCAATCTTTGCGTTTTCATTACGGGCTGTAATTTCCAGGCCAGGAAATTAAACTCACCATGTCACAGTAAAAGGAGCTCCTCTGATGTACGAGTATTTGGTGTCTACTGAGACCTTACAGTGTGTGGAATATGTAATTACATGTTTAAACAAACTCTGAACTTGTTAAAACCGCAAAATTTTGCAATTTGACTGGGTAAAATACGCGTCATTCATTTTGTGTTGATTATTTTACCTGATTTTGTGGTATCGATTTGAGTATCATGTTTGTTACGTCAAACGAATAGGGATGACGACAGTATCAGAAACAAATTATGAACTCTTGATCACTAAATTGCCCTCCTACTTAAACTTCGGAAAACCTTACTCGTTTTGTTTTCTATCAAGTCTTCAATTTTTCATTCACCAAAATCACAAAATGAGTATTTAAATGACGCTGCTAAACTACGACGTCACGCCTAGGTATTTCAAACATTTTTAGAACGATTATGCGAGCGAGGCCGCGGCCAAAAGCTAGTTTTAGTATAAACAGAGTTTAATTTTGTAAATAAAGTGATTATCAACTTGGTGTTGAATCTTAACTGTTCTCCACCACACGCTCCCTGATAGCGTCCTACCCTGTGGCCAAGACTAGCCGGTCAGCCTGAGTCATCAAATCAGCTCATATACGTCCCCACTGAGGGGCTCGAGCCTACTCTGAATTAGGGCGCTCGGGTCTTAGTCGACCACGTGAACCCAGCGCAGGTTGGTCGACTTCACACACAACCTTCGAGTTTCTTCGCAGGCGTGTGCAGGTTTCCTCACGATGTTTTTCCTTAACCGTAAGAGCGTCGGATAAACGTACATATGAAATCGAAATTCGAAAACACATTGGTACGTGGCAGTACTCAAACCACGACCTACTGAGGTAGCGGCCCTGTCCGTTACGCCACCAAGCCTTAGTACGCTAGTTCTTATTTAATATATATACTGTGGCCTTAGGCTTGTCAGTCGTCGTTGGTGAATCTACCCGATTGACAGTGAGAAAATCCCCATCCAACAATCTTGATCCTTCCTGGTCACAAATATCCTGCACTTATTTATACATGTCGTAGCTATTTTCAGAATAGAATAGAACATCTATTATTTAGAGCACAGTACAAGAGTTCCCAGGTACAATAGGGGATCGGACTGCTAGTCATTTGAGTTACTTTTTATGATCGGTCAAAAACGAAATTTTGTTCCAAAAATGTTTGAAATATGTTTGTGGGTACAAGTGACGTCATAGATTTTTAGCGTCATTGACAAACTTATTTTGTGAATTTGATCACTTAAAAATTGAAGTCGTGATGGAAAAACAAAACAAGTAAGGTTTTTTGAAACTTCAAGAGGAGAGCAATTTACGAAATCATATTTCAGATTTTATTTTTGATGCAGTCCGATCCCCTATTTATAGACAAATAAACTATAAAAATGGCTGATTAACCGCCTCCGTGGGGTAATGGTTAATCTATTCGCTTCACACCAGGAGGTCGCGGGTTCGATCGCCGGAGGGGTCAGCTATGTAAGACTCGGTTTGGATGGTGGTAGGGCATTTAATAGCCCGCCTGGCTAGCTACTACCATGGTATCTAAGTCTTTCCGCCAAACATCAGTATTAACATCATTGATGTGTTTCGACTTGAAGATAAGATAACCAGATCTCCATTGCGTTGGCCCGCTACCATATTTGGCATCATCTTCAGCAACCATCAGGTGAGATGATGCAGTAATAGGATTATCAATTGTGGAATAAAAAAGACGTGTGGCACTCGGGGACTGCCGCGGTAAAGCTATTGCATAGCAGTTTTTATCAACGCAATTATAATTATTTATTTATGCAGTATTTACCAGTACCATATATTATATTCCTTGGGGCGCGGGATGTTTATGTAATAAATTAACACTAAGAAAGTTCATCATCATCCGCCATCACCATCCGCCATCATCAATTGCCATCATCAATCGCCATCATCAATCGCTATCATCAATCGCCATCGCCATCACCATCGCCATCATCATCATCATCATGATGGATAGATAGATGGCACTGTAAGTTTTTTAGAAATCAATTTTTTTTTTGGGGTGTCAGGTTTTATTTTCGTTACGAAATTTCTTGATTCGGTCCCCTCAAAGCCCACGATAAAGGCTATACAATAGCTTAAAAAAAGTACTGTGCACTAAAAAGGTACTGGCTCAGCATATGCTACAGCGCTGTTAGTATGGTTAGGTTAGGGCAAGTGGGCCAAGGGACTTAGGGTCGTAAGGTTAGGGCTGTAGGACCTTACCCTTTATTGGTTTACCCTCTCCATAAAACAGTTGTGTGGCTTTGAGTAACCCCACATTACTCTACAAAGCCCATAACTGGACTGTAAGTATTATTAATAAATTCAAATTCAAATTAATTTATTTGTGATCATAAGTAAATGTTCAGGTGTTAAACAAAATGTCCTGTCCTTTATGACGTAGAAAATTAGAATTAAAAAAAAACAGATAAATCGTGAAAAGGCACACAATAAATTTCAGAAAACAGTAATAAAGTAATGTCAAAATAAATTCTTATGTCATATTAAACCAAACCTAAAATTCAAAATAGTATATCAATGGATTTATCAAAGTAATATAGTTAAGTTTTATTCTTCAACCAAAGATGCTCAATAAAATAAAAAAACTAACCATAATTCATCACGTTGGCCTATCGTAGGTATAGTTGTGATTTACAGGTTACAAATTAGTCATGCCTTTGTATTCATACTGTGGTCATTCAGGGTACCTACTAACCGCAATCTTGGCCGTAACCACACAAGTGGATATTTCCCTTTAAGTAAAGGACCGTCAAGGATATTTTGGAGATAAATTAGTCGGCCTCTATCCTTAGTATTCCAAGGTATTGCCGGCGCGACGACGCGACGTTTGGGATCGAGACCGGGGCCGGGCGATATTAGTGCTGTCATCGAGTTTGTGGTCTCACCTTCCTGTAATACCTGTTGAACAGGTACATATTATGTCAACCCTAAACACAATGCAATGAAAGTTAATTTGTCTTGAATTGTTGTGTGGAATGTCTTGTGGAACTTAAGTATTCCAATGAGATTTAAATTGTAACGTAAAGTGTGAAGGACGTAAAAGTAATGGTCTTCATCATTACAATCATCATCATCATATCAGCCGAAAAACGTCCACTGCCGGACAAAGGCCTCCCCCAAGGATTTCAACGACGACCGGTCCTGCGCTGCCCGCATACATCGGCTTCCCGCGATCTTCACGACCGGTATTACTTTTACGTCCCCACCGAGGGGCTCGAGCCTACCCTGAATTAGGGTGATCGGGCCTTAGTCGACCATACGGGCCCAGTGCGGGTTGGTCGACTTCACACACAACCTGCGAGTTTCTTCGCAGGCGTGTGCAGGTTTCCTCACGATGTTTTCCTTCACCGTAAGAGCGTCGGATAAACGTACATATGAAATCTAAATTCTAAATCACATTGGTACGTAGCAGGATTCGAATCACGACCTCCCGGACAGGAAGCGGCGGCGCTAGCCATTACGCCAGCGACGCTCTATAATTTATATCCCATTGGAATACTTAAGTTCTACCAGACATTCCACACAACAATGGCTTCATGTTTTGCAATTAATTACTAATGATGTTAACATCATGTTTAGCAATGCACTCGTTTATTATACAGGGTGTAACAAAATTGGTCTAGGTCACGTTAACTGGGGCTTCTACATCATCATCTTCTTCATCATCATACTGAATAAGTTTTCCCAAGGACCCCATGTAGTCAATTCTAGAAAAAAAATTGAACCCTTCATATAAAAATGCACAAAATCGGTAGATCAGCTGATCGATTTGTATGAAAAATTAAATATTTTTTATGCGATTTCAGCAGTCATAGAACGAAAATTAGAAGCCCCAGTTAACAGGACCTACACCAATTTTGTAACACCCTGTAAACAAAGTGAGTGGTAAAACGACGGAAGCATTTAAGGAGGTGAAGAAGATGAAATTCAATTCATAAAAAACAATGCCCCATCAGGCAATACCCCGGTGACCCTGCAGATTTGTTCATCCTTCGATACGACGCTACCGACTGGGTGAAGAACTAAAGAATAGTTTTTTTTGAATAGTTTCAACAAAACAAGCCATACGAATAAATAAAAAGTAAAAAATACGAGTGTGCTTTAGACCACACGACTGAAGTATAGTTTATAGTTATTTTAAATAGTCGTCACTAACTGTAACGTAGTAACCGTTTGTTTTCCAAATGAAATAAAAAATAATATAATAATAGCCGCCAGAATCAAAATGGGTGGTGGGCTTTGAGTATACGTACTGAGGTGGCCGGGAATTACATCCTTCGGATAGGTCATCTTTGGTCCCATATATTACACTATCAAAACATAAAGGTCATATTTTGTTCCATTTTTTTTTAATTTGTACAGTTTGGCAGCCTCTATAAAAATAAACATTGACATGCACAACTGAGGAAGGATATCTGAATATCCTGGCTGCAACATCAACTTATCATGCAGCGTTGTATAACCAAAGAGAATGTATGACTGCCATTTTTCATTTTATTCTATATTGGTATAACTCTTCGCAGGCGTTCAATACAAAGCTGTAACACTTTTTGACGGGATTTGGAACTGTATGAAAGTAAATACTTAGTCTTCAGAAAATAATCAAATCTTTTTAGTCATATGGAGGCATAGACTAGTTTATGAAGAGAGTTTTTTATGTCTTCTGAAAATGATCAAATCTTTTTTATCTTACATGTTTGTTTCGATTGTTCTGACAACCGATATTGTTGCCTTGGCAACCGATTATATTGGTAAACAAAAATAAATAGTATCTCGTCAAGCGTGCGTAAAGAAGTTTTACTTTAAAAACGAAATTAAATAACGAAAAAAATGAGAGGAAGAGAAAAAGAAACGAGTGTGCTTTAGACCACACAACTGATGTTAAACTTCTTTAGCCTATATGTATGGAAGTTAATACTTAGTCTTTAGAAAATAATCAAATCTTTTTTGTCATATGGAGGTATAGACAGCTTATTATCCTCTGAAAATGATCAAATCTTTTTGTCTTATATGTTGGTTTTGATTGTTATTACTACCGATATTGTTCCCATGGCAACTGATATTGTTGGTAAACAAAAATAAATAGTATCTCTCTTCCTATCTTCACTAATTTATATATCCCTCTCAACTTCCGTTTGCCTCGCCGGATCAAACTTCCGTAACGCTCTCGTCACGCATCCACTAGCTTACTCCCCAAGTCAAGCGTGCGCATAGAAGTTTTACTTCAATTGTGCGCGTGCACTGCTCTCTCTTGCTCCTACAGTCATAAGAAACGTATATCTCTCTCTTTCTATGTTCACTAACTTATATCTCCCTCTCAACTTGCCTTCGCCTCGCCCGATCAAACTTCCGTAACGCTCTCGTCGCGCATCCACCAGCTTACTGCCCAAGTCTAGCGTGCGTAAAGAAGTTTTACTTCAATAATATTAATAATTATATAGTTATTTACTTATTATGAAGTAACTGTAATAAATAACTACATATCTAATAATAAATCCTATTGCTTTGTCAATTTAAATATACGACAAATGAAGTAATCATAGTATGAAACGTATGATATACTAACTCAGAGAGAGGCCATGATTGAGCGCGTGAACCTAACACTCAAGGCATTCTCTGACTGGGGCGATGCCAATCTTGTTAAGTTAATGCCTCTAAAACGCAGGCGTGTCTATTTACTGCAAAAATGAGTCCTTCCGAAAAATGAATCTATCCAGTCTCCGACCATCTTGAGCTCCTTGGCGTATATTTCACATCCGATCTAAATTATGGGAGATACATTGAACCCAAGGCAAAAAAGGCTGCCAAAAACGAGACTTTACTTCACACCAGTGCAACAACAAACTTCTAATATTATACCAAGATCAAGTTCGGTCATGCATGGAGTGCTGCTCTCACTTATGGGGCGGATCGGTTCGTTACCAGCTAGATGCCTTGGGTTCTATCGACCGACGTGCTAGGACACTCATTAGCGACAAGGAACTTGTATCAAACAGGCTCCAAAGCCTCGAGCATAGCAGAAAAGTTGTCTGTCTATCGGTGTTCTACAGGATTCATTACGGAGAGTGTGCCCTCATTCCCCCCTCTCCATTTTATCATCGGACGACCAGGCGCGGAGGGCGGTTCCACCCCTTGGTTGGTAATGTTCCACCTTTACGCACGAAGCGTCTTGCTTCTTCGTTTATCATGCGAACGGCCAAGGAGTGGAATTCCCTGCCGGCGTCTGTGTTCCCCGATTCGTATAATTTATGAATTCAAGACGAGAGTAAATAGGCACTATTTAAGCTTGCGTGTTACATCCTCGGCTGCATCGACACTTACCATCAGGTGAGATGCAGCCAAACGCACTCAAATATAAAAAAGAGAGCTTCCCATGCATCTTTTTACAAAAAGGCTAAAAACTTGGCTCATTGACACATGTTTTTACTAAGAGAATTTTTGGGGACTTAATTTTATAATATAACATAATTAATGTATTATTTTAATATTGGAAAGTTTGACATAGATTTATTATTTGACATTAATGGTATGATAATATAATTTTAGTTTGACATTGTGACTGCATGCTATTATAATTTAATTACTTATTTCTGTTATTTCTTAGTTCAGGTGAGATAATGCCAAGGGCTTACCAATTGTGAATAAAAAATAAATAAAAAAAAAACAATACAAAGTTTAATTATTTTTTTTAAATAAATTTTGCTCGCCATAGGTCTTGGCGAATCTTTAATGCAGTTCAAATATATTTTGTGTGTACCATGGTTGAGCGAAAAAATATTTCATTTCATTTGGCTCGTTTATTTTTTTAAAAAACTATCAAAAAAAAATTAGGGGATAGTTATAAAAAAAAACCGGCCAAGTGTGAGTCAGAACCGCACACAAAGGGTTCCGTACCATCAGTTTCTTTACGTTTAAAAAAAAACACGTTTTGTGTCCCGGGGTCCCCTTTTTTTTTACTTTTTCTAGTTTTTAGTATTTATTGTTATGTAGCGGCAACACAAATACTTCATCTGTGAAAACTTAACTGAACCGTGAGTTCATGAAATACAGCCTGGTGACAGACAGACAGATGGACGGACGGATGGACAGTGAGGTCTTCGTAATAGGGTTCCGTTTTAACCCTTTGGGTACAGAACCCTATAAATCAATAATGCCAATTCTATATAAGCGTTCGATGTTCAAAGGTAGCTAATACAGATTAAACCAATTTTTATTATTTTCATTATTACTAGCTGTTTCCCGCGGCTTCACCCGCGTGGACAACATTTCTATAAGTTTTCGAGGGTGTGCAGTGCGCGAGCCGAAGCGGCTCGTGAGCTTGGAAAAAAGTATAGCCTATGTGTTAATCCAAGTCTTAATCTGTCTACCTATCAAATTTCAGCCAGATCCGTTTAGTAGTTTTTGCGTGAAAGAGTAACAAACATACATCCATATAGTCTTACAAACTTTCGCGTTTATAATATTAGAAGGATTAGTAATGGAGCACGACTTAGGTAGTTACAGTGGGCATAGGTTTGAAATGAGGATGTGTGCGTACAATTAAATTTATTATGTGAATTAAAGATAAAATGTAAGACCTAAAAATAAAATAAGAATTAGAAAACGATACACACTTAAATTTAAAATAGAAATCACAGAAAAAACACTAAGATACCCTACCCAAAATTGGTCTTATATAAGAGAGAATTACTTTATTTAATTTATTTTATTTAGTAATTAATATGAATGATGAATATAGTTTTAATTTTTAATGATATTGTCAGATGGGTGACAGCGCATGCTTGGAAAAGAAATAAATGGAATGATGACTTGGTGACAATGAGACCCCCTCGGGAGTATACTCTTTCGAATAAAAAAATAATTTTAAAAATCGATTCACAATCGGCGGAGATATCGCGTAACAAACATACAGAAAAAAACATACAGTTGAATTGAGAACCTCCTCCTTTTTGAAGTCGGTTGAAAAGAAGGTCGGATGATGGAAGAAAGAATAACAGTGCACCGCGCTACAGTAACTCACACTAGGCGAATGCAAAGTGGTATCTACCAGCTACTGATAATACTAAGTAATTGCTTCACTAAATAAACAATCTCCACGAATTATGCGTCCACAAGCGATTCATCGCAGATCGCAGGGTCAAATAATACTGGCAGGGTCGTCCCAGACGTCGCGTCGGCGTCCTTTCGCAATGAATTAACGCGAACGAGAATTTCCTGTTGTTAAGTTCTCTGCTAGCTGAGCAACGACCTAGGTACGACTTCGACGATTTTAATCACAGTTCACTACAAATCAGTGTTGCCAGATGCAAAAACACAAAATACAGTAACATAACTTGAAAATTACAGTGTTCCCATACAAAATTATCAAATATTTACAGTGTTTGTATGAAAATAATATTTAAAAAATTACAGTGTTTGTATGAAATTCACAAAATTAATTACAGTACATAACAGGAAAACACAGTAAATCCGCTGTAATTACAGTGCATCTGGTAACACTGCGACAAATACAGGGTGACTGATTAGACGACGGACGCATTTTAAGAGGTCAATCAGAAGACGAAACTGATCAATTTATTCCAAGGCACCAATGGTCAATTCACAAATGGTAAATTCAAAAAATGTTCGACTTCTCATACAAAGTTGGCTATTGAACTGATCAGTTTGTATGAAAAGTCTTTTTTTGTGAGAATTGACCATAGGTTTCTTCAGAAAAGTTGTTCAGTTTCGCCTTCTGATTCACCTTCTAAAATGCGTCCATCGTCTAACTAGTCACCCTGTATAGAGGGAAATTCAATGATTTTATTCACAGGGAATATTGAGGAAGAACTTGTTGAACGACAGACACATTTAAGGAGATGAACGAGACGAGAATTTAAATCATATCTACATTCTTCATATCAGCGTCGGTGGCTATTTAAGGAGATGAACGAGACGAGAATTTAAATAACATATCTACATTCTTCATATCAGCGTCGGTGGCGTAATGGCTAGGGCCGCCGCCTCCTGTCCGGGAGGTCGTGGTTCGAACCTGACACGTACCAATGTGATTTCGAATTTAGATTTCATATGTACGTTTATCCGACGCTCTTACGGTGAAGGAAAACATCGTGAGGAAACCTGCCCACGTCTGCAAAGAAACTCGCAGGTTGTGTGTGAAGTCGACCAACCCGCACTGGGCCCGCTTGGTCTCGACTAAGGTCCGATCGTCCCAATTCAGGGTAGGCTCGAGCCCCTCGGTGGGGACGTATATGAGCTGATATGAATGAATGAATGAAATCTACATTCTAAAATCTTGACTTGACCAATTTTGTTCATCTTATAGGCACCTAATACAGGTGTAAAAAAATTGGTGTAGGTCCCGTTAAATGGGGCTTCTACTCATCATACTGAACAACTTTTGTTAAATGACCTTGCTGAAATCGAAAAAAACCAATTTTCAATCTTCATACAAATCGATCAGCTGATCGACCAATTTTGTTCATTTTTGTATGGTGGGTCAAAATTTTTTTTGAGTAAGGATTGGGTTCTGTGGGGAAAGTTGTTCAGTATGATGAGTAGAACCCCCAGTTAACGGTTCTTTCACCAATTGGCTAATCAATTTGTATGAGAAGTGTTTTTTTTCCACTGACCGTTTTGACCATTTTGACTGTAGGTTACCGCATTTACCGGTTAAACTGCATGATTACCGGGTATACTGCATAGGTTAGGGGTGATACCACAGTGTCTCAAGACTGTGTTGTATGTGTTGACATACTAAAACGAGACATGGTCACTTACTATACACCTCATAAGAAGGCTCAAGGTCACCCAAAGGACAATGAAGAGTGCTATGCTCGGAGTTTCTCTGCGTGATCGAATTGGAACGAGGAGATCCGTAGAAGTATCAAAGTAACCGAAATTGGTCTCAGATTTTTTTTTATTAAAAATTTGAGTGCGTTTGACTGCAACTCACCTGATGGTAAGTGATGATGCAGTCGAGGATGGTACACGCAGACTCAAATAATGCCTATTCACTCTTGCCTTGAAGATCCCCAAGTTGTAGGAATCGGGAAACACTGACGCAGGCAAGGAGTTCCACTTCTGCGCTGTACGCGTAATAAATGAAGAAGCGTAACGATTCGTGCGAAAAGGTGGAACATCAACAACAAAGGGGTGCAACCCCTCCCTGCGTCTCGAATTGCTAAACTTAAGTGGCAACACAAACAGATGGCAGTTGGGACACTAAAGTTATCGAGTGGTGATCGCGCACCAGAAGACGTGCGCAGGCAGACCTCCCACTCGGTGGACCGACGATCTGGTGAAGGTCACGGAATGACCGGGCGTTGGGGAAAACCTGTGGGGAGGCATTTGTCCAGCAGTGGACGTCTTCCGGCTTATAAGATTATGATGACCATAGGTTTCTTGAGGAAAGTTCTTCAGTTTCGTCTTCTCATTCACCTTCTGGTATGTGTTCATCGTTGAACCAGCCAACCTGTAGATTGGCTATTTTTATTTTATGGCAGCTTACCTATGTTATAAGGTAAAATCCTACTAATATTATAAACTAGATTTGCCAGCAGGCTTCACTCGCTTGAACACAGTTCCGTCATCTGTCTTCGAGGGTGCGCAGTGCGTGGAAAAAAGTAGCCTATATGTTAATCCAGGTCCTAAGCTGTCTACCTACCAAATTTCAGCCAGATATGTTCATTAGTTAGTTAGTTTTCGCGTGAACATGTTTTTTATGTCTGTCGTGCTTGGAATGTGGGAACTGAGTCAACTCTAGATCCCTTGGGAACTATGTCGGGATATGCTAATTAGTAGTCAATTAGATAATCAGTATTAATTAGCACGTCAATCCTTCGTTTCATAGCGACGTGACATATATTAACAAAGAACGGGAACCACTTAAGAAATCGGGATAAAAAGTAGCCTATATATTAATCCAGGACCTAACCTATATGTGTGCCAAGTTTTATCCCGATCCGTCCAGTGGTTGAAGCGTGAAAGAGTTACAAACATCCATCCATACATACAAACTTAAACATGTTAAAATTTGTATCTATGGATGTTTGTTACTCTTTCACGCTTCAACCACTAGACGGTTCGGGATGAAACCTGGCACACATATAGGTTAGGTCCTAGAATAGAACATAGGCTACTTTTTACCCGGGAAAAGGTCATATTCCCACGGGATAATCGAAAACAACGCGGGCGTAGCCGCGGGCGGACGCCTAGTGATACTCGTATATAAAAGTAAGCGTTCAGTTAGCAGAGGTTAAATTTTAACAATAGAGTTTTTGCTTACAGGAGAATGGCTAAATCAAGAGAGGCCGTTGATCTATATCTAAATAAAAAAATCAACCGCCTCCGTGGCGTAACGGTTTGTTCATTTACTTCACACCAGGAGGTCGCGGGTTCGATTCCCGGTGGGATCAACTTTGTAAGACTCGGTTTGGTTGGTGGTAGGGCATTTTCATAGCCCGCCTGACTAGCTACCACCATCTTATCTAAATCTTGCCGCCAAACATCGGTGTTAACAGCATTGATGTGTTCCGGCTTAAAGATAAGATAGCCAGATCCCTTTGCCTTGGGGAATCTTGGTCGTCCCGCTTCCATCTTCGTCGTCACCATCACTAACCAATTATGAATAAAAAAAATATAAGAAAATTTATATTTTTTTATGTACAATAAAAGGACTCACAATTTAATAAAGCAAGTTAAATAATTATCAGTTTATTTTATAAATTAAATTTACAAGTTATAGTTTTATAAAGACTTTGGTATTGCATGAACCTTTTTGACAATATATTCAATGTTTGGTCATATATTTACACATTGAGTATACATTGATGATTAAAATATGTGGCTTTTCGAATATGTATGAGACGTTAAGACTAGGTGCCTATTAGGTTACTTATAACAAATAAAATAAATAGGCTATTGTTATTCATTCATTAACGTGATATGTACCCAGCACACAAGATGGTCATTTGTTTTGCTATGTGTTTTCCTTCTATTCAATTAAATAAACACAATTTTCAATAGCAACACATATTAATACAAGTATCAAAGGTTAGAGAACATTGTTGTCTGGAAATAATATACAATTTTTTAAATAAGGTGTTTGTCCTCCATCTGATATCAAAACTGAACAAATTTAAATATGGGTAGGTTCGTGTTATGGAGGTTTGATAGCAGACAGACGTAGAGATAGAGAGACTGGCCAGAAAAATATTTTGGAAGATGGGTGGATTTTACATTAAAAGTATTGCTGATTTCTTTAAAAATAAAGTTTACTACAATCTCTGATTATGTGACACTGGCGACAATTTTGCCGCCTAGACCACTTCGACTTTTTTCAAAATACAGAACCCTCAAAACGGAATAAATATATGAAATAAATAAATATAAATATGCAGCCGTACACTCAAAGGTTAGACGTAAACTTCGATCTGGTAGTTGAGGCCGGAGCCGCGCGCACTCTTGAGCCGCAGGTTGGCGTAGGAGAAGCCGATGCCCCCCGCTGTGATGCTGGCCACGGCGTCCGTCTGGTCCAGGTCGCGCGCGATGATGCCCTGTCAGAAAACGACACGGTCACTTACCACGGAATACAATACATACCATTTGTCATGAACTTATTGTAATAGCATAGTCATTTGGGTGCGCTAAAAAGTAGGTAACACAAATATTACTGGCCAAAAATTCAATTCTTCTAACCTCAGTCGTGTTGCAGGCTAACATAAAAAAAACCCAAACAACCAACCGGGAAAAACTGTGTTTTCACAATAATTGAAAACGCTAAACACGCTAAAATCCGACTTCCATCGCAACAACTCAGTACAATTTTGCATTATTATTTTTGGTTTTTGTTAATTTTCTAATAAATTACTACAAAAATTTTGATAAAATTTATACGGGACCAGCGAAGCGTCGGTGGCTCAACCGGTAACGACTCGGTCCTTCTAACCAGAGGTGCCGGGTTCAAATCCGGATGGCCAATGTACCAATGAGTTTTTCGTAACTTACGTACATATAATCACCGATTGCTTTAACGGTGAAGGAAAACATCGTGAGGAAACCTGCACACAACCTGCGAAGAAACTCGAAGGTTGTGTATGAAGTCGACCAACCCGAACTAGGCCCGCGTGGTCGACTAAGCCCCGATCGCCCTAATTCAGGGTAGGCTCGAGCCCCTCGGTGGGGACGTATATGAGCTGATATGATGATATGGGACCAACTCGGAAGCATACCCTATTGAAAAAAAAAACTTGTCTGTAAATTCGGTTTACGGATGATACTATTAAGTGATATCATCATAAGAAAACTTTGATCATAAGCCGAACGCTTAGGCAGATCGTGTCTCTCTCTATCACTTGTTCCGTGCTCTCGCTGGCACGCGGAACGTGACACTTCTTCGCGCATGTATAGCCGGCGTTCATCGATTTATAAGATGTTATCACGTCAAAAAAAAATGAAAATAGGTTCACAACCTGCGAAGTTATCGCTTCACAAACGTACAAAAAAAAACGTACAGTCGAATTGAGAACAATCCACAATTGGTAAGCCCTTGGCATCATATTACCTGATGGTAAGTGACGATGATGCTGAAGGTGTTAGCCGGCTTACCAACTTTACCCAACGCTACTGGGAACTGGCTATCTTATCTTCAAGCCGGAACACATTAATGTTGTTAACATTGATGTTTGGCGGCGAGAATTAGATAAGTAAGACAAAGTATAAGTTATGCTACTTCTAGGATGAAGCCATGCTGAAAAGCGGCGGCATACTGTGAGTAAAAACAGTTGCTTTTCGGCACAAACAGTTTAAAAACCTTTCAGGTGAACGTGCATATTACACACGAGTTCCTGTTATCTAATGTAAACAATTGAAGATGAGAACTTAATTAATTACACGATCGGTGGCGTAACGGCTTGGGTCACTACTTCGTGTCCGGGAGGTCGTGGTTCGAATCCTGCCACGTACCACTATGTTTTCCAATTTTAACTTCATATAAACATTTATCCGACGCTCCTACGGCGCAGGAAAAACATCGTGATGAAACTTGCAAACGCCTGCGAAGAAATTCGAGGGTTGTGTAAAGTCGACTAACCCGCACTGGGTCCGCGGTGTCGACTAAGATCCCAGCACCCTAAATTAGGGTAGGCTCGAGACTCTCGGTGGGGACCTACATGAGCTGATATGATGAAGCCCTTTTTAAAATATATTAAAATATAGTTTTTTTAAAATATTGAAATGAGTTCATGTTGTCAAGTGACCTAACCTTTCATAGATAAGATAAAATTGTTTAAAGTAAGTGAGAGGAATCGTCCGTTATAAATAATTAATATATAATGAACTAAGTAGGTACTATTAAGTTTAGTTTGTAGTATGTTACCTTAGCTAAACTGAGTTTATTTAAATTTTATTAATACCAGTTTTAATTGAGCTACATTATTAAAACAAGTTCAAGAAATCTACAAGCAACTTCTCGTAAAATTCATTCTTGTTAATCACCTTAGCTCGTAAGATAACTAGTAAATGGGTGTAACCTAATATTGGTAATTATTAATTAACAGTTTCAATGTAAAGTTTATTACGCGGAAGTAAATAGTATATAACTATTTAATTTTGCTTTATTTACAAACCTTGATAATTTGTTGTCCTGGATCCGAGTAGAACACTTCCTTGACCCTCTTCTTTAGAGGAATAGCATTGTACTCGGCTTTTTGTTGCCAAATGAGCCGGTTGTTGAAGCTGGATCCCACTATCAGGTCCCTACATTGGCTCAGACAGATGCACGACAGCAAAACAATCAATAAAATTGGAGCGGTCTTCATGATTAAATTATTCTTGTTTTATTTATTACACACACTGTGATGCGAACACGCCACTGAGCGTTTGACTGTTGACTGACCACCACCGGACGTGTACGTTCGAATGTAAGTACATAACTACCTAGTTTGGTAAACGACGACGCAGTGTCGAGAACTTGTTTACCTTTAACGCGATAGGCGGAAAAAACTTATAGCGCACGGCTGTGAGCCAGGCCAAGTTCCAGCAAGCACGTGTATCTTTACACGAAACTATTTACACCTTCATAAAAATGAGATCTTACATGTTGATAAGTACTCTAAAATGAGGTCGTTTTAGTTTTTCTAATTTCATCAAAATTTGGGTACTTACCGACTGGCTAAAAAGTGAAATTTCGCATGATGATTGATATCATTGTGTTATTAAAGGAAAAAAGGTGCCGTGGACGACCACCAATGACTTAGTTACAAATAATAAAAAAAGACCTGAGCTCTACAGACATAAACGAAGAGACAACTCACAACCGTAAGCTATAGCGCAAGAATACTAGGAGGGCTGACCCCAAATAAATTTTTGACTCAAATCTCAACACAAATATTATGAAATATTTGGTGAATAGCTTGAAAACTTAAATATCGCATGACTATAAGAATTAATGTCTGCCTAATGTGCGAGTTCTGTGAGCTCCTCGTCAGTCCGCAATATAAGCGTGTTGTAAGTTGCCAGGGCCAAAGGTCTTTGGTTTGGTAGCCTGGCATCTGCCGGGGATTTTTCGCACCCCTTGCTCCGCCGTTACCATGACTGCTACCGGAGCCAGGAAAAGCAGTATTCATAGTGATATTAATAGGGGGTTTTGCCGTAATCGCCACCCTTGGCAGCGGTTTGGCGATCGCAGTGTGGTTGAAGGTGTATTGAAATGCACAGAAACGATGCTGCTGCCCATCCTCCTGTTTAAGTATCTTACCATTGGAAGAGACGGCATTTTATTTATAATTGTAAGATAATAAGTGTTGAAGTTGTTTAAAAAAATACGGTAATTTAAAAAACTAAAAAACCCGACTGCGTTTCTGTGTAATATGTAAATGAAAAACCCTAAACTTGTTAAAGTCGTCATACCCGATTGCACTTAACTTAAGAAAAATTGTAGCAGTCGGGACCCATTCTAAAAATGGAGGCTTAGTGAATTGAGAGCACATACCTATATTACATTGCAGATTACTCCAATACTGACTACATGGCTGACTTTCTATAATGGGTCCCGACTGCTACAATTTTTCTTAAGTTAAGTGCAATCGGGTATGACGACTTTAACAAGTTTAGGGTTTTTCATTTACATATTACACAGAAACGCAGTCGAGTTTTTTAGTTTTTTAAATTACCGTATTTTATTTTATTCATTTTTTAGTTTTATTATTGAATGAGTTTGTGTAGTAACCTATATACACATGACACACATTAAGATTACGCAGATTATTAACTTATCAGTTGATATAATAATATTATTATATTCTGCAGCCGTTCAGGCTGCAGAGCGTGTCAAACATTTGAATTTGGCGCGAAAAACCCGCCATTTTGTTTTTTTTTTTGATATACCCAGTGTCACTCTCACAGTAAATACGAATCTAACGACACCTCTCAAGCCAAAATCCATCCAGCCGTTCAGGCTGCAGAGCGTGCCAAACAATTATACATACATACAAACATACATACATACATACTCTCGAAAAACATAACCCTCCTTCTGGCGCAGTCGGGTAAAAAATAGGCGAAAATTGACCATTCCCTCCTTCCCCCTTATCTCCAAAACTTCTGGGCCTAAAATCTGGAAAAAATCTCAGTATTTGAAATTGAATTCCTATGCAAAATATATACAGGAAAATCTATAAGAAAATCTAAGGTCCTTCCGCTTCCACAGGCAAACTGAAATTTCTAAGGTACAAAATAAGTAAACGCCTATTTACCTAAAAATAAGTATGTAATAATAAGTCCTTTTTGTTGGTAGTTAAAGTTTTGGTGCGGAACCCGGTTTGAGTGACCCCGAGTCGCACTTGGCCTATTTTTAAAAATTAAATTCGGCCCTTGTACGAGTGACCAAAAGCCAAGTTTTAGGCTGTTAGGGAAATGAAAACAGCAGGAAATAACTATATAATGTAAGGAAAAGCAAAATTAAAGAATGTAAACTTGGCTGCTAACTAGATATCATTACTTTCAAAGGCAGAACATCTGGAAAGAGAACTTGGCCCTTTTTTAGTGATTTTTGGGAGATACGTACTAGAATTATAGTTGGATACTTATAGATACTAGTGTAATTTCCATGACTTAATTTATAATGAATCACTACACGAACTTTACAAAGTGCTCTAGTTACGACGATGATATCATCACCAGTGTCGTATACTGACTGCAACGCTGTTATTGGTTCTTCTTTCATAAGACCTTTTTACCCGACTACGAAAAAATGAGGGTTATGTTTTTGACAGTCTATATATGTAAGTATGTATGGATGTTCATCTGTTCCCTCGTATTTCCTAAACCACTTATCCGACCTGGACAAATGTGGTGTCTTTGGATTTGTGCCATCACTCCGCGTGTCATAGGATAAATAACATATTCACCTACATAATCAGCCAGTTTAATTTTTTATATTATAAAAAATTAAACTGGCTGATTATGTAGGTGAATTAAACAACCAAAAAGAACTTTTAGATATTCATATCATGTTTGGTATCAAAAGAAAGGTCTTGCCGAGCACATTCTAAATATACAAGGTGTAACAAAATTGGTGTAGGTCCCGTTAACTAGGGGTTCTACTCGTCATACTGAATAACTCCAAGGAACCCAAAGTCAATTCTCAAAAAAAAAATTGGACCCTCCATACTAAAATGCACAAAATCGGTCGATCAGCTGATCGATTTGTATAAAGAGTAAACATTTTTTTTTACGTTTTCAGCAAAGTCGTAGAACAAAAGTTGTTCAGTATGATGAGTAGAAGTCCCAGTTAACGGGCCCTACACCAATTTTGTTACATCCTGTATATACATTACATTTGCAAATATTTTTAATTTCTTAGCAAATGGTCTCACAAGTGATATTATGAGACGGCTCAATGTACGCGCGCTACAATCAAGCAACACGACACGCGGCCGTGGGTAGCGAGGTAGGGTGGCGTTATACTCTGTGCACAAAAATATGGAAATAAAATAAAAGTTTAAAAAACTAAAACTCGACTACGAAAAAGTATAAAAACAAGAATTTCCCGCCTGAAATCATAGCCTTTATTTTTTCCTTCATCTGGGGTAATCTAATGTCGTAATCAAAACTTATGGCTTGCGACCACGGCTAATGCCGCCGATGAAAGGAAAAATAAAGGCTAAATAAAGGTTTCAGGCGGAAAATTCTTGTTTCATACTTTTTAGTAGTTGGGTTTTAGTTTTTAAACTTTTATTTCATTCCATTAATATTTTTATTTATTGATCTTCACCAGGTTGTCGATCCACCGCGTGGGAGGCCTGCCTACGCTACCTTTCCGGTGCGCGGTCGCCATTCGAGAACTTTAATGCTCCAATGGCCATCTGTTCTACGAGCTATGTGCCCTGCCTACTACCACTTCAGTTTAGCTATTCTGTGAGCTATGTCAGTTATTTTGGTTCTCCTGCGGATCTCCTCATTTCTGATTCAATCGCATAAGGAAATTCCGAGCATAGCTCTTTCCATTGCTCTTTGGGTGATTGGAGGAGATACATAATAAAATTTAAATTCATACTTAGACAACACAACACTTGGAGTAATTCTGTATACTGTGACGTCGTCAACGAGACGCCGGGGGTGTAATAAATAAAATATTTGGGATACGTTTTAAATAATTATTGTATATTTTAAAACGTAAAAATTGATGGATGGCTCTGTCGGCTGACTGATTTTTAGTAGCTTCAATGATTCCTCTTACTTTCTTGCTATGGTTTCAGGGGAACTCAGCCCAGTCGCGCGGATAAAATGAAATACACTTTTACTCAAAGGACCTCCGTCCTGGCTCACGGTCAGCCCTCGAAACTCTCTATTGTTTCAAAAAGCTTCCGAATGACATACAAAATAAAATTTAAATTAATATTCTTAATACGATTCGCGCTGGCAAGAAACTAAGCAAAGAGGCTGGGAGTAGATGTATGTAGAGACATACGATCTCTACATCACCCACCGCCAATTGAGAAACGCACCGTGAAGCGATGCTTTTCTCCACCTCCTGTCTACACCTACCTATAAGTGCCAACGTCTCTTGGCGCCTACCTATAGGGGAAGACGTCGTCAGAGAGAGATCTTTCGATATTGATCCAACAATGGGAGGTAAATTTGGAAAAGTATATGTGCAGACCAACTACACATATACACCGCGTTAATGTTGAAACCGCCCATTGCCCCAGCAGGTTAAACCCCTTAAATCCCTACTGCTCTCTGTCTAACATGTATACATTTCAAAACTAATTCCTCCCTATCTTAAAAACATAAAGCAAATCTAGCCTGATTCCCTACACCTGACTTAACTCAACTATCCCAAAAATATTTTCTTTAAGTCGCATAAACCACCTTTAACAAAAATCAAACAAAAATAATTAATGACCATACTATCTGTGGCCTATAAAAGTTTAAACTAAGCAAGACTATCTTAAAAGTGGTATTAATTACGAGATAAATAAATACTTAATGGTCTGACCATAAAAGTTCCCGGATAATCTGTGGTCATCTCAGATTCAAATAAAAATTTTTCTAAGCACCAATATTTCGAGATCAATACCAGATATCAGAGGAGAAATCAATCATCACTGAGATCCGCCAGAAATCAATGTATTAGGCTCAAAGAAATTTTGCAATATGAACCATAGTCAAACACTAGGGGAATAAACTCCAAATCAGAGCACTTAGCTAGCGTATTGCTAACACTAAGGTCCCCATAGCGATATAGCTATAACTCATACCCATATTCTCTAAGAACAAAGTTAAACAAGAAATTCAAATTCAAATTTTAAGATTATTGGATCTCCTCTCCTCTTCGAACTGGTCAGGTCAGCTAAGGGTTTGCCAACATCCTGGCAACCATGCCGCCTGTTCCTGGAAGGATACTGCTTGTCCGTCCTCAACGGATGGTAGCAGTTCTCTCCTCCCCTCCAAAAGTGTACTGCTTGGTGCTGAATGCCCACAGCCGGTCATTTGAATGGTCAGCCAATTTGCCATATCCTCAAACGGTTTTGACACATGAAACAAAATGTTACAGTATTAGCAAAATAATTATATCCTCATTATTACATCCACCATGACCTATCACTCACTAATAAGAAACTATAATATTACCTACTAATATAAAATTCTCAACCAATAAGCGTGAAATTTTCCTTTAAAACTTTCTGTACTAATTAATATAACACCTAAATATTTACTTCTTTTAATATCTTATATATTTTATTATTATTTTTTCTCATGCATTTATTTATTTTATTTTTTAATGCATTTTAATATTTTTTTAATATTTTTTTATTTTCTTTTGAATATTTTTTTATAAAAAAATAGAAATAACTATACAATTAAAAACAAAATTAACCTCTTCCTTCTAACACACTCCCTTTTCATAATTCACTAAAACAAACTAAAGCCTATCTCTCCTATTTAGTAATAAGTAAAATATTTTTTTAATTATATATTGCCCCACTTAAATTACATAATTTAAATTTCCATCTGAATAACCATTCTTTAACACTTAATACTTTCTTTTTCCAAAATATTTTCGCCCATACACACCTATTTTTATAATCTCTGATCTTCTTAAGTTCCCTATACAGGCTGATCCTTTTTTTTCTATAATATTTGATTCCTCGAAAATGAATTAAATGAAACATCTTACTATACAGGCTGTGCTTTTTATTCTCACAATGTTTTTTCTTCAATCTCAAAATAAACTTCTTAGCATGTAAATCTTTATGATTTAACACGCCTTTATAACGCATAATCCTAGCTTTTCTCACTTTATAATTATTAACACGTGTTCCCATTTCATATATTAAGGACATCTTTGTAATTATTTTGTTGGATACTGCGCGATCCACCTGAACCTGTAACCCTTCTTTACAAATCTCATCCTTTAAAATCTCATCACCAATCACTTTATCTACATCCTTTATGCTAACCTCAACACTAATTTCGGACTTTTCATCAACATTTCCCTCAACTAGTTTCTCTACTATATTTTGTTTATCTACATCCTGTATCAAATCTATTTCCAACTTTTCATCTACATTTTCTATAATTTTAATAATTGGCACTGACGGACCTGAATATTCCTCCTCCTGTATTGTTGAAGTCTCGACTTCAAGTTCAACGTTCATCGGTGATGATTGGCTTGTCATCACTGGCTCATCCATTGTATTTTCTTTTAAAGTTATGCTTTCAACCATCGTATCCTCTTCTTTTTGTGGTTGCTGTTGCTCCTCAGTTTGTTCAATTGTCGTTTCTTCTTGTATTTGTGAGGAAACGGCAGCATAATCATAAAACGCAAATTCCTTTTTTATTTCCGCGGTGAAATCTTTGTAAGACCATTCGTGTAGCTCTTTTCTGCATATCAACCATCCTACGAAAGCTTTAGCACATCCTTCTACGGATAAATATATGGCAGCCTTCTTCTGCTCCTCGTTCCAATTCTTTTTTTCACCAATGCGATCAATTTCCTTGACAAATTCTGTCGCACTCCCTTGGAAACCGTTGAATTTTACTTTGGGTAGGGCATCCATTTTTCGTAAATTATATTTTTCAGTTTATTCAAAATATCATATTTATCGTAAAAAACAATACACAAACGTTTTTCCTTTTTGGAAATGTCAGCCTTCAAACTTCACTTCTTGAAAATCTCTTTGTCGCCGCTTACCGCATATTCTCCTTCGTTAAAATGAATTTCCAATGCCGGGGCTAAGGCACTTCTACTGTTTCGCATTTACTCAGGGTTTAGTATTTATTCAGGGTTTAGCACCTCCACCAAATGTGGGCACCTCCACCAAATGTGAGGTTCGCACCTCCACCAAATGTGACGTCGTCAACGAGACGCCGGGGGTGTAATAAATAAAATATTTGGGATACGTTTTAAATAATTATTGTATATTTTAAAACGTAAAAATTGATGGATGGCTCTGTCGGCTGACTGATTTTTAGTAGCTTCAATGATTCCTCTTACTTTCTTGCTATGGTTTCAGGGGAACTCAGCCCAGTCGCGCGGATAAAATGAAATACACTTTTACTCAAAGGACCTCCGTCCTGGCTCACGGTCAGCCCTCGAAACTCTCTATTGTTTCAAAAAGCTTCCGAATGACATACAAAATAAAATTTAAATTAATATTCTTAATACGATTCGCGCTGGCAAGAAACTAAGCAAAGAGGCTGGGAGTAGATGTATGTAGAGACATACGATCTCTACAATACATACATCTGTGTAAATAAATAAATAAACAAAAATTTCAAGTGGACTCTACAAACTCATCTAGTTCTGGAGTAATAAAACCCGATAAGTACGTAAACAAGAGTTTACCGCCTGAAACCATAGCCTTTATTTTTCCCTTTGTCTACCTAGGTTAATTAATAGCCGTGGTTGTAAGCCATAATTTTTGATAACGATAGGGCTTGCGACTACAGTTATTTCCTCAGATGAAGGGAAACTAAAGGCTATGATTTCAGGCGGGAAACTTTTGTTTTCATACTTTTCCGTAGTCAGGTTTTAGTTTTATTATTTTTTTATTTCCATATTTTTTTTGCTCAGAGAATAAAGCTACCCCACCTCGCTACCCGCGGCCCCGTGTCGTGTCGCTTGATTATAACGCGCGTACATTGAGCCGTCTCATAATATCGCTTTTGAAACCATTTTCTAACTAATTAAAAATATTTGCTTACTATGTAATGTATATATATTTGGAACATGCTCGTGAAAACTTTATTTTGATATCAAACATGACATGAATATCTAAATAAAATCTTTTTTGGTTGTTTAATTTACCTATTAAATCCGCCATGTTGGTTTTTTTATATGCTATATATCCTGTGACACGAGGAGTGATGGCCCAAATCCAGACACCACATTTGTCAAGATCGGTTAAGTGGTTTAGGAAATACAAGGGAACAGATCAACACCAATACATACCTACATAGACTGTTAAAAACTGTATCCTCCTTTTTAGTAGTCGGGTATAAACGGGGGGGTGCCTCGGGGATCATAGAAGGGCCTTTTCTTTTCCTTGTTTACATAATTTATTTGCCACATGGATAACGCAACATGGTGCAAGATCTGTCAAATATTGTGTTGTTTGCGGATGACACTTTCCTTATTTTTAAGGTAAATAGGAACGAAAACATAATTGACTAAGTAAACAAACACCCTTTCAAAGATAGTGACCTGGTTTACTGTAAACAACTTGTTATTAAACGCTAAAAAAAACCGAAATATTATGACTCATGTTACTCCTATTCCTAAAAAACCCAACCCCATTTTGTTTTCTTAGTATCGCCTTATCTCCATTTTCCTCTACCTATTCAAGGCGATAGAAGGTTGTGTTCACCACTAGCTCTACAAATATCTTTGTAGGAAAGACCTTCTTAGCACTTTTCAGTCCGGTTTTCGTCACCATAATAGTACGGTTAGTGCATTGCTGAAATACACTGATGACATCTGTTACGCTATGGATAATAAACAAATCACGCTGGTCACTTTGCTTGACTTCAGCGATGCATTCAAATCGGTAGACTTTGATATTCTCCTAGGTATATCCCATATACCTGACTCAATTATTCCCTAATTTGACTCCTACCTCCGAAGACGGAGCAAATGTGTAAAACTAGTAGAGTCGTTGTCGGATTGGTGCGATAGCTGTTGTACCTGTGAAAGAAGAACTTCATGTTTTACGAAAATTATTATTTAATTCACTCGTTAAACCACACTTTACAAATTATGAGTTACAGTAGGTACCTTTTACCTTAAAAGACGCTGGTTCTCCGTACACAACTGTTCGTCAGACTCGTGGTAGCAGAATGGCAGAGCTCCCGCTGGTTATTTCCTCGAAACCTTGGTTTTACCGCCCAAACGGGCACCAGTATTGCTTTGCTCTGATTGGTGTATGTTCCACCAATCACAGGTTAAAACGAATCGGAAGGTTGTATGGTGTTGCCAGTTTCTGGTTGAATGAAATAGGTATTGCTACTGCACAGGAATTGTCAGTTTAGGTTCACAGAATACTACTATTGATCTGCGTGCGCTAACAGCTCGGCCATCCTGCTCTCGCAAGTCCCTTCGCGATATTGCACATCATTAGGTTTAAATAATGTATTAATTTCTGTAGGTTACATTGAAATATTTACTACCGTTACATATAATCAAGATTACTTTACGAGTATTAATTAAATTTAAACAACACTGCAATTATAGGTCCATTATAAACATCACAATAAAAAGTCTACTACAATACCTGTTTATTTAAAACATCCTAAATTACATTATAATATGATCAATGTTATTCTACGAAGGTAAATTAAATCCAACAGACGTGACTTATGAATATTGTTACTATTAAAGGTGCAAGGTAATTTATAAGACTTAAAATCATTAATTAAATTACATCATTATTTTTGTTTTATTAAATTATTTTACATCATCCTGATCTGTGTTTTTATAAGATTCAGATTCTGTAGAGTCAAAGTCTCTGTTAAATGCCAGCCAAGGTTTAACTTTATCTATAGCCACGATGTTTTCGTCAGTGCGCGTCAGTAATAGGTCCTTAGGAAAGGTAATGGGGCCATTAGATATGTTTTGTATTATAAGTTTTTCTATTCCTTTATCCAACTCGTATTTGCCAGGAAGCAAGTAATATTCTTTACCACTGACGTGACGCCACGAACAGTACCATGTACATAATATATAGGCCCTGTAAAGTTAGTTCGCGACTCTATAGGCAGTGTTGTTAACCGGCTTTGGATTTTTTAATTAAGGTGCATTGACTTAGTAAATCTACTTGACAAACTATCGGGTGTCCGTTGATCTCTATTTCAAAGATGTATTTAAGGTTTGTTTCATCCGACTGATTTAACACTGCTACCTTTTTCAGCCTTATTAACGTTACTTTGATTTACACTACTTGGCAAGTTATTTAACTGTCCAGATCTACAGTACAATTCTAAGTGACCCAATTTGCTACATGAATTGCACTTGCTACTTGCTTGGTGGCTTACTACATTTGAAACTCTTGTGCCCATCTTCATTGCAGTTGTGGCACTTGTTAGCTGCGTAACCTCCTGCGTTACTTTGTGTTAACCCCCTAGTGTGGTCAGTCTTTATTTTGTTGAATTGGTTAGGTTCTCTGTCCGTATTAGATTTATCGCCCGATTCTATTATGTTACCTGTTTTTACGGTTTTAAAGTATTTTAACACATCTTCGGGTACACGGAAACGTGCCGCTTGCGCGCCTACTCTGATTGCGCGATCCTCAACGCCATTTAATAGACAGTCTACTGCCCTACGACCTGTAATACTGCACCTATTCAATAAGTTTATTTTTGCGTAATAATATTGTTCCAGAGATTCCCCATAACGCGCACGCTTGGCCAACATTTCTATAAGAAGCTCTGCATAGTCGTACCGTACAAGGGAATGATTCGATAAGCTTCCTTTTCCACTCGGTCCAGGTGTAAAGGACAGTGCTCAGTCCTTGGTACCATAATTTCGCGACTCCACTTAGCTTAGGGAGAGCAAAGTGGATTGTTTCTCGCTCATCCCAACCATAAATTTCGGCGCATTCCTCCACCTTATTCAACCACATAACTATGGTTTGACCCTTAGACATAGGGTCAAACTCTGGTATCACGTTGGTAAAAGAAAGCTTATGGGTCGATTGTCCCTTAACACTGCTTAGTATATTTAGGAACTTATCAAGTATACCATTAGTGGACCTATCCTTAACATCATAATATGATAAATTGCGATGCGCATGCCGCGAGGGTGGCCGAGATCGCCGTCGTTTCAACAGTCGCTTAATTGGTGTATCGTAAACGTCGCTACTAGTACTACGACGGCGACGTCGACCTACCCTTGCTGTACGCGTTTCGTCATCTGACGGGGTAACACGTGGTCTGACATTACTACGAGTTCGATCTCGGGTGTTTCTCCTTGACCGTTCAGGGGTTTCACGTCTGCGTGCTCTCGACCGTCCATTATAACTCCTATACTGCTGTCGACACGGACTACGGGAGTCTGGACTTCGTGATCTCATTGAATGTTCCAGGACTCGCTTGTCTCTCACCAGACTTTCGTCCCTTATTACCGAGCGCTTGCGGACTTGTCTGTGACGGATCAGACTCCCTTCCGCTCCCTCGCTCCTTATTGCTGAGCGCTTGCGGACTTGTCCGTCCCTGACTAGACTCCCATCCCTTATTGATTGATTGGGGACTTGCCTGCCAAGGATCGGACTCCCTTCCGCTCCCTCGCTCCTTATTGCCGAGTGCTTGCGGACTTGTCCGTCCCTGACTAGACTCCCATCCCTTATCGATTGATTGGGGACTTGCCTGTCAAGGATCGGACTCCCTTCCGCTCTCTCACTCCTTTTGGTTCTGCACCGCTGCGGAGTCTGCCGTGCCTCGTCACCGCAGCGACTCGTGCTTATTGGCTCACCCTCCGCTGTCTCACGGCTTTCCTCAGAGTCATCGCTCATTTTCTTAAAAGAAGGTATTCATATCAGTTATAGCTAACATGTAGTATCTATTTATGATGAAGTTAATTATCTTGCTCCAGCTCCCACGTTATACCAAGATTTTAAGAATTCAACTTAAGTAAACTATTAGAGTTTAAGAAGTGATTGTGGTCACTTCGTACCTTCATTAAATTGTAGGCATAAGCAATAAATTAAATTGTGTGCAGTGCAGTGAGTGATACTAGAATGGAGGGTAGGTAAGCATTAAACATTCGCAGTGATGCCAAATTGAGGGTAGGCGTCAGCTGTGAGTAAGCTTGCACAATTCAATAACCCATGAATGAAGGTTATTGCGCAATTAAATTTGTTGATAAATTATTCAGGAAAACCCCTTACAGTTTTCTACTTCAGTTTCAGATACTACGAAAAACCAGATATTTATATACATACGTATATACATTAAAGTGCAAACTCGTAAATCATGTTCGTAGGAATGTTACTCTGAGCGGGAATCGAACCCGCGAACTCGAGACTTGAAGCGAGTAGATGTGACCACTACACTACGGCGGCGGCAATAGCAAAAATTTCAACCTCTCAGGCAGTCGGCGGCTCGATTCGGGATGGGTCGGTAACCTTGAAGCGTTCAAGTGCGCGGCAACTGAGCGGGAATCGAACCCGAGACTTCCTAAATTAATGCGAGTGGGCTTTGACCACTATGCTACATAAATGATTCAAGACTTCTTGAGAATGTTACTGTGAGCGGGAATCAACCCGTGACCTTGTGACTTAAAGCGAGTGGGCTTTACCACAACGCTACGGAGGCGATCAAGCAAACTCCGTAAAGATGTTTACACCGGCAGGGGTCGAACCCGCGACCTCCTGGCTTAACCACTACGCTACTGAGGTGGTTAAAGGAAAATCTAAGCAAAATAACAAAGTAAGTGTTTAGAAATAAATGTAAAAAAAAATTAGAACAAGTTTATAAGCAGCTGTAGCAGCTGTAATAAATTATGTGGTTTAGCGGGTAGTTTGATTTTTATTTAAGATAACATATTTTTGAGTCCCCGTGAATTAACAAAACAATACTTTATGGCGGTATAGTCATAATACAATGCAGTGTTAGTAATTGTTACCTTACTGCATTGCCCTACGCCTGCTCAGGTAAATGTTTGTGCTGAACAGTGCTTCCAGTATCCGTCAGAAATTGTCCTAGCCAGATATGAAAACACTGTTGAAGGGAAATACACCTCAAAGGTGTAGCCTTTGCATAAGTGCATTTCCCATGACACTAGAAACTAACGATGCTTCCAGTATCCGTCAGAAATTGTCCTAGCCGGATATGAAAACACTGTTGAAGGGAAATACACCTCAAAGGTGTAGCCTTTGCACAAGTGAATTTCCCATAACCGTAGAAACTAACGATGCTTCCAGTATCCGTCAGAAATTGTTCTAGCCGGATATGAAAACACTGTCCAAAGAAAAAAACACCTCGAAGGGGTAGCCTTCGCAAGGTGCATTTTCCTGATCCCAAAAAACTATTTTCTTTTCTTTTAAAAGGAGGAAATACATCGCCATAAAATAATTGGATCATACACTTACATGGATTTTACACTAATTCGCTTTCACTTGGAATTAATTTTATACAAAAGAAAAAGAACTCGTGGGCAAGGATAAACGGGTATCTTTTTTTAAAAAAAATTGTACCCGTCGATCGCACTTCTGATTTGAAAGAAGAACTTCATGTTTTACGAAAATTATTATTTAATTCACTCGTTAAACCACACTTTACAAATTATGAGTTACAGTAGGTACCTTTTACCTTAAAAGACGCTGGTTCTCCGTACACAACTGTTCGTCAGACTCGTGGTAGCAGAATGGCAGAGCTCCCGCTGGTTATTTCCTCGAAACCTTGGTTTTACCGCCCAAACGGGCACCAGTATTGCTTTGCTCTGATTGGTGTATGTTCCACCAATCACAGGTTAAAACGAATCGGAAGGTTGTATGGTGTTGCCAGTTTCTGGTTGAATGAAATAGGTATTGCTACTGCACAGGAATTGTCAGTTTAGGTTCACAGAATACTACTATTGATCTGCGTGCGCTAACACCTGAATGGGAGTTTTATTTCCTCTTGATGTTTGTCAACCCGATCACTAAAGTGCTCAATTGCCAGTTTCATCTTTACGCCGATAATCTGCAGATTTATACTCACTTCCCTGTTTCCGAGGCCTTAGTCGCCATCAACTACATCAATGTTGATCTAGCAAGCAGTGGTACAGAAATGGGCTAAATCTTTCGGTCACGTAATCAACTCTTCCAAATCACAGTATCGGCAGCAGTCGCTTAAGGGGTGGCTTGGATCAGTGCTTACTCTCAATATGCTACGATGACGTTGCGATACCGTTTACTGAGAAGAACCAGAATTTGGGTCTAATCATGGACTTCTAACTTCGTGGTCCTCTCACATCAATGAAGTCAGCAGGCGTATGCATTTTTCTTACCCCTCCATTAAGCGACTCCAGTTCTTTTTGCCTCTTAAGAATCAAAAAAATAAAATAAAATATTGTTTATTTCTTCATTGAGTTTACAAATAGTATACAGTTTCTGAATACTTCTTTTAAGCAATGTTAAACTGCTTGTGTCAGAAGTATTCGCTCTTCTTTACCAAAAACAAGGGTACATAAAAAGTTACTCTAAGACAAATACAAAGAAATAATAATAACAATTAAATTTAATATTAGTAGTTTATAGAAGGCGCAAGCTCGCGGCTGTGTGTTAGTGTATGTGTATATGTATGTGTGTGTGTGTGTGTGTGGATGGGTGTGTGTGTGTGTGTGTGTACTTATGTGTGCGACAGGGTAGGATATAGTGAGGGAGTAAATTTGCAAGTGTCATCAGGATTTGTGTGTAAGTAGGTCTTCTACCTCGTCATAGTTTAGACTTTTCAGCCATTCAATCACTGTTTTTTTGCATTCGTTTTGAGTCGTAGGGTAGATATTAAGTTTTTTGTTCACAGTATTATATAAGAAGGTTTAAAAAGTTTTGTACTGGTGCCTTGCAAAACTAGTTCTTATAGTCTCTTAAAACAAAAGTTATGCTCACCCAAACTATTCTGTTACCGCTGCTCGATTATGCGGATGTCTGTTATTTGAACGCCACTGAGGAGCTCCTTAATAAGCTCGCTATTAGGTTTGTGTTCAGCTTGCGTAATTTGGACCACATTTCAGAATATAGCTTTCGGCTTAAGTGGCTCCCTGTCCGTCAGCGTCGTAATTTACACATCCTTACACTTATGTACAAAATCCTTCCCTTCCTGAATATCTCCGCTCCCGTTTCCATCTACTACCCGTGCCTTCCCCACCCAGACAAAAATTCGTCACCGAAACCCTGGTAGTTCCCTACTGCAATACCAAATTCTTCTTCAACTCGTTCACTGTTGAAGCTGCGAACCTCTGGAATAACTTACCCGCCAATATTCGCGACAGCCCCTCTTTCTGTTATTTTCTTTGCCTAAAAAGCATGTAAGTTTATTTGTATATATTTATTTTAGTAAGAATAGTAAGTATTTTATTTTTAGATATGTATTATGTATACTATTAATTTGTATATCATCATCACTCACTACATAGTATAAAACAAAGTCGCTTTCTCTGTCCCTATGTCCCTTTGTATGCTTAAATCTTTGAAACTACGCAACGGATTTTGATGCGGTTTTTTTTAATAGATAGAGTGATTCAAGAGGAAGGTTTATATGTATAATAACATCCATTAAATAGTGGAGAAGTACTGTTATTTTTGAGGTTTCTAATGTGATGTCGTAAATAATTACATTTTTTCCGCTTACATTGCAAACGCAGGCTGAACCCTACGAGTTTTATCAAAATAATGTACTAAGTATTGTACACATTGAAAAGGTCTACAGAAAAGTCCGTGATGGTATATGTCTATCTCTTATGGATAACCCACAATAACTTTTTTTTGTCATTTACTTTTTACGACAAATAATGGCTAATTTTCGAAGCGATTTTGACCAATACAGCATTAATCCTTAACCAATTAAATACCTTGAATACATTGTTCATTTAATATAGATCTATATGGCCCGTTACACCGTATGATTTAAGTGAATATTTTCGAAGATATTACAGATTTAAAAATTGCGGGACGTAGCGTTTGCGGCGGTACCGGCCGGCCGCCCGGTGCGGCAAGAGCGTGCCTATATCGAGAACGATGCGAGATTCTAAATGCAGCAAAAAAATTCCGAAGTCGTTCCAAACTCAAACAAGTACTAGCGATGACGGATATCCCAAATATCGTCGACGATCGCCAGAACAGGGTGGGCAAAATGCTACCGTCCGAAACCATGATATTGATAACCGATGGATCGTTCCCTATAATCCGCTCCTTTTGAAAATTTTCGATGCCCACATCAACGTAGAGTTGTGCAATTCAATAAAGTCAATTCAATATGTTACTAAGTACATTAATAAAGGCAGTGATCAAGCCACTTTCAGCATACAATCACCAAATGAAGTGGAAAAATATCAGTCTGGACGTTACATCTGCAGCTCTGAAGCTGTATGGAGGATTTTATCATTCGAAGTGCACGACCGGGCTCCCACAATTATCCACCTTGCAGTTCATTTAGAAAATGGACAAAGAGTATATTTCACAGAGAACAATATACAAGAAGTTGTTAATAACCCGCGGGATACAACATTGACAGCATTCTTCAAGAAATCTTCATGGTATAGGGAAAGGGGGATTGTTTTACTCCAAATTTAACGCGTGCGGCCACGGGCAGTAATGAATAAATCAAAACTACTGAATCGATTTTAATCACATAGGCTATATATTTTATACCCGTGCGAAGCCGGAGCGGGCCGCTATGTTTTTATATACAACGTTCTCAGTTTTTCTTTAGTGTATTTAGTATCAGCATTGCACCCGTGCGAAGTCGGGGCGGGTCGCTAGTTATGTATACAATTGATAGAACGATTTCTTTGTATTGCCATATTTTGAATTTTATAATCTGTAAAAAAATTGGTGCAGGACCAGTAAACTGGGGATTCTACTTATCATGCTGAACAACTTCTCAAAAAAAATTGGACCCTTCATACAAAAATTTACAAAATTGGTCGATCAGCTGATCGATGTGTATGGAGTGTTAAATTTTTTTTACGATTTCAGCAAAATCATAGAACAAAAGTTGTTCAGTATGATGAGTAGAAGCCCCAGTTAAAGGGACTTACAACAATTTTGTTACACCCTGTATAAATGGAAACCGTGACTGAATGACTGATCTATCAACTTACAGCTCAAACCAGTGGACGGATCGGGCTGAAATTTAAAGACATAAAAAGACAAAATAAAAATTGTGTGGTAATATGTGTTTTCTCTTACGGTGAAGGAAAACATCATGAGGAAACCTGCACACATCTGCGAAGAAACTCTGAGATTGTGTGTGAAGTTGACCAACCCGCACTGGGCCCGCGTGGTCGACTAAGGTCCGATCGCCCTCAAGGGTAGGCTCGAGCCCCTCGGTGGGGACGTATATATGAGCTGATGTTGTCTCTTAAATGAAATAAATAGTTATTATTTTTTAATTCTAATACATTCGCAGCGGTAGCGCAGCACAGAGATGAAACGTAATCTGTTTTGTAGTACGGCTCACTAGTTTAGCGGCTCTAAATTTATGAAGGTTTCATGTATTTCGGCGTGATGAACATTGGGAAAAGAGCCTCTAGCGCGTGGTGATTAATTATATTGTTGCCTATACGTGCGAGTGGTATATCGGCAGAAAATAAAATCGTTAATGCCAAAAAATCTGTAGGGGTGTGGCGGCAAATGCAGTAACCCGCCACTGAACCTTAACACAAGCGAAGAGAGAACAAAAGAAATACAACATCTAGAACGCGCTATTAGAATTTCTTCGGCGCTGAGTATATATACAGATACCAATCATCAACGATTGGTCCACGGCCGGACCTCAGGCATACTACCTCGCCTGGCGGAGATATCTCCCTTTGCTCTCGTCGAGTAGGAACACACCGTTCCTAAAGGGGTATCATCAACCAGGGCGACCGAAAATTAGTTTTATTTAAATCCATAATTGGTAAGCTCTTGGCATCAACTCACCTAAATCAAAGTATATACATATATATTAGTACTAACGTACCTGAATGTAGGTGATGATGACGCCATAGAAGGAAGCGACCTTAGCAGGAATTCCCCCAACGCAATGTGAAACTTGTTATCTTATCTTGTAGCCGGAACAGATCAATGTTGTTAACATTGATGTTTGGCGGCAAGACTTAGATAAGATTGTGGTACCTGGCCAGGTGGGCTTATAAAATGTACTTCCCCTAATCAAAAGTAACGGAACATGTTAGTAGTACCGACAATAGAACACCCCGGACACTGCATACAAATGGTAGTGAAATGTTATTTCTAAAAACAAATGACGGAGCAAACAAAATCACGGCGGGAATCCTATACGTTCAAGAACCAAACTGTAACCAATCTGTATCAATCTGGGTGACAAGGGGGTGAGGTCGCAATCTAGAGAGCGGCAGGGAGTGTCCATACTGTATGTTAGTACTAATATATATACTTTGTCAAAAGTTTTTTTTGTTACGTCTTTCTGTTTGTTTGAACGCGCATCACGCAAAAACCACTGAACTGAGATTGTGTCGAAACTATGTATAGTGACAACGTAAACAGTTAGGCCAGTGTAGGCCCCGTTAACTGAGGCTTCTACTCATCATACTGAACAACTTTTGTTCTACGACTTTGCTGAAAACGAATTTTTTTTTTTACTTTTCATACAAACCGATCAGCTGATCGACCGATTTTGCGCATTTTAGTACGGAGTGCCCAAATTTTTTTTGAGAATTGACTATATGGGTTCCTTGGGGAAAGTTGTTCAGTATGATGAGTAGAAGCCCCAGTTAACGGGACCTACACCAATTTTGTTACACCTGTATACTTAGATAACATCATGTATAAAAAAACGGCCAAGTGCGTGTCGGGCCACGCGCAATGTAGTTGTCATTATCGCGTCCAAACAACAAACCAGCAACAAAAACCTTTGGTACGGTACATATTTTGTATATTTCAGAAGTCCATTATGAGTGGACATGGGTGTATCTGACGTGCGGATAATAAACTACTGGTGCCGTAAATGGAAGCAGCTTACCGAGATTCCCCAATAGAATACAACTGGATATATTATCTTTATGCCGGAATACATCATGGTGTTAACATTGATGTTTTGGCGGCAAGATCTAGAGATAACATAGCCTGACATGCTTAATAATTGCCCTATCACCATACAAAACGAATCTTACAAAGTATGATCCGCGTGGAGCGTGCTATACTCGGAGTTTCTCGCGTGGTCGAATCAGAAACGAGGAGATCCATAGGAGAATCAAAGTAACCGACATAGCTCTCAGAATTGCTAAACTTAAGTAGCAGTGGGCAGGGGCAGTAAAGTTCTCGAGTGGCGACCACGCACCGGAAAACGCAGTGTAGGCAGGCCTCCCACTCGGTGGACCGATGACCTGGTGAAGGTCGCAGGAAGCCGCTGGATGCGGACAGCGCAGAACCGGTCGTCGTGTAAATCCTTGGGGGAGGCCTATGTCCAGCAGTGGACGTCCTTCGGCTTATATGATGATGATGATCCGCCGGGAATCAAACGTGCGACCTCGTGATGTGAAGCTAGTAGACTAACGAGCCACGTACGCTGCGGAAACCGTTTATAGTGTAGCTTAAATGTCCGCCATAGAAAGTGATAAGTTATCATACCAAGACTCAGAGTTGAGCAAAGTGGTTTTCGATATAGTAGTAAAAAGCGTAGAGCTGTAGCTTCGAGAAACGTTTTTTATCTTTAGGGTACCGTACCCAAATGGTAAAAACGGGACCCTATTACTGAGACTTCGCTGTCCGTACGTCTGTCCGTCTGTCCGTCTGTCACCAGGCTGTATTTCATGAACCGTGATAGCTAGACAGCTGAATTTTTTATACTTAAATGATGTATTTATATTGTCGCTATAACAATAAATACTCAAAAACAGAATAAAAAAAATATTAAAGGGGGCTCCCATACAACAAACTTGAATTTTTTTGCTCGTTTTTGCTCGATATTGATAACGGCAACAGGTAGACACTTGAAATATGCACAGAATTATTAGTTATATAAAATAAATATCTAAATTAAAATAAAACAAATATTTAAGGTGGGCTCTCATACAATAAACGTGATTTTCTTTGCTCTTTTTTGCTGGATATTTATAACGGCAACACTTGATATATTCATAGAATATTTAGCTAAATAATAACTTTAAAAATAAATAATTTAATTTATATAAAACAAATATTTAAGGGGGGGCCCCCAAACAATAAACGTGATTTTTTGCTCGTTTTTTCTCAATATTGATAACGGCAACAGGTAGAGGCTTGAAATATTTACAGAATATTGAGTTGTATTATTCACTTTAAAAATAAATAATTAAATGAAAATAAAATTAATATTTAAGGCGGGCTTCCATACAACAATTGTGATTTTTATAGATAATGGTACGGAACCCTTGGTACGCGAGTCCGACTCGCACTTGGCCGGTTTTTTATTTATACACCGGGAGGCACCGGTTTTTTTACTGATATGTTTCTGGCAGCATCTCACTCGGTGGACCGATGGCCTTATGAATGTCCCGGGAAGCTGCAGCGTAGGACTAGTTTATTGTGGAAATCCTTGGGGGAGGCCTTTGTCTAGCAGTGGACGTATTTCGGCTGATATGATGATGATAATTCTGGTGGAAATCAAGCGACAAGGAAAAATCGTTCTCCGGTAAAAGTAAACCATACTAGCTGTTTCCCGCGGCTTCACCCGCGTGGACAACGTTTCTATGACTTTTCGAGGGTTCGCAGTGCACGAGCCGCAAGCGGCTCGCGAGCGTGGCAATAAGCAGTCTTTGTGTTAATCCAGGTCCTAATCTGTCTACCTACCAAATTCCAGCCAGATCCGTTCAGTGGTTTTTGCGTGAAAGAGTAACAAACATACATCCATACATTATTACAAACTTTCGCGTTTATAATATTAGTAGGAAGTAGGATGATTTTGTATAATAGGTGATTTTGTTTCAACCGTCTCCGTGGCGTTATGGTTAATCCATTTGCTTCACACCAGAAGGTCGTGGTTTCGATTCTCGTAGGAGTCTAACTTTGTAAGTCTTGGTTTGGTTGGTGGTAGTGCATTTTCTCAGCCCGTTTAGCTAGTTACCACCATCTATCTAAGTCTTGCCACCAAGAGATCAATGTTAACAGCATTGATGCATTCCGACATGAAGATAAGATAGCTAGTTCCCTATTGGGTTGGGGAATCTTGGTATGCCTGCTTTCATCTTCGACATTATTATTACTTACTATCCAGTAAGATGAAGCCAAAGGCCAATCTATTGTAAATAAAAAAACCCATAATATTCCCATCGATTTTTACAACACGAAAACTTCTGTATATGTGGGGTGGGGTGTTTTGAAACTGACAGGTTGTGTGTAAAGTCGACCAGCCCGCACTGGGCCCGCGTGGTCGAGTATGGCCCGATTGCTCTAATTCAGGGTAGGCTCGAACCCCTCGGTGGGGACGTATATGAGCTGATATGATGTGGGGTGTCACGTAACACCGTGTTTGGGGTTGATGCTTTATGGCGCACAAGATAGCTATGGAAGCTGTGAACAGAATTCTCCGGGAGTTCCAGAGAATCGTGCAATGGGTAATCACACTAATATTATATGGGCGAAAGTTTGTGAGTGTGTATGTTTGTTACTTTTTCACGCAAAATACGGGTCTGGCTGAAATTTGGTAGGTAGACAGATTAGGACCTGGGTTAACACAGGCTACTTTTTTCACGCGCGCACTGCGTACCCTCGAAAAGTCATAAAAACTTTGTCCACGCGGGTGATCCGCGGGAAACAGCTAGTATGATCATAGTTCTCTTTAGCTGTTATATACTTACACCAGACGTTGCCAGTGGTGACGCGGGATACCAGGGTCGTTAAGGTGAATGCCCGCCTCAAGCGCTTTGTAAATGGCCGGGAGTTCACGCTCAAGAGTTTTCAGATGTGCTCCTTAAGATCAAGAAGGGGTACCAATTGGACTTTCCAAGTCATAGGTTACTGATAAAGATTTGTAACAGTGTTATGCATGCTAAAATGATGCATACTTCACGAAGATATTTTTTCCAGAATTTTCTGTAAACGCAGATTGATGATATCAGCTCACACACGTCCCCGTAGCTTGAGCCTACCCTGAATTAGGGCGATCGGGCGTTAGTCGACCACGCGGGCCCAGTGCGGGTTGGTCGACTTCACACACAACCTTCGAGTTTCTTCGCAGGCGTGTGCAGGTTTTTTTCACGATGTTTTCCTTCACCGTAAGAGCGTCGGATAAACGTACATATGAAATCTAAATTCGAAATCACATTGGTACGTGCCAGGATTCGAACCACCACCTCCCGGACAGAAGGCGCCTGCCCTAGCCGTTACGCCACCGACGCTCTTAAACGCAGATTAAATGGCGCGAACTAAAATTTTTACAGTTCTCAAAGTAAATGCTAAAGGTAAAAGTAATGCTTTTTGTAAAAATTTTAGTTCGCGCCATTTGATCTGCGTTAATAGTGGCAGCATTGTAATTTCTTATTGTCTATGTTGTATTTGATTCACAAATCGAATTCAACACTGAAAAGTTACATTACCTATTTAAATTTTATCGTTACTTTTTGCATAATTTGAAAGGGCCTATACAGGGTCTTAACAAAGGTATGCACTTTTTTTAACTGGAGCTTGTACTCATGAAACTGAACAACTTTCCCCAAGAAACCCATGGCAAATTTGCATTTGTTTTTAAAATAAAAATATTAAATTGCGCGGAATACGCCAGAATAGGTACTATTGCCACAGATTACTAAATAGTTACCTATTGCAGGCCGGCGCGGTCATTGAACTTTGGCCTTGGACTGTCAAGTTGTAGGTCAAGTTAGTAATTTTACAACCCCGCCTCAGCTGATCAATTGATCATAAGTACACGCGTATTACATGGGAGTTGTATTCTGAGAGTAGTATATTATTGCCGGTTCTAACTCACTTTTGTAGGTATTTATTTTGCGGTTGTAATTTGTGATGTGTCATACAAAATGTATGGGGTAATGATTTTACCAACCGCAAAACAAGCGACGTTAACGTGGTTGAGGGTCTCTATCGTGGCCGCGTTGGTGATCGCTTAACCTAAATGATGAACGGCGGCGTGCGGTGACTGGTGCGATGGGTGGTGTTGTCGTCAAGGTCGTGAGGCGCGGCTCGGTTTGGCTCGTGTTACGGGGTCAGGGGCCCACCGGGGGCGGGGCGTACGTACTGATTTGATTAGAATGGTTGTGGGTGGAGCAGTTATAGTGATTGTACGTAAGATGGAGGCGATTTAATTATGTAAGGTGTATTTTTTTAGTTTTAAGTTGAAGTCTGAAGAGTGAATACATGTACTGTTAATAAGAAAGAAAAAATGAAGAAAGTAAAGGGTTGTTCGTGTTATACTAGTAGTGGTAGTAAAAATACTGTTTTGGATTACTATACTCCAGCGTATCCGATGTATGATTCCTATCAGATTCGTTTGCTGAGCTCAATTGACTGGCAAGGAGCACGTAAAAGTGTTCGAATTTCAAGGAAGATTGCTGAAGCTGGTTTTTTCTACTGTGGAAATGGTGTGAACAGTAGGATGATGTGTTTCTCCTGTAGAATTGGAGTGGATCGTTGTGGAAAACCCCGCTTCCGCTAATTTCTCGGGGTTGGGTGGTGATAGCTGCTGCTAATGGCCGTTCCTTTCCTGGAGGTCCAATTGCGGAAAGAAACCAATCGCTCTCTGTAGGACATATATCTTTTATTCCTTACTTCCAAACCGTGCGCCTTCATATACCAACACGCTTTGTTCAGGGTATAAAAACTTGTTTTATTTTTTATTAAATCCATTTGAAATAGATTTGACAACCGCAACCCCATATGATGATGTTATTATTGTAGTGTATAAGCGTGAAATAACATATAATAGTTGTGCCGATGTATATGTTACCTCAGTCATCCCCACTCCCCTCCAACCTTCCTGCCCTCATCTCAAATCGATCCTATTTTTAATCCATTAGTTTAAAAATTTCCGCATATATTATTGGGTGGGCTTCACACACTATCCATTGGAGTATTTGTTTAGTATGATGCAAACGACGCTCACTTATAAATCCATAATCCATTGGCTCCTCATCAAAAGTCCTCTTTAATATTTGGAAACAATAGGATTCCTTTAGTAAGATGTCCTGCTCGTGTAGTACAAGGACAGCGTTCATTCGTTGTTTTTCAAATTTCAAAGAGGCCAGGGTTGCATGATAATCAACACTCAACTCGTCAAACACACACCTCTACGATTTCCATCGGTATTTATTATTCTCATTCAACGGAACTGGATCGATGAGTAAAAATTCCTGCATTACACCATGTAGACTGTACCAAATATCTCCATAACCATCAATATATATACCAATATCTTTAAAGTTGTATGAATCCCGTGTAAAGTAGGGAGAGCCTCTATAATAACTCTTCTTTAACACTACTGGATTGGGAAGGAATCGCCATAGTAATATTGATAACATTTTTTTGTCTTCCACACACATAAAATATTAACAAGAGCCGAGCCGAGCCGCGCCTCACGACCTTGACGACAACACCACCCATCGCACCAGTCACCGCATGCCGCCGTTCATCATTCAGGTTAAGCGATCACCAACGCGGCCACGATAGAGACCCTCAACCACGTTAACGTCGCTTGTTTTGCGGTTGGTAAAATCATTACCCCAAATATTTTGTATGACACATCACAAATTACAACCGCAAAATAAATACCTACAAAAGTGAGTTAGAACCGGCAATAATATACTACTTCTGAGAAGTTTAATAATTTAATTAAAAAATAATAATTGCGAATTGACCATGGGTTTCTTGGGGAAAGTTGTTCAGTTACATGAGTACAAGCTCCAGTAAAAAAAATCATACCTTTGTTAAGACCCTATATATCGCATAGCATGTACAGATTTTTAATTATTTTTAGGATCTATAGTTCACATTTATTATTTTTAAAGTTTTTTATCCAGACATGTGGTGGTACGGAACCCTCGGTGAGCGAGTCCGACTCGCACTTGGCCGGTTTATTCGAAGTGTTGCCAGCTCTCACCCGATATATTTCTTGTTGACTAAGATCACTGTACACGCTGTAAATCAGTTCCTCATCAGACGGCATAAATTAACACAGAAACTGTGGCAGTTTTACCAGTCTACTGGTGTTCGGTAATCACCCCTTTCCGACCTAAAGGAGCCCATCTGAAAACTCTTGAGCGTGAGAATTGTCACTAAGCTAGCCCAGAACATTTTGCTTGAGGCAAAGTTTCAGTACTCCCGGCCATGTTAAGAGCACGGTAGATGTTCATCTCGTGGGCCCTGCAACCCCTCAACACCACCAGCAACGTGTGCCGTAAGTAATCGCTAAAGAAAACCCACCCATCGTACATTCTCCCCCCGGATGTCCTAGCCTAGACCATTCTGTTCACAGCTTCTACAACTTTGGTGCGCTATATGCACCAAAACCAAAACTATTTGACCACAGTCATAAGACCATCCGGCTTTTTACACTGTTAAGTGACAGCCGAGTGGCGACCAGGCACCGGAAAGCGTAGTTTAGACAGGCCACCCACTCGATAGACGGATGACCTGGTAAAGATCGCGGGAAGCCGCTGGATGCGGGCAGCGCAGAACCGGTCGTCGTGAAGATCCTTGGGGGAGGCCTATGTCCAGCAGTGGACGTCCTTCGGCTGATATGATGATGATGACGACGTGACACCCCACACACACAGGAGTCTTCATGATGTCTAATGTCTAATCTTAAAGATGTTAACTTTTTACCGTCAGGAAGCAGTGTAGCAGCGATCTCTGAAGACACTAGCGGGCGCGCTTTTCCCTTGTCGTCTGATTTACGTCACAAGTATGCCGTGATCAATGTTGCCGGTGCCTTCCGGTGCATCAAGGAAGAGCGTTTCTCAGAGCTACAGCTTCACGCTTCTTGCTGCTTTATCGCTTTTCCCTTGTCGTCTGATTTTCGTCACAAGTATGCCGTGGCCAATGTTGCTGGTGCCTTCAGGTGCATCAAGGAAGAACGATTCTCTGAGCCACAGGTCCACGCTTTTTGCTGCTTTATCGAAAACCACTCTTTGGTCAACTCTAAGTCTTGAGATATTATCATTATCAATCAAGGTCACGGAAATTTTAGCTGCATTGTAATGTTTCCGCAGCGTAATATCGGTTTGAATAGGATCTTTCTGAAATACCTCAGAATAATATAATTAATAGAAGGTCAGCCCATTTTATTGAACAACTTTCCTCAAGAAACCTAGGTATATAAAGTTCGTAAAATAATTTGAAATAAGTTTAAAAGCGTCGGTGGCTCAACCGGTAACGACTCGATCCTCCTAACCAAAGGTACCGGGTTCAAATCCGAAAGGCCAATTTACCAATGAGTTTTTCGTAACTTACGTACATATACTTACCAATTGCTTTAACGTTGAAGAAAAACATCGTGAGGAAACCTGCACATCTGATTTCAGAAGTGTATCAAGGTCGCGTTGCACACGTCCGTAGTGGTAAATCTAAATACCTTACACGTGACCGCGGGTGATGCTAAGTGCAACACCAGGCAACGGCCGTCTCTCCCTTGGATAGCACGGTTAATTGTGCCACACGAAGAGAGAGAAAATAATTTTGGACTTGTCATATTAAATTGATCACCTGATTGCGAACTTAGTATGGCCGTTTTTATTTGGGAAACTGAAGTTAGTTTTTTCAGGAAAAGTTGTTCAGTTTCAGGACCTTTAATTAATTTCAGGTATAATAGAATGCTCCGGTTACAGTCATGGTAACGGCGCGGTGCGGCAGGGGTACGAAGAATCCCTGGAAGATGCCAGGCTACCAAATCCAACGACGACCTTGTGAACATCGCGGGAAGTCGCTGGATGCGGGCAGCGCAGGACCGGTCGTCGTGGAAATCCTTGGGGAGGCCTTTGTCCAGCAGTGGACGTTTTTCGGCTGATATGATGATGATGATGATATCAGAAGAACCCTAAATTATGTGGCTGTTCTGGGAGTAATAACCCGTTCCGTGGAATAGTGGTAGTCCCGTCGCTCATATAAGGAGGTCTCGGCTTCGATTTCTGGTGGATCTTATTTTATAAGATTCGGTTTAGATGGTGGTAGGGTAGAGGCTGGCTACCATCATATTATCTAAGTCTTGCCGTCAAAACATCACACCAAGACATTAAGTTCCGGCATGAAAATAAGATATCCAGTTCTATTGCATTGGGGAATCTTGGTAAGCCCGCTTCCGTCTTCCGTATCAGTATTAACTACCCGCACGTCCAGTTACAATGTACCCCTGTAATATACCATCTTTGTAATTTCCTAAAGGTTTTTGTTACTGGTTTACTATTTATCGGTCAACTTTTGGTTTTTTTTTAGTATACCATGTTATTCCAGTATATATAACGCTGTCACTAAACAAAGTTCCGTCACAATCCGTTCAGTGGTTTTTGCGCGATGTTAAATGTTGCTGAATTTCATTAAAAAAACTTTAACCCTAGCATTAACAGTGGAAATACTAGATATGACAGTTTTTAAAAGTTAAAAGCTTGTGTTTAACTTGCAATGTAATATGTATGTATGTAAGTCCTATGTTTTTTTAATCCAAATCTTGCGATCGATTTTAGAGCGACTTTCCAGGGGTCCGATTGATCTGAAATTTGGAATTAGGCCGTATTCCCGGTGACAGATCCTTTTGGTATTTTGAAGTTGATCTGATGATGAAATTTGGAGGTGGAATCATGGTCCCAGAATCGTCTTTAATTTTCAATAGAATAAATATAAAATAAAATAAATATTCTGGGACAATATGAATAATAAAAAAAAATATAAAAAAAAGAATCACTTACCACCAGGTGAGATGATGCCAAGGGCTTATCAATTATTAAAAAAAAGAATCGTAGAATCGTAGACCACCAGGTGAAATGATGCCAAAGGCTTATCAATTATCAAAAAAAATGAATCTTTTTTTTTAATTAAAAATTTGAGTGCGTTTGACTGCAACTCACCTGATGGTAAGTGATGATGCAGTCGAGGATGGTACACGCAAACTCAAATAATGCCTATTCACTCTTGCCTTGAAGATCCCAAAATTATAGGAATCGTGGCTAATACAGCCTTTTTTGAATTGGGAAACGTGTATTTATATTCATTATAGCATTAGGACATTTGAACACAAAAACTCTTTTCAAATAAAAGCTTGTATATGGGGAGGCCTATGTCCAGCAGTGGTCGCCCTTCGGCTGATATGATGACACATACCTTAAAGCTTTTAGGTTTTTCAAAAGTTATCTATATTACTTAACGTATCATAGTACATTTACTGTCCTCCTTATATTTTTTGCGGAGTCAGCCAACTTGCCCCGCACTCGCTCGACGCTCGCTCGCAGCCGACGGCGCAACTTGGTAAAAACTAAATGTGAAAATAACTACCTACTTATCTTCGGGAGTTTTCAGTAACGCTACCCGAACAGCAGCTTGAGCATAATTTATTTCCTGCGAAGAAGCAAAGTATGCCGCAGAAGCCAAAAGCGTTAGTACACATTACGCGCAGCTCATGAAAAATCGCTTAGGAAAGAAAGCTCCCGTTTTTACCACCATGCTCCCCCCACGCCTGCCCGGGAAGAGTATTGGAAAGACGTGTTTTTTTATCCTTTTACAGGGTGCTTTGTTTTGTATTGTCTGTTAATAGTTATCTACACTAATAATATTTTAAAGAGGAATGATTTGATTGTTTGTTTGTTTGTCTTGAATAGGATCCGAAACTACTGGATCCGAAATTCTTTCACCGTTGGGAGTTTTCACTATCCGCGGTTGCTATAGGCTATATTATTATTTTTTCAAAAAATTAGGGATCCTTACTAAAACTTGAATAATGTAACACAAGGTTAAAAAAATAACCTAAAAATTCCTGCAATATCTACAAAAAGTAGTGTAGTGTCGTGGTAGTGTTAGTGGTAGTGTAGTGGTAGTGGTAATGTAGTGGTAGTGTAGTGGTAGTATAGTGGTAGTGTAGTGTAATGGTAGTGGTAGTGGTAGCGGTAGTGTAGTGGAAGTGTTAGTGTAATGGTAGTGGTAGTGGTAACGGTAGTGTAGTGTAATGGTAGTGGTAGTGGTAACGGTAGTGTAGTGGTAGTGTCAGTGTATTGGTTTAGGTTGTGGTAGTGCAGTGGTAGTGTAGCGGTAGCGGTAGTGTAGTGTAGTGTAGTGTAGTGTGAGGCGGTACGAAGCTCGCCGGGACAGCTAGTTAATGATACAAGGGTGGTAAAATGCTAGATATGACTTGTTTCTCAGAGTTAAAAATATTAAAAAAACCGGCCAAGTGCGAGTCGGACTCGCGCACGAAGGGTTCCGTACCATTATCTATAAAAATCACGTTTGCTGTATGGAAGCCCCCTTCAATGTTAATTTTATTTTGATTTAATGATTTATTTTTAAAGTGAAATAATACAACTAAATATTCTGTGAACACTTGATGAGTCTACCTGTTGCCGTTATCAATATCAAGCAAAAACGAGCAAAAAATTCACGTTTGTTGTATGGGAGCAATAAATGTTTGTTTTATTTTATTTTAATTATTTATTTTTAAAGTAAATATATAACTAAATATTCTGTAAATATTTCAAGCGTCTACCTGTTGCCGTTATCAATATCAAGCAAAAAAGAGCAAATAAAGATAAATATAAATACTCTTTATTGTACCCAAAAATTAAAAAATAAACACAATGTAAAACTAAGAAAAAAAACACGTTTGTTGTATGGGAGCCCCCTTAAATATTATTTTTTTTTCTGTTTTTTAGTATTTTTGTTATAGTGGCAATAGAAATACATCATCTGTGAAAATTTCAACTGTGTCTAGCTATCACGGTTCATGAAATACAGCCTGGTGACAGACGGACAGCGAAGTCTCAGTAATAGGGTCTTGTTTTTACCCTTTGGGTACGGAAACCTAAAAATTGGCAAAGTAAAAAGCACGAGTGCGGTATAATCCATTTTACGCACACTAAACTGGCATTATAAAGTACCACTTTTCGAGCAACTGTATTTAAGTAACCTTTTGTTTGTGTTGGATTAAACTATAGCCACCTCCACTCACGTGTAGGTTTGTTATTATTAGTTAGCTTCGAAATTAGAATTTTCCGTCACTTAGCATTTCTAACTAGTCGTCACCCGCGACTTTGCTCGCGCGTACAGTTCGGAGAAATTTTTAACACAGAAAATAATGAAACTAACGCAGCGGCTCAAACTTGTATTTGGTTTACCTGGTAATGTTATTACCACTACCACTACTTACAATGCCCAATTAAGTAATATAAGATCCCCACCATCTTATCTTTGTTTTGCCGCCAAACATCAGTTTTTACTAAGATAGTCAATGCCCTAGTGAATGGGAGAATTTTGATAAGCTAATATATTATATTAGCTGTCCCGGCGAACTTCGTTCCACCTTACACTACACCGCTTGCGGCTCGTGCACTGCGCACCCACGGACAGTCATAGAAACCTTGTCCACGCGGGTTAAGCCGCGGGAAACAGCTAGTCTATAAAAAATATGAAATCTAATGAGAATTCTTCCGGCCGTTCTATCCAACCGAATTGCTTAGTTAAAAAAATGAAATTTATCCGTCATCAAGCATTAGAAATCTTTCAGTTTCTTCGGAGTAACGTTCACCCTTCTCAAGTTATACTTATACGCGATTTTCATAGTTTTTTTTCTCTACATCTGCAGTTCTAATAAAATTGAAGTACGCGGTTCATTTTGATTTAAGAACACTCGCCGGAACGAGCTCTTTTATTTGAACTATTGCCCACTTAAATTGGTTGAGTTAGAGGGAACATTCAACGCGTAGCATTGATGGATGATTGATTGAGCTGCTTCTTAATTACAAGTTATTTTATTAACTCGAACATCTAGAACGCGCTATTAAAGTTTCTTCGGCCTAACCCAAACTATTTCATGACACGGGAAAACCATATGTACCTACACATTTTATACCTGTGCTTATCTATACTATAATATAAAGAGGAAAGATTTGAGTGTTTGTTTGTTTGTTTTGAATAGGCTCCGAAACTACTGGACTGATTTGAAAAATTATATCACCCTTGGAAAGCTACACTGGCAGCGGTTTTCAAAAAATTAGGGATCCTTACTAAAACTTAAATAATATAACCCAAGGTGTAAAAAATGACCTAAAAACTCCTGCAATAACTACAAAAAGTAGTGTAGTGTAGTGGTAGTGGTAGTGTAGCGGTAGTTTTATTTTTTTTATTATGAGGCGGTACGAAGTTCGCCGGGACAGCTAGTACACTATACAGATATTCGTAGACAAGTACTTAGTTGCCAAATAACATAACAGTTTGCGGTATCACAGACCTCGATCATTTCCGCTATAAACCGTATTGTTCGTCGACGATAAATAAAATAAAATTTATGGGGCGATTAAAGCCCTCAGAAGGGCGCGTAAACGTGCCACGCAGTCGTTTTGAGCCCTAGCCCTCCGCTGTGTAATCACTCCTTTAACAACCGCTAAGCGAACTGAATCCATAGCCACTAGAACAAAGCCTGTCGATAACGACGTAACATACCCTATCCCTGATAAAATTATACAGCGCTGACTATTACAAACGATTATTATTTTAAAGTGACTTTATTCTAGCCTCACCTTTTCTTTGGTTTTGTTTTGCCTGAGGATACGCTTGACAAAGCTGTACCTACTAGTCTTGCAGCGTTTTTATTAGAGGAGACAGTTATTGAGAACCGAGTATTATTTTACTACTAAACTTTACTTGCTACGGTAGTAAGTTGCTGCAATAGTTATAACATTGTTATTTTATGTTATAGAGTGCAATTCGTCTTTTTTAAAAGCTTATAATTAACTTGCAATACATGTATGTTTGTTCGAGTGCAAGTTAAATTTGACCCACTTCTCGGTTAAGCTAAAATTTTGCATGCGTATGTATATCGCGTGACAATGCAATATTAAAAGCTTTTACCTAAAAATTTTCAGGTTTTTCGAAAATTATTTTATTAACAATTGGTAAGCCCTTGGCATCATCTCACCTGATGGTAAGTGACGGTGATGCCTAAGATGGAAGCGGGCTTACCAATTTTCCCTAACGCAATACAGAACTGGCTATCTTATCTTCAAGCCGGAACACATCAATGTTGTTTTCACTGATGTTTGGCGGCGAGACTTAGATAAGATGGTGGTAGCTAGCCAGACGGGCTTAGAAAATGCCCTACCACCACCAAACCTAGTCTTACAAAGTGACCTCACCGGGAATCGAACCCGTGACCTCCTGGTGTGAAGCGAATAGACTAACCATTACGCTACAGTTTTAACAGTAACAGTACAACAGTAATATCATCATCATCATCATTACAGCTCATATACGTCCCCACCGAGGGGCTCGAGCCTACCCTGAATCAGGGCGATTAGGCCTTAGTCGACCACGCGGGCCCAGTGTAATATAAAAAATTAAAAAAAACAAAAAACATGAAGAAAAAAAGAGACCTTATAAAAAAAAAACACCGGTAGCACTCCGGGAGTGCCGGCAGAAGTGAAAACTTAACAATTCACATATACGAGTACACAACAATGTGGTTACTACACAACCACCGAGCACAAACAAAGAGGAGCTGGCCTAAGCAACTGTGCACTGTGATTTTCGTCAGGTGCCCATGTATCGAGACTCGCATTATTGGTGTGTTTTCGCATTTTTAAGAAGAAAAGGATGAAGTGTTGTGTTTTATCGTGTCGAAGTTATTCAGACAGACGTTCTGATGCTATGAATGGTATCACATTTCATTTGTAAGTAATTTTATACGTAATTATTAAAATAGTTCTAGAAAATTCTCGGCTTTCAAGTATAAATTATACTTCTCGACACTAGGTGGCGTAACTTTTGTGAATAAAAAATACGAGTACGTAAAGTTCCGCATTGGTATATAGTTATAATCATACGTGGATACTGAAAATTAAAGTATACAATAAACAATTAAACCTGAATACTTTTTAGTCGCCAAAACAGTACTTTAGTGATTTTTATAATTATATTGTAAACAGGCCGCCATCTATCGTCAACAAGAACAACTATTTTCAACGTACCAAATATCCAGGGCCGTAATTAGATTCAAATAATTTTACCGAATAACACACGGCTATGGTCAGTAATGAAATAACATTTTCATAGCAAATATTTTCAAGTAACAAAGATCTGAGTTGTATACATACTCGTACTATTCTCCGTGACTGTTCATGAATTGAAAGAACTTCGAATGTTAAATAATCATTTTATTCATATTAAGATAATTTACCACCTAGTTAATTTTATTTCTTTTTGTTTGTTTTAGATTTCCATCCGATGATAATTTAAAACAACAATGGATCACAAAAGTGAATAGACCGGATTGGACTCCGACAAAATATACAAAGATTTTTTCTTGCCATTTTAATGATGCAGACTTCATAGTGACAAAAAAAGGCCATAAAAAATTAAAGATGGGCACTTTACCTAGTTTAAAACTGGATTTGTCGGTTGGTTTCGGTATTGTTTGTATAACCGAGTTTCAATTATTTTAGGAGAATAAGTATGTATTTCATTTTATTTTTTAAATTACAGCTTTGACCAATCACCGACTGTAAATCATATTATACTGCTGATTAAATCTTTATCAGAAAAATATATAGATATTCGTTTTAAGCATTTCGCAACCATTCAAAACGATAGGGCAACGAACCGACAACAACTAACTAAAACTGTTATTTTCGCAGGTAATTGAATTTTGTAAATAAAATTATGTTCGTAATAATAATTTGTCTATTATTTTGTACTAGAAAACGAAGTACGTCAGTACACATACAAAACAGTAAAAATGTTAACCCTCATTTTATTCATTTATTACACAAACTTTTTAAAGCTCATAGTTCTGAGTACGTCCCATTACTTTCTACACTTATTGACATCTAGTGTGAAATAGCTGAACTACGTAGTGACATCAATATGTCGATGTTAGGTCGCTAGGCGAGTAGTTTTGCTACTAACCGGCAGATGGAAAATTGAGAAAAGCGCCCTAAGCGGAGCAGCACACTCAGGCACGGTAGAAAGAGTGGGAGATACTTGTTCCTCTCCCTTCCCCTCGATCTTACGCTTTTTCGATCAGCATCACGTGACCCTGACGCGAGTTTGGAAGTTTTTACCCATCCAAAAAAAAGTGCTCAGCGCCGCTAAAGAAGTTTTCACTTCAAAAAACTAAATCAGTTCTTAGCAACAATAAAATAGAAAAAAAAGTTAATGATATCCTAAGGTTAATTACGTGGGACCAACTCGGGAGCATACCGAAAAGAAAAATTATGAAAACCGGTTTACAATTTGCTAAGATATCGCGTAACAAACAAACAAAAATAAACATGCAGTCCGGATTGTAACTTCCTCCTTTTTGGAATTCGGATGAAAATATATTAGTACTACACCGATTTTCATTAAATTTATATGGGACCAACTAGGGAGCATACCAAATAAAAAAATATAAAAATCGGTTTACAATTTGCTAAGATATCGTGTAACAAACACACAAAAAAATCATGCAGTCCGAATTGTAAACTTCGTCCTATTTGGAAGTCGGTTGAAAATATATTGGTAACAGCAATGGTTAAGTAAATAAATTTATTATTATGATTATTCCAATATATAAAATTTAAGCTACTCTTCTCACTTCGCACGATGTGAAGTGGCAGGAGCACCTCCAGCGGAAGCACAGTCGGGTGGAGTTCAGTGCGACGGGGAGAGAAAGCGTCGAACTATCCGGGCATTGTCGAGGAGGACTGTTTCTGCATTGCTGCAATTATTGGCCTGCCTCGGAGATCCAGCCACCTTAGGTGACGTTCAAGGTCAGCTGGTATTAACCCGTTCACGGATAGGACTACGGGGATGATTTCGGTGGATTTCACCCGCCACATATCAGTAACCTCGTGCGCCAGGTCCAAGTACTTGATCCTTTTTTCGGCATCAGCCTGCACGAGGTTTTCATCGTATGGGATAGTGATATCCACCAAAAACACCCTTGACTGCGCCCGATCCATCAGCACGATATCAGGCTTATTCGAAGGAATAGTCCTGTCCGTGATGATGGGTCGGTCCTAGTAGAGCTTGGCGCGGTCGTTTTCGAGAACCGGCTCCGGCGTGTACTTGTAATAAGGCAACCGCCGAGATATGAGGCCATACTTAAGAGCGATCTTTTGGTGTAGGATCCTAGCGTCTTGGTTGTGCCTGTGAAAATACTCAGTGTTGGCAAGCATGGAAAAACCGGAGGTTATATGACACAGGGTCTCCCCTGGCTGACGGCACAACCGACAAACGTCCAAGGTGCCGTCTTTTATTATGAACCTCCTATAGTTGTTCGTCTTGACCATCTGATCCTGTATTGCACAGACAAAACCCTCGGTTTCCGCAAAAAGATCTCCGAAGCGCAGCCAGTGCACGGAGGCCTTCTGATCTTTTAAGGATCCACAAAGGGCCTTGAAGATCCTACCGTGCAGCTCTTTGTCTTTCCATATGGCCTCTCGCTCTGTAGTGCTAAGCACAGCCGGCGCCTGCCAGTTCTCTTGGGCCATAGATAGAGGGGTTAGTCCTTTATCACACGCTATGACAATTCTATGCAAGTCACTATCGACTTTCGTCAGGAAGTAACTTCGGAGGCTGCATATCTCGCGGTTGTGCATTTTTTTGGCACTAAGAAGGCCACGACCTCCATTTTTCCGCGGGATATACAGCCTCATCATTGATGCCTCGGGTAATGCATCCTATGGAGTGTCATAGTAGTGCGGACTTTTAGATCCAGGGTGTCCAGTTCGGTCTGTGACCATCTGAGTATGCCGAAGGTATACAAAATAACGGGCATGACCCAGGCGTTAAATCTCGTATCTTGTTAACGCCCGACAAATAGCTCTCAAGAACTTTTGTCAGGCGCTCCCAAAATACGTCATAAACCGACTGTTTCACCTTTGCCTCCTGAACACCAATACTCTGCGACATACCCAGATACCGGTATGTATCAGTTTCAGAGAGGGTGCGGATGTTCATGGAATCGATTTCGACTCCATCTGAGTGTATCACCCTACCCCTGTCTACATGAAGGATCGCGCACATATCCACTCCTAGCTCCATGTTGATGGAACTGCTGAAATCAGAAGTGATTTTCAACAGTTCCTCCAGTCGTGCTGCATTTGGAGCGAAAAGTTTGAGATCGATCATGTAGAAACTGAAATCCCGTCCCTAATTTCTCGAGCAGAAAGCTGAGTGGATTCAGGGACAGGCAAAACCAAAGTGGACTCAGACAGTCACCCTGGAATATTCCCCTCTGAATCCAAATCTGGTCCTCCGCATTCGACAACCGCTAACCATGGAGACTAAGGATCGTACTCCATTGCCCCATACACGATCCGAGGAAGTCTTGAACTGTTTCATCTATCTTGTACAGTTCGAGGACCCTCTTCAACCATGAATGGGGGACCGAGTCGAAAGCCTTCTCATAATCAATCCAGGCAGCGGAGAAATTGCGTCGATTGCGGTTCACCAATTTACCCACGAACGCATCAATCAGGAGTAGCTCCTTCGTACCGCGACTACCGCCCCGACAGACATTCTGAGTTACCGCCATGATATCATTCGCCTCAAAAAAGGCGTCAATTTTGGCCTTCAGAATGGATGTCAGTGTCTTGTAGGTGGTGGAAAGACAAGTGATAGGGCGGTATTGACTAGGGTCAGCGGTGTATTATTATTATTTTTGTTTTTAGATTTATTATTATTATAAGTAAATAAAGATAGAAAAAAATATAATAATTTATTATTCATGAGGAGCCATTTGCAATTACAGAGCCCTAACTCAGCATATGCTAGGCTCGTAGCCAAGCCCTGGTATTGTACAGAGGCCAGCACATCAAGCTAGACACTCGTAGTGCGATTCTGATCCATACCCAACGTCATATAAACGGTACAAAGTCCAAAGTATCTAGCTTGATGTGCTGGCTTCTGAACATACCCGTGGCCGTCAGTCAGGCGCGGCTTTGGTCAGTAAGTCGGATTTTTTTGAACTTCCTATACAAATTCGATTCATCAGCTGATAGATTTGTGTAAAGTCATTTTTTTTGCGATTTCAGCAAAGTTGTAAATCAATAGAAGTCACCTAAAAATATGCTCATTCCTATATACTGGTGTAACAAAATTGGTGTAGGTCCAGTTAATACTGAACAACTTTTGCTCTATGACTTTGCTGAAATCGTAAAAAAAAGACGTGTGGCACTCGGGGACTGCCGCGGTAAAGCTATTGCATAGCATTTTTTATCAACTTATGCAATTATAATTATAATTATTTATTTTTTATTTATTCAGTATTTACCAGTACCATAATTATAGTCCTTGGGGTGCGGGATGTTTATGTAATAAATTAACACTAAGAAAGATCGTCATCGTCATCGACCACCATCGCGACCACCATCGCGACCACCATCGCGACCACCATCACGACCACCATCGCGACCACCATCGCGACCACCATCACGACCACCATCACGACCACCATCACCACCATCATCACCATCATTATGATATATTATTAATTTTGGGTTGTCAGGTTTTTATCGTTACCCGAGATAAAAGCTAAACAATAGCTTAATATAACTCTATGCAAATCGATCGGTTGATCGACCAATTTTGTGCTTTCTTATGTGGAGGGTACAATTTATTTTTTGAGAATTGACTGTGCGCTCCATAGGGAAGTTGTTCAGTATGATGAGTAGAGGCCCCGGTTAATGGGCCCTACGCCAATTTTCCTGTATATCATATCAGCTCATATACGTCCCCACCGAGGGGCTCTAGCCTACCGTGAATTGGGGCGATCGGGCCTTAGTCGACCACGCGGGCCCAGTGCGGGTTGGTCGACTTCACACACAACCTGCGAGTTTCTCCGCAAGCGTGCAATGCAGGTTTCCTCACGAGGTTTTCCTTCACCGTAAGAGCGTTGGATAAACATACATATGAAATCTAAATTCGACATCACATTGGTACGTGGCAGGATTCGAACAACGACTTCCCGGACTGGAAGCAGCGGCCCTAGCCATTACACCACCGACGCACCCTGTATACTGTCATCATCATATCAGCCACAAATCGTCCACTGCTGGACAAAGGCCTCCCCCAAGGATTTCCACGACGACCGGTCCTGCGCTGCCCGCATCCATCGGCTTCCCGCGACCTTCACCAGGTCATCGGTCCACCGCGTGGGAGGCCTGTCTACGCTACGTTTTCCGGTGCCTGTATACTGTACTAGAATTTTTATTAGAGAGAGTATTCTAAACTTTGCATTTGACTTCACGGATTCTTCGAAAACTATGCAGCACAATTACAAGTTATATGCACGCCTGTGGCCGGGATTTTGGTTGAATTTGCATAATGCTTTATCCTGTCACATAACAGCAGTGGTAGCAACACTGGCCGGGCTTAATTGCATTTGGGCTGGAACTCGGCTAGCACTGTCCAGCCCGCAGCCGCACAGTGCGTTACTTCACAATCACTTTAGCCGTTAATGGATTCCGCATTAGTGTAAGTGGTCATCAAGCCGCGTATCAATTCATAAAGCATTAAATCACAAGCCGAGTTATCAACCAAATGCGCTTAGTGGAGCCACCCTACACAATTCATACAACGGGCCAGAAATGACATTTCAAAAAACGAATGACGGAACAAAAAAAATGGCGGCGAAATCCTATACGTTCGACAACCAAACGGTAACCAATCTGCATCTATCTGGGTGACGAGGGGGTGAGGTCGCAATCTAGAGAGCGGCAGGGACTGTCCATACTGTATGTTAGTACTAATATATATACTACTAATATACATAATATATACTTTGGTGGAGCTAATGAACCTGATAACTATCAAACATGGATTCCGTTTTACCTCTTACAATAAAATATAGGAGTTTGATGCTTAAAAATCTTCATCATTTTTAGCCGCCTCCGTGGCGTAATGGTGAAGTTTATTAGCTTCACATCAGGAGGTCGCGGTTTCGATTCCCGGCGCAGTATAACTTTGTAAGACTCGGTTTGGTTGGTGGAGGGGCATTTTCTTCGCCCGCCTGGCTAGCTACCACCATCTTGTCTAAGTCTTGCTACCAAACATTAATGTTAACAGCATTGATGTGTTCCGGCTTCAAGATAAGATAGCCGTTCCCCATTGCGTTGGGGAATTTTGGTAAGCCCGCTTTCATTTTTGGCATCATCGTCATTTACCATCAGATGAGATGATGCCAAGGGCTTCATCATATCAGCTCACAATACGTCCCTACTGAGGGGCTTACGCCTACCCTGAATTAGGGCGATCGGGCCTTAGTCGACCACGCGGACCCAGTGCGGGTTGGTCGACTTTAGACACAACCTGTGAGTTTCTCCGCAGGCGTGTGCAGGTTTCCTCACGATGATTTCCATCACCGTAAGAGCGTCAGATAAACGTACATATGAAATCTAAATTCGAAATCACATTGGTATGTGGCAGGATTCGTACCACTACCTCCCGGACAGGAGGCGGCGGCCCTAGCCGGTACGCCAGTGACGCTCAGCTAAGGGCTTACTAATTATGAATTTAAAAATATAAAATGTAAGAATATTGAAGATGTTATTAAGACGACGAGTGAATAAATATACACAGCACGTCCAGAACCCACCTGATACTCTTATTAAGCAAGGGAGTTTGCGATTGAGTGACAAGTAAGTAATGCCTATCTCCAACAATCCAGCTGCGTAAGTTGCTTCTGTCTTATTTTAAATTAAAATAGAGACGTCTTTTAATTAGTTATATACTATTCTAATGCAAATGGATCCCTTTCTCAGCGGTTAACCGTGCTCCGCTCTGCCGCGATGATATACGGGGACATTTTCGTTGAGTTAATTTAGGTAAATTTGTATAATTTTGCAAGTAAAACGATAGCCCGGGTGTGCGGCCTCCGGCGAATGAAAGGCGCTAGATAGTTGGGATGATTATTGGGCACAAGTGAGAGGGCACGATTAATATTCGGTGGGCGGTGTGACGGCAGGAGTAATCAGATTGCCTGCGGGTCGCTGCCGGGCGCCCGGCGACCCTTGGATACAGCTTTCCGCTGCCGGCTTTGAAGGCTAATCCTTAATAACCAAGAGATCTCTTGGTGCATCATTTTGTGTATGTTATCCATTATAGATATATCCGATTCTTTAAATTTGGAGATCTTCAATGCGAGAGTGAATAGGCTTTATTTTAGTTTCCATCCTTAGTATCATCCTCGACTACATCGCCAATTCCCATAAGTTAAGTTGCAGTCAAATGCACTCTACTACAAAAAACCGGCCAAGTGCGAGTCGGACTCGTTTACCGAGGATTCCGTACTACATCTCCGGATAGGGAAACTTAAAAATAGTAAATCGAAAACTATACATAATAAAAAGAATTGAAAATCTGTTTAAGCTTGTGCCAATGAAGCCTTTTTACACGATACCCCCCCACATGAGACGGTTAACTCAATACAAAATTTGGACCGCCGTTCCTTGCATAATTGATTACGTACCTTTAATAAAGACTAGATAAAGACTATATTTTTAATGATTTAATTACAAATGTATGGTTTATAGATTTTTTCCTAAATTTGTAGCATAAGACTTGCTTATTACTTGCCATATTTCATAGTTCTAGGTCAACGGAAAATACCCTATAAATTTTGATTCCCTTGAGAGTGTCAAAATATACGTTTTTTGCGGCACAAACGGCCGTATCTTTTTTTTTACGCTAACTTAGAAGTTCGATTTTTTCAGAACTTCAAGGGACTGTGGACCGCAGTAGACGGACAACAAAGTGATCCTATAAGGGTTCCGTTTTTTCCTTTTTAAGGTACGGAACCTTAAAAATAGTATACCTATTCCACCATGTTCATTCCTTGAGAATGAATGAACGGGATCTGTTGGTAGGTACTTGTTCCCCTAACAATTGGTTTAGTTTAGGGGGAATGTTCGGAGAAATAAACCGAACCACTCGCTACAGCTACACCCCAGACACTGCATACAACGGTTGTGAAGTGACATTTCTAAAAAACAAATGACGGAGCAAACAAAATCACGGGGAAATACTATACGTTCGAGAACCAAACTATAACTAATCTGTATTAGGGGTAAGCGGCAGCGAGTGTCCATACTGTATGTTCATCACATCAGCTCATGTATACGTCCCCACTGAGGGGCTCGAGCCTACCCTGAATTAGGGCGATCGGGCCTTAGTCGACCACGCGGGCCCAGTGCGGGTTGGTCAACTTCACACACAACCTTCGAGTTTCTTCGCAGATGTGTGCAGGTTTCCTCACGATGTCTTCCTTCAACGTTAAAGCAATCGGTGAGTATATGTACGTAAGTTTCTAAAAACTTATTGGTACATTGGCCGTCCGGATTTGAAACCGGCACTTCTGGTTAGGAGGACCGAGTTGTTACCGGTTGAGCCACCGACGCTACTGTATTTTAGTACTAATATACTTATATATACTTTGCTACAGCTATGGTTTATTTTATAATACATTATATAGTTTCCTGTCTGTAGGTACAGTACACTCCAGTGTTGACCCGGACGACAGACGCTCATCGCAGCCTCCCCGCGGGATTACCGTCAAACGGAGAAAAAGACACGGGAAATAAGCCGTAATCCGAGAGACGTGACCTAAATTCCTACTTAAATATCGGTTATTTGATATCAGCGAAAACAATTTGATTTAAAATTCCATCTTCCTTCCTGAATGAAGAGGTGTCTATAATAATATGTAAGTGGGTAGGTTGTTTCGTGGGCCGTGGGCGTCGTTATAATTACTTTTCGTGGAGAAATTGGGAGTTTCGGAAAATTTCAATGAATTTCGGTAAGTCAAGTCTAACCTTGTGAGTTCTGATATTATACAGGTGTAACTAAATTGGTGTGCAAGCGTATTGGTGTAACTGCGGCTTCTACTCTTCTCAAAAAAAAACTTTTCATACAAACCGATCAGCTGATTGACCAACTTAGAACATTATTGTATAAACCATCTTTCAATAGAAATTGCCAACAATGTAAATAATAACCTAACCTAAAAATTAAATTATTTCTTATAAAACAATTGTGATTTATTTATATACAATTGGTAAGCCCAATGTTAATGTTATAATTTGTAACATTAACATCTGAAACATTGGTATCAGAATTGTTTTATAAAGAAATAATTTAATTTTTAGATTTGGTTTTTGTTTACATTGTTAGAAATTTCTATTGAAAAATTGTTTTAGTGTCAAATTTTATTTAAGAGGATTGACTACACAATTTTATTTTCTATTTTTTTAAGGACACGTACTGACCGATATTCACAGAATCGCTAAACTGAAGTGGCAGTGGGCAGGGCACATAGCTCGTAGAACAGATGGCCGTTGGAGTAGTAAAGTTCTCGAGTAACGACTGCGCACCGGAAAACGCAGCGTAGGCAGGTCTCCCACGCGGTGGACCGACGACCTGGTGAAGATCGCGGGAAGCCGATGGATGCGGGCAGATCAGGATCGGTTGTCGTGGAAATCCTACCTTTGTCCAGCAGTGGACGTTTTTCGGCTGATACGATGTACTGGTCATACTGTACAACAAGGAACTCTTTGTTTTCCATTTGTTCGGTATGATGAATAGAAGTGTCGTAGTGAACGGGTTCTACACAAATTTTGTTAGAAGTTAGAATCATGTTAGAATTTTTATCTCAATGGTGGCCTTGCCGCTACTATTCTCAAAATAATATGCATGCCTACTGTTCAGAATGCGGGCCAGCGACAACAACATTCATTTCTTTGACTGATTTGTCAAAAAAATTAAAAAGTTGAGTTAATGATGCCAGTCTATGGTCCACCATAAACAACGTATTTTTTAATCATTCGATTCGTGCAAAAAGCATTTCTGTCCATAGTATTTTGTTTCTGAAAAGCAGGTTCATGTAAAAGACGCTTTGTCCAATGATATTTCTCCTGCAATAAGTGATTAGAATATTGTCAGAATACACAATTATTCTTTGTATACCACACAGTCTTAATTGTATCAATATTAATTTAGGAAATAAAGGATTTTGCCATTTTTCTCAGTTTCAAATTACTGTGACAAATCACGTTATGCTTTTAACCTCCTTAAATATTCACCACCGTATGCAGGTGGCTATTAGATAGCCTCTCTTGACTCTTTGATAGACATTGAACATGGAAATTATTACGTACTAGCTTTTGCCAGCGGCTTCGCTCGCGTGAACGTAGTTTCTATGACTGTCTCCGAAGGTGCACAGTGCGCGAGCCGCAGCAGCTCGCAAGCGTGTTAAAAAGTAGCCTATAATAATATTATGTTAATCCAGGTCCTACCTGTCTACCTACCAAATTTTATCCAGATACGTTCAGTAGTTTTTGCGTGAAAAAGTAACAAACATCCATACATGCAAAAATTCGCCTTTATAATATTAGTAGGATTTCTCAAATTGTCTACTTATACGGGGTGTTACAAAATTGGTGTAGGTTCCGTTAACTGGGGCTTTTACTCGTTATACTGAACAACTTTTGTTCTACGACATTGCTGAAAAAGTAAAAAAAATGTTTTACTCTTCATAAGATTCGATCAGCTGATCGACCGATTTCGTGAATTTTAGTATGGGGGGGTCCAATTTTTTTTTGAGAATTGGAAATGGGTTTCTTAGAGAAAGTTGCTCAGTATGACGAGTAGTTAACGGAACCTACACCAATAATGTTATACCCTGCATAGTTTTTATAAAAGTAGTTTTATAAATCCATATGTTGTTACTAACAATATATGGATTTAATCTGAAATTATTATTATTATTATTCATCTGTTTTCCTGCAACTTAGTACTTAAGTACAGGCCTATCTTTTTATATATAAATCTACTGTAGGTACGTGTGTATGTCACTGAACTCCTCCTAAACGGCTGGACCGATTTGAATATTTTTTTTTGTATGCGTTTGGGTGGCGCCCTACTTGGTTTGGATTCACAAATCAGCCCGCCAGATGGCGCTGGTAGTGTAGCGTATTGTAAGGTGATACGAAGTTATAAAAATAACAAGACATAGATACTATAAATAAAATACATTTGCTAGTGTTTTTTGGTGCCGCGTGGACTGGCAGGGTGCCTCGAAAACACCAAAACATGCATAAATATATTTATTTAAAAAAATAATTAATAATCTTGTTCTATCGCATAATTAAGTAGATACTTACTAAATAAAGGGTGCCGTTTTGTTGTGTATAAAATGGAGCTGTCAACTTTTCTTTTGTGTAATTTAGTTGCTTTGTGCAAAAACAGCGGGCGTGAGATGTAATCGAGCTTAATGTTAAACAGCCACCGTTTACATTAACCGCTTTTGTGAAACAAATGGAAACTGCGCTTAGGGAGCTCTACACTTTTTAGGGTTCCTTAATATCAACGGGTGACCCACGGGACCCTATTACCACACCCTGGACACTTCATACAACGAGCCAGAAATGACATTTCAAAAAAAGAATGACGGAACAAACAAAATGGCCGTGTATGTCGGTCAGCGGGCTGTATTTCATGAACCGTAATAGGTGGACAGTTGAAATTTTCACAGAATGTGTATTTTTGTGGCCACTATATGACAACAAATACTAAAAGTTAGAAAAATTGAAAAGATAAGGGGGGTGTCCATACAAAAACATGTTTTTATAGGTCTTTTGAAGTATTCTTTATTTAGCTCTATCGTAAATACGGTAATACAAAACGTAAAACTTGGTGTGGTTATAGTGCTAATTCTGAGTAAAACAACAAATAATAAAAATCGGTTAAGTGTGAATCGTACATACGCTAAAGAGTCCGACTGAATGACAAAAAAGCAAATTTTTGTTTAAAATGTGAATAGGTATCATTGTCATTATACTAAGTAGTTGTGTGGAGAGCTATGGTAAAACGAAACCCTAGGAGTGCTAGTCCGACTCGCACTTAGCCGGTTTTTTATCATTTACAAAAGTCTTACTTTGTATAGTTGACAATACGTGAGAATCTTACCTACAATGAGGAAATCTTATTTAGTGTAAAATATTTAAGAGGACCAACGGCGAAAATTCGACTTTTCATACAAACTGCGATAACGATTTGCACCTCTTAAATGTTAACCGATTTGGACCAATCTGACTGACCAATTGGTCAGTCAGAACAAAAGCTAGGCTTATACGTTTCGTAAAAAATGGCTGAAATTAGTTTTGTATGAAAACACGTAAACGAAAATAAAATTGAACTTATTAACTTTATCGAAAAAATAAAAAAGTATAAGCCTAGCTTTTGTTCTGACTGACAACCTATCAAAAATTGGTCCAAATCGGTTAACATTTAAGTGGTGAAAATTGTTATCGCCTTTTGTATGAAAAGTCGCAGCTTCACAATCCTCTTAATAAATAAGTAAGCCGCTGGATGCGGGCAGCGCAGAACTGGTCGTCACAGAAATCCTTGGGGGAGACCTATGTCCAGCAGTGAACGTCCTTCGGCTGATATGATGATGAAATAAATAAATAAATTGACGAAATTGACGAGTACCTGCAATCATACATTTTCCTTCCTAGTTATTCCAGCTGCTTACATTTAGCGCAGGTTTCTTTAATCTCCTGTGTAGCCCCGATTTTAAAACGACGACCTCCATAAGCAAAGCAGTAACATCTACATAATCGAATGTTACAGGGGGAACCTTGCCTATTCCTTGGTTACCAAAACTGGTAACAGCTCTGGATAAGTATGTTTAATTACGCTTGTAATGTCCTCTAGGTGTCGTTATAATTTTCCCTCTTTGCGTCTAGATAGATATTACGAGTACTGGTCTTAATCTTTTCAAAAAAAAAGTAAAAAAAGGGTGGATAGGCATTATTTATGTTTGCGTGTACCATCCTCGACCGCATCATCACTTACCATCAGGTGAGTTGCAGTCAAACACATTCAAATTTTTAATAAAAAAAATAAAACTAAAAACCGACTTCAAAATGAAATTCACTCAAAAGTATGAAATATTAACAATATTTTTAAATACACGACATTAAACAACAATAACAAAATCAAAGGTATGAATTAAAAGAGAGGCTTAATTTTTTTTAAGGTCGGTATCAGCAATCCATCAAATCAAAAACATTTGATACGTAAGTAACTGTGTACTTATAATGCTATTTATCTAATAACGTTAAACCCAATCACCCACTCGCCAATAGGAACCATCAAATCATAATACATGTTTTTTTATCAGAGATTCCTGTGGCTTCCATCATCATCTCAATAGCATGAAAGTTAAGGAGTTAAAACTTCCATCATCAGCTCATCTGAATAACCTGAAAGAATACAACTATCGGTCTATACGTACCTACGTATCTACGTAAAATATTTGAAGAATTATTCTCCAACTCCTGATCGTTAAGGAAATGTACCTTCCTTCATCAGCTCATCAACATGAGATGATGACCACCAGACGAAAATACTTTCATTATTTTAGAAAATACAAGGAACACGTAAAACGTGCCTATAAAATTTAAGGGTTACCCTCGATTTCCCTGGGATCCCATCATCAGATCCTGACTTGGTGACAATGGGACCCCCTCGGGAGTATACTCTTTCGAATAAAAAAAGAATTTTGAAAATCGGTTCACATGCGGCCGAGATATCGCGTAACAAACATACAATAAAAAAAACATACAGTCGAATTGAGAACCTCCTCCTTTTTTAAAGTCGGTTGAAAAGTAAAGGTTTTGCCACTCATTTTGGTACCTAATTACAATAATTGCATAGAAATTAAATAAAACTACACGTTATAATTTGTCAGCGACACCATTTTCAGGCAGACTATTTATTTACACCTACTAACGTGTAGTTTTATTTATTTTCTGTGGAATTAGTGTATATATATATACACTAATTCCACAGAAAATAAAAAATATATATATACCAAAATGAGTCATAATGTTCCAACAAGAACCTACAATCGAAAGTATCAACTAACGGTTTAGCCTTTTTCAAAGTTTCCCACGCCAAACGCTAAGACACTAATACGTACAAGACTCTCATTGTCTATCACATCTATTTTGTTACTTATAAACGTGAGCACTTCACTTATTACCAAATTGAAATTATTTACGTCTACCTTTGGTTTTTCAAATGATTATTAGTTTAAGATAGTTCGATTAGCACACAATTGAAATAAATAATTTACTCAGTCTTTTGGATCTTAATCGAACTCATTGAGAATTTTGCTCAAATAGGGGGGCACAAACTTAAACTGTTTAAATGTTATTTTATAACTGTAAATATTTGAAACAATATTTTTTTTGTAAAACTGCTAAAACTGGCTACTTTTGACAATATTGACAAACATGACTTGCTGCTCATAGGTAAGGTTATACAAAAACATGTAAGAAAAAATTAAACCGACGATAAAAGAAAGGAACTGAAAAGCGAAAAATAAAAAGAACCTTTGTAGTCACTTAAATAAATACCTAAATAATTTTGAGTAAAAAAGCGAATTAATTATTACGTAAAATGAAAAGATAGCAGCGGAATACACGGGCGGTGGTGAGCGACGTGATGCGTCCCTTTGTTGGTTTCGTTAGTTTGTTTGGCACCGACTCAAAATTATATAGGTACAAATATTTATTTACATAAGTACAGGAGTTCAGTTAGACTATAATGGTTCTTTCTATTTTTCGCTTTTCAGTTCCTTTCTTTTTTCGTCGGTTTAATTTTGTTTTATTAAGTTTTTTTTTTAAATTTTTAACTTTAAGTAGATTAATTATACTAATGGGTGCTAATCTTCTAAATAAAAAAAAGACTTATCAAAATCGGACAACTCTGTAAAAATTTATGCGTGGTCATACATAAAAAAAAATATACGCTTCGACTTGAGAACCTCCTCCGTTCTTTTTTGTACCCCTGTATGTGCGCAAAATTCGATTAAAGTCCAAAGGAACGAGTAAATTATTAATATCTATTGGCGGCGCTAGTGTGCCTAAATGAACCGCCTTAATTGACGAATTATAATGATGAGCTTACGATCGTACATTGTTTTTTTTTCTATTCACAATTGGTAAACCCTTGACAACATCTCACCTGGTGGTGTTTTTGTTTATTTAAGTAGAAGCGTTCGCGTTCGTAGCTCAGTGTAATTTTCGTCTACGTGGTTTGATAACATAGCTAACTGACCTGCAGCATGGTCAGTACCTGGATGGGTTTGAGTGATAGTGTGATTTTTAGGGTTCCGTACCCAAAGGGTAAAAACGGGACCCTATTACTGAGACTTCGCTGTCCGTCTGTCTGTGTCCGTCCGTCTGTCTGTCACCAGGCTGTCTTTTATGAACCGTGATAGATGGACAGTTGAAATTTACACAGATGATGTGTTTCTGTTGCCGCTATAAACAACAAATACAAAAAAAATAGAAAAAGTTAAAAAATATGGGGGGCTCCATACAACAAACGTAATTATTTTTTTTGCTTGTTTTTGTTCGATATTGATAACGGCAACAGGTAGACGCTTAGAATATTCATAAAATATTTAATTATATATTTTCTTCAAAAATAAATAATTAAAATAAAACAAAATTTTAAGGGGGCCCCCATACAACAAACGGGATCTTTTTGCTCGATATTGATAACGGCAACAGGTAGACGCGTGAAATATTCACAGAATTTTGAGTTGTATTGTTCACTTTAAAAATAAATAATTAATTAAAATAAAATTAATATTTAAGGGGCTTCCATACAATAAACGTGATTTTTATAGATAATGGTACAGAACCCTTCGTGCGCGAGTCCGACTCGCACTTGGCCGGTTTTTTTTTCGACGGTTTCCATGTTTCGCAAGACACGTTAACGCGTTGGTGCCGGTTGCTATCACTAGATAGCAGTCGTTAAGCCGTGTCGGATGCCTTATATAGAGGCGGCTTGAAAAATTTCTGACAGTGGGGACTGCCCTAGCCCTACAACCTCCAACAACCCGAACTTGGCCCCGTGTGTGGAGTGTGACCTAACCTTCCCAGGATTGAAGAACAGACCCGTGCCCCATAGCAGTGGGGGAGGTTTATGGGTTACTAGTGTGCGGTCCTAATCTGTCTACCTACCAAATTTCAGCCAGATCCGTTCAGTAGTTTTTGCGTGAAAGAGTATCAAACATACATCTATACATTCTTACAAACTTTCGCGTTTATAATATTAGTAAGATTTTTATTTAAGTACTTACCTCTTATGTATGTTTTTGTGTTACTTGCGTACTTAATCTACAATCGGTATTACTTTAAACTTTTGCTTGTATATTTTAAAGAGTATTTGAATCGAAAAGCAATAATCTAGACATAAATATTATTATTCTCTCTCTTATCGTGTGACACAATTAACCGTGCTATCAAAGGGATAGCACGGCGGTTGCCTGGTGTTGCACTTAGCATAACCCGCAGTCACGTGTAGGCCATTTAAATTAACACCTACGAACGTGTGCAACGCGACCTTCATACACATCTGGAATCAGATGTGCAGGTTTCCTCACTATGTTTTCCTTCATCGCTATAACAAGTAGGTAAGTAAATGTACGTAAGTTTCGAAAAACTCATCGGTACATTGGCCGTCCGGATTTGAACCCGGGACCTCTGGTTAGGAGGACCTAATCGTTACCCGTTGGTCCACCGACGCTTTTTATTAATATTATAATACTTATACATAGTACACAGGCCACACAAGGCCGCACATCAAGCTAGACACTTGTAGTGCGATTCTGATCCATACCCATACGTCATATGAACGGTAGAAAGTCCAAAGTGTCTGGCTTGATGTGCTGGCCTCTGTACAATTGTATGGTTTTATATAAAACCATTATTTTAATGTCACATGCACAATCATTATGGCGAAACAGAGCGGAATGGATCGGAGTATCGTAATACTGTGCTTATACATAGTACAGAGGCCAGCACATCAAGTTAGACACTTGTAGTGCGATTCTGATTCATACCCATACGTCATATGAACGGTAGAAAGTCCAAAGTGTCAGGCTTTATGTGCTGTCCTCTGCACAATTGTATGGTTTTATATAACACCATTATGCACAATCATAATGGGGCGAAACAGAGCGGAATGGATCGGAGTATCGTAATACTGTGCTTATACATAGTACAGAGGCCAGCACATCAAGTTAAACACTTGTAGTGCGATTCTGATTCATACCCATACGTCATATGAACGGTAGAAAGTCCAAAGTGTCTAGCTTGATGTGCTGTCCGCTACACAATTGTATGATTTTATATAACACCATTATGCACAATCATAATGGGGCGAAACAGAGCGGAATGGATCGGAGTATCGTAATACTGTGCTTATACATAGTACAGAGGCCAGCACATCAAGTTAGACACTTGTAGTGCGATTCTGATTCATACCCATACGTCATATGAACGGTAGAAAGTCCAAAGTGTCTAGCTTGATGTGCTGTCCGCTACACAATTGTATGATTTTATATAACACCATTATGCACAATCATAATGGGGCGAAACAGAGCGGAATGGATCGGAGTATCGTAATACTGTGCTTATACATAGTACAGAGGCCAGCACATCAAGTTAGACACTTGTAGTGCGATTCTGATTCATACCCATACGTCATATGAACGGTAGAAAGTCCAAAGTGTCAGGCTTTATGTGCTGTCCTCTGCACAATTGTATGGTTTTATATAACACCATTATTTTAACGTCACATGCACAATCATAATGGGGCGAAACAGAGCGGAATGGATCGGAGTATCGTAATACTGTGCTTATACATAGTACAGAGGCCAGCACATCAAGTTAGACACTTGTAGTGCGATTCTGAGTCATACCCATACGACATATGAACGGTAGAAAGTCCAAAGTGTCTGGCTTGATGTGCTGTCCTCTGCACAATTGTATGGTTTTATATAACACCATTATTTTAACGTCACATGAACAATCGTAATGGCGAAATAGAGCGAAATGGATCGGAGTATCGTAATACTGTGCTTATACATAGTACAGAGGCCAGCACATCAAGTTAGACACTTGTAGTGCGTTTCTGATTCATACCCATACGTCATATGAACGGTAGAAAGTCCAAAGTGTCTGGCTTGATGTGCTGTCCTCTGCACAATTGTATGGTTTTATATAACACCATTATTTTAACGTCACATGCACAATTATAATGGCGAAACAGAGCGGAATGGATCGGAGTAGGCACTTTATCGTACTTGAACGTCGGTGGCGTAATTGCTAGGGCCGCCGCCTCCTGTCCGGGAAGGTCGTGGTTCGAACCTGCCACGTACCAATGTGATTTCGAATTTAGATTTCATAGTACGTTTAGCCGACGCTCTTACGGTGAAGGAAAACATCGTGAGGAAACCTGAACACGCCTGCGGAGAAACTGCGTGAAGTCGAGGCTCGAGCCTCTTGGTAGGGACGTATAATATGAATGAAAAACTTGAAAAAGGCACTTTATCTAGGCAGTAGCAACTAATATATTATATACTTTGGCAGTAGTGAGTCTGCCTACAGTCTGCTAGCTAGGCTGTCAGTGACGCATCCCAGAGAGAGGTGGACTGGACGGCCGCCGTGCCAGCCGGCCACTCGCCCGCCACACCGCCGCCGCACTGCCCACTGAACGATTTTATTATCTGATAAGAAACGTAGGTACACTCGGAAGCCAGTCGACTTTGCTCGAACACGGAATTAAATTTTGAGTGAAACCGACTTGTGAACAGAAAGGGTATTGACGAGGTAGGTACGTACCTAAGTATAGGTGCCTATCTGCTAATCTAATTCATCCACGCCCTGCTATGTTTAAATAACCCTTAGCCTCTACTAAAGGGTTCTGGTTTGCACATAATCCTTTCTTATTCCTCCCTAAATGGATATTGGAAAAATTTGATGGGTCCTTTTATCGGAAACTCTTTTTGGAAGACTTCTATTTTGCCTTTCGCAATGACGCCGATTTAAGGTGAATGAACGAGCAAAATCGCTCGACATGGAATAGGCGGCGCTCAGGAGGTGATGAGTTTATACAGGACCATTTAGTCGAAGGCAGCGCGGCGCACCTTTGAACCGTGGAACCGGCGGTAGCTCGCCGCTCGATTGACTTCAATCAGTTATCCAGATTTGAAAACGTTAGCATAATAATTTTCAATCTCACGCATTTGATATTTAACTGCCATGTGGCGTGACTCGAACTTATAGTACTTACTAATATTATAAATGCGAAAATGTGTTTGTTTGTTCGTTTGTCTGTGTGTTAACTTTTCACGCTTTAACACCTTGACAAATCCTGATGAAATTTGGCATGCAGGTAGCCTGCGTCACGGGAAAGGACATAGGCTAATAAATGTGAAAATGTGTTTGTTTGTTACCTTTTCACGCTTCAACACATTGACCAATCCTGACGAAATTTGGCATGCAGGTAGCTTGTGTCACGGGAAAGGACATATGCCCTTTTTTATTACATAAAAATAGCATAGTCCGATGCAGTTTCTAAAGGAACTGAAAAAGTACTTTTTTTGGTTGATTTCTTTAACATCACAACGGAACAATGGATTGCTGTGTTTTTTGTACAGACATGGTTAATTAATTAATTTAATTAGCGTATGTTATGTAATGTAATGAAAAATGTAATTAACATATCCGGACATAGTTCCCGAGGGATCTGGAGAAAACTCATGTCCACGTGCGCACCACTCACTCTCACAGACAGTCATGAACGCAGTCAGTCCACGCAGGCGAAGCCGCGGGCAAAAGCTAGTAAGTGATATATCACTTACCGTGTTTGATATATCAAACACTGGTATGAGGCTTCGCCGTCGCTGAAATTTAAGCACTGACGCAGGGGCTGTTGGATAAAGGTAAACACTATTAACACCCGGTGTGTGTGAGAGCTAATGTGCAAATCAGTATGTCATTATAGAGCTTGCACAGACCGACCACTCTGTCCAGAATTTCATTTAACGATCCCAGCACGACAATAACCTCGCCATAGAATTTAACGGCCGTAAAGCGGTCTCGATTAAAACTGCCGTCTATATGGCTAAGGCCAGTAGTTTTAGTGTGTGGAGTCAACTTTTAATGAGTTTACGAGTGCCTCAAGCGCAGGGGCAGTGGAGCGCGTCGCTTCCGCGCGGTTGATGGCACTTATTCCCTGACGTCATATTTTACCTGATTAGTTTGATTTGTACATATATGTCGGAGGGGTGATATAGGTTATGGATGGCCTTATGGTTCACGTCCTGACTATTTCGGTTGTGGGTGTTGAAATAACAATGCAGCTTTAATAGTCTTGATCATTCGGCAATCGAAATTATACAGGATGCCTTGGATAACAATGGATGCAAACGCAGTGATCCCAGGGATGACGTGACACGTACGTTCAGTTCAATGCTCCATCAAAAAGTGTCTGCTCCGAGACTAGACTACGTCCAGCTAATATGGCTTCTCAACTCAGTGTTGCCACCTCAATCACAAACAGCCTACCTTCAATAGGTCATCTTTGCTACCACATACGATCGGCTCACGATTACAAGCGATTGTCACGCCACCACCGGTTTCATCCAGGTACTAATATCCGACGTTTGATCCAAATAAAGTTTAACGATCTATGTAAAGTTATCTCGATTTTGTATTGGTCATGTTTTCAATGACGCTCCGACATATAAATAAGTAAGGCGAGACCTTTCGAATAGACAGGTAGGTGATGTTTCATTTATAAACCTGGATTTAGTATAAAACTAGCTTTTGCCCGCGGCTTCGCCCGCGTGGACATCGTTTTTATGACTGTCTTTTAGGGTGAGTGGACATGAGTTTTCCTCAGATCCCTCAGGTACAATATCGAGCTATTCTGATTAGAAGTCTACGTCACTTCCCACCCCCTCAACCAATTCTGTACAAAAAACCACTTCAGTCCGTAGCTCCGTTGCGACGCTGACGTGCGTGAGTGCGGAAATTAGTATTCCCCAGATCCCTCGGGAACCATGTCAGGATATGCTAATTAGTAAATTATGTCATTTCCCACCCCCTCAGTCATCTCTGTGCAAAAAACACAGCAATCCATTGTTTCGTTGCAATGTTAAAGAAACTAACCAAAAAAAGAGTATATTTTCAGTTCCCTCAGGAATTGCATCAGACAATGCTATTTTCACGGGATAAAAAGTAGCCTATGTCCTTCCCTGTAACACAGGCTACCCGCATGTCAAATTTCATCAAGATTGGTTAAGGGGTTGAAGCGTGAAAAGGTAACAAACAAACAAACACATTTTCCCATTTATAATATTAGTAAGGATGCGTTTGATATTAGCAGCAGCTGATTTTGCAGGTACTTATACCTATTGATCTATGACAAGCACGGATAAGATAAATAAGGTTGGATTGGCAATAGTAACACTCTTGTTTGAAAACCAGCGTCGCCGCCTGTCTCCCACCCATCAACTATACAAGCAACAATAATACATATACGAATTGCGCGCACTAATAAACAAAACACACTTAGAACACAGGGCTGCAATTGTGTCACACACCATTTGGAGAGTCTGTACTTTACACACAACCACACGCAAATAAAAAGTATGAACGCATGCTTCGGTTAAGTATGATTATCTAATCATACTTGAGGTGCGCCTGCCTAGCGCACATTTCCAATCCAACGTTATTTATCTGATCCGTGATGACAATGTTGGGTGGGGCTAACCTCTACGTACGAGAGTTTCTCGGGCACAGAAACTGTATATTTAAGACGTCACGGACAAGTGTTGCAGAAACAAGGTGCAGAAACTTGGACAGCGGAGACATAAATCAGGGGATGCGAGCGCGCAGTGCCGCCACCGGCGTCGCCTGACAGTTCGTGAATAGTTCTGTAACGCGACCGCGTATGACATTCGATTACCCTGTGTGTCAGGAAAAATGTGTCCATGTTTTATATCGATGTTCTCGACCGACGAGGCCACAAAGAATTGGAAATTAAACGTTCATAAATGGATATGCCGTATTTATAACCGCCTCCGTAGCTAAGAGGCAAAGTTCACTGGCTTTACACACTACCGTCCTAATTTATTCGACCGTAACTACAAAAACATGAAACGGAGAAAAACGCGTTTAAAGTTTTTTTTCTTTGTCCTGCGATTACTTGGAAACCACTAAAGATATCGCAATAAATTTTATATCACCTTGTAGCGTTTGAATCGAACTATATAATAGTTTTGTATGCTTCAAACAATGATAACGTTAATTTAGCGCACAATAATACCAAAATACAGTTTAAGTTTAGGAAAGGCAAAACTCAACTAGTAACTACCCTAAGCATAAGGACAGTAAGTGTAGGAGTTACGGTGTTTATGATTAGCACATGTTAATTACGGCTCTAATGCTTAGTATACAAGTAAGATTATCAAAAACGGATCCTAGAAATATTCGTTACTGGTGAAGTTTATACGGCTCTTTAACTAGGTAGAAGAGCGATGAACACAACGATACGGTTTTCTTGTTAACCATATACTGTTCTTATGATTAGTATGGGTCATATAATTTAATGACGTTTCATATAAAAAAATCAAAATGAATTCCCTATTTTCATGTTACTTTTCATTTAAATATTAAAAAATGGATTTTTATTGATATGAAAATATGCAATTATATAAAGAAAAATCTTAATTGTAGTTAATATCCTCAAAGATTTTTGTGTATAGGAAAAAAAACATGTTAAATTAAAAATATTTTACTTTCTAAATTAACACAGCTTTGCATTTCCAGGTTCTAAACTACTTATTTAAAACAATGTTTTTCCTTATATTCACTCCTTAGAAATGCAAAAAAAATATTCATACTAAATTATTTGTTATCTTTAAGATATGTCGGAACGCTAGGAGGTGACGACACCCATGTATGCATCGAAGCGCCTTGTGTTATATCTTGAAACGTCAAGAGATTGAGCTAGGGTAGAAATAAAAGATCATCTTTGGCTAGTGTGTGGTCGGTGCGAGGCTGAAGACCAGTTTTAGTCGGTACATGTTGTGTTAGCATACCAGATTAATTTGATTAACGAATACAGACGAAACAATCAATAAATTAGATACAATTCAGCCAACCTAACGGAGGTTACGATAGAGGCACCAATTATTTTACGAGCACTTTTGATCGAGAAGCTTAACAGTCAACCTGGAAAGCCAGCCCCGTATCGAACTCACCGCATTTCTAAAAATAATCTGTTTTCATCAGCGTCATCCTGAGCCTTGTGTTGTAAACTTGTGTGAATATTAAATGTACACTCAAAAACTTCTCAAACGAGTTTATTTTTGAGATCCGGCCAAAACCCTTCTGAAGATCTTAACTAACTTGCAATAAATAGTCATAAGAAAATCAATTCTTATGGAACGAATAAGTATCTCACTAAGATAACAAAACTTAGAGATGCGTTAATATAAATCTGCAGGTGATTGGATTACCATCTGCATATTAATACCTGAAAACCTTTCAACTGGTGAATCAACTCATAAAACTGAACAAATTGTATTCAACTACAATCATAAAATCGTAAAAACAATTTTGGTCATCCCATACAAAGTTGCCAGATCAAATATTAAGTTAGTATGTGAAGTCGATTTCTTTTTGCGAATTGAGTAAAGGTTCCTTTGGGAATCACCAACTAAGAGGCTTACAGTTATGTACCAGTCACTTGATAATATTCATAATTAACACAAACTTCATCTTATAATACTAAAACAATTTAGAGACCGAAACTTTATTGTTCGTTATTCAGTCACATACAGTTTCTTTACTTATGTATTTTATGAATTAATTTTCAAATAATAATTAACTCCCCATCATGTTTTGTCACGTCATTGGTATAATTCTCGTATTTTTCGTTAGCAAAAGTGGTAATAGTTAAATTTTGCCAATATACTCAGCGTTTTTCTTGCATGGCTAGCTTATTATTATTGCAGATTTGTGTTCCTATGTTATCCTCTTTAGATGAGTCTTTAATCGCAGTGCCGGAAAAACGCCTTTGGCGTTTTTGTTTTAAACAAAGTCCAATAGTTATAGGTAGGAGCATTTTTATATTTGAAATTATTCGAACCGCTTAGAAATTTAATCGACTTTATGTCTTTTAGGTAAACACTTTAAGGGAAGACAGATCTGGACAATAGTTCCACTTGGTGGTGGAATGAATTGGCAGACTCAAAAGTATGCCCAGGTTCAAAGAACTTTAACGTTATGCTTTCCGCATCTATGAAGTTGCTATTCACCATGTTAATCAAAGCAGTAGGCAGCGCCTATTTTTTATTCTGAGTTAAACAATTATCAAGCCACAACATGATATATTTAGCGTCTCGGTTATGAAGTAGAAACGCTCGAAATGTAAATATTATATCTTCTTAGCGCCGTCCTGATATAGTTTCGTTTTAGGTTACAGCATACGAGTATGTCATGAGACTTGCATAAGTCTCATTATAGTCTTAAAAAATACAGTCACTTTAACTGCTCCATAGTGGTAATAAATGTTTCCACTGTTTGCTTCACCAGCTTTATCTACATCATTTTGATATTTCAAACGAGTTTCTGTATCGATTTTGTGTAGTAAATAGTTCCCACAAATGTAACAATATTCTTCTGAATTTTGTTTGTCTTCTAAGTTATGTTTGCTGCACTGCCAATACTTTTCATGGCCTGACTGAGCGAATGAAATGTTGCAAAATCATGCTTTAATACTCTTCGATAATATTCCATTGAAACTTTGATTGAAGAATTACTCTCACAAAAGTTTTTGTACATTTGGGTTATCGTAGAATTGCTTGGTAGGTATAGTTTTTTAAGAGCCTTTACATCTATAGTGATATAAGAAATACATTGATTGTGACTCTTGATATCAGTTTTTGTAGTTTATTTATCGATCTTATCTAATCTTGGCTAATAACTATAATTTGTTTTTTGGCAGTCAATACCTTTGCGTAAGCTATTCCTAACATGAATTTCATTATAAGGACCAAATCTGACAGTTGTCAAAAAAATGTTTTACACATTTCTATTCCATCATATAAAATACTTCTGTTTTACTTTTCGTTTTGGTTCTGGTTTTGCCGACACCTTTTTTCTTTTTAACGGTTGTTTGTCTACACAACATTTAATAAATAGTTCCAGTGCTTCGTAACTAAGACCTGAATAGTTAGTATGGATCTGCTTTCTTTGGTATTCTTTTATATTTGAATTATAATTTTGATTACACAAGACGCTAAATGGCCTTTCATAGCATTTTTTCTTTATATCTTTGTTTTTATCATTATCTTTGTATCAAAAGATATTTAGAAATTTAGATATTCCTTTGTATTCTAGGATCGCCGTCTTTTGTTAAACCCTTATCATGTTCATCTACAGATTCAAAACAATTCGCCATGTTGATTACTCTGTTCTTCAGCTTCTTAATTTCTCTGTTGCACGTCTGTTTGGTCAAAGATTTTTTCTTACGGTTGTACGTAGGTTATACGTCTTGTTCTTCACTATTTTTGTCTAAAAATGCAATAAAGTGGTGTTTTTCCTTTTCTTGTTTTGAGAGTTGGATAGTGTTTTCTGTAGGTACGGAAAGCTTTAGTTTTGTTTTTTCTTAATTGGAACGTTTTGTTTTACTGAAGTTCTACTTTTACTAAAGATGATTTAAACTGCTGCTGTTCATCTGTCCGTTCTTCTTTATATTGTGCTGGAGGTTGTATATATTGTTCTTTACATTATGCTAGTTGTTTATTTTTTCTATAACTTCTGTATGCTCTCAGTATCTATGTTTTTATTTATATTGTGCTGGAAGTTGGATGTCTTGTTCTTCAATATTCGTCATCGTAGTTTCTATAAACTGTTCTTCGCTTATTTTTGGTAGGAGTTGGGTATCCTATTCTTTAATATTCTGCGTTATAAGTTCTTCGAGCTGATAATGTCTCTGTTTTTATTTTTGTTTAGGTTGAATATCTTTTTATGGTCGTTTTTCCTTTTCTTTTACAGGGGGTTGGATGTCTTGTTCTATATTTTTATTCATAGGTTCTGCCAGTTGAATTTTTTTTTCGTCTTGTTTTTAGGTTTTCGGTTACGTATCATAGATTAAGTATTCATCACTTTCAACAGCGGTCCATGTGACGTTCTTTTTTTAAGTAAAAAATTCATTTTTTGACATGACTTTGTTTTATATTTGTATCACTGTCAGATTAAGGGACAACGTTAGACAAACATGTCTTTAAATCTGCAGATTCCTAATATATAGCGTTACCCCTGTCGACCGTATCAGTGGTGAGGCGAATCAGTGGAGATTGTGAAAATCCAGTATGATGCATTGAATCTGCATACACCACTCCACCACCAAGTAGTCCATGTAACCTTTAGTAACTACCTACTACATTTTTAAATATGATTAAATTTGCCAATATTACAGTTGTACCTTTTTGCATATGATCTAACACATTTCGAATAATTCATACAGAATATGCTTCTGTTTGTCCTTATAACTAGCATATGGAAGTTTTGATTTCGTATATTGCTAAACATAAACGGAGTGGGTGGTAATTACGGTAATTATGTCGCTCATTTGGTACTACAATGACGAAAATGCACTTTTTGTAACTTTACAGGAGAGCGATTTAAAAAATTTTTCAACTTTCATCATCCAGTTAATGACCTTTAAATATATCACTATTGTATGATTTTAGACTTAAAACATGACATAAGTATTATAGTTTTATGAGTAGTCTATGTCAACTGTTTATCTATATAAATATTTATTTTATTAAAACAAAACTAGAGCGACACCCCCAATTTCGTCATTGTTCCACCAGGATTCCTTTAATTATATGTAATGCTTTCAAACAAAACGCAATATAAGGTTACAGAAGCAAACAGTTTTTTTTAATCATTTTTAATTATTCATTTGGTAACTTCTACAATACTTAGTTAACCAGAAAATCACATTTTGAAAAACGCAGTCGCTTGAAATTATTCAACTATCAGTCGTATAAATAACAACTTCTCAATAGGGACTAATTTTTAAGCCTAATACTAAATCTTTACTCATTATAAATATAAGTAATTCAATTCTGCCAACTAAAAAACAGATTCAATTACAACTAAAATTCTTAAGACACTCATAAATTATGACGAAATTAAGTATTTAGTTGACAAAAGCTAACCATTATTTTTAATCATCTGTCACTGTTAATATTTTTTGGTACCTCGTATAAAACTTATATAAAATTTGCCGTCACTTTCACTTAATCAACTTGCAATCGTATTACTAAGATTAATTTCACTTAAGCTTAAACAATCTCAACTTCAAGATTAGAAGCAATTTTCAAGAGTTTCACTTACATACATTATCAACCGACTTCAAAAAGGAGGAGGTTCTCAATTCGACTGTATGTTTTTTTTGTATGTTTGTTACGCGATATCTGCGCTGATTGTGAACCGATTTTCAAAATTTTTTTTATTCGAAACCGTCACCAAGTCAGGATCTGGGGATTGGATCTCAGGGAAATCGAGAACAACCCACAAATTTTAATGCACATATTACGTGTTGCATGTATTTCCTAAAACTATTCAAGTTTTGGCGTCTATTAGTCATCATCTCATGTTGATGAGCTGATGAAGGAAGGTGCAACTCCTTAACGGTTAGGAGATTGAGGATAATTCTTCAAATATTTTGCGTAGATACGGTAAGTATAGACCGATAGTTGTATTCATTCAGATTATTCAGATGAGCTGATGATGGAAGATTTAACTCCTTAACTTTCATTCTGTTGATGATGGAAGCTACAGGAATCTGTATGTTTTAATGAAACACATGCTTTATGATTTAATGGTTCCTATTGGCGAGTGGGTGATTGGGTATAACGTTGTTAGATAGATAGAGTTATCACTAAAAATAAATAAAATAAAAATAAAAGTTTAAAAAACTTAAAAACCGACTTCAAAATGAAATTCACTCAAAAGTATGAAATAATATTAGTTACTTAGATACACGACATTAACCAACAATAACGAAATCAAAGGTAGGTACGAATTAAATTAGGGGCCTAAAATTTTTTTCTGAGGTCGGTGTCAGCAATGCCATCGAATCTAAAACATTTGATACGAAAGTAGCTGTGTGCTGGTACCGACCTCAAAAATAAATTGCCCAAAAAAATGGAGAAAAAAATTAAGAAGTTGTATATTCCATAATTCATAATTTACATTATCGTAGTTTTCCCGCAAAATAAATATAATATCTGGGGAAATATCAACGTAACTACGCTTTTTTGTCGCTGTTCCGCCGAGTGGAGGTAAAAAAAATGTCACATTTATCTTTTGGTCATTGCTGCACACAAAATAACTTTATGGAAACAACGACGAAACTAAGCATTGTCGTCGCTGTTCCGCCAAGTGCAGATAAAACAAATGTCACATTTATATTTTCGTCATTGTTGCACACAAAATAAGTCCTCACTTTACGGAAACAACGACAAAATTAAGCATTATGTCGTCGTTGTTCCGCCAGGAGGGGATAAAAGTGATGTCATATTTATCTTGCCGTCGTTGTTGCACCAAACTGACACCTCACTTCAAGGAACCCCCCCGCACAACTGACTAAATCGCCGTTGTAGCTGTAGAATGCTTGCGTTTTGGTATAAAAGTAACAATGACGTCAACGCCATCTAGCCGCAGTTTATGAAAATACATTACCGTCGATTTTACACCGAAAGTAACCAACCTAAATATATCGTTTGACATACTTAACTCATTTTTGATAAAAACCTTAATTTCGTCATTGTAGTACCAAATGAGCGATGTGTAGTATGTGCCTATTAGAAAGAAATATCATTACTAAATAATGACGACATTAAAACACTTAAGGATGTTTATTACTAGCACTATTAAATAATTCTCAAATGTTTTACTACTCATAATCACAGTACAAGCACTTGCTTTTGTTTTATGTAGTACTTTGATAATTATTTTTTTAATTCACTAATATTTACAAGGACCTTGGCTGTTACGGCTGTTATGTGTAGTTGTTCATAAATGGAACACTGTACAATTACCACATACATCGGCATGCGGCAGTATGAGCTCTTAGAGTGATTATGCCTTGGATCAGTACACAAAATACGGTAAATAGATCGACCTTAACCAAAGTAAGGGCGTATATGGTTGTCTTGTTAGCATTGAATGACAAAATTTGAGAGTTACGGTTGTTATGCTTATCGAAACTTTCATTTCTATTGCAGTTAAAAAAACGGGTTAGAGGGTCATATAGATCTTGTCGCGCTGATTCCGAATATGGAATAAACTCATTTTTACCAAATTGCGACTTACGGTCGAATAAATGAGGACCGCAGCACAGGAGGTCGCTGGTTCCATTCCCGGCGGGTTCAATTGTAAGACTCGGTTTGTTTGGTGGTAGGGCATTTTCTAAGCCCGCCTGGCTAGCTACCACCATCTTATCTAAGTCTTGCCGCCAAATATTAATGTTAATATCATTGGTGTGTTCCGGCATGAAGATAAGATAGCAAGTTCCCCCTTGCGTTGGGGAATCTTGGTAAGCCCGCTTCCATCTTCGGCAGCATCGTCACTTACCACAAGGTGAGATGTTGTCAAGGGTTCACCAATTGTGAATTAAAAAAAATGCTTTTATAACCTACCTAACGGACCTACCTACCTGTTCTATTACTAGTGCAAGTTTAATAATTATTGAGCACGTCTTGGTTTGTTTTGTTTGATTAAATCGCGGAAAGTTTTTGTCGCCTTTGTTCCAAGTGCAATAGGATTGAAGTTTCAATACTCAACTCAGTAATTGTCTATATCCAATAAAATTTTATACGTGATGATTTTTAACCCCCGACCCAAACAGAGGGGTGTTATAAGTTTGACGCCAATGTCTTTGTGTGTGTCTCTCTGTCTGTCTCTTTGGCATCATATTTCTTAAACGGATGGAGCTATTTTGATGCGTTTTTTTATGCGAAAGCAAGTTTCCTTACGGTGTTGTTTAGCTATATTTGGTAAAAATCGATTCAGCAGTTTGAAGATCATCTAGTATCTAGGTGATGAAGGGATGTGGGCAACTTATACCGGTCTGATCGATTCGATATTTGGTGCCCTATAATTGTAACAATATTGGAAAACTATGGTAACCTTGACCTGATGCTGCATCATCTCCTGGAATCTGTAGGATACCCAAATCTTTACCAACTTACAGCAGAGGCATGATATTGGGCTCATTGGAATAGTCTCAATGAATAAGTGTTAAATAGAATATGGTTACCTTGACCTGATGCTACATCATCTCCTGGAATCTGCAGGATATCCAACTCCTCGCCAACCTAAAGCAAAGGTACCGTGTTTGGTTTCATTGGAATAGTGTTAGTGAATAGATTATAGATAGAACATGACAACCTTGACCTGGTGCTGCAAAATCTCCTAGTATCTGCTTGATACCCAACTCCTTACCAACTTACAGCAGAGGAACCTTGTTAGAGATAAATAAAGTTTAAAAATCATGAAATAAGTCTAATTAAAAATTAAAAAACCCCCGACAAAAAAAAACCTCTAAAAACTAGAAAATAATATGTTTTGGCCCTTTAAGTTTAATATCAGTAAATATTTTGATCTAAGAGTTGTCGCGTAGGGGGACCGTTAAGGCCCTAAGAGCACTCAATGCAAGCAGGTTGAAACGTGTTTAAATAATATCGAACGTAAGTCTATTCATTTTAAGTTCAAATCAATGCGAGCTTGACCGCGCCTGTTACGTTGAAACCGAACGCCCAATTTTCGATTTTTACATGTTTTTATTACTTTTCATCACTTTCAAATAAGTTTAAAAAAAATGTGCTCAATTAAAATGAAAGGTCTTAAAGTCACCGATTTTTGTGTGTTGGTTTCTTCATTCAACTATTTGTTTTGGAGAAATTTTGCAATTAATGCCAAAAGCAGGGTCTACAGTATATTTTTTTACATCAAAAGTGGTAATATTTTTAAAATTGTATTTTTAATTAAATCGATTTTTTATTACTTTAGGTATATTATATATTTTTGCCATGATGGTAGGTTTCAATTATTTGAATTGAATATTGTCATTTGACCCATTTTAGCGCCATAAGTAAATAAAATAAAAACAGAATGCAATTGTTTTACTTTACTACAATACATAACTAATAATTTCTATCTTATTAGCGGTCCTTCTACATCGCCCTATACAACGTCCCCTATACGTCACCGTACACAATAAACATGCCACCTCAGTGGCGTTGTGGTTAATCTATTCGCATTACATCAGGAGGTTGGGTTCGATTCTCAGCGAAGTCTAACTATAAGACTATGAAGTACACTGCTGGACAAAGGCCTTTCCCAAGGATTTCCACGAAGACCGGTCCTGCGCTGCCCGCATCTAGCAGTAAAGTTCTCGAGTGGCGACCGCGCACCGCAAGACGTAAGGAGGCCACTTACAGGGTGGACCGACGACCTGGTGAAGGTTGCGGGTAGCCGCTGGATGCGGGCAGCCAAAGAATAAAGACTTTTTACTATCTTGCCGCCAAACTTAATTATGTGATAACAGCATTTATGTATTCTGGCATGAAGATAAGGTAGCCAGTTCCTCTGCATTGGGAAATCTTGGCAAGCCCATTTTCATCTTCAGCATCATCATCACTTACCATCAGGTGAGATGATACCAGGGGCATACTAAATGTGGACTAAAAAAAATATATAAATTTTCTACCAGTTGAGATTGCTATAAAATCTATCCGAATTCAACTGAAACTCCATAATGAAATCCGTTGGAGTACACGTGTTAAACGCGCACATAATAGTATAATTATGCAACTAGTGAATAAGGGACGGATTTAAAGCGAGGGCCATAAATGAACAATGAGCAAGTGAAGGATTCTAACGACTGAATCACGACCGTGGGGAGTGATGCATGATGATTCAAGTATGAGAATCCTGAGTGCCGCGAGTGATTCATGGGCCTTGATATAAATCCTTTTTTTTCAAGAGTTATACTATACTATACAGGGTGTAACATAAAGGTGTGGTGATACTTTAAGGTGGGCTTGTACCCATCAAACTGAACAACTTTCTCCATGGAACCCATAGTCAAATCGCAAAAAAAAATTTGAACTTCCCATACTAAGTTGGCATCACAGCTGATCGAGTTAGTATGGGAGAGCCAATTTTTTTTTTGCAATTTGACTATGGGTTCCATGGAGAAAGTTGTTCAGTTTGATGGGTACAAGCCCACCTTAAAGTATCACCACACCTTTATGTTACACCCTGTATATACCATGACTTTAAAAAAAAAGAATCATTTAAGCGAAAATACATTTAATGAAGAAAAAAGGAAACTGAAGTGGCATTGGGCAGGGCACGTAGCTCGTAGATGGCCGTTGGGGTAGTAAGTTCTCGAGTGGCTACCGCACACCGGAAAACGTAGCGTAGGCAGGCCTCCCACGCGGTGAACCGACGACCTGGTGAAGATCGCGGGAAGAGCGCAGGACCGGTCGTCGTGGAAATCCTTGGGAGAGGCCTTTGTCTAGCAAATTTAACCTTCAATTAATTAAAATGTTAACTGGAACAATTACTAAAACAAAGAGTAAATATAAATATAAATTTCTTTGGGTTCGTACTACAGTATTCAAAATAGCGGCCATTTTAAATAGCAAATGACAGCAAAGAGCACAAAACAGTTTTTGTTCTAATGCTCCTTTTCGAAAATATCGAACAATCAAATCTCGAGGAATTATTTGCACAAAAAGTTTGTATGTAAAATATTTTTCGGATAAGGAGTTTGTAGGATTTCACCGCCATTTTGTTTGTTCTGTCAATCCTTTTTTGAAATGTTATTTCTGGCCCGTTGTATAAAGTGTCCAGGGTGTGCAATTGACCCTCTAAAAAGCTTATTTTAATATACTTTGGCAATGGTATAAAACAATTTCAGTTGACATTGTATTGTGAATGTACTATTTTGTGTGTTGCGCGAGTGAAATGATTCCAGCACTGTTTGCATAAAACGTAATGGTAGATTGCGGCCGCAGCGAGTACCAGCAGCGATTCCCGTGCCATCTGCTCACATTTAGATCCCTTATAAAATGTTACTGCGCATTATCACACGTGGATATGGCTTCGGCCTCGCGGTTATTTCGAAACGTTACCGCTTTATGACACTAATGGAAAATACTGTTTACTTCACAATCATGTTTCTTTACGCACTCTCGACGGTTGCGCGGTAGCAAAGTATATACGTATATTAGTACTAACATACAGTATGGACATTCCCTGCCGCTCTCTAGATTGCGACCTCACCCCCTCGTCGCCCAGATTGGTTACAGTTTGTTTGTCGAACGTATAGGATTTCACCACCATTTTGTTTGTTCCGTCATTTCTTTTTTGAAATGTCATTTCTGGCCCGTTGTATGAAGTGTCCAGGGTATGGCGGTAGTTAACCGCCTCCGTGTTGTAATGGTTAATCCATTCAACTCACACCAGGAGGTCGCAGGTTCGATTCCCGGTGGGGTCAACTTGTAAGACTCGGTTTGGTTGGTGGTAAGGCATTTTCTAAGCCCGCCTGGCTAGCTACCACCATCTTTTCTAAGTCTTGTCGTCAAACATCAGTGTAATCATTGATATGTTCCGGCTTGAAGATAAGATGGCCAGTTCTCCATTGCGTTGAGGAATCTTGGTAAGCCCGCTCCCATCTTCGACATCATCGTCACTACCATCAGGTAAGATGATGCCAAGGGAATAAAACAAAAAGTTCTAAATAGATTTTTTGGAGTTCAACCTCATGTTCCAACATAGCCGTATAGGTAGGTCATACAAACATCTACGCAGATGGTTTTTATAGGAACATTAAGCGAGAGCGACGGTATTTCACTGCGTGAGTGCCAAAGTTTTAGTAGGTAACATATTTTTCTAACAACTAAAACTATAATTCTCAAGTTGCCAACCACCTGACGGCTGACTCGCTATCGCCGGAAAGCAGAACCTTCCTCAGATTCACCATTATTTGCAAGGTTTCCCTTCCGGTTGCGGTGTAGTCGGAAGCAACTCATGCTCTCCAAACCACTAGTATGTAATGCCTACCCTTAGGGTCCCCAGGAGCACAGTATTACGATATGACTTACATCAGTAGCGCAACGCCTTTGAGATAGCACGATGCGCTACCGGCGGCGTAGACACCGATGAGATACTAGTTACTTGCGTAGGTACTAGCCCATACTAGCCTGGAAAACTCGCGGAGTTTGCCAGGCTTTGCCCCGTCGCCCGCTGCCCCGCAAGTACCCTCCCGTTGATCTGCGTAAGTACATTCGTTGCGCTACTGTATGCCGCTATATTGTAATACTGTGCCAGGAGGCTTGAGTTTCCTAAACGCAGTTCCGCTTTAATACAAAAACTACATGCCGGATTGAATCCAAACTTTGCGAATCCGGATTGAATCCAAAATTTTAGTAGACACATATCGAAGTTTGTAATTAGTTTTGGAATTTGGATGTAATAATACAAAACGATAAAAAATAAGAGAGGTTTCAAACATTCAGTATACGAATCCAATTTAAGCCGTCGTTTGGTTATGTTTCAATTTACTGAAAACGAATAGCAAACATCGATATGTATCTACTGAATATATTCGCAAAGTTTGGATTCAATCTGGCATGTAGTTTTTAGGGTTCCGTACCCAAAGGGTAAAAACGGAAACCCTATACTAAGACTCCGCTGTCCGTCCGTATGTCTGTCTGTCCGTCTGTCACCAGGCTGTATTTCATGAGCCGTGATAGCTATACAGTTGAAATTATCACAGATGATGTATTTCTGTTTCCGTTATAACAACAAATACTAAAGAAATTAGAAAAAGTGAAAAATAAGGGGGTCTCCATACAAAAAACGTATATTTTTCTTAAATGTGAAGAAACTAGCGCTATCTATATATATTAAAGGAGTCCTTTTACCTCCTACTCCTACTTTCCGAGAAGAATCTATCCAGATCTCTGACCATCTTGAGCTCCTTGGTATTCAACATCCGATCTAAATTTCGGGAGATACATTGAATCCAAGACAAAAACGACAGCCAAAGAGCTTGGTATCCTCTCGAAGGTGAGAATTTACTTCACACCAGAGCAGCTTCTAATATTATACCAAGCTCAAGTTCGGTCAGTTATGGGACGGACCGGCTCGTTACCAGCTAGATGCCTTGGATTCTATCGACCGACGCGCTAGGAGACTCATCGGCGACGAGGAACTTGTATCAAACAGGCTCCAAAGCCTCGAGCATCGCCGCAAAGTCGCCTGTCTATCGGTGTTCTACAGGATTCATTTCGGAGAGTGTGCCCTGGAGCTTCACAACCTCATCCCCCCTCTCCTTTTCATCATCGGACGACCAGGCGCGGAGAGTGGTTCCACCCCTTTATCGTCAATGTTCCACCTTAACGCACGAAGCATTTTGCGTCTTCGTTCATCATGCGAACGGCCAGGGAGTGGAATTCCCTTCCGGCGTCTGTATTCCCCGATTCGTATAATTTAGGAATCTTCAAGATGAGAGTGAATAAACACTATTTGAGCTTGCGTCTCACAGCCTCGGCTGCATCGGCACTTACCATCGGGTGAGGTGCAGCCAAACGCAATCAAATTTTTAATTAAAAAAAATCTAGTATGATGGTACGGAACCCTTTGTGTGCGGTTCTGACTCGCACTTGTCCGGTTTTTATATTAAAGCGGAACTACGTTTGTATGTAAACTCGATCCTCCTGGGGACCCTTAAATCATGTTATCAAATTAAAACAGCGTTAACACCACATTTTTTTAATACGAAAAGTCAATTGTGTGATGGATTTATCATATTTCCACTACACATTTGACGTAAGATTGTGCAAATGACCATATAAATCATATTGAGTGACGTTAAATTGACATATCGAAGTCATAAATCAAATAGGAATACCATAAGAGAACAAGTTTTGACAAGGCACTTAGCTGCGCGGGGACAAAGTGGATTTCGGTAAAATTTACCCGGCGTTTTACCAGGCGTGCGCGGAAAGTGTTGCCGCGTAACGTGTTTGCAGAGTCCTGTCTGCCTACGTAAAATGGGCTCTATCTACCTGCTATAGATAGGTAAGTATATACCTATATTCACGCTTCGTAAACTCCGTAATAACATGTGGAAGGTGTTATGGATTATGTAACGGATGTTACTCTTTTGACACGTTCCGATATATTTTCATTCAGTATGTTTCAGAAAATTGAAATTTCCTTAGTTTTTGATGTGTAACATCTTTGCTCTCGCTTTCCTGCAATTTGTGGGAGTGATTTCGTGAAATAGGACGGAAATGTGTAACATGGGACGGAAATGTGTAACAGGAAGTCGCGAAAGCGCTGAATTCTACTTTACGAGAGTCCGACTCGCACTTGGTCGGTTTTTTTCGTTACAGTCAGATCCGCCACCCAGGTACAATATCGTCATCAAATCTAACTAACCTAAAGTATTTTGTCACATGTTCATCATATGCGAGTACTGTAGGTCTCGCTCAAATTTTTTTTAACCCACACTTCAGTTACTTTTTATGATCTGTCAAAAACTAAATTTTGTTCTAAAATGTTCGAAAAACCCACAAGGGACGTCATAGATTTTAAGCGTCATTGACGAACTTATTTTGTGAATTTGATCAATTAAAAATTGAAGACGTGATGGAAAACCACAAAAAAAAGGTTTTTGAAACTTCAAGAGGAGAACAATTTAGGAAATCATATTTCAGATTTTATTTTTGATGCAGTCTGATCCCCTATTGATAAACTCTTTGCATCATCTCACTTGATGGTAAGTGACGATGATGCCGAAGATGGAAGCGGGCTTACCAAGATTTCTCAACGCAATGGAAATCTGGCAATCTGATCTTCAAGCCGGAACACATCAATGATGTTAACAATGATGTTTGGTGGCAAGACTTAGATAAGATGTTGGTAGCTAGCCAGACGGGCTATGAAAATGCCCTACCACCAACCAAACCGAGTCTTACAAAGTTGACCCCGCCGGGACTCAAACCCGCGACCTCCTGCTGAATGGACAAACCATTACGCCATGGAGGAGGTTTTCAAAGGTATTTTAATAAATTGATGAAACGTGATTTTATAACAATTAATAAATTGTGCACTGCCCGCATCCATCGGCTTCCCGCGATCTTCACTAGGTTTTCGGTCCACCGCGTGGGAGTCCTGCCTACGCTACGTTTTCCGGTGCGCGGTCGCCACTTGAGAACTTTACTGCCCCATCGGATGCGGGCAGCGAAGGACCGGTCGTCATGGAAATCCTTGGGGGAGGCCTTTGTCCAGCAGTGGACGATTTTCGGCTGATATGATTGCCGCCAAATATCAATGTTGATATCATTGGTGTGTTCCGATATGAAGATAAGATAGCTAGTTCCCCATTGTGTTAAGAAATCTTGGTAAGCCCGCTTCCATCTTCGGTAACATCGTCACTTACCACCAGGTGAGATGTTGTCAAGGGATTGCCAATTGTGAATTAAAAAAAAAATGTGTTAAAAGTACTCGCTTGAAGAAAATTTGTTTCCCTTCAATCGCACCACTAGTACACAAATCCAGGTCACTGTGACAGTATAACTTAACAGCGTGGGAGTGAGTGGAGGCGTGGCTGACGGGAGGCTTAACTTTAGTAACTGACAGCGAAGCGAACGTCACAGTTACATTGGAAATCTATTAACTCCTGAACCATGTTTATTTCCATTGGGACACATGTATTGAAACTAGGAAGCACTAAGAGTATTTAAGGCCTTAAGATGAGTCTTTTATTTCCGTTGGGACACATGTATAGAAACTAGGAAGCACTAAGAGTATTTGAGGCCTTAAGATTAGCCAAATGACAATATTCAATTCAAATTATTGAAAGACTGTGTAAAGCTTTCATCGTATAAAAAATATATAATATGCTTAAAGTAATAAAAACTCGATTTAATTGAATACAATTGTAAAAATATTATACTGTATACCCTGTTTTTGGCATTAATTGCAAAATTTCTCTAAAACAAATAGTTAATAATATTGAATGAAACCAACTCACAAAAATCGGTGACTTTAAAACCTTTCATTTTAACTGAACACATTTTGTTTAAACTTATTTGAAAGTGATGAAACGTAATAAAAACATGTAAAAATTGAGAATTGGGCGTTCGGTTTCAATGTAACAGCCACGTAGAAGCCCGCATTGATTTGAACTTAAAATGAATAGACTTACGTTCGATATTATTGAAACACGTATCAACCTGCTCGGATTGAGTGAACTTAGCGCCTTAAGGTGCACCATTAAAAGAGTTTGACGACATAACATAACTCTTGCAAACAAAGCTCCAGCTCACGTAGCGTCTGCAGTTATTTTTACCGACTTCAAAAAAGGAGGAGGTACTAAGTTCGACTGTATATTATATTTTTTTTAATGTATGTTCACCGATATTTCCGTCAATTGTGGACCGATTTTCAAAATTATTTTTTCATTCGAAAAAGTATACTCCCGAGGGGGTCCCATTGTCACTAAGTCAGGATCTGATGATGGGATCCCAGGGAAATCGAGAGCAACCCTCAAATTTCTCATTGCCTAGGCACTTATTACATGATTCCTATGTTTTTTAAGGCTATTAAAATACTTGCGTCTGTTAGTCATCATCTCATGTTGATAAGCTGATGAAGGAAGGTACAACTCCTTAACGGTTAGGAGTTGGAGGAAAATTCTTTCAATATTATACATAGGTATTTACGTAGGTATGCATAGACCGATAGGTTGTATACTTTTAGGTTATTCAGATGAGCTTATAAGGGACGATTAGCTCCATAACTTTCATGTTATGGAGTTAAATCGTCGATCATCATCTGCTGAGATGATGATGGAAGCCACAGGACTTTGTATATGTATATGTATTATGATTTGATAATTACTATTGGTGAGTAGGTGATTGGGTTTAACGTTGTTAGATAGATAGCATTATCACTAAAAATAAATAGAATAAAAATAAAAGTTTAAAAAAACTAAAAACCGACTTCAAAATGAAATCCACTCAAAAGTATGAAATAATATTATTATACTTAAATACACAACGAATTAAATTAGGGGCTTAAATTTTTTTTTGAGGTCGGTGTCAGCAAACCATCGAATCTAAAAAATAAGCCCCTAATTTAATTCGTACCCACCTTTGATTTCGTTATTGTTGGTTAATGTTGTGTATTTAAGTATAATAATATTATTTCATACTTTTGAGTGGATTTCATTTTGAAGTCAGTTTTTAGTTTTTTTAAACTTTTATTTTAGTATGTATTACTTAGCATTTATTGTGTCGTCCTGACATTTATTATAGTTTTTTGCATTGGCATTTATTGTTATTTTTATTGTAAAATAACGTAGCTACCGACTTCGACTTGCAACAAATGTTGTTAAAGCTAAATTTCATTTCATTATTAACGGATTAGTCGAAAAAGCGTCGGTGGCTCAACCGGTAACGACTCGGTCCATCTAACCAGAGGTACCGGGTTCAAATCTGGACGGCCAACGTACCAATGAGTTTTTCAAAAAACTTACGTACATATACTTACCGATTGCTTTAACGGTGAAGGAAAAACATCGTGAGGAAACCTGCACACGCCTGCGAAGAAACTCGAAGGTTGTGTGTGAAGTCGACCAACCCGCACTGGGCCCGCGTGGTCGACTAAGGCCTAATCTCCCTGATTCAGGGTAGGCTCGAGCCCCTTGGTGGGGACGTATATGAGCTGATATAATAATTAACGGATTAGTACACTTTTTTTATTTTTTTATTTAGTTAATACTTTTCATTGTAGGATCTTGGTGATACATTATATCACTCATTTTGGTATATACGAGTATTTACACTAATGCCACAGAAATTGAATAAAACTACACGTTATAATTTGTCAGCGACCGGTTTCGAACACCATCTTCATCTTCATATTTTTTTTGTCCAAAATTGCTAAGCCCTTCGCATCGACTCACCTGATGGTAAGTGACGATGATGCCGAAGATTTAAGCGGGTTTACCAAGATTCCCCATTGCAATGGGGAACTGGCTATCTTATCTAAAAACCGGAACACACCAATGCTGTAAACATTGATGTTTGGCGGCAAGACTGAAATAAGATTACCCACAAAATAAGATACCCCACAAAATGTTTTCTTTTCATACATCCACATTTTATGTAATTATACGTTTTATGTAGCGAAACCATAGCTGGCATTTTAAATCTATTTATTTCATTTTCGCTACAACTTCAACTACTGAAAATCTGTTTAATTGAATACATTATACAACCATAAAACGATTTCCACGTTTAATGTAAAAAATATCCTGTAGACCGTGTTTTGGCATTAATTGCAAATCGGGCATTAGGTCTCAACGTAACCCCTTTTGATTTTTACCTATTGTAAATGAAGTCACGTTCGATTAATTACCTGCTTGGACTGAGTCATCTTAACGCCTTAAAATAATAAACATTGTCATGTCTTCGAGATCATCATAGAATGGCCCTCATCATGTCAGCTCATATACGTCCCTTCCGAGGGGCTCGAGCCTACCCTGAATTAGGGCGATCGGGCCTTAGTCGACCACGCGGGCCCAGTGCGGGTTGGTCGATTTCACACACAACCTGCGAGTTTCTCAGCAGGCGTGTGCAGGTTTCCTCACGGTGTTTTCCTTCACCGTATGAGCGTCGGATAAACGTACATATGAAATCTAAATTCGAAATCACATTGGTACGTGGCAGGATTCGAAACACGACCTCCCGGGCAGGAGGCGGCGTACCTAGCCCTATAATAACAATAATAATAATATGGAATCGGTGTAAAACTAAGACGAACTAAAAATAAAAACACGGTGATATGGCCCATAGACAAGCATACAGACAGAGTACTCATACAAGCATAGGTCAAAGTATATATTATATTAGTACTAACATACAGTATGGACACTCCCTGCCGCTCTCTAGATTGCGACCTCACCCCCTCGTCACCCAGATTGATACAGATTGGTTACAGTTTGGTTGTCGAACGTATAGGATTTCGCCACCATTTTGTTTGTTCCGTCATTCATTTTTTGGAATGTCATTTCTGGCCCGTTGTATGAAGTGTCCAGGGTGTGCTTAGGTATTAGGTAAAAAACAAAACCTTCACTTTCGGGCCTTGATCATTAGGTACCTACGTGTGTTGTTTACCAAATGGTTTGTCAAGTGGGACTTCACACGTCAAAGGTTAGCCGTATGATAAATTCGTTAATTTCTCGTTAAATGTGTCATAGTAAAAACAAATGACTGTGTTACCTTACATTATACGTGTTTTACATTATACCTATCTTATTAACCCAAAAGAAGCGTTTTCTAATTGTATGGAGACTGGGGCTGTTTTCTTTGTCTACTATATTGATCGTCTTCGTAAAAATTACCTACTTCTCCAAATCCACAGTAACGGTTTTAAATTATGCTTTACATTAGTATTGCCAGTATAAATATAGATAGTTAAAATAATAAACGTTACATTCGGCCATCCGTCTGCAAACGAATCCTCTCGTTGGTTATGTCGTTTCATTAGCCTTACTTATGTTTAATCGAATCACATTCATATTAATATAACTCAGAAATGAAAATTAATAACAGGTACTTAATTTACCTACAAAATATATTACCAAATATCTATAAATTACATTGTGTTAAATAATATCTCAACAAGTTTTATAAAGAACAAAAACTCTGAACTTACATAACAATATGTCTGCATTTTGGAAATAGCAAGCTTATTAACAAAATCGATTTCATATAACAAAAATAAGCATGTGACTATCTTATATAATTACATTCATTTATTATCCTTTACAACGTGAATAAATTAAAGTTTACAAAACTTACCAATTTGCCATTTCCTATACCTTTCAAAACAAAATACATATTACCATTTTTATCTCGTAATCAACATTTGCTATGCTGCCCAATCACATTCAATCTCATAATTAGGTTTTTGCTATTGGACGGCAAACCTTATGCATTTTCTAATAACATTCACAAGATATGTAATATGAGCGGCAAAACCTATGCCTTTCCTGCTTCATATTACATAATATCTATAGAGTATAAAATGGGGGCGGCAAAACCTATGCCTTTCCTGCTCCATATTACACAATATCTAAAGAATACATAATGGGAGCGGAAAAACCTATGCCTTTCCTGCTCCACGTTATATGATAATCACAGAACATTAGATGTGAGCGGCGAAACCTATGCCTATCCTGCTCTGCATAATTTTAACCAAGATACAAACTTAAATGACTACTTCATCACAATCACAACATTTTATTCGTTTAACTCATTATCGCTTGAATCATTGGCAGAATAAGGTGTATCATCGCTTAACCATGGGAAAATTTTATCGGCAGATACCACATTTTCATAACGCCTGCCCTTTTTGGTAAGGGGTGTATCCTCAAACACAAAACGGTCATGAGGGAGAATCTTTTTGATTTTGTATGGGCCTTGACATTTTGATTCTAGCTTTTTCGATTGCCCTGAACCTGTTACTATAGCTCTTATCACTCTAACAAAATCTCCCTCTTTATATTTTGTACAATTCTTTCGTCGTTTGTCAAATCTTTGTTTATTTATTTCCTGATTCTTCCGTATTAGAGTACCTGCTTTTTCTCTTACTTCTTCTAGAGGTTTATCCGTAATCCCATTCCCAATATCTTGAAAAACTTCGTTGAGGATACCCTGCGATGGATTAATTACGCGTCTTCCGAATAATAGTTCTGTAGGAGCCTTTTTTGGAACGTCGTGAACAGTTTAATTTATTCCCATTTGAACGTCCTGCACATAATCATCCCAAATATTAGAACTTTTACCGTGTGACATAGTGCTGAGAGCAGACAAGACGGTGCGATTATACTTCTCTACCTGTCCGTTGGCGCGAGGTATTGCTACCGAATTCAAGATGTGTTTTACACCTACCGATTGCACGAAAGCCTGAAATTTCCTACTGGTAAAACTAGTACCCCGGTCAGTTATCAATCGTGATGGAGTGCCAAAGTAGCTAAAGTAGTTTCTGAAAGCCTGTATACTTTCTTTGGTTTTAGTGATGCGTACTGGCGTATTTCTATGTTTACTACGAGTAAACGGTCCAAGGTGGTCAGCGTGGATGGTGTGAAAGGGCACCGCTACTTTAGGAATAAGATGCAGCATGCCTTCCTTCGTACCGGACGAAACTTTGTGATGGGCGCACTCAAGATAAGACGACACGTACTCTTTAATAAATTTTCGCATCTTTAGGAACCAAAAATAAGCGCGCACCCTCTCTAACGTTTTATCAAATCCATAATGCCTGATATCATCGTGGTTGGCTTTAAGTATTTGCCAGCGAACGCCATGTGGAACTACCCATCACATAGTATTTTCATCGATAACTCTGAAAATTCTGCCATTTTTAACCTTAAAGTCCTTTCTAATCTCGGCTATTTTCAAAGCTTCCGGATCTTCAAGTATTTCTCTTATGCGTTTTATTTTAGAATCGTTTGACTGAACTGTTGATATCCAGTTATCACTGTCTACTATAACAGTAAGGATATCCAATGTGTGTATTTCGTCAAGTTCCACGAAAATAGGATTCCGGCTCAGGGCGTCCACATGCGTCATCTTGTCCCCAGGCCTATATTCAATTTCATAATCAAATTCTAAAAATTGTATCCCCCATCTAGATATACGTAAGATCAAGTCTCGCTTAGTGAAGGTTGAGCGCAACGCGTTGCAGTCCGTAACGATGGTAATTTTAATACCAAGAAGTACAATGTGTCATTGAACAACATGTGGAAATATTTATCGTTGATGATAATCTTATAAACAGTCCACTTTTGATGGTCATAGTTACACTGAGAGACCCAATTTGTGTATAACAAATACTTCTTCGGAGTTAATTTTTGAAAAAAGGTTGGAAATTCTGATTCTAGGATAATTTTAAACGCTACAGATTATTACTCTATTGAAGTAGGGGAATTAAAAGCAATTAGTGCTATTGTTAAGACAGATAAGTGTAAGAGAGTTTATGTGGCAGGGTTATCAATTATATTCAACGGTGTTATTTGAATTTTTATTGGTTTTGAATCGAACTGAATTGTTACTGTAAAAGAATCGCCCAATTTTTCTATCATTACCATCACAAACCTGCATCTTAATAGTCTTAAAAAACTCAAGTACTTCCTCAGGCTTAGCAAACTGTGCTGCTTGTGCGCCTACCCTTACCCGCATATCATCTACTCCATGAACTAATCAATCTACAGCTTGTCGCCCAAAAATTCTACACCTATTTAGTAAATTGATCTTATTAAAGTAGTACAACACTAGTGAATCCCCAAATTTTGTCCTTTTGTTAAGCATCTCGGTAAGTAATTCCGCATAGTTTTCTGCTGATACCTTCCTGCTGGTAAATATTCCTTTAGTAGGTCTTTCCATTCACCCCATGAACGCCTTAATGAAGGAAGACCTTGACACCCAGTTTTGGCATGGCTAGTAAGTTTGGGTAAAGCGTAATGTATTGTTTGCCGATCCGACCATCCATATATTTCACTACATTCTTCCACCTTATTCAACCACATCACCATAGTTTGTTGTTTGTCAACGGGATCAAAATCAGGAATAACATTGGTTAAAGAAGGGAAAGTTTCACCACCGCTAGATTTTATTACTTTTAAAAATGCTTCAAAAAAATTGTGAGGAAGTGTCATACCCGGGTCCCTTTTTGGTGTAGTCTCTTTCTTTGAAATCCGATCCCTTTTCCTGGAACTTCTTGTCTCGGACTACTTTTTGCTTCCCCTGTAGTTAGATTTCGAACGTGGCTGCTGCCTTCGTTCCCTTTCCAATCGCCTTTCCAATGAAGCTAATCTTAATTTTTCCATTTCCAGCTGCTTTTCCCTCTCACGCAAACTTCGAACATTACTACGACTGCGACTGCGTGAATGCATTCCCTTATTTATTGATTTATTTAGTGTCTAGTAAGACCCCGTTGATCACTTAGAATCCCATATATATATATACTTTTTACTATTTCTGAGATACTGACATCCAAAAATCACTATTTTTATGACTGACGGACTGACGGATTATCGAAATTATAGATCAGTTTCAGGTACCTTAGAAACTTAAAATTTAGCATAAAAGTAGGTTATTGGACGTTTACAAAGAATAAATTCGAAAAAGGGCCAAGTGTGAGTCGTACTCGCGCACTGAGGGTTTCGTATCGCCACTACTCAGCAAAATATATAGACCACTTCCAGGTAACTTGTAAACTTGAAAGCCATCAGGATGAGTAATTAGGTATATAAAAAAAAAAGAATAACTGGCCAAGTATGAGTCGGACTTGTGAAATTAGGGTTACTTACCACTTCTATTCATCAAGATTATAGACCCTTTCCTTTATAGAGGCAAAAAATACACATTTTTAATTTTAAAGCTATAGAGTTATCGCAGCAGTTTTTTCGTTACTTATGTCATATTTGGGAATACCCTGCATAAGATTAATCTTCAAAAAAGTCGCTAAAAACACTAAGAAAACTCTTTGTTCCATTCTATAGTACATAGCTCAGGGGATTAAAACATGAAAGACATACAACTAGTTACTAATTAAAGAACATAAGTAGTGTCACCAAAAAATCAAAAATGAAAAACAAAACTTTTTTTTTCAATAAAAGTTGGCATTGAACTTCACAAACTGAATCGGCAATTTCATACTTAAAGGCCTATTATTAAAAAAAATCCCTTGCTCTTCTGTGTTACAAAGCAAAATCTCGTCAAAAATGTTGTATGAAAACCCACTATAAGCGTGTATTTTTTTTAATCGGAAAAAAATATGTCCAGGGGTACGATATACCATTATTGGTGTGTTTACAAAACGGCTTTTGCGTATTTCAGTTGAAAATAGAGGAAATATATTATGATAACATTTCCGCGCACATGTTTGAGAAAAACATTTAATAAGTAGTTATTTATTTACCAAAAAAAACCGTCAAATACGATTTGTCTACGTCGTTTTTTGCAATACCAAAAGTGGTACGTAATATGTAGGTTATTTATCACGATCGTTGCCAACAGTTTGCCACGCGCCATGAACAGTTTTGTCCCCACAGGAAGTGCGGTTTGGCAGCAGTATCTGCATGCAATGGGACTGTCACACATTTTTGTTCTGTTAACAAATTTCCTCTCGGGTTCAAGATTTAAGGTATTTATTCAAAATAGGTGCAATCTACACTCTTTCTGATAGTCGTAATATATAACATAATTTAATTTGTGAAAAATCAAGAAATAAACAATCATTAGTTAATAATGTCAAAATTAAATCCTAGAAATAAACCAGATTATGTCATTAGAACATGAAAACAATATGACACGAAAAGTTATACATAAAATTATTGAATGTTATTGAAACCTTTGACAAGAGTAGGCCAGTTCACACGGACAGCACTCGGTCACGAGTATAACGCGAGAGTCAGCGAGCGATCTCCCATCAACCATATTAGAGGGAAAGGAACGACCCGGTTCCCGATGCGCCAGTGCGGTTCAGTATATTTCATTAGTTCCACTTATAAAACTTCTCCATGGACTTGAATACAGCAGGTAGCTTTTTATAATATTGTAGAGTGTCAGGTGGCCTAGTCTAGTTTTAGGGGGAGTAAATTGCATAGTACCTCAGGGAAATTAAAACGACTGTTACTGTCCGACAAAAACTGAATATGAATTAAAACTGGTGGGTCGTATTTTTTTTAAAAGATATAAAGTCTACAAAAATGATTGCCATTGATTTATATAACCGCCTCCGTGGCGTCATGGTTAGTCCATTCGCTTCACACCAGGAGGTCGCGGGTTCGATGCTGGTGGGGTTAACTTGTAAGACTCGGTTTGGTTGGTGGTAAGGCATTTTATAAGCCCACCTGGCTAGCTACCACCATCTTATCTAAGTCTTGCCGCGAAACATCAGGGTTAACAACATTAATGTGTTCCGGCTTGAAGATAAGATAGCCAGTTCTCCATTGCATTGGGGAATCTTGGTAAGCCCGCTTCCATCTTCGGCATCTTCATCACTTACCATCAGGTGAGATAATGCCAAGGGCTTAGCAATTGTAAATAAAAAAAAAACAAAGATTGGTTATACTGAACATTAAGGAAAATGTGTATCTTTAAGTTCAGCTGCAAATAATATTCTTTGAGTAATTTTTCCGCTGTCTGTAACAGGAAGATTAAGCCATGTTTTTTCATGAAACTCACAATTTATTACTCATTCCAATTCATTGGAGGTAGGTATTGCAACAGTGACAGGCCGGTAGTAGATAATAAAATGTCTTACACATTTGTGAGTAATTCGCGACCCATGTCAGGGTGACGGAGGTAGCGGAACCAGGCGGACCAGGTGTATGTAGCCGCCTTTCCACAGTGCCATACATATGGTACGATATGCACGATGAACATAAAAAAATAGCCAAAAAAAAAAAGCTGGGAAAAAATTTCTTCGTATTTTGTATGCAATTCAATGACTTCGCCAACGCGCGCGACTAATACTCCCAGCGAATTGGTGCGAAAATCAAAAGTTTCGCACACTCGCGACTCAGTTGTCTGCGGGAAATTGCAGAGTGCGTTGGAAAGATATTCCATATAAAAATGTCTTTTTGTGTTGTTAGCGGCTGTAAAAATAATGAAAGAAAGGCTAAAAAGAAAAATGGGATATTGTGTCATCGTTAAGTAACCTTACATTGTATTTTTTCTTGTAAACAAATTAAATAAATAATTTAAAAAGGTCCTTTTAGCGCGGCACTGACGTCATCTCTCGCCCTCGCTAGTTCGTACGAGTTACGTCAGATGGCGCTACTTTTTGCTTGTATGAAGAAAATCTGAGTAAAATATGGAGACGGGCGGATCGTTCTGTCCAAATGCAATTTCAAACAGGGCGAACAAAACGAGCTGCATTTTGAACGTTAAGATTTCCATACTGAAAACGCTTGACACAAGTTTGTGCTACTGATCGATATTGCACTAATAAAAAGAACAAGCCTGTGTTGCATTTTTACCTTTTTTACATAAAATTTCAAAATGTACTTTTCACTCATTTTCATGGACAGAAAAAAATATTTTAAAATGGCGGGAATTCTATTTTTTTATTAAAATTTTGAAAAATCACTTATTTAATTTTATTATAACCAGCCGAGGCGTATTTACCCTATGTCCAGGGGGCACTTGGCCCGGGGCGGCAAGAGGTTAGGGACGGCCTGGCCACCCCTTTTTCGGTTGTTCTTTCGCCAGTCGTAGTAGAAAAAATTTAAGCAAAATGTGAATTAGGTAGTCGATAATTTCTTATCGATTTTCTTTTATAAAAATAATTTAAATAGACAAAGAGTTACCAATATATCAAGTAGCGGAAAAATATTTTACCCGAGTTTTACAGTATGGTTTACAAAACTAGCTAGCCAAGTGCGAGTCGGACTAGCGGTAATCAGAGTGACGAACCACTACGAACATGCAAACAGAAGGTTACAGTAAGGTGACGGTTATCGTGTGGTAGTACGGAACCCTTAGTGCGCAACTCCGTCTCGCACTTGGCCGGTTTTTTGTCACATAGGGGGGCGGATTTTGTTTGTGCCCGGGGTGCCGGATTCTTAAATACGCCTCTGTTTAAACCAGCCAGGTACAAAGAATAAAAGCAAAGAGATTTGATTACAAATTTATAGTTACAACATTCGAAGAAACCTTTTTCCCGACCCATGAGTATTCACGTAACGCTCGGTGCGAACGCTATGCACGCTAAAACCCGAAGTCCACGCTACACACGCTATTCCTGCTGGGTGTGCTACACGTGAAGGTGAAGAAAATCATCGTGAGGAAACCTTCACACGCCTGCGAAGAAACTCGAAGGTTGTGTGTGAAGTCGACCAACCCGCACTGGGCCCGCGTGGTTGACTATGGCCTAATCGCCCTAATTCAGGGTAGGCTCGAGCCCCACGGTGGGGACGTATATGAGCTGATGTGATGTGATGATGTGCTACAGGTGTATGCTGTCTAGATCTACTGGCACGCTACACGCGTACATTCGCTGTTTCTACCCGACTGCGCAAGGAGGGTTATGTTTATCGAGTGTATGTATTTATGTGGTGTAACAAGTAAACTCTTATAGTAAGTTTAAGCACAGTAAAAAAAACTACAGAAATTAATTAAAAATACAAATGCATAAAAGTTTAACCACCCTTTTTTGGCTAGTCGGGTAAAATGTATCCTACGTCACTTACGGGATTAAGACGAATCTAACGACACCTGGCACTCCAAAATCCTTCAAGCCGTTTATGCTACAAGGCGTGCCAAAGAAATGAAAAAATCTTGAAACACATAACCCTCCTTCTGGCGCAGTCGGTAAAAAAGGAACTCATATAGAATCAGTTCATTGTCCGTCTATCCGTCTGTCTGTCTGTCTATTGAGATTCTTTTTCTTAGGAATGCTGGAGGCTTCAAGTTGAAATTAATATCGATTACCTGGGTCTACGGTCCTTTAGAATTTAAAAACCAAGTTTTTAAGTCAACGCAATAAAAAAATATGGACATTTATGACGTATGTAGGAACTTAAGTATGTAGGTACTTAAATCAAAACCTATAACTTCCTGTTGAATAATAATAATGTTCAATAAAATAATTTATTTTGGTAAGAAGCAAAATCTTAAAGTAATTATTTATTTCTGTATTGTATGCTTGCGTATATTTTTTTCTGATTATAAACTTACAATTCTAGTCGAAATATTGACCGTGACGTTTAACAACGTATAGGAGAACATTTTGGCAATTAAAAAGTTAAGTTTTTCCTTCAGTCTGACTTTATAATGTCATCATATCAGCCTAAGGACGTCCACTGCTGGACATAGGCCGACCTCAGTCTGACTTATTTAATGTTAATTTGTATATTTACAAAGCACTAGAACTGTTCTTTTATCCCATCTATATTTACAACTATGTGTTCAAAATAGTTCATGCAGGAACTGTGTTTAGTCTTTTCGTTACAGGTCGTATATTAGACTTTAAAAAATAGAAACTACAGAGGATTAAATAATAAGGCATTTTTAGAGAACTAGTTCTATTGAAGGATTACTAGTTCTATTGAAGGATTAGGAACTAAGATTACATTTATATCGCTTTCTGAATGATAAATCCGATTTGTGATCAACTTTAACTTATTCACGCTGTTAAATTTCTTAAATCGACCGGCTTCATAAGGTTTTGCATGAAAAAGTGCAATTATAATGATGATCTGTAATTCGTCTCAAGCAGTGTTCAAGTTTGCTAAAGCTCTAATTCAGAGGAGTTTTTATCATCTTCTTCAAAGTCGAAAGATTTAAGTATGTTTACCATCAGTTACCAGCAGTTACCAGTTTGAATTCGCCTTCAATGTCAGATAACCTTTTTAAAACAAAAACACTTGAACTCTTTATAAAATGCAATTACTGTGATTGCAAGACGCCGATTTTAGACTTTTAACGGCTCTGTATTGAACATTCGATAGATAAACTATTGTAGCCAACTAGTGACACCGAGTATAATAGCCTCATGAGCGTGGTAGGCAATCAACTGCACATTTGACTACTATACTGCATGGCACTAATTGACTAAGATACTATTGAAACGATGGTATAAAATTGTGCAATAATCCGCAAGTCTCTACATCATCATCATCATCATATCAGCTCATATACGTCCCCACCGAGGGGCTCGAGCCTACCCTGAACTAGGGCGATCAAGCCTTAGTCGACCACGCGGGCCCAGTGCGGGTTGGTCAACTTCACACACAACCTTCGAGTTTCATCGCAGGCGTGTGCAGGTTTCCTCACGATGTTTTCCTTCACCGTTAAAGCAATCGGTAAGTATGTACGTAAGTTTTGAAGAAAGTTGCGAAGAAACTCGAAGGTTGTGTGTGAAGTCGACCAACCCGCACTGGGCCCGCGTGATCGACTAAAGCCTAATCGCCCTGATTCAGGGTAGGCTCGAGCCCCTCGGTGGGGACGTATATGAGCTGTAATGATGATTCGCCCTAATTCAGGGTCTGCTCGAGCCTCTCGATGGGGACGTATAAGAGCTGATATGATGATGTCATAGCCTAAAGCATCCATAGAGTCGTCTAACGGAGACGACTAGCTAGACAAAGCAATCGTGCGGGGGTCAAATTTCAAGACGGGGAAGGTCGAACTCTAATTGTCATAGTCCCTATCGGGACACTTTATACAATTTCATTAATTTAGACAGCGGCGGCGAAGTACGTGACCAGTGACGTCAGCTTTGACGCAAACATCTAAGGCGTTGGGCCTGTGTATGGATGCTTACACTGTGACATTGTGTTCTGGCTAATAACGGCGATACCATTCTGCGTAAGAAGACGAACGCGTAACGCGTCCTATTAGAACAACGAGCTTGTTTGTGTACTGATCTAATATCTTTTTCGTTCATATCGCACTGATTCTATGTGTATGCCGCGATCTTTTCGGCGCTTATATTTACTATACACACGCTACCACACGTGCAGTCGTGCACGCTACGCATACTGTGCAAGTTGATTGTTTTAAGTTCTGCTACAGGTTATTAATATGACTTTACAGACGATGTCTGTACGAGCAAGGTTTGCTTTGCAGTCTGCACATAATATGAGCTTCACTACACTTGCAGATCATTCCACGTGCATTGAGCCCTACGCTGCTCGCCTGAATGAGCTGAGCACACTAGGCTCTTTGTGTGCACTACGCATACGCTAGCGTTGATCCAAACTTGGAATTCGTCGTTTGTCAGAGCTACATGGCGTGCGCAGCGTACGAATTGTGTCACTGTGAAAGGGGGGCCTTAATTGCAGCTGTCCCATGGTCGAATCGCAAACTTAACATTCACGATGTCAAAGGGATGATCGTACCCCTCTCTCCTTTGATTAGTTTACTTATTATACAAGTGTATATTGAGGTAGGTACTTCATTTGAAAAACATAGTGCTAGTAACTTTCCTCTTGAAATACTCAAGGTGTCTCTGTGGAAGCTACAGATGCTAAGAGAAATGAGCATCGCAGCAGCCTGGGAAGAAGCTCGAACGCGGGACGAATACTCCAGAGATGTCTTAGTTTAAGGCTCTGTGCCATGCCACGAAACACAATGAAGGAAATCAGCGCGTGTTCAAAAATATAAAAGAAAATCACATACTGTAATCTGATCAAATACCTGTTAAGTTTTTTGTAACGATCTAGTTTTAGATAAGAAAAAAAAGTTGTTCGACATTCTAGTAGTTAGGTTAGTGAAACAGGATAACATCTGTATTCTATACTAGATAGATAGATAAAACGTTTATTTAATGTACAAAATAGTACAAAGAAGACAATTTAGAAAAAGTTATATCTAAGTGTGTACTTAGAATACGTATTTTTTATTTTATATTGCATCACATGTGAAACTGCCTCCGTGGCGTAATGGTTAGTCCATTCGCTTCACACCAGGAGGTCGCGGGTTCGATTCCCGGCGGGGTCAACTTTGTAAGATTAGGTTTGGTTGGTGGTAGGGCATATCATAGCCCGCCTGGCTAGCTAACACCATCTTATCTAAGTCTTGCCGCCACTGGTGTGTTAACATCATTGATGTGTTCCGGCTTGAAGATAAGATAGCCAGATCCCCATTGAGTTGGGGAATCTTGGTAAGCCCACTTCCATCTTCGGTATCATCGTCACTTACCATCAGGTGAGATGATGCCAAAGGGCTTACCAATTGTGAATAAAAAAACTTTACACTTCAGCATACACGTGAGATATATTTACAGACATCAGAAATTTAATCATTAATTTGTTGATTAAATCATTGCTGATTGCGTTACTGCCACGACATTTCCCCTTAAGGCTTAAACCGCCGCTAATGACCAACTTCGTGACCACTTTTTAATTCAATTAAGGATTTTTTATCGAAAAAAAATTGTTTTGTACTTTACAGGATATAAGGAGTGATTTTGATTTCCTGGAATCCTATTTCAATACACTTAACTAAGGAAAACAATATCCTAATGCACCATTTTTTTTTCTAGTTGTAACCATAGAACTGCTGCAATTTAATCGAAATCTTCTGATTATTTATAAACTTCTTAACAAAACATATAAAATTATTTTGTTTTCCTACTCTTTGTTTTTATTTTATATATGTATAATGAATTAAAAACTACAATTTTCGCACTATTCGTCCGTAGCGATTGACGTAACAGCCACGTTGTAATACGAGATGACAAGAACTTTATTTCCAAGCTATTTCGTTTGATGTTTGAAACATCGTGAATCGAATTGTTAATTTTAGGGATGGAGGAGCCTTAAGTTCTTGTCGGCCGGCGGCGGTGGCCCTCTCGCACTGAACTGAATTAATTTAAATGAAATCATCACAGTTTACTCTACTGAGATGGCAGTACTGTCTTTCAACCGGCAAGAAAACGCCTCGAGACTCATTTACAATTCCAACTAAGTAAGTACAATTCTCATTTACTTTTGTCCTGCAAAAGTAACAAATCACTCTTGGACCTTTTACTCATCACGCGGTCAAAACGATTTATTGCAAAAAGTGTATCTTTAAGGCTTGCGACGTCCTTATACAGAGTGTCTCAGCGCTAAGGGCCATGTAGGACAAGTATTAGGGATTATATTTAGAGAAAGCTTTATTTAATTTTAAATGAAGTCATCACAGTTTACTCTACTGAGATGGCGGTGCTGGCCTTCAACAAGAAAACGCCTCGAGACTCATTTACAATTCCAACTAAGTAAGTACAATTCTCATTTACTTTTGTCCTGCAAAAGTAACAAACCACTCTTACTCATCACGCCCTCAAAACGAAGTCTGGGAATCAGAAAGTGTAGATCTAACGAATATCATGTTTAGTTATCTCCTTTGGTTCTTATTTACTCAGATATAAGATGACTTTTTAATATGGTCGGTTTATAACGGCTGCTAACTTTTGGCTGCTAACTTCACGCCGGTACTTAGTAAGTACAGTTCTCGTTTACTTTTGTCCGTAACAAATCACTCCTGGACCTTTTACTCATCACGCCCTCAAAACGATTTACGGCAAAAAGTGTATCTTTAAGGCTTGCTTCGTCCTTATACAGAGTGTCTCAGCGCTACGAGCCATGTAGGGCAAGTGTTTTAAAGATAAAAAGTAGGGAATTATACCTATAGAAAGCTTTATTTAATTTTAAATGAAGTCGTCACAGTTTACTCTACTGAGATGGCGGTACTGTCGTTCAACCGGCAAGAAAACGCATCGAGACTCATTTACAATTCCAACTAAGTAAGTACAATTCTCATTTACTTTTGTCCTGCAAAAGTAACAAATCACTCTTGGACCTTTTACTCATCACGCTCTTAAAGCGATTTACGGAAAAAAGTGTATCTTTAAGGCTTATGTCGTCCTTAAACAGAGTGTCTCACTCAGCGCTACGGGCCATGTAGGGCAAGTGTTTTAAAGATTGAAAATAGGGAATTATATTTAGAGAAAGCTTTATTTAATTTTAAATGAAATCATCACAGTTTACTCTACTGAGATTTCGGTACTGTCGTTACAACGCCTCGGGACTCATTTACAATTCCAACTAAGTAAGTACAATTGTCATTTACTTTTGTCCTGCAAAGTAACAAATCACTCTTGGACCTTTTACTCATCACGCCCTCAAAACGATTTACGGCAAAAAGTGTATCTTTATGGCTTGCCTCGTCCCTATACAGAGTGTCTCAGCGCTACGGGTCATGTGAGGCAAAAGGAATTATACTTAGAGAAAGCTTTATTTAATTTTAAAAAAGGCGAACTGACTTCAAAAGTTTCATATTCAATTTAACTTAAGACTGTGATTTATTTTTACTTTCGAGCTACGAAAGAGTAAAAGGTATTGTTGCGAATAATAAACAAAACAACGAACTTGATATTCCGATCGGGATCGATTTTCTTACACTCATAAAGATCAAAAAACAAGAAAAAAAAAGTGTGTATGTGTGTCCGTCCGTTCGTTGCTCTAGCACCTAAACTACTGAAAAGATTTACGTACAATTTTGTTTTCACTACCCAATTTTTTATATTCTTTTTCTAACTTATTTTTTTGGGTTGCCATGCCACTAAAGTAAAAAGAACTATTTTTTTACTCTAAACGGATCTAACGATTTTGATGAAACTTTGTACGTGATTATAACTCTAAATTAAGGTGGATCGGTCTATCTGTAAACCATTTCACCGCCGAACACCTATAATTAGTTTTAAGTCTAGTTGTCACTGAATTGACGACCTATTAACTTGATATTTTTGTCTGCACGATATTAAAGTGTCGCATGGCTGAAGGCTTTTGCGATGTTGCGGGATAGGTGGGCTATTTTTTTTATAATGGCCTACTAAACGCGATATATTAGTTACTCCAGAAAAATCGGAATAAGGTACCCCCCCCATACAATCTCAGATTATTTGTTACTTATTCTTAAAAATGCCAGTAACGAATTTAATGAAACTTTGTAAATAAATTTAGTACATAAAAAGTTTTAATACACCGAGTAGTTGATTATTCTAGGAAAAATCGTAATAAGGTAACTCCCATGTCATCATCATTACAGCTCATATATACGTCCCCACCGAGGGGCTCGAGCCTACCCTGAATCAGGGCGATTAGGCCTTAGTCGACCACGCGGGCCCAGTGCCCAACTCCCATGTAAACTCAGATTATTTGTTAATTTTTGATTAAGTCATGATAACTTTTTAGGGTTCCGTAGCCAAATTGCAAAAAACGGAACCCTTATGAATTAGTCATGTCCGTCTGTCTGTCCGTCTGTATGTCACAGCCACTTTTTTCCCAAACTATAAGAACTATACAGTTGAAACTTGGTAAGTGGATGTATTCTGTGAACCGCATTAAGATTTTCAAACAAAAATAGAAAAAAAAACAATAATTTTTTGGGGTTCCCCATAGTTACAACTGAAATTTAATTATTTTTTTCATGAAACTCATACCTGTGGGGTATCTTTAGATACGTCTTCAAAAATGATATTGAGGTTTCTAATATAATTTTTTTCTAAACTGAATAGTTTGCGCGACAGATACTTCCAAAGTGGTACCTGTTACTTCTTAAATAAGAGAATGATAAAACTAAAAAAATATATGATGTACATTACCATGCAAAATTCCACCGAAAATTGGTTTGAACGAGATCTAGTAAGTAGTTTTCTATTAATAACGTATTAACACTATTCAGTTTCTCTTGTAGGTTTCTCCTATAGCAAATTTATTATTTTAAAATTTATTTGTAACAAATACCTACCTACCTACTCGTTGTTACTCAGTAAAATGTATAAATAATATATCAATGTGTCTATTTTTTTACCCGATTGCGCCAGAAGGAATGTTATGTTTTTAAGTGTAAGTATGTTTGTTTATTTCTATGGCGTCCTGTAGACTAAATATATATGTAAGGGGGCTTCCGTACAAGAAACGTGATTTTAATAGATAATGGTACGGAACCCTTCGTGCGCGAGTCCGACTCGCACTTGGCCGGTTTTTTTAAACTTGGAAGTTAGATAAGCGTATTTTTAATGTTAATTTCTGTATGCCAGACAAGGGCTTCTACGAGCTACGCGAGAGAGTGTGGACAGCGTGGCTGTACAATTAACTTCAAATTCGAATCGAACTAACAAAATGTGACAAATTAGATGAAGTTGTTAGTACTAATATATATACTTTGCCAGTTGGTACAAATACACACATCCCCACACACACAGACACACACATACACACACACACATACAAACACACATTGCACATTCCTTTTTTACTTACCTTTATTTTGTTTAATCCTCACTTAAAATGGTCGGTTGACATCGCATATTTTGTTCCCATGTCTGCTCGCTAAGGTACAGGCTTTTTCTAGCCTAGTTTAGTGGCCAGAGTTCTAATAAGTAGATGTAAGATGTACAAATAGAATTAAGACTTTGTTTTCTAACTTGTAAACTTTTTGTGAAATAAATTAATTAATTTATTATTTAGTTATATCTACAGCAAAACGTTCAAAGCAACATAAACTATAACAAAAGGCTAAAGCTATAATATAATATGCAAAAACCTAATAAAGTCTGAGAAATAGGGAGAACAACTTAGAGAGTAAGCTACATGCCTTAAATAAAATTATGCTATCACGTCTTACTTATTTAAAGGAGTTCAATGCACTTAACGCCAGAAGGTAGCTAGCCTCTTCTCCTTCAGACAACGTCTCGAGTCTGAAATGAAATCACAGCGGACGAGTGAAGCTCCTGGATTTTCTTAAAGACCGCGCTCGCTTCCAATAGATACTGGTATTTGCTGAACCCGCGATTGCGAGCTTAGACATTCAATTCAACACTGAACTAACAAAGATTTGTGGTAGCCCTGTGAGTTACACACGCACACACACACACACACCTTCAACTTACTCACGTATTTTCAATATATCTAACTTTGAATTCATGCGACTTTTCATAGGTTATTATAATACTTTTTTGTTTGTTTGTGAACTCGTTATTGTACCACAAAATTTACAATTATGGATACATAATAGAAGTATGCACAAAGGCGGACTTGTCCCAAACAGGGATCTCTTCCAGCCAACCCTTAATCGCTGAAAGGATTTTTTTCTTAAATTATATTCTTTAATGCACACAAATATTTACATGAAAATAAATCAGAAAGGACATATACAAAGGTGGACTTATCTCCATAAGAGATCTCTTCCAGCCAACCTTACCGGGTGTTATGAGAATTCAAAGAACGGGGAGCAAACCTATAACCTTTCTTTAAGGATGTACAAAATATTTAATACCTACATAATCGCGGAGCTGGTAAACTGCCTTTGACCCTTACAGGGCAGGTTTTGCCTAGTGTGGGGGTCGCAAGTAAACTAATCTTATGTATCTCTTTTTGGCAAATAAACTTTTTATTTAATTTTATTTTTTGCAGTAAGTTTATACGTGACTATCTACGTAATATACGGTTTTTTTTTAAATCAACAATTGATAAGCCCTTGGCCTCATCTCACCTGATGGTAAGTGACGATGATGCCGAAGATGGAAGCGGGCTTACCAAGATTCCGCAACGCAATGGGAATCCGGCTATCTTATCTTCAAGCCGGAACACGTCAATGCTGTTAACACTGATTTTTGGCGGCTAGACTAGATAAGAGGGTGGTGGCTAGCCAGGCGGGCTATGAAAATTCCCTACCGCCAAGAAAACCGAGTCTTACAAGTTAACCCCGCCGGGAATCGAACCTGCGACATTCTGGTGTGAAGCGAATGGACTAACCATTACCGCAGTATATATATTAGTACCATTACGCCACGTAGGCGGTTAAAGGTACAAAAGGTCTTAGAAAATTGTACAAAATATGTTCTCCTTAATACGACCTATCATAATTCTCGTTTACTTGTGTAGTGACTGGTATAAATGATGAGAATAAATTATACTTAAGAGCCCGCTGGAGTTCATAAATCCCATACAAACGTAGTATTTGATTTATTTGTTAACCACGCAAACGATTTTGAAATAATTTTATATCGATGATCGGATGACGTATATCTGTGTCGGTAATCGGTATCGCATTACCTTTTTTGAAAAACTAAACAGGAATCCATTATATTACTAACCAATAAACTTTTTTTCAAGGTAAAAATTGGAAAACATGTTTATTGATAAATAATAGATTCCTGTAAAGTTTTTTTCAAAAAGGTAATGCGATACCGACACAGATATACGTCATCCGATTATCGATATAAAATTATTTCCAAATTGGTTGTTTGGTTAACAAATGAATCAAATACTATGTTTGTATGGGATTTATGAACTCCAGCGGGCTCTTAAGTTTATGTCATACATCCTACCCTGGTAGGGTTATTGGTCTGAGATCCAACCTAATATATGTTATGGAAATTTCGCCTTCAACGCAGAATTGCACGTCTGACAGTCATAAGTATACCTTTACACACAACGTAGTAAGTGATCCATCAAGTCAGGCAAATATATTATCATAAGCCAACTTATAAAATGTGTATTTTATTTTTCTTCAAATGATCTTTTATAAAAGCCCTGGAGCGCTTTGATTAAATGTGTTATTCGACTATTCATGAGTATACGGAAGCAGCATTCACTCGCTTGATAGCGAAAATTCGTGGAAAACTCGAAAGAGTGCTTACGAAGCGAACGATTTAGACTTAAACTCCAAAAAATCGGTAAAGTGCGGTCAGACCCGCGCACAAAGTTACCATACCATCATACTAGATGGCGATAGTTTCTTCACGACTTTTTATAATTTTTAGTATTTGTAGTTATAGCAGCAACATAAATACATCTTCTATCATGAAATGAAATGAAATGAAATGGCCTGGTGTTAGACGGACGGACAGCGGAGTCTTAGTAATAGGGTCCCGTTTTAACCCTTTTAGTACGGAACCCTAAAAACTACGGCAACATAACCCTTTATTAGGTATTGACAATGATTTTTCGATTCAAGCTGGGTGGAACATCTATTCCTGAAGTTTTGGAGTCGTTGAGATATCAAAATGTAAGTATTTTGGCAAGGGCTATGGCTTGCCTTATCTACGGCCGGGAGGACCGGTCGGATACAAATTCTGCATAGCCCATCACTATGCATGAAAGGGTAACAAACATCCATATATACATCCATACCCACAAACTTAAGAAGGATAAGATCTGAGATTTATTTTTCTACTAGTTTTTGCCCGCTGCTTCTCCCGCGTGATCGTCGTTTTTATGACTGTCCTTGAGGATGAGCTGTGCGCGAGCCGCAAGCGGCACTCAAGCGTGGATATGAGTTTCCTACAGATCCCTCAGGAACTATATCAGGCTATTCTGATTAGCAGTCTATGTCACTTCCCACCTCTTTAAGCGATTCTATACAAGAAATCACTGTAATCTGTTGCTCCGTTGCGACGCCGACGTGCGCGAGCGCGGAAATGAGTTTTCCCCAGATCCCTCGGGAACCATGTCAGGGTATGCTAATTAGTAAATTATGTTATTTCCCACCCCCACATCCATCTCTGTGCAAAAATCACTGCAATCCATTGTTCCGTTGCCATGTTAAAGAAACTAACCAAAAAAAGAGTATATTTTCAGTTCCCTCAGGAACTGCATCGGACTATGTTATTTTCACGATATAAAAAGGAGCCTATGTCCTTCCCCGTAACACAGGCTATCTGCTTGCTGAATTTCATCACGATTGGTCTAGGAGTTGAAGCGTGAAAAGGTAACAAACAAACAAACAAATAAAAAAACACATTTTCACATTCATAATATTAAGTAAGGATTTTCACCGAAGTTTTGTTTTGTTTAAATTGCAAATAGCACAATTAGTGAGGGACACGGCGAGATACAACTCAATTTCGGCAAATCGTGGGTTTCAGAACGACGACGTGGAGACTGTTTGTGGCTTCCCTCCAGATTCCAGAGGACCTTTATCGGCCAATAAATTTTGTTTTATGTACGACTTACAACGCCTATACGGTTTACAAGAACGGTAAAAGAAATTAGGATTTATTGTTTCTTAAGGACTTTTTCTAGCTTAATGTGCTTTAATAAGATTATTGGATCTATTGCTTATCTTTATTGTTGCTATAAATATTAAATATTTTGCAATGTAGTTACAGATGAGATACTAGTTACTGATATAGCTATGTAAAGCTGATAAATTGTAACGCGGCAACGCGTTGCTGATATTCGTTTTTCTTAATTCGATCTATTTCATCTAATTTGCATGCGCTGACACAAAACAATCCATTTTAGAGTTCCGTACCCAAAGGGTAAAAACGGTACCCTATTACTAAGACTTCGCTGTCCGTCTGTCTGTCTGTCTGTCTGTTCGTTTGTCACCAGGCTGTATTTCACGAACCGTGATAGTAAGACAGTTGAAATTTTCACAGATGATGTATATTTCTGTTGCCGCTATAACAACAAATACAAAAAAACAGAATAAAATAAATATTACTAAAAACTAGAAAAAGGGAACAAATAAAGTGGGTGTCCATACAAAAAACGTGTTTTTTTTAAACGTGAAACTAGCGCCATCTAGTGTGACGGTACGGAACCCTTATTGTGTGGTTCTGTCTCGCACTTGGCGGGTTTTTAAAACCCACGGCCTACCTACTGAAACGCAAACTATCGTTTCGAGCCGATCTCCTTTGTTGCTGTTTCATATTAAATTCTTTTTGGTTTCCGCTGTTGGCTCCTTCAGTTTTGGATTATATTCACTTTTCCGAATTGTTTTGAAAATTGTGATTGATTGTCAAACTGCCGTCTGTTGTTTTTTAGAGAAAGGAATCGTCATCGGACTATTATTTGTATTTTTCCGAAAATATTTTATAAATTTATCCATTAGTGCCAGTTTCGCTCAGCAAGATGTTCCAATTATTGTACTCGGTCCCTCTACGATATTTTTAAGAGGTAAGTATTTCCATATTTATTTCATCGTTTTAACTTGTGTCAAGTGGTGATGAGAATCACGGTCCTTTTACGTTTTAGGGTCTTAGCCTACGACGCCCCAACAATGCTGAGAGCCAGCTCGTGCTCGTCATTGTGAGCACCAAAGGACAAGGGTGTGCGTTTCTTCGTCCGGCCCACCGGTTTTTGTTTGAGCGCCCTCATTTGGGTACACCTCAGCGTGGACAGCGTTGTTGATTGCAATTCAAGTAATACCTTTTATTTATTCTCTCCCGCGAAATGGAAGATACCCAAACGTAGGAATTAAATGAACTTTAAATTTAAGTGAAGATTACAAGTGCCATTTATTTTTAGATTTTGTGTGCTAACTTAATATTTTTTTTAAAGAAAACCATCTGTCATAGCAACTCTGCACGTGCGTGGTTGCTACCGTATATTTAAATATTTCATTATTTTAATTGTTTGAAAACTTGTAAATTCCAAATCTTACTGTTAAGTTCCTTCTTTTTCCAATCAGCGATGACATTCCTGTTTTATAATCTTCTTTTTGACAATCCTGTTTTATAATCTTCTTTTAATCTTCTAATCTATTCCTTTGATTACATTTCTATATTTACCATGCAATTTTCTTTTTCTTTCATAGGTCTCAACTATTAGGTAATCTTTCAAAATTCTACGTATCATGTAGCATTGTTATTAAATTGATTTAAATTCATTTATGCTACACTACATACTACATACTGTACTCTACGTGCTACAAAATATCTTAAAAATTCTCGTAAATAATAACGTTCCGTGTTATGTAACTATGCCAGAACTCCATGGAAAGAAGCATTATAGAAAAAAGATAGTCAGAGAAAATTTCAACCATTAAGAAACATACAAGAACAAAAGTTGGCATAAAAAAATAAGAAAGCTTAAATGGAGATGGTCAGGACACACAATTAGAGAAAGTGGAAAGTGGTCAAATCTAGTCATGAATTGGTATACAAGAGACAAGAAGAGAAAACAGAATAGACCGTTTAGACGTTGGGCTGATGATATCAAAGCAATAGCAGGTGAAACATGGTCAACAGTGGCTAATGACAGAGAAAATGGCGACAACTGGAGGAGGCCTTTGTCAATAAGTGCCATACAGGCGGAGTCGATACATGAAAGTGTAAATATTGAATGTAATTTTCTGTCTGAATAAAAGCTGTTGTTATACAAAATAATGTTATTATTATTTGAAAATATAAGAGTTACTCTACTCTGCTCACTTTGCACGAGGCGAAGTGGCAGGAGCACAGTCGGCTGGAGTTCAGTGCGACGGGGAGAGAAAGCGTCGAACTATCCGGGCATTGTCGAGGAGGACTGCTTTCTGCATTGCTGTAATTATTGGTCTGACTCGGAGATCCAGCCGCCTTAGGTGACTTTTAAGGTCGGCTAGAATTAGCCCGTTCACGGATAGGACCACGGGGTACTTATTATTATTGTTATGTCAGGAAAAATTGAATTAAAACTTGAATTAAATATAGAAAGCATCTTTTTGAGTTTCCACAAGGCAAAGAAATATTTATAATGTGAAGCGTAAATTGACAGACTAAAATAAGGTAGGTATATATGCAAAGGGAATCAAAACAACCCACTCGTTACCACTGGGGACGAATGGAAAAAAATCGCGTTCGTCCCCAGTGGTAACAAAACCAGAGGAGACGACTAGGAATATACGATATAATATGCTTACTCTCACAATATATATTAATCTATATATATAAAATTCTTGTGTCACAGTGTTAGTTGCCATGCTCCTCCGAAACGGCTGGACGGATTTCCACGAAATTTTCTGTGTATATTCGGTAGGTCTGAGAATAGGTATAGATTTTTTTTCACTGGGATCTGAATGGGCGAAGCTGCGGGAAACAGCTAGTATATTTTAAATTAGGCAAGAGCCGCAAAAATTTGATGACCCAAGCTTAGAGAACTTTTATTAACATCTTACTCATACATTACACACTCACTATACACTATACGTAATATAAGTAGCCTAAGAGTGTGGATGGTGGCGCATCGGGAGCCGGGTCGTTCCTTTCCCTCTATTATGGTTGATGGGTGCGATGGCTGACTCTCGCGATAAACTCGTGACCGAGTGATGTCCGTGTGAACTGGCATACTCTTGTTAAAGGCAACAATGAAATTCAATTATTTTTATGTATAACTTTTCGTATCATATTGTTTTCATGTTCTAATGACATAATGTGGTTTATATCAAGGATTGAATTTTGACGTTATTAACGAATTATTGTTTATTTCTTGATTCTTTACATTTGCACCTATTTTGCATAAAAATATTGAATTAAATATTGATTTGAATATTAACATCAATGTATGTATGTATGTACGTAAGTTTTTTGAAAAACTCATTGGTACATTGGCCGTGCAGATTTGAACCCGGTACCTCTGGTTAGATGGACCGAGTACATACTTACCGATTGCTTTAACGGTGAAGGAAAACATCGTGAGGAAACCTGCACACGCCTGCGAAGAAACTCGAAGGTTGTGTGTGAAGTCGACCAACCCGCACTGGGCCCGCGTGGTCGACTAAGGCCTAATCGCCCTGATTCAGGGTAGGCTCGAGCCCCTCGGTGGGGACGTATATGAGCTGATATAATAATAATAATAAATATGTATGTATGTTTGTCTATTCTTGTCTATTCGGTGACTGAACCTGTGTAGCCTAAACGGCTTGATGGATTTTGGAGTGCGAGGTGTTGTTAGATTGTTCTTAATCCAATGCGATATAGTACATATACATTTTCAGCGACTGTTAAAAAAGAAGGTTAATTTCTTTATGCAGTCGGTTTTTCAATTTTTATACAAAATTGGTTTGTTTATTATTCTGCAGAGGCTCAACAAAATTATAATACACAAGTACCTACTTAGTGAATGTATATTACGAGAATGACCCTTTTAACACCTTCACAGCTAGCCTGAGGCGTGAAGTTACGGCTGGTTTGTGTAAGTCTCTGATTTTAATTAACCCGGCGCCAATGACGCTGGGTCATATTGACCCGAGCGATGTTCAATTCGGGAAATTTCGAAAAAAACATATTATAATCGTTATTGATTTTCTCAGTAGCTGGAGATAAGACCTCAATTCATATGATTTGTACCATAGTGTAGTGAGCAAGCGCCAGTGAAGAATGGTAAAAACCTTTTTCTTGAATAAAACGGCTACAGCTCCATACATTTTTAGTTCCAAAAGAGAAATTATTTTAGTTGCCCTTTTGAGGTTGTTGCATTAAAACTAAATTATAGCTTGATATCTAAATTAACTTAAACATCTTGGTACTACAATGACTTCATGGTCATGCAATAGTTCTTACTTTGTATTAATTTTTTTATAATTTAGCAGTTATCCAGATAATTAAGAAAAAAAACATTCGGGTCATATTGACCCAGCGTCATTGTCCGCGTTATTTTTTACACGTCATTGGCGCCGGGTTAAAACTATAGCTGTCCCGGCGAACTTCGTTTCGCCTCACTATACACTACACTACACTATACTACCGCTACCGCTAACACTACACTACCACACCCTGGACACTTCATACAACGGGCCAGAAGTGACATTTCAAAAAAGGAATGACGGAACAAACAAAATGGTGGCGGAATTCTACACGTTCGACAACCAAACTGTAACCAATCTGTATCAATCTGGGTGACGAGGGGTGAGGTCGCAATCAAGAGAGCGGCAGGGAGTGTCCATACTGTATAATAGTACTGTATGTTATATACTATGACACTACACTACTTTTAGTAGATATTGCAGGAATTTAAAGTTTTTTTTTACCCCTTGGGTTACATTATTTGAGTTTTAGTAAGGATCCCTAATTTTTTGAAAATTAAATATAGCCTATAGCAACCGCGGATAGTGTAGCTTCCCAACGGTGAAAGATTTTTTTAAATTGGTCCAGTAGTTTCGGAGCCTATTCAAAACAAACAAACAAACAATTAAACCTTTCGTCTTTATAATATTAGTACATACCTATAGAGTATAGATTGTTACATGCTTATTTTATAGTTATTTAAAGTTGTATAATACATGTACTTATTTCTTTAGTACTATCATATAACCTCTCAGCTGGCACGGCCCCGCGCCCCCGGTACCCAAAACTGGCACACCTACCCCGCGAGAGGCCCGTGGGGTGGGAACAGCTGCATTCTTTTGCAGATTACTCGATAATTTATTAGAATATCTACCGACTTCTGTGAAAAATATTTTGACTATTTGTGTATTATTTTTTTATTCACAATTGGTAAGCCCTAGGCATTGTCTCACCTGATGATAAGTGACGATAATGCCGAAGATGGAAGCGACCTTGCAAAGATTCCCCAACGCAATGGGGATCTGGCTGTCTTATCTTCAATCCGGAACACATCAATGCTGATAACGCGGATTTTCGGCGGCAAGACTTAGATAAGATGATGGTAGCTAGCCAGGCAGGCTATGAAAATGCCCTACCACCAACCAAACCAAGTCTTACAAAGTTGACCCCGCCGAGAATCGAACCCGCGACCTCCTGGTGTAAAGCGAATGGAGCGAAACGGAGGCGTTTAAATAAGCTTATCAAAAAAATAAAAATAAAATAAAAACAAAGGAAATTAAAAATTAATTTCACTGTTAACCATAAGTTAACCATACCAGAGTATTACAATATAGCGGCATACAGTAGCGCAACGAATGTACTTATGCAGAGGAACGGAAAGGTACTCGCGGGGCAGCGGCGGCGGGGCACAGCCTGGCAAACTCGCTGACTATGGGCTAGTACTTTTTTTTCCCCTCGGGCTGCGGTGGAGGGGAGGAGGAGAATGCGTTTATGCATACCAATACGCAGCTGTACTGGTTATGTGGGACTCACAGCCATGCGCCTATATGCATACATACCCATTATAAACATAAGGTATTATATGAATAAATATGCACAGGCCCAAGACCACACTACCCACTAAACTTCCCCTAAGGCTTTGGCAGCATAGGCCACCTTAAAAGCCCATCTGAGCGACCCATACCCTTAGGGAAGGGTGTGGGTGCGAAAATTTAACACTAAGGGGGCAGTGTGGAGAACTCCTGATGGGAACGGCCGCTTAGAGAATCACATTAATGTGTTAGTGAGGGGGACTGTGTCATTCAAGAAGTGACACTATCGGATCCTCCATGGGCTGCCAGGAGGCAGTTCAGGTCGGCTGAAATTTGATTGGAAGGATCAGACAGTACGTGTCTTGGTCTACGGACCATATAACTAGATAGTTCGAGAGGCGGGGAATAGTCCGAATTCAAGTCTCCGAGGACTTGAAGAAGTTCTCGGAGAGGCCTTTGATAAATTGTTGGATGGTCTGTATGTCCATGTCTCGGTGTAGGTCGGCGTTTCGGATGTACCATGGGGCGTTAAACGCTCTACGGCAAAAAATGTTTTGCACAACTTGGATCATGTCCATGATATTTGGGAGTGTATGCGCAAAGACGGGGGCCGCGTATGTCATTACCGGTCGGATGCAAACCTTAAAGAGTGTTCGCTTGTTGGAGGGGGACATTTTACTGTGCCTACCTATCATGCTGTTAAGCCTGCCTAGGTAGAAACGGGCGTTACGGGTTACTCTTGTGATGTGGGGTTTAAAAGTGAGTTGGGGGTCGAGGGTGACTCCTAAGTATTTGGCTGTGGCTTGCCAGGGGACGGGGGTGCCTAGCATGCGGATTGATTCATCTGGCAAATGGATCATGCGACGGTAACTGAAGTGGACCGCGGAGCTTTTGCTCGGGTTCACTTCAATTCTCCATCTCTTGAACCATTTGCCTAGTTCGTCAACTGAGCGTTGAAGTTTGCCTATTAGTGGTGACATTTGCTGCCCCCTTACGTAGAGGGCAGTGTCGTCCGCAAAAGCTGCACTGATTGCCCCGATGGACTTTTCTTTGGGATGGGGATATCGTTTGTGTACAAAGTGTACAAGGTCGGGGAGAGTACGGATCCTTGAAGGACCCCGGCTTTGATGGGACGCGGAGATGAAAGAACCCCTTCGTGTCTGAAGCGGAAGGTGCGATCTTGGAGGTAGCACTCCACTATACGTACGAGTCGGTCAGGTAGGTCCAGGTGGTAGAGTTTATAAATGAGTCCTGCATGCCAGACCTTGTCAAAGGCTTTATCTACGTCGAAGAAGACAGCTACTGTCTTCTCGCGTTTGGGATAAAATCCGTTCAGTATGTATTCTACTATGCGGTGGACTTGTTGTGGGCACGAGTGCTTGGCTCGAAACCCAAACTGGTGGTTGGGCTAGTACCTACGGGGCCGTCCATAAATTGGAGATTTTTGACCCCCCCCTTATAATCATTCTATAGTCATTATCTAATGACCCCCCTCTCGCAAAACTGACGTCATTTACCATCATCCTTCGGAAAACAGCCCCCCCTGAAATTCGAATGATGTAATATATGAACGGCCCCTACGACGGTGGCGCATCTTGCGATATCAAAGGTGTTGCGCTACTGTAAGCTATATCGTAATACTGTGACCATACCCAGTGGTGACCAAACACGCGGGATATGCAGGAAAGTTGTTTGCGTCGCGTCAGGTCGCAGGTGCGCCTTCGACTCGTCTCGAGTGAAACATTTTTCTTCTGCAACTTGGATTCATATTTTGGGAAAATAACTTTATTTATTTATGGCTTTTGTACAAGTTGGGAATGTTTTTAATTTATACGTACATGGCTGGCTGACTCTCGCGTTATACTCGTGACCGGGTGCTGTCCATGTGAACTGGCCTATTCTTGTTCAATGATTTTTATGTATGACTTTTCGTGTCATGTTGTTTTCATGTTCTAATGACATAATCTGGTTTATATCAGGGATTTAATTTTGACGTTATTAACTAATTATTATTTATTTCTTGATTCTTCACGAATGATATTGTTATTATTATTTTATGACTATCAGAAAGAGTGTAATTTGCACCTATTTTGAATAAATATATTGAGTTGAATTGAATTTAACATGTATGTACCGAGCAAAACCAGAGAACCAAAGTAACCGACATAGCTCACAGAATCGCTAAACTTAAGGGACCGTTGGGGTAGTAAATTTCTCGAGTGGCGATCGCGCACCGGAAGACGTAGCGTAAGACGTTGACTTCTGACTAACAACCTGTCAAAAAATGATCCAAATCGGTTCACATTTAAGATGTGAAAATCATTATCGCCGTTTGGTATGAAAAGTCAAATTTTCGCCATGGGTTCACAGACTTCCTAATAATAGTAACTACGTCTGGGCAGCAAGAATACATAGTAATCACATTGTCTTAGGTGCTTAAGGCCAAGAGCGTTAATGAGTTTGTCGTGGAAACTTTTCAAATAATTTAGTGCTTGCTGACGGTTGATACAGACGGTTTTATTAACATGTTAAAAACAGTTTGGCCGTAAACTGGTCGTTGTTATTGTTCAGCACCTGATGTAAAGAGCTCTTGTCTGCTTCCACTGCAGCCGATATGGGAATAGTGCATTACAGCAGAGGCCGGGGAAGGAAGCGATTGCTGAATGAGTAGATTTTAAAGGCCGCATTGCAAGTAAGACCCTTAATAATACGAATCCAGCAATAGGGGATCGGACTGCTAGTCATTTGAGTTACTTTTTATAATCTGTCAACGTTTTTGACAGAAATTTGACAGAGACAGAAATTTTGTTATAAAAATGTTTGAAATACCCACAAGTGAAATCATAGATTTTAAGCATCATTGACGTACTTATTTTGTGAATGTGATCAATTAAAAATTAAAGACGTGATGAAAAAAGAAAACAAGTAAGATTTTTTGAAACTTCAAGAGGAGATCAATTTAGGAAATCATATTTCAGATTTTATTTTTTTGAAGTAGTCCGATCTCCTATTGGCATTATTCAGTTTTTATGAACCCCACTTAATTCGAAAACCATTTCGAGGAATAAGTAGCTTCTGCGATGATTTTCCACTTATCAGATTTTTTTGAAGTTTCTAAATTTTTTGGTATAATTAATAAAAATTAAGGGCGCAGGGGAAGAACATGCTATGTCGCATTTTTATTTTTTTTAAACTCTTAAATTTGTATGTAATTTTGTAGTGTAAAAGTGGTAGAACGAAACGCAAAAACGCTCTTAGGATAAACATGCATAGTCAGTGAATAATCGCCATATAAAAATACTATTATAATGAAAAAATATGCAAGTAGGTCTTTCTTAGTTGTACACGGAAAAAAAAAGTTTTGTCCATGGTTCATTTTGACGTTTGTCACACGTACTTATACTTTTTATTGAAAGAAAAAAAAGACATTTGTGTAATAAATCACAGATACCTACTTGAGCCACATCCTCAGACACGGAGAGTTGAACATAGTCATACTGGAGGGCAAGATCGAAGGAACAAGAGGAAGAGGGCGCCCCAGGAAACAATATGTGACCCAAGTAAATGAATGGTGCCGTAGTTATACGTACCAGGAGACAAAGACGACAGCTCGTGACAGGCTGAAGTGGAGAATGCTGCAACGACAGAGAGCTGGGCCCTCTTAATAATGATGATGATACTTAATGTAGGTTTGGAATCTATTATTGACATTATCTCAGTACAATGTCGGTCGGACATAAGATGTTCTTCCCTTGTACCCTTCAAAAGTGATTTATCCTTGTTTGGCCTACGATGACGTCACTGCCGGCATCACAGAACTGACATGGTTCAGATATTTTACAAGGCACGTAAATAAAAGAATCATCTTCATCTAAATATATATAACTCAAAGTTGACTGACTGACATAGTGATCTATCAACGCACAGCCCAAACCACTGGACGGATCGGGCTGAAATTTGGCATGCAGGTAGATGTTATGACGTAGGCATCCGCTAAGAAAGGATTTTGGGAAATTCCCACGGGAACCGCAAAAATCGGGATCTGCGCGGGCGAAGCTGCGGGCATCCACTAGTTTAGTTATATAATGATTTTATACTGTAAATACATACTAAATAAGTTATTTCTATTCATAATCATCAATTGAAATGAGTACTGTGCCCTTTTTTTATAGTATTTGGGCCTGTGACGTCATCACAAACATTTGATTGTTTCACATTTAAAAAACCATAAAAAAATAACAACTGAAAAAAAAGAAAAAATATTCAAATTGGTTTCATAAAAATATTCTGTTTTTTTTTAAATACCTATTTTTTTGAAAAATTCCAACTGCTGTATCGGCCGAGGCCTGTATAGATAGTGCTTTACTCAAACACAGCAAGAAAATTAAAACAATAATTAATACACTCGATATTTAAAACCGTGACTAGGGAATGCCGTGACGCAGACTTTTGCTTTTCAGTCGACTTTTTTTTTAATCACAGCGTCGCCGTCACCGCGCTGCCGATACGTTCAAAATTTGAAAAAAGCAGCCAGCGAACCTTAGACCAAGGCGCTTTTATTTAGCCGACTACGGTGTCGTCACTTGGCTGTATGAGATTTGTGTTCTGTGCCTCTCAGTGTGTTAAATTTTGCAGTGTGTGCAACTCAATAAAAAAAATACTTTACTGCCTACTGGCCTGGGTAGTTTACAGTCTGAACTGAATAAGGTACCTCTCATACAAACCAAAATCTTATATATAAAATTCTCGTGTCACAATGTTCGTTTCCGTACTCCTCCGAAACGGCTTGACCGATTCTCATGAAATTTTGTGAGCATATTGAGTAGGTCTGAGAATCGGCCAACATCTATTTTTTTTAGGGTAGGGTAGTGTAGGGTAGGGTAGTGTAGGGTAGGGTAGGGTAGGGTAGGGTAGGGTTGGGTAGTGTAGTGTAGTGTAGTGTATGTAGGGTAGGGTAGGGTAGTGTAGGGTAGGGTAGTGTAGGGTAGGCTGGGGTAGTGTAGTGTAGGGTAGTGTAGTGTAGTGTATGTAGGGTAGGGTAGTGTAGGTTAGGGTAGTGTAGGGTAGGGTAATGTTGTGTATGGTAGGGTAGGGTAGTGTAGTGTAGTGTAGTGTAGGGTAGGGTAGGGTAGGGCAGTGTAATGTAATGTAAGGCGGTACATAGTTCGCCGGGACAGCTAGTTATTTGTAAAATTTACATCTAATCTAATACATCTCTTTTTAACACGCTTATATTAGCTTCACCTGTATGTATGTATGTTTGTAACCGACTCCTTTGCCCTCGATTTTGATCCACTTTAAACGGACAGATTTAATTCAAGCATAGCAACATTGGAGCGTGCTATGCTCGGAGTTTTTCTGCGTGATCGAATCAGAAACGAGAAGATCCGTAGGAGATTCAAAGAAAGCGACATAGCTTTTGGAAACGATAAACTTAAGTGGCAGTCGGCGGGGCACATAACAGATGGCCGTTGGGGTAGTAAAGTTCTCGAGTGGCGATTGCGCCGCGGAAAACGTAGCGTAGGCAGGCCTCCCACTCGGTGGACCAATGACCTGGTGAAAGTCGCGGGAAGCGCAGAACCGGTCGTCGTGTAAATCCTTGGGGGAGGCCTATGTCCAGCAGTGGACGTTCTTCGTCGGCTGATAATATGATGATGATGATGACCTACAATTTCTCTAATTAGGGTGTTTTCATAATAACGCGAACGCATTTCGATCATCCGCGGATCATACGCTTGACTGTAGTATCTCTTATGGCGTGATCCGCGCGGTCCGCACGCGCATCGACCTCGAGCATTGACCGCGAGCACCGTCCGCGCGCATCGTCCGCGCGCACCGTCCGCGCGAGGCGTACGCGTGTTCAAAGACCAGCCTAAAATAATCATTAGGTTAGGCGACGCATTGGAAATTTTGGTAGCAGGGATCTCAGTTTTTTTCAGCAATTACAAAACATATAAGATAATAAAATCTTTATTGACAAAAACCACCTAAAGGTACAGTGATATTCCTTATAAGTTATATTAAATGAGAAACAAAAATTTTTTTGTGGTAGTTGATAACAGGAAACATAATTAGGTGTAGGTACTGATCTCCAAACTAGGGGGAGCCTGTATCTTGGAGATCAGATTCCGTCATTAAACATTTAATAAAAGGTAAGTTACAAATGAATTGGAGGTTAGCTACAGAAAATAACCTGGAAAAAACCTGAATGTCTGTTTTGTGACTATGGGTGAATGGGTGTTAGCGACTGTATGTACGTACGTGCGTGTTTTTTTTTTTATTCACAATTGGTAAACCCTTGACAACATCTCACCTGGTGGTAAGTGACGATGTTGCCGATGATGGAAGCGGGCTTACCAAGATTCCCCAAAGCAATGGGGAACTACTGGCTATCTTATTTTCATGCCGGAACACACCAATGATATCAACATTGATATTTGGCGGCAAGACTTAGATAAGATGGTGGTAGCTAGCCAGGCGGGCTTAGAAAATGCCCTACCACCAACCAAACCGAGTCTTACAATTGACCCCGCCGGGAATCGAACCCGCGACCTCCTGTGTAAAGTCAGTGAACTTTGCCTCTGAGCTACGGAGGCGGTAAAACGGGTGTGTTGTGTATGGGTGTGTGAGAGAGTGTGAGTGTGGGTGTGTGTTTGTGTGTGCGAAATATGAAAGTGATATTTTGTTACCTGATTCTTCATTTCAAAGACTTCATTATGTCAGTTGCAGAAACACAATATGTTCACTTTTATAACAAAAAAAAACAATCAAACCTCTTCTTAAACCAGAGATTTGCATTCTAGAGGCAAACTAGACCGATTTAGACTAAATTGTCTCAGTCCATTAGTCTAAACACACACTTTAATGTGCCAGTTGGATTTAAAATTAATTGCAGTTTTTAATTGAAACATTGAGAAAGTTCAAAAGTAAGAACGTAAAAAAAAAGACAGAGACAACTGTTCCAATCAATGCCTTGCCTTAGCCTCTGAATACAATAAATCATCATCATCATATCAGCCGTAGGACGTCCACTGTTGGACATAGGCCTCCCACAAGGATTTCCACGACGACCGGTTCTGCGCTGCCCGCATCCAGCGGCTTCCCGTGACCTTCACTAGGTCATCGGTCCACCGAGTGGGAGGTCTTCCTACGCTACGTTTACCGGTGCGTGGTCGCCACTCGAGAACTTTACTACCCCAACGGCCATTTGTTCTACGAGCAATGTGCCCCGCCCACTGCCACTTAAGTTAAGCAATTCTGAGAGCTATGTCGGTTACTTTGGTTAATCATTAGTTAACAACACCAAAATCCAATCCTTCATAAAAAACAAAATTATGTCATTAGAACACGAAAACAATATGACACGATTAAAACCATTGAATGTCATTCATTAATGCCTTTGACAAGAGCAGGCCAGTTTACACGGTCACGAGTACAACGCGAGAGTCGGCCATCGCTCTCCCATCAACCAAATTAGAGGGAAAAGAACGAGCAATTAAGGAGTCAAGAAGGTATAGTGATAGCAAAAAAAGTTGTGATTTTGATGGGGATCGATTAACTTACACTAATAGTCATAGGATATTTTCGCTACGCTCATAAATTATTTTCGAAAAACTTCAAAACTTCTAGGTACAAGCGTCGATCACGCAGAGAAACACCGAGCATCACACTCCATTACCATTTGGGTGACCTTGAGCCTTCTTATTAGGCCCATAGTAAACGACCATGTCTCTTTACTCTTTACACGTAAAGAAAAAGACAGAGACAACTGTTTCAATGAATGCCTCGCTTTAACCACTGAATACAATAAATATGTCATAAGAATTGACGATACACGTTTAGGCAAAACCGTGTTTGCACATTATTTTGTTTGCTTGAGGTATAACCGCAACTTCGTTCACGTGTATTGCAGGAAAAAATATATACTTGGTGTTACGAAGTATATGTACTAACTGAACAAATTTGTTTTATGACTTTTCTGAAATCGCAAAAAATAATTTTAACTCTTCATGCAACTCGATCACCTGATGTGTGACCTTTTAACCGCCTCCGTGGCGTAATGGATAGTCCATTCGCTTTACACCAGGAGGTCGCGGGTTCGATTCCCGGTGGGGTCAACTTGTAAGACTCGGTTTGGTTGGTGGTAGGGCATTTTCTTAGCCCGCCTGGCTAGCTACCACCATCTTATCTAAGTCTTGCCGCCAAACATCAGTGTTAACAACATTGATGTTCCAGCTTGAAGATGAGATAGCCAGTTCTCCATTGCGTTGGGGAATCTTGGTAAGCCCGCTTCCATCTTCGGCATCATCATCACTTACCATCAGGTGAGATAATGCCAAGGGCTTACCAATAGTGAATAAAAAATAAAATGTCCCGGTCGACCAATTTTGTGCATTAAGCTATGGAGGGTCTAATTTTCGGGGAAAGTAGTGGACCATAAGTTTTTTTACCTTTCAAACTAAATTAAAATGAAAACTAATTACATCAGGTGAAAACCGTTTATTAATTATGAAAGCACATAAAAAGGGAATTTATTTTATTCCTTCATTATTTTGGCATTGCTGTAACATTGAGTGCAGTTCGAGAAATTTTTGGCCAAAAAGTGATATCCAAAAGAGGCGACATTAACTGGCCTCCTCGCAGCCCAGACCTGTCCCCAATGGATTTTTTTCTTTGGGGATACCTTAAAAGTAAAGTTTTTGAGACCAACCCCGTGTCTGTTGCGGAATTGAAGCAACGTATTCGCGAGGAAATGCAAAAAAATTCTCGGAACACTTGTCAGGCCGTCATTGAAAATTTTCGCTCCAGGTTACAGCAATGCCAAAATAATGAAGGAACACATATGGATGATGTAATTTTTAAAAATAAATTCCCTTTTTATGTGCTTTCATAATTAATAAACTGTTTTCACCTGATGTAATTAGTTTTCATTTTAATTTAGTTTGAAAAGTAAAAAAAACTTATGGTCCACCCTGTAGTTAAGTATGATGAGTAGAACTCCCAGTTAACGGGTCCTACACTAATTTCGTTACAACCTGTATATGATATGTTGTTCTCAACCTTTTATTCTAGCTTTAAACCAAACTTTTCTAAAATCGGTCAAAGAGTTTTGGCGTGAAAGTGTAACAATTAGACATACAGACAGACACAACCTCAGATTTATAATATAAGTGAGGGTTCGAGGGGTCGCGGTGTGTGAGCCACAAGCGGCTTGCGCGGTGAATGATGTTTTTCTCAGATCCTCGGGAATTATAACCTATATCCTCCACTGTTAAGAATCTTGGCATCATCATGGACCAAACCAAAGTATGTATATTAGTACTAAGATACAGTATGGACACTCCCTGCCGCTCTCTAGATTGCGTCCTCACCCCTCGTCACCCAGATTGATACAGATTGGTTATAGTTTGGTTCTCGAACGTATAGGATTTCGCCGTATTTACTGTTTTTCCGTTCTTTGTTTTAAGATATGTTATTTCACGACCGTTGTATGCAGTGTCCGGGGTGTAACCAAACCTTGTATGGGACTGCACACATTAATGGAGTGCGTAAAAAGATGTTTGCGTCTTTTCACAGTTTAAAACGCCTGCAGTATTTTCTACTTTTCACCCCTCACCCCTTCGTCACCCAGATTGATACAGAATGGTTACAGATTGGTTGTCGAACGTATAGGATAGGCCCGTTGTATCAAGTGTCCAGGGTGTGGTTTTACATAAGAGAATCGTGACGCTGCGATTTTTCATAAAAAAGGCGTTAACAATTTTCGCCCTTAAATGTTAACCGATTATGACCAGTTTTTGAATTGTTGTCAGTCAAAACAACAGCTAGGTTTAAAGGTTTTTATTTTTTCAATATAATTAATATAAGGGTATAGCAGGATAGTCTTTGGAAAAGTGCCCCCAAAGCCTGGAGTTCGAAACTATGGCCAAAGGATGCCTTATATAGGGTGTGTACGATGTATATAATTTCAACCCCCAATCGGCTACGACACCCAATCGCACCTAAAACAATGTTTTTTTCTAAATCTATGTAACTGACTAATTTCAAACTTTACACAGATATTGCAGTGACCTAAAGTAATTACACAAAAAATCAAGAGCTCTTGACACCTCCTATCTTAAAAAAAGTAAAAATTGAACCACTCTGTATTGTAACTTTCTTTGGTGGTAGAAACACAATTTTTGAAGTAAACTTCTTTACGCACGCTTACGACATGGGGAGTAAGCTGGTGAAAGCGTTACGCGAACGGTGATTAAGGCGGTATATTGGCAAATAAGCCGTGAGAAGCGCTTAGCAAAAAAATCAGGAAAATTTATTCCCGCTTAATATTTCGGCCTGAAAAAAAGATAATAATATGTAAAATTCAAGGATATTGCCTAGGGCCATTTTACACGATTTGATTAACTTGACTCGATCATAAAAAATCCAAAACATAGCATAAATTGAAGCAAAGTGAAGCTAAGCCTGTAAAAATTTGTAGGAAAAAAATATTTCTTTTATATTTAAAATTTATATCATAATTTGCATCTTTTCAAACTACGTAGTAATAAGAAGAACTAACAACTTCGGGACGTGCGAGGGGCATGAGATGACCCCCCCTCCTATTTTTGGGAGTGGCAGTTCGAGTCTGGCCCGCGGCGTGTGCGCGCATGGCTATTGTAAATTTATTACTTAATTTCTTTTATTAAAATACAGTGCTAGATATTAGATTTATAAAGGACTATTATTTTCGATCTAAAAGAATCAGAAGTGGGATGGTGATACCTACCGTACATTTCCACAAGTGTTGGTGTAATACTCGTATATAGTGATAGAACAGGGATTGTTTTGGTGAGTGACTCAATAGGTAAAAAATAAAAGTCAAATAAACTATTATTTTTTTTTATTGCTAAAGGACACAATTATTTTATTGAACTAACTGTGAGTTACATGAACATCCATTAACTTTAATGTTTACATTCGTGGGTTGGACACACCATTAGTGGCTAATGGCGGATTAAATGCTAATGTTCGTTTCTGCAAATGGTTGTGTGTCTCACGATTTGTGTATGATAGAAAACAATAAATATCACTGCGTGTGATTATGAACTATCGAATAATTTAGTAATAATTTGGTTATAAGAACATCACTGTTAGAAAATGTATTAAAAACTTTAGAATTATATTATTAAACTAAGGGACCAAAGTTCTTTGTGTTGTGTTCGAAGCTCGGGTTTGTTTATGTTAGTGCGCCAGTAATTTGACTCTGTCCGTCGCAATACGGGCGTGTTTATCTGGACGCTTGAAAAGGTGAAGCTTGACACTGTTTAAAGAACTGTTTTGTAGAAGTACTTGTTAAGTTGCTATTTAAAATTTTTAGGGTATCGTATGTAAGATGGGTCGGTATAAAAAGAGACATCGGTCTCACAGTTCTTCCTCATCAAGTTCGACTGAGGTAGAAAGACGCTTCAAAAAAAAGAAGTATAGGGAGAATTTAAAGAGAAAGGAGAGCAGAATTGAAGCTTTAGAAGGTTTAATAAGGGAATTAAGGAAGAAAAGAAATTATCATTCCGAAACCGCAACAGAAACTTTCACTCCAGGACCGCAGGCAATAGTTCGCTATGTGGGCCGTAATGATTTCATACCTGAGTTCAATCCACAGACTTCTTCTGTGTCTGTTGAGCATTGGATCTGGAATTTAGAAGGTGTTGCTAACATGCATGGTTGGGATGAACGAACATTGATCTGCAACTGTACTTCGAAACTTAGCGGTTATGCTAAGGGTTGGTATGAACGCCAAGCTTCTTATGAAATCAGCTGGAATGAGTGGAAGGAGAAATTAATCAGAGCATTTCCATTTACTAAAAATAAACTGTCACAAATCAGAGAACTTGTGAATCGTATTAGATCAAAGAATGAAGATCCGATCAAATTTTATTATGATAAACTGGGTATTGGCATGTCATGTAATATGAGCGATGAAGTAATAGCCCAAGCAATCATAGGGACTCTTGGGGACAAACTGCTTGAGGTTGGCGCTTTATCTGCTGGGTGCTATGATACAAATTCTTTGCTTAAATACTTGGCAAACATGAAGACATCGACTGATTTTGCCGAAATAAAACATCTCTTGCTCAAAATAATTTAAAGAAACTGATCAAGTGCTTTTCATGTGGCAATGTTGGCCACAAGGCGAAGGTTTGTGGAAAAATTAAACATAAAAAAAAGGATGAAAGAAAATGCAACTTCTGTGACCACCTTGGCCACCTTGAAGAAAATTGTTTTAAAAAGAAAAATCAGAACAAGCATTGCTCGTATTGCAACATCAAGGGACATTCATTAGAGGAGTGCAGAAAAAAAAAAGTTGGGCATGACAAAACTATACGGAAAATTCAATCTGTTTGCAGTGAAACATCTGACAGGAAATATTTTAAAACTGTTTTGATAAATGGATCTCCAGTTGAGGCATTTATAGACTTTGGTAGTTCGTGTAACACAATAAGGAAAAGCTTATGTGATCGATTACAACTAGAATCTACAGTCAAGGACGATATTATAATCAAAGGGTATGGAGATGCCTTGACAATACCGTTGGGTTTTACTTATGCTTCTCTGTCCGTTGATGGTGTAGAGTTGGAAACACCTTTTTATATAGTACCAGATGAAATCCAAGAATTTGAAGTTTTAGTGGGCCAACCATATACTGAGTCACCTGATTTACTTATCGTTAAAACGTCGACACAGCTCAACGTGTTCAAAAAAGAAATGGCATTAGATGTAGAAGAGCTTTGCGAAAATTTAAATAAAGTTCGCTTATACCCACTCAAGGACACAGAATTAAATCCTGGGTTGAATAAAATCCCAGTGTGATTAGACCCTATTGTTTGTGGTATGATGAACATCAAGAAGAGCGAACAAAGAAAACCACTGTGTGAAAGGGATGTGCTTGATGATAGTTTTGAGTCAAACGATGGTCATGCCGTTATAAGACTAGTTAATAAAACTAACGCGATCATAAATGTGAAAGAAAAAGATTGCATAGCTCGAGCCGAACTAACTGAAAAAAATCCATGTACACCTAAAATTGGTGAGAACCTAACTACATCACAGAAGGACTCACTTACCACCCTCTTGTGTGACTATGAGTGCTGCTTCTCTGGAGAAGGTATGGAATTAGGTAATTGTGAAATTGAGATGACTATTAAGTTGACTGAAGATAAAGTGATTAATTACAAACCCTATAGAATGTCATTTCATGAAAGAGAAGTAGTGAAACAGATTTTGGCTGAATTACTAGAAGCTGGCATCATTGAAGAGTCGACATCATCTTATGCCAGCCCGATTCTGTTAGTCAAAAAGAAAGATGGTGGACATCGACTATGTGTTGACTACAGGGCTTTAAATAAAATCACCGAAAAGGAAAGGTATCCATTACCATTGATACAAGATCTTCTGGATAGATTGGGGAACAAGTCAGTGTTTTGTAGTTTGGACCTTGCTAATGGCTATCATCAAATTAAAATATCACAACCATCAAGACATCTTACAGGATTCGTCACCCCTGATGGACATTATCAGTATCGAATGATGAGCTTCGGATTGTGCAACGCGCCAGCTGTTTTTCAGAGGGCTATGAATCAGATTCTTTCCCCAGTTATCCATAAGTGCGCAGAGGTCTATATCGATGACGTGATTGTGTGGGGAGAGGATGTCGATGACTGCTTGAACAATCTTCGGAGCGTTCTAGAGTTGATCAAAAGCGCGGGTGTAAAACTAAGGCGGAGTAAGTGCTCTTTTCTGATGACGACTGTAGAATACTTAGGTCATGAGATCACCCGTGGAGAAATTAGACCATCTACTCACAAGTTGTCTGCAGTTGCTGAATTTAAACCACCTGAGAATGTACATGAATTCAGACAATTTTTGGGACTCGCTTCTTACTTTCGCAAGTTTATTAAAGGGTTTGCTACAATTGCCAGACCACTTACTGCTTTAACAAAGAAGGACGTAGAATGGTGTTGGAGGCTCGAGCAATCCGATGCCTTTAATAATCTGAAAAGATTACTCACTTCTGGTCCTGTCCTTGCTATCTATAGCCATACTCGGGAAACGCAAATCCATACTGATGCTTCCAAAGCCGGACTTGGTGGCGTACTTTTGCAACGTCAGGAGAAAGATGAATGGAAGGCTGTTGCTTACGCGAGTAGACAGACAACTGCTACTGAAGCAAAATACCACAGCTTTGAACTGGAGGCGTTGGCCGTTGTTTTTAGCATCCAAAAGTTCAGGATTTATGTCTCCGGGCTTAAGTTCTGTGTAGTGACTGACTGCTCCGCTTTGCGGTTGGCATGGTCAAAGAGAGATTTGTCAAATCGTATTGCACGATGGTGGCTTGATCTACAAGAATATGACTTTGAGGTCGAGCATAGACCAGGAAGTGCGATGTCTCATGTTGACGCCCTTAGTCGGAATCCGATTGCAATTCAACACATCGAGGAGAAAGATTTTATTAATGCCCTTCAAGATGGCAATGAAGAGATTCAGTTGCTGATTAAAAATCTTCAACTAGAGCTTGAGGCTGGCAAAAACAAGAAAAATGGACTCTCCAAGGATTATAAAGTCGTCAATAACTTACTGTGTCGTATTGTAGATGGCGGAATGAGACCCGTTCTACCCAAAAATGCTAGGTGGCACATAATGAAGACCTACCATGATAACAACGGTCATCTAGGGGCGGCAAAATGCTTAGAGGCAATCCAGGCAAAATACTGGTACCCTAAGATGCGGAAAAGCGTGGAGAAGTATGTGGCTAGTTGTATCGGATGTCAGTTCACGAAAAAGCCCACAGGTAAGCAGCCGGGATTACTGCATCCAATACCAAGGGATCCTGCTCCCTTTCATACGTTACACGTAGATCATCTGGGACCATTTTGCAAGAGCAGTGGTAAAACTTACATCTTTGCCATTATTGACGGGTTTACAAAATTTGTATGGCTAGAAGCCGTCGCAAGTGCCAATGCCAGAGGTGCTATTACTACACTAAACAGGTTAAGCCAGGTTTTCGGTTACCCAATGAGAATAGTCAGTGACAGAGGCACAGCATTCACGTGCCGAGAGTTCAAAGACTATTGTGAAGAAAACGGAATAAAACATGTGTTAAACGCAGTGGCCTCTCCAAGAGCAAATGGTCAAGTCGAGAGGTTGAACCGTACAATTTTGAGTTGCTTAACTGCTCACATGGGAGAAGAGCAAAAGGGCTGGGATGCCTATTTACCAAACGTTCAATTGGGCATTAACTCTACAGTGAGCCAGGGGACCGGTAAATCTCCTCTTGAATTACTGTGTGGTCTGAGACCTCGACTGGCTGGTGATTTCCAAGGTGCACAACGTACTTCAGATCTGGAAGGACTGAGAAAAATCGCAGTCGAAAATATTGCGAAAAATTCATATGCCATGAAAAATCGTTTTGATAAGAGCCGACGGGTAACAAAGCCGATACCAGTAGGCAAACTGGTTATGGTAGAGCGCAAAATCTTACGACCCGGACTTACAAGTGGGAAGCTTGTTCCGAGGTATGTTACAAGGTGACCGCAGTCTTACCAAACGATTGGTATGAGGTTACCTCAGCCGCGAGGGGCAAGAGGGCATATAAAAATGTTATCGCATGAGATAAACTTAAGCTCTGGTGTGCCAGACAAGAGACTTCATCAGATGAGGAATTAGAAGAGAATACTGTATCATAAATTTTATTATATTTTACCTTAAACGAATTAGTAGGCATTTGGGCCGTAAAAATTGCTAACGGAACTATTGTTACTGCCTTTGGGGCTATTGATTTCGCCTTTCGGGCTATAGACTTACTTAGCTATTTTACTGTATTTACATTGCCTACGGGGCTATATTATATTGCTGCCTATGGGCCGTAAAAATTGTTAACGGAACTATTGTTACTGCCTTTGGGGCTATTGATTTCGCCTTTCGGGCTATAGACTTACTTAGCTATTTTACTGTATTTACATTGCCTACGGGGCTATATTATATTGCTGCCTACGAGGCTATGTACAACTGCCTACGGGGCTATAGTTTGTGCAACTGCCTATGGGGCTATGGTATGTGCAATTGCCCTCGGGGCTACAATATGTGCAACTGCCTACGGGGCTATAGTATACAACTGCCTACGGGGCTACATTATGTTGTTGCCTACGGGGCTACATTATGTTGTTGCCTACGGGGCTGTATGGAACTGCCTACGGGGCTCTATATTACTGCCTAAGGGGCTTGCTGAGGAACAAGTTCAACGTGGAAATATTTGACGAAGAATGTTGGATCTCCTTCGAGGGCGAAGGAGTACGAGCAGGATGGCCGAACTAATAAGAAGAACTAACAACTTCGGGACGTGCGAGGGGCATGAGATGACCCCCCCTCCTATTTTTGGGAGTGGCAGTTCGAGTCTGGCCCGCGGCGTGTGCGCGCATGGCTATTGTAAATTTATTACTTAATTTCTTTTATTAAAATACAGTGCTAAATATTAGATTTATAAAGGACTATTATTTTCGATCTAAAAGTAGGTAGTCTATTTTTATTCAAATTTAATTCATCAAGTTCACTTTTTCGAAACTTTTCAACGAAAAAACATTTAAAAAGTGCAAAAGTGTGGTTATTTTCTTTACTCTTTACACGTTAAGAAAAAGACAGAGACAACTGTTCAATCAATGCCTCGCCTTAATTTACTTCAGTCGTGTGGTCTAAAGCACACTCGTTTATTATTCAAACATGCACTGACAACCAACCTACGTGATCCTCAAAATTAGCTATTCTATCAAAGGTGGAACACTGCTAAATAAGTTATCAAAGGTGGAACACTGCTACATAATTTTTCAAAGGTGGAACACTGCTACATAAGTTATCAAATGTGGAACACTGCTAAATAAGTTATTAAAGGTGGAATACTGCTACATAAGTTATCAAAGGTGGAACACTGCTAAATAAGTTATCAAAGGTGTAACACTTCTAAATAAGTTATCAAAGGTGGATCACTGCTAAATAAGTTATCAAAGGTGGAATACTGCTACATAAGTTATCAAAGGTGGAACACTGCTAAATAAGTTATCAAAGGTGTAACACTTCTAAATAAGTTATCAAAGGTGGATCACTGCTAAATAAGTTATCAAAGGTGGAATACTGCTACATAAGTTATCAAAGGTGGAACACTGCTAAATAAGTTATCAAAGGTGGAATACTGCTACATAAGTTATCAAAGGTGGAATACTGCTACATAAGTTATCAAAGGTGGAATACTGCTAAATAAGTTATAAAAGGTGGAACACTGCTAAGTAAGTTATCGAAGGTGGAACACTGCTTAATAAGTCAGTCTTCGAACAAATCTGAATACGAATTTATTTTACTGATATACGTACGACAAATGAACGTATGTACGTAGAACAGATGGCCGTTGGGGTAGTAGTATAGTTCTCGAGTGGTGACCACGCACCGGAAAACGTAGCGTAGAAAGGCCTCCCACTCGGTGGGTCGATGACAAAAAATAATTACAATCGGTTAGCTTTTAATACGTAAAAATAGTTTTTGACGTTTGTATGAAAAGTCAAATTTTCGCAGTGGGTTCACGATCCTCTGCCAAGTACGAGTCGGACTCGCACACAAAGGGTCCCCATACAAGCCTCTTAAATTTTAACGACTCGGTCCTCCTAACCAGAGGTGCCGGGTTCAAATCCGGACGGCCAATGTACCAATGAGATTTTAGAAACTTACGTACATATACTCACCGATTGCTATAACGGTGATGGAAAACATCGTGAGGATCATCATCATCATCATATCAGCTCATATACGTCCCCACCGAGGGGCTCGAGCCTACCCTGAATTAGGGCGATTGGGCCTTAGTCGACCACGCGGGCCCAGTGCGGGTTGTTCGACTTCACACACAACCTTAGAGTTTCTTCGCAGGCGTGTGCAGGTTTCCTCACGATAATTTCCTTCACCGTTAAAGCAATCGGTAAGTAGTATGTCCAGATTTGAACCCGGCAGGTATATATATAATATAATATGTAAAGTATTAAAAAAACGATTTAATTGAATACAATTTTAAAAATATTACCACTTTTGATGTTAAAAAATATACTGTAGACTCTGTTTTGGCATTAATTGCAAAATTTCTCGAAAACAAAAAGTAATGTTGAATGAAACCCACAATCAAAAATCGGCGGCTTTAAGAGCTTTAATTTAAATTGAACACATTTTTTTCAACCTTCTTTGAAAGTATAGAAATGTAATAAAAACATTAAAAAATCGAGAATTGGGCGTTCGGTTTCAACGTAACAGCTGCGTTGAAGCTCGCATTGATTTGAACCTAAAATGAATATACTTACGTTCGATAATATTTTAACACGTATCAACCTGCTTGGATTGAGGCATTTAAGATAATGCAGTATTAGTATTTCCAGACTATAATAAATTTTGTCGGTAATTAATAAGACATTTACAATCAACAATCAAAATCATATTTTAATGTAAAGAAACACGGTTTAATTTTGTACGGCACAAGGAACAGTCTGGGCAATAAAACCGGCGGTACTCAACAGGTAATAAGAAACGATGACAAGGATCGCATTATCGCGCACTGAGCGAAATCCCCGAACCCGCCTGATTTATCGCCTAAATATCCTTGCGCCGGGAATTATGTCAGGTACAGAGCTTTCAAATCCTAATAATAAATTTGCTACAGACGCTCGCATCGCCTTCCCAGAAAAAAATGTTTTGTATGAGTTGTGTAATCAAACTGTGTAAGAGATTTAAGTACAGTTTAGTGACAGTAGCTTACATCTATATATGTAAAAATGAATCCCTATTTCCCTTGGTCACGGCATCACGCGTGAACGGCTGGACGGATTTCGCTAATTGTCAGGAGGAGAAGGTTCTTATGTAGGGTAGGGTAGGGTAGTGTAGTTTAGTGTAGTGTAGTTTAGTGTAGTGTAGATTAGTGTAGTGTAGTGTAGGGTAGGGTAGTGTAGGGTAGGGTAGGGTAGGGTAGGGTAGTGTAGTTTAGCATAGTGTAGTGTAGGGTAGGGTAGGGTAGTGTAGTGTAGGATAGTGTAGGGTAGGGTAGGGTAGGGTAGAGTAGAATAGGGTAGGGCAGGGTAGGGTATGGTAGTGTGTGTAGTGTAAGGTGGTACGAAGTTCGCCGGGACAGCTAGTAATTTTTATAAACCTTAATTCCTAATCCTTATTACACTCCTCAGCCAATGCTAGCCTATTATTCGACCAGTGTGTGTTGCCAGTGATGACACACGGAACTGAGACAAGGTCGCTTACTATGGGCACACCTTGGACACTTCATACAACGAGCCAGAAATGACACTTCAAAAAAGGAATGACGGAATAAACAAAATGGCGTCGAAGTTCGACAACCAAACTGTAACCAATCTGTATCAATCTGGGTGACGAGGGGGTGAGATCGCAATCTAGAGAGCGGCAGAGAGTGTCCATACTGTATGTTAGGTCTTATATATATATACTTTACTATGGGCCTCATAAGAAGGCTCAAGGTCACCCAAAGGGCAATAGAGCGCACTATGGTCGTAGTTTCTCTGCGTGATCGAATCAGAAACGAGAAGATCCGTAGGAGAACCAAAGTAACCGACATAGCTCTCAGAATTGCTAAACTTAAGTGACAGTGGGCGGGGCACGAAGTTCGTAGAACGTATGGCCGTTGTGGCAGTAAAGTTTTCAAGTGGCGACCACGCACCGGAAAACGTAGCATAAGCAGGCCTCCCACTCGTTGGACCGATGACCTGGTGAAGGTCGCAGGAAGCCGCTGGATGCGGGTAGGGGGTCGTTCAAGTGTTACGTAACGCAATTTGGGGGGAGAGAGGGTCTTGTAAAACGTTACGATGCGTTACATGGGTTCGAACAGCGCGTTACGTAGCACAGTTTTTTTTATTGAAATAATAATGTACGAATTAAAATCAACCCTTATTATGGGGAATCCCTCGACTTTATCATACGTCATTTTTATTTTATTTAATGTATGTTTTAGGTAAAAATTGTCACTTGGGTGTTTTTAGGGAGGGGGGGGGGGGTACAGAAAAACGTTACGGCGCGTTACATGGGGGGAGGGAGGTTCAAAAATCTTCAAAAACTGAGTTACATAATACTTGAACGCCCCCTAGCGCAGAACCGGTCGTCGTGGCCTATGTCCAGCAGTGGCTGTCCTTCGGCTGATATGATGATTAGCCCATGACTGGGTTTAGACCACTAAATATATCGGCGAATATCAGCGTTTAAAATTTGCTCGTGCAGCAATAAAGTTGAAAAAAGTGTCATTTCAATGCACAGCCGCAGCTGTCAAAATGTCATCGTTCGTTTTAGTTTATTTTAAAAGCTTTTATTTATCATGCAATGTACGTATGTATTTAAAATATGTATGTTAGTTATTTTGTAAAGTTCAAATCTTGCAAACGATTTAAGAGCGACTTCCAAGGGTTCGATTAAGCTGAAATTTGGTACAAAGCCTTAGATTAAAAATTATAGTAACCTATCACGTGTCGAAACATTATTCGAGGTTACCACTTATGGTAAAGATACATACGTATACAGGATGTTACAAAATTGGTGTAGGTCCCGTTAACTGGAGCTTCTACTCATCATACTGAACAACTTTTGTTATATCTACGACATCGCTGAAAACGTATTTTTGATGTGTAACATCTTTGCTCTCGCTTTCCTGCAATTTGTGGGAGTGATTTCGTGAAATGGGACGGAAATGTGTAACAGGAAATGCGAACGTTTTTTTAATTCTCGAAAACTAAGGTTGTCATAGCCATGCCGCCTAGTGTGATGGCAAAGGCAAAGATGACATACTACTATTCGAAGGGTCGGCCCGTGAATGTACGACCCGATAATTAATTAATTTCATAAGTATTTTGTCACATGTTACACATCATATGCGAGTACTGTAGGTCTTGTTTTTTTTTTTACTCTTCATACAAATCGATCAGCTGATCGACCGATTTCGTGCATTTTAGTATAGAGGGTCCAATTTTTTTTTTGAGAATTGACTATAGGTTTCTTGGAGAAAGTTGTTCAGTATGACGAGTAGAACCCCGAGTTAACGGGACCTATACCAATTTTGTTACATACTGTATAATAGAACAAGGGTTCCCCCACTTTTTCTTACAAGTATGATTGTTGTATGAAACTCAATATCTACATTATCAGGGTTCCGTAGTACAACAAGGAACCCTTATAGTTTCGTCATGTATGTCTGTACGTCTGTCTGTCCGCGGCCTAGCTTCTAGACTATTAGTAGTTATAATAATAACGCGGAGAGAATTGTAAAAAAAAACTGTAAATGCGTATACTGTTGGAGTATGAACAAAAATAAATCTGTCTCACTTTGACTACATGTTTCTCTGTCTTACATGTATGTAACTATTAGTTAAACACAAGAGCCTTTTGTTTTAATTTTATTTCGTACTGTAAGCTTCGATTCAGTTTCACTGTAAGCTGTAGGACAACGGTCCTGTACTTGAATTGTGTATTGATTGTGTATTCATACTTGTCCTGCATTCCCCGATTCATATAATTTAGGAATCTTTAAGACGAGAGTGAATAAGCACTATTTGAGCTTGCGTGTTACATCGGCGGCTGCATCGGCACTTACCATCAGGTGAGTTGCCAAAAGCACTCAATTTTTTTTAAAAAAAATACAAGAAATCGAGGCGTTGAATAGAGAAGACATACACCATCCACATGGCACAAAGCTCGTAGAACAAATGGCCGTTGTAGCAGTAAAGTTCTCGAGTGGTGACTGCGTACCGGGAGACGTAGCGTAGGCGGCCTCCCATTCGGTGGATCGACGACCTGTTGAAGGTCGTTGAGGAAATCCTTGGGGGAGGCATTTGACCAGCAGTGGACATCTTTCGGTTGATATGATGATGATGATAATGAACCCATTCCTGGTTAACAGTAATAATTGTTATTATCTTGTCACTGTTGAATATTGTAAATGATTCTTTTATTTAGTCACCCTAACACAACATATACAATAGTTTTCGATGGATCTGGAAAAGTCATTTCGACGGGTTAGTTTCAAGGGCTATGGTTTTTTTTATTCACAATTGGTAAGCCCTTGGTATCATCAACTTATAGTAAGTGACGATGATACAGAAGATGGAAGAGGGCTTACCAAGATTCCCAAACGCAATGGGGAACTGGCTATATTTTATCTTTGAGCCGGAATACACCAATGTTGTTAGCATTGATGTTTGGCGGCTATATTTAGATAAGATGGTGGTAGCTACCCAGGCGGGCTTAGAAATTGCCCTTTCACTATCCAAACTGAGTATTACAAAGTTATACTCCGCCGGGAATCGAACCCGCGACCTCCTGATGTGAAGCTAATGGACTGAACCATTACGCCACGGAGGCGGTTAAAATTAACATTAGGTTTATGGTGGCTCGAATAAAACGTTAGAAGAACCACAGTCTAAGAATCCATAGACTTAGAGAACTTAGTAATATTGAGCATTCTTTGGTTAAAAGTCAAATATCATTAAAACTTCAAACGACATGTTTCATAGTAAAGGCGGTAATATTAAAGATTTTCGTTATTTTTATCGTCAATTACTCCTAAACGATAGAAAACCCAAGGTTGAAAAAAAAGGGTATGATTTTATCGATTGTCAATTAAATAGATTCGATCACTAAATAAAAAAAATGAAATTCCCTAAATAGTATAGTTTGTACTCAAAATAGTAGATCTGTCACCAAAGTAAAGTCATGAAACAAAAAAGATTTATCACCAGAAAAGTCTTATAACGATTGTCAATTAAATAGCTTCGATCACTAAATAAAAAATTGAAATTTCATAAATAATATAGTTTGTACTCAAAATAGTAGATCTGTCACCAAATAAATGCCTAAAATTACTAACAAAGGTGACCTACAGATACTCCCACATCCTCTTCGGATCCCGAAAGTTTGTTGATGTTCGAAACGGGCGGCGGGGGCTACGCCCCCGTTAGGGGTCATCTTCCGATGATTTCTTCTGCTGCGAAGTAATTTTGTACCCAGGGTGGGGAGCCTCGCTTCGCGAGGCTCTTTGACTGTTAAATCAATCAAACCTGACCGAACCTAACATCGCTCGCTTCGCTCGCTCATTTATTTATTGTTTTTGACCGATTACCCCCTAGTTTTCGATTTGTTACCATGCAATAGCTTTACCGCGGCAGTCCCCGAGTGCCACACGTATTTTTAATGACAGATCTATCAATTTGATGACAGATCTATCAATTTGGTGACAGATCTATCAATTTGAGAACGAAAATATTGAATAGAGATGAATCTATTTAACTGGGGACGAAAAATATAATTTGATGACAGATCTATCAATTTGGTGACAGATCTATCAATTTGAGAACGAAAATATTGAATAGAGATGAATCTATTTAACTGGGGACGAAAAATATAATTCCCAAAAAAAAATATCCTAATTGTTGATGAGTAAAAAACACGATTGAGCAGTTGTGGCTCGATAGAAAAACTAAAGATAGGTCTACAACGTTACTTTCAACGCTAGTTATGACTAATATATTGAACTATAAATTTTAAAAAAGAAACAACAATTTTTGTTATGATAATACAAAGTGAGTGATGTTATTATTTTTTATACTTTCATTGTAGCGTTTTTGATGGAAACGGAAAAACATTGAAAAGTGAAAAAGTGTGGTTATTTTCTTTACTCTTTATACACGTAAAAAAGACAGAGACAACTGTTCCAGTCAATACCTCGCCTTAATCATTTTTACATGTTTTTATTACTTTTCTTCACTTAAAAAAAATTTAAAAAAATGTTTTCAATTAAAATAAAAAAATTTAAACTCACCGATTTTTGTGTGTTGGTTTCATTCAACATTAACTATTTTTTTCAAGAAATTTTGCCAAAAACGTGGTCTATAGTATATTCTTTTACATCAAAAGTGGTATGTAATATTTTTAAAATTGTATTTAATTAAATCGTCTTTTTATTACTTTAAGTACTTACATTATATATTTATTCCATAACGATAGCTTTACACAGTCTTTCGATTATTTGAATTGAATATCGTCATTTGACCCATCTTAGGGCCTTAATTAAGGATCTGGAAATACTCATTTTAACGGTCGCGACTCGCTTTTGGTTAGTGCACCGCATTCAACAAAGACAGCCTTAAAAATATTTATATCCACCAGAGCGAAGCCGCGGGAAAATGCTAGTAATATGTATTTCAATTATTTAATTAAAATACGCAGATTAATTAAGGCTTACTGTCCTTATTACAAATGCCGATTTGGAATTTGATTCTCTGAAGGCAGGCTTAAAATTAATAATTTCCAGGAAGGCGAGTTATGCAAATTTTAAATCATTTCTTGGTCTTCTCTCTGCCAAATTGAAACCCTTTTTTTTCGCTTACGAGCAAAATGTGCAAAACGCAAAATGATTAAAAACTAAAAAGTAATGACCGGTCTGCGTGATCGAATCAGAAACGAGGAGATCCGCAGGAGAACCAAAGTAACCGACATAGCTCACAGAATCGCTAAACTGAAGGATAGTGGGCAGGGCTCATAGCTCGTAGAACAGATGGCCGTTGGGACAGTAAAGTTCTCGAGTGATGACTGCGCACCGGAAAACGTAGCGTAGGCAGGCCTCCCACGCGGTGGACAGACGACCTGGTGAAGATTTCGGAAAGCCGATGGATGCGGGCAGCGCAGGACCGGTCGTCGTGGAAATCCTTGGGGAGGCCTTTGTCCAGCAGTGGACGATTTTCGGATGATATGATAATGATGATGAATGGCCATTGCAGAATGTTATAGCAATTAATATAAAATCTTTTAAGCATTCACAATAATAGCTGTATAAGTAATTTTAAGAATTATTATTAATTTTAAAAATTAAAGTATGACAATCCCTATCCCCGCTCTGTTCATTCCAAATATGTATGTAGTTCTGGTATTTGATTTGTTTTCGCAATAACCGATAACGCGTATTAAGGTTTCATAGAATCTAAAGTAAATTTTCAAAGACGATTTATAAGAAGTTTGTGTTTTGTTTTATTTTGACAAAACTGATAATTGTTCTGTTCAGTTTCTTAATATAATTAAATTTTAGATAAGAGTACTTGCCATTTTTCAATAGAAAAATTATAATTTAAATGAATTTTATTTAAAAAAATCATAACAATTTGGCATACATATGTAATCCACGCGACCACTCAAGAAACTTTTAGGGGCGCGACCACTGCAGGGTAAAATAGGAAGAAGAAAATAATATGACCCTCTATTGTTTGTTAATAAGCGTAAACGCGGATTAAGGTCTCATATAATCCAAAGTAAATTTTCAAAGACGATTTATAAGAAGTTTGTGTTTTGGTTTATTTTGACAAAACTGATAATTGTTCTGTTCAGTTTCTTATTATAATTTAATTTTAGATAAGAGTACTTGCCATTTTTCAATAGAAAAACTATAATAAATGAATTTTATACAAAAAAATCAAAACAATTTGGCATACATATGTAATCCACGCGACCACTCAAGAAACTTTTAGGGGCGCGACCACTGCAGGGTAAAATAGGAAGAAGAAAATAATATGACCCTCTATTGTTTGTTAATAAGCGTAAACGCGGATAAAGGTCTCATATAATCCAAAGTAAATTTTCAAAGACGATTTATAAGAAGTTTGTGTTTTGGTTTATTTTGACAAAACTGTTAATTGTTCTGTTCAGTTTCTTATTATAATTTAATTTTAGATAAGAGTACTTGCCATTTTACAATAGAAAAACTATATTAAATGAATTTTATACAAAAAAATCAAAACAATTTGGCATACATATGTAATCCACGCGACCACTCAAGAAACTTTTGGGGGTGCGACCACTGCAGGGTTAAATAGGAAGAAGAAAATAATATGACCCTCTATTGTTTGTATCTCACTCACTAGTCTAAACGTAGATAGAGAATGAATGTCTAAATGTTTTTTGTTTGAATGTATCCTTGTAACTATTTTCGTCTTTTTTATTCACAATTGGTAAGCCCTTGGCACCATCTCACCAGACGGTAAGTTACGATATTGTCGAATATGGAAGCGGGCTTACCAAGATTTCCTAACGAAATGGGGGACTGGCTATCATATCTTCAAGCCGGAACACATCAATGTTGTTGAAATTAATGTTTGGCGGCCAGACTTAAATAAGATGGTTGTAGCCGGCGGGCTTTGAAACTGCCCCTCCACCAACCAAACCAAGTCTTAAATTAAAATCATTATCATCATCATATCAGCCGAAAAACGTCCACTGCTGGACAAAGGTCTCCCTGAAGGATTTCCACGATGACCGGTCCTGCGCTGCCCGCATCCATTGGCTTCCCGCGAACTTCACCAGGTCATCGGTCCACCGCGTGGGAGGCCTGCCTACGCTACGTTTCGGAATTTCCCTAAGCAATCGAATCAGAAATCAGAGAACCAAAGTAACCGACATAGCTCACAGAATCGCTAAACTGAAGTGGCAGTGGGCAGGGCACATAGCTCGTAGAACAGATGGCCGTTGGGGCAATAAAGTTCTCGAGTGGCGACCGCGCACCAGAAATTAAAATATACAGGGTGTAACAAAATAGGTGTAGGTCCCGTTAACTGGGGCTTCTACTCATCATACTGAACAACTTTTGTTCTACAACTTTGCTGGAAAAACTTTTTTTTTTACTCTTCATACAAATCGATCAGCTGATCGACCGATTTTGTACATTTTAGTATGGAGGGTCTAATTTTTTTTTAGAATTGACTATGGGTTCCTTGGAGAATACACTCTGTATAAATATAAAGTACCTATAACTAACTTCATATAGATATGTTATATATATAACAAAGAACTATTTTCACAAACCGCATCTCCGAGCGGCGACTTATGTTAAACAACTTATGACATACAAGCGCAAAGGACTCATTGTATCTTATCGCGGACGCAGTAAACTTGCTTTGAGAACTCCGGCGGGGATTCACCGAGGGAACACACTGTGCTCGCGCGGAAGACAAATGGAATCGCCCCGACACGACACCCGCCAGATAACTAGCTATACCGGAAAAATATGGCGAGTCCTCCCCAGCCGCGGCGCCGGCGCCGGCGGTGGGCGGCCAGCGACGACGACGGTGCAACCAAAAGGGTTGAGACTTATCCTTACTAATATATAAAAGTGAAAATGTGTTTGTTTGTTACCTTTTCACGCTTCAATCTATATAATTATATGTATATAAAAATCAAAGCCACTTTTCGTTGCAATTTTATAACTCAAGAACTGCTGGACCGATTTCGCTAATTCTTTTTTTGTCGAGTTCGTAATTGTCAGGAGAAGGTTCTTATGTAGGGTAGGGTAGGGTAGGGTAGTGTAGTGTAGTATAGTGTAGTGCAAGGTGTAACGAAGTTCGGCCGGACAGCTAGTGCCTTGATAAATCTTAATGAAATTTGGCATGCAGGTAGCCTGTGTCACGAGGAAGGACATGGGCTACTTTTTATCCCGTGAAAATAGCATATTCTGATGCAGTTCCTAAGGGAACTAAAAATATACTCTTTTTTGGTTAATTTCTTTAACATCGCAACGGAACAATGGATTGTTGTGATTTTTTGCACAGAGATGGTTGAGGGGGTGGGAAATGTCATGATTTACCAATAAGCATATTCTGACATAATTCCCGAGGGATCTGGAGAAAATTCATGTCCACGCTCACACCGCGCACCCTCTAAGACGGTCATAGAAACGATGTACACGCGGGCGAAGCCGCGGGCAAGAGCTAGTATTAAATATATTGGACAGTTACAAGTACAATCCCGTTCTCCCTTAAATATTTTCTTGTTCCAGTGTATGGTTATAAAGACATATATATATGAATGTGATTTTTAACTTTAAAAACCCGGTCAAGTGCGAGTTGAACTCGCGTGGTGAGAGTTCCTTACAACGCCAAAGTCAAATACAACATAACATGTTTGAAATCTTCACAGTAAAACGCGAGTTAATTTTACTACCCGGTAGTATTTTTATACGATAAAGTTAATAAGTTTAATTTTATTGTCGTTCACGTGTCTTCATACAAAAATAATTTGGGCCATTTTTTTAAATTATCAACAATAATTTAAAAAACGAAACGCATAAGCCTAGCTTTTGTTCTGACTGACAACCTGTCAAAAATTGGTCAAAATCGGTTAGCATTTAAGAGGTGTATCGCGGTTTGTATGAAAAGTCGAATTTTCGCCGTGGGTTCACAGTGCTCTTAGGATAAATAAAATAAAATAAAATAAATATAAATATTCTGGGACAAATCACACATGGTCATCTGGCCCCAAAGTAGAATTTCCTGTGTTATGAGTTATATTATATATACATACGTTATATACATACTTATATACGTTTAAATACATACATATATAGATATATATTAACACCCAGACACAGAGCAAATAAATCTGCTCATCACACAAATGCTTGCCCTGGGTGGGGATCGAACCCACAACCCTCGGATCAGTAGTCAAGGGCACTAACCACTGAGCCACCGAGTCAGTCAGGATGTGCAGTAAGATTTGTTGATTTATTTATTGACAAGACTACATAGGCTTACTATTCGCGTGGGCCGACATGCACTTAGCTACTTTTTAATAAGGTCTAACTGACTAATGACTCAACAATCAGTTTCCAAAGCATTGAACTGTGCCTATTTTGGAAATTGAGGTCAAGTTAAGCCAACATAAATGTCCTATCTAATCAAAAACTAATTCATATCCTTTGACATTAGGTAATTGATTATAAGTAAGTACTCCACCTTAAATTCAAGCCACCCACAAGCCGTCCACGTCTTCAGACGCCCACGATTCGTAGGCTACGAGTTAAGGTTGCTAAAAATAAATTATCTACATCTATTATCTTCGACCAGTGTGTGTTGCCAGTGATGACATACGCAACTAAGACATAGTCGCTTACTATGGGCCTCATAAGAAGGCATGGTCACCCAAAGGGCAATGGCGCGTGCTATTATTATTATTATTATTATTCATTTATTTTCAGGCAACTTAGTACTAAAGTACAGGCCCATAGATATATAAAAACTTATAAAAATAACATGACATAGATACTATACATAAAATACATCACACCAAACAACAGATCAGGCCTGAGAAATAAAAATTTTGAAGGAGTCGCCGTTGCCGGATACGGCAAGGAGGACATGATGATGATGATAAATAAAATACATTATTAGGCATGTTAGTATCTACCTTAATCTATGTTAGTAATTTTTTATGACTAATGGACTGGCATGGTGCCTCGGAAACGCCGAAACACGACGTCCTTCGGCCAGAAGTCGGTGCTGGTGCTATGCTTGGAGTTTCTCTGCGTGATCGAATCAGAAACGAGGTGATCCGTAGGAGAACCGAAGTAAGCGACAGTTAGGGTGCCGTTAGGGCAGTAAAGTTCTTGAGTGGCGACCACGCAACGGAAAACGTAGTGTAGACAGGCCTCCCACTCAGTGGACTGATGACCTGGTGAAGGTCGCGGGAAGCCGCTGGATGCGGGCAGCGCAGAACCGGTCGTCGTGGAAATCCTTGGTGGAGGCCTATGTCCAGCAGTGGACGTCCTTCAGTTGATATGATGATTATCTAGAAATCCCATCGAGTCGTTTGAAAGCTATTCATAAATGCAACTATGTCAAAAATATTATTCAGTGACCCAGATTTATAGACGTGTTCTCCGAGTGCTTCAATTTCCGGGATTTGCTCTACGATTGGGGCTCCCATTCTACGAGCGACAGAAGCTCTAAAGTCGTGTTGCTCGCATGTCGAGCACGAATTCGCACACGTATTTATATTTTAAACCAAATCTTTTTGCCTCAAGCGTCTTACAGTACAGCTTAGCCGACCGTTTAGTCGACCAAGAGCGGTGTTCGATTGATAAAATCTCCGGCAAACGGCGTGTTCGTGTCAGGGTTTAATTGAAACGGTCGCTTTCGAGTTGGGTTGTCACGTCATATGAGGACGCGCGGTAATTACCAGCGGCAATCGGCGAGATGGAGTGGCGTCGAGTACCGTCGGAGTGCGATGCCGAGTCCGCTCAATTAACGCGCCGTCGACCACCCAACAAACATTGCCCCCTACTTACTCACCGGATCCAGGGACGGGCGGGGGGGTCATGTGAGTTTATCCTCTGTTTGGTGATGAAAATAATTTTACTCAAACACAAGATTCAAGATATTTATTTAAAATAGGTGCAAATTCGGTAGCGTTGGTGGCTCAACCGGCAACGACTCGGTTCTCCTAACCAGAGGTGCTGATGGGTTCAAATCCGGACGGCCAATGTACCAATGAGTTTTTCGAAACTTACGTACATATTTAAACCGATTGCTTCAACGGTGAAGGAAAACATCGTGAGGAAATTTGCACACACCTGCGAAGAAACTGGGCCCGTGTGGTCGACTAAGGCCTGATCGCCCTAATTCAGGGTAGGCTCGAGTCCCTCGGTGGGGACGTATATGAGCTGATATGATGAGGTGCAAATTACACTATTTCTGATAGTCATAAAATAGTGATTACATAATTGCATTTGTAAAAATCAAGAAATAAACAATCATTAGTTAATAACGTCAAAATCCAGTCCTTGATATAAAAAAAAACAAATTATGTCATTAGAACATGAAAACAATATAACACGAGAAGTTACACATTACATCATTGAATGTCATGAATGCCTTTGACAAGTGTAGGCCAGTTCACACGGACAGCACCCGGTCACAAGTATAACGCGAGAGCCAGCCATTGCTCCTCTCAACCATATTAGAGGGAAAGGAACGACCCGGGTCCCGATGCGCCACCATCCGCACGAACATTTAATTAATTTAACACGCTATGTAATATTAAATGTCATATTAAAAAATAGAATAGAATAGAATAGAAAAACTTTTATTTAGAGCACAGTACAAATTATGTCATTAGAAAATGAAAACAATATAACACGAGAAGTTACACATTACATCATTGAATGTCATGAATGCCTTTGACAAGTGTAGGCCAGTTCACACGGACAGCACCCGGTCACGAGTATAACGCGAGAGTCAGCCATTGCTCCTCTCAACCATATTAGAGGGAAAGGAACGACCCGGCTCCCGATGCGCCACCATCCGCACTAACATTTAATTAATTTAACACGCTATGTAATATTAAATGTCATATTAAAAAATAGAATAGAATAGAATAGAAAAACTTTTATTTAGAGCACAGTACAAATTATGTCATTAGAAAATGAAAACAATATAACACGAGAAGATACACATTACATCATTGAATGTCATGAATGCCTTTGACAAGTGTAGGCCAGTTCACACGGACAGCTCCCGGTCACGAGTATAACGCGAAGGTCAGCCATTGCTCCTCTCAACCATATTAGAGGGAAAGGAACGACCCGGCTCCCGATGCGCCACCATCCACGCGAACATTTAATTAAACACAGTAAAATGTAAACTTTTATATGTATAGTTACCATATGAACTAGTTACTTGGTAATTAAACGATCAAAGAAAACTAATTAGATTACAATATACAAATTATACATTGTCAAAGACTTTTTCTATGTGTTTCAGTTTAGCAGTACAAAGCCCTCGAAAGTTAACTTTTTGGTATTACGTTAGTTTTAACCGCCTCCGTGGCGTAATGGTTATCGCTTCACACATGGAGGTCGCGGGTTCGATTCCCGGCGAGGTCTAACTTTGTAAGACTCGGTTTGGCTGGTGGAAGGGCATTTTCTAAGCCCGCCTGGCTAGCTACCACCATCTTATCTAAGTCTTGCCGCCAAACATCAATGTTGACAGCATTGATGTGTTTCGGAATGAAGATAAGATAGCCAGTTCCTCATTTGCGTTTGGGAATATTGATAAGCCCGCTTCCATCTTCGGCATCATCGTCACTTACCATCAGGTGAGATGATGTCAAGGGATTAGAACAGATAAAAAAACGCTAAACACGTTAAAAATCGACTTCCATCACCACAACTTAGTATATTTTTGCATTATTATTTTTGGTTTTTATTAATTTTCTAATAAAGTACTATACCGATTTTGATAAATTTATATGGAACTACACGGAAATCACTAGCTTTAAAATAAAAAAAGAATTGTAAAAATCGCTTCACCCAGGAAAAAGTTATGAGGTAAAACATAAAAAAAAACATACAGACGAATTGAGAACCTCCTCCTTTTTGGAAGTCGCTTGAAAAAAAGTAAAATTAAAAATTTTAAAAACCCACCGACACAAAAAATGAATTTTATAAACTAACAAATAATATTTTAAACCTATTATAATTACTATCGTCACATATATTATGCAAGTTCAAATATTTTATTTTCCAAGCGTTGTCGCGTCGGGGGACCGCTAAGTGAGAAAAACAGGTGTAGTGTACGATACGAGCGATCTTAAGTTTCATATAATATAGTCTACGCTCTGCGCGCGAGCTCGGTGTGCGGTATGCGGCGCGGGGGCGGGCGTCACCAAGTGCGGCGACCCGAACGGGCAGACACGTGAGGGCAGACGACGTTGACGGTGGTGTCGATTTTGCGAATTTTTCGGAGTAAATTCTTTTGTTGCAATCTGCGACTACACCTGTTTTTCTCACTTAGCGGTCCCCCGACGCGACAACGCTTGGAAAATAAAATATTTGAACTTGCATAATATATGTGACGATAGTAATTATAATAGGTTTAAAATATTATTTGTTAGTTTTTAGAATTCATTTTTTGTGTCGGTGGGTTTTTAAAATTTTTAATTTTACTTTTATTTTGTCCTTTTTAAAGTAGGTATAAATATTAGGAAGGTATTTATAGTGATTAGTTAGTTGAGTTAGTAACTTAGTTTGGTACTAGGTATCATTATTAGTTTCAATTTACTAGATTAAGTTTTAACTACCTTCTCTAAGGTTAGGTTAAAGATAAGGACCAGAGAAAGCTCTTCAATAATCCGCATGACAGATCAGCTTTAGCAGAATTGATAAGACTAAGAAGTAATAATACACATACATCAGGCTCAATTCCCTGTGGGGCAGAGTCGAAGCGACGCAGCGACGTCAGATCATCAACTATTAAAGAGCTGATGATCTTCAAACGGCTGATCAGGTCATGGTTACCTTACCATATACTTTCAATACCATTGAAGTAACACGGTACTAAATTTCGAATCGATCGGACATAAGTTAGTAAGATCCCTCATCAACTAGAAAGGAGCTGATGATCAGCCGTAACACGGTACTAAATTTCGAATCGTTCGAACATAAGGAAGTTAGTCAGATCCCCTCATCAACTAGAAAGGAGCTGATGATCTTCAAATGGCTGATCAGGTCATGGTTACCTTACCATATACTTTCAATATCATTGAAGTAACACGGTACTAAATTTCGAATCGATCGGACTTAAGGAAGTTAGTCAGATCCCTCATCAACTAGAAAGGAGCTGATAATCTTCAAACGGCTGATCAGGTCACGGTTACCTTACCATATACTTTCAATAACATTGAAGTAACACGGTACTAAATTTCGAATCGTTCGAACATAAGGAAGTTAGTCAGATCCCCTCATCAACTAGAAAGGAGCTGATGATCTTAAAACGGCTGATCAGGTCACGGTTACCTTACCATATACTTTCAATAACATTGAAGTAACACGGTACTAAATTTCGAATCGTTCGAACATAAGGAAGTTAGTCAGATCCCCTCATCAACTAGAAAGGAGCTGATGATGTTCAAACGGCTGATCAGGTCATGGTTACCTAACCATATACTTTCAATACCATTGAAGTAACACGGTACTAAATTTCGAATCGTTCGAACATAAGGAAATTTTTCAGATCCCCTCATCAACTAGAAAGGAGCTGATGATCTTCAAACGGCTGATCAGGTCATGGTTACCTTACCATATACTTTCAATATCATTGAAGTAACACGGTACTAAATTTCGAATCGATCGGACATAGGGAAGTTAGTCAGATCCCCTCATCAACTAGAAAGGAGCTGATGATGTTCAAACGGCTGAACAGATTTTCATGAAACATGGCTAAGAACACTCGGGATAAAATTATCTATGACACGAAAAAAACTAAACGGAAATCGGTTCATCCGTTTGGGAGCTACGATACCACAGACAGATACACAGACAGACAGACAGACACGTCAAACTTATAACACCCCTCTCTTTTGCGTCGGGGGTTAAAAAACGCTTTTTATTCTTAAAAAGAAGGCAAGAAATACGTGATTTCAGGATCGTCAATAAAAGTTCATTACTGTCAAGTCGTAAGTAAGCGTCGGTGGCTCAACCGGTAACGACTCGGTCCTCCTAACTAGAGGTGCCGGGTTCAAATCCGGACGGCCAATGTACCAATGAGTTTTTCGAAACTTACGTACATATACTCACCGATTGCTTTAACGGTGAAGGAAAATATCGTGAGGAAACCTGCACAACACACCTGCGAAGAAACTCGAAGGTTGTGTGTGAAGTCGACCAACCCGCACTGGGCCCGCGTGGTCGACTAAGGCCCGATCGCCCTAATTCAGGGTAGGCTCGAGCCCCTCGGTGGGGACGTATATGAGCTGACATGATGATGACTGTCAAGTAGTATTTTTTTAACAGCAACAATCTTATAACACTCGGAGTTTCTCTGCGTGATCGAATCAGAAACGAGGTGATCCGCAGGAGAACCAAAGTAACCGAAATAGCTCACAGAATCGCTAAACTGAAGTGGCAGTGGGCAGGGCACATAGCTCGTTGAACAGATGGCCGTTGGAACAGTAAAGTTCTCTAGTGGCGACCGCGCACTGGAAAACGTAGTGTAGGCAGGCCTCCCACGCGGTGAACTGACGACCTGGTGAAGATCGCGGGAAGACAATGGATGCGGGAAGCGCAGGACCGGTCGTCGTGGAAATCCTTGAGAGAGGCCTTTGAGGCCTTTGTCCAGCAGTGGACGTTTTTCGGCTGATATGATGATGATGATGGTAATGACTGAGAGGCACATAATCACGTACTGCCGTATCACAAAACAATAGTCCCATTAATTAAAACTCCTTGGATTCAAGTTTTTCAAATTTTGAACGGACCGGCGGCAACGTGGCTACCACAGATAAGAAAAAAAAAATGTGGTGGCGACGGCGGCGTTGTGATTAAAAAAAGTAAATCAGCGGATAAATCAAAAGTGGTTGTTATTGCATTTCCACTCTTTGGTAACGGTTTTAAGTAGTTTTTTTTAACTAGTGTTTACAAGAGTATTTATCTTATCTTATCTTTTGAATACCGAGTGTTTTTTATTTCAAACTAGTATTCCCGGCGAACTTCGTACCACCTTACACTACACTACCCTACCCTACCCTACACTACACTACACTACACTACCCTACCCTACCCTACACTACCCTACACTACCCTACACTACACTACCCTACCCTACCCTACACTACACTAAACTATACTACCCTACCCTACCCTACATAAGAACCCTCTCCTGACAATAGCGAACTCGATAAAAAAAGATTTAGCGAAATCGGTCCAGCCGTTCACACGTGATGCCCCGTGACCAAGGGAAATAGTGATTAATATATATCTATATATATATATATATATATATATATATATATATATATATATATATATATATATATATATATATATATATATATGACTCAAACAAAGAAAGATATGATTTAATCTATATATATATATAGATTAAATCATATCTTTCTTTGTTTGAGTAAAGCACTAAACAAGACTCGGCCGGAGCAGTACCTAATAGCTGGATTCGTAATATTTCCACCCTCGTCAGTAATGTATCATTGTTCAGACTCGTTTAAGCTCTTGTGTCACTTAAAAAATATCATCAGTTCCAACCGTTTTAACTTACTTTGTGCGTGAGACCAGAGTACCCCGGGGAACCATTATTACGCAGTTTAACCATGAATAAGGAATAAAAAAGTTAGGCGCGGTATTAAAGGCCTCAATTTTGTGAGTGTCAGATTTAAATTCTCTGTTAGGGTTCCGTAGCCAAAGGGTAAAAACGGGACCCTGTTACCAAAGTATATATATAAGTACTAATATACAGTATGGACACTCCCTGCCGCTCTCGCAATTGCGACCTCCACCCCTCGTCTCCCAGATTGATACAGATTGATTACACTGGTTGTCGAACGTATAGGATTTCGCCGCCATTTTGTTTGTTCCGTCATTCCTTTTCAACCGACTTCAAAAAGGAGGAGGTTCTCAATTCGACTGTATGTTTTTTTTTGTTTGTTTGTTACGCGATATCTCCGCCGATTGTGAACCGATTTTCAATATTCTTTTTTTATTTGAAAGAGTATACTCCCGAGGGGGTCCCATTGTCACCATGTCAGGATCTGATGATGGGATCCCAGGAAAATCGTGAACAACCCTCAAATTTTATAGGCACATATTACGTGTTTCATGTATTTCCTAAAACTATCCAAGTTATGACGTCTGGTAGTCATCATCTCATCATCGTCATCATCAGATGAGCTGATGAAGGAAGTACAACTTCTTAACGATTAGGAGTTGGAGGATAATTCTTTAAAAATTTCACGTAGACCGATAGTTGTATTCTTTCAGGTTATTCAGATGAGCTGATGATGGAAGAATTAACTCCTTAACTTTCATGCTGTTGAGATGATGATGATGTAAGCCACAGGAATCTGATAATGAAACACATGCATTATGATTTGATGGTTCCTATTAGCGAGTGGGTCATTGGGTATAACGTTGTTAGATAGATAGCATTATCACTAAAAATAAATAAAATAAAAATAAAAGTTTAAAAACTGAAAAACCGACTTCAAAATGAAATTCACTCAAAAGTATGAAATAATATTATTATACTTAGATACACGACATTAACCAACAATAACGAAACTAAAGGTGGCTAGGAATAAATTAGGGGCATAATTTTTTTTGAGGTCGGTGTCAGCAATGCCATCGAATCTAAAACATTTGATACGTAAGTAGATGTATGCTGATACCGACCTCAAAAAAAAATTTGATCCCTAATTTCATTCCTAGCCACCTTTAGTTTCGTTATTGTTGGTTAATGTCGTGTATCTAAGTATAATAATATTATTTCATACTTTTGAGTGAATTTCATTTTGAAGTCGGTTTTTAAGTTTTTTAAACTTTTATTTTTTTGAAATGTCATTTCTGGCTCGTTGTATGAAGTATCCAGGGTGTGCTATTACTAAGACTCTGCTGTCCGTCTGTCTGTCTGTCCGTCTGTCACCAAGCTCTATTTCGTGAAACACGATAGCTAGAAAGTTTAAATTTTTACAGATGATGTATTTCTGTTAGAAAAAGTAAAAGTTCCATACAAAAAACGTGTTTTAGTTTGAAACGTGAACAAACTAGCGCCATCTAGTATGATAGTAAGGAACACTTTGTGCGCGGTTCTGATTCACACTCTACCGGTTTTTGTGTTTTTATATCTATACTAGCTGTTTCCCGGGGCTTTACCCGCGTGGACCACGTTTCTATGACTTCTCGAGGGTGCGCAATGCGCGAGCCGCAAGCGGCTCGCGAGCGTGATAAGAAGTAGCCTGTGTCTTAATCCAGGTCCTAATCTGTCTACCTACCAAATTTCAGCCAAATCCGTTTAGTAGTTTTTGCGGGAAAGCGTAACGGACAGACAGAGTTACTTTCGCATTTATAATATTATTAGTAGGGATTTACCATATTAATAGTTACTTGGTAATAAAATGATCGAGTAATGATTGAGTCGGTGGCTCAACCGGTAACGACTCGGTCCATCTAACCAGAGGTACCGGGTTCAAATCTGGACGGCCAATGTACCAATGAGTTTTTCAAAAACTTACGTACACATAATTACCGATTGCTTTAACGGTGAAGGAAAACATCGTGAGGAAACCTGCACACGCCTGCGAAGAAACTCGAAGGTTGTGTGTGAATTCGACCAACCCGCACTGGGCCCGCGTGGTCGACTAAGGCCTAATCGCCCTGATTCAGGGTAGGCTCGAGCCCCTCGGTGGGGACGTATATGAGCTGTAATGATGATGATGAATATAATGATCAAAGAAAACTAATTAGATTATTTCAGTTTAGCAGTACAAAGCCCTCGAAATTTAACCTTTTGGTAATAAGTTAGTTTTAACTGCCTCCGTGGCGTAATTGCTTGTCCATTTGCTTCACACCAGGAGGTCGCGGGTTTGATTCCCGGTGGGGTCAACTTTGTAAGACTCGGTTTGGTTGGTGTTAACGCACTTTCTAAGCCCGCCTGGCTAGCTACCACCATCTTATCTAAGTCTTGCCGCCAAACATCAGCGTTAACAACTGTGATGTGTACCGACTTGAAGATAAGATAGCAAGTTCTCCATTGCGTTGGGGAATCTTGGTAAGCCCGCTTCCATCTTCGGCATCAACGTCACTTACCATCAGGTGAGATGTCATTTGAGTTACTTTTTATGATCTGTCAAAAACGAAATTTTGTTCTTAGAATTGTTGATATACCCACAAGCGTTTTAAGCGTCACTGACGAACTTATTTTGTGAATTTGATCAGTTTAAAATATAAGACGTGATGGAAAAACAAAACAAGTAAGGTTTTTTGGAACTTCAAGAGGAGAGCAATTTAGAAAATAATATTTTAGATTTTATTTTTGATGCAGTCCGATCGCCTTTTGTGAATAAAAAAGTACACGTTTTTGGTGAAGCTATTTATCTAAAATGCCCGCTAGGATAGCGACGAATATGTTCATAGAACTCACGTCAAATATACTTTTGAATAGCTTTATCGAATATTTATAAATGTTAACCTTGCAGGCTGGATTCACCATTGACACACCCTGGACACTTCATACAACGGGCCAGAAATGACATTTCAAAAAAGGAATGACGGAACAAACAAAATGGCTGCTAAATCCTATACGATCGACAATCAAACTGTAATCAATCTGTATCAATCTGGGTGACGAGGGGGTGAGGTCGCAATCTAGTGAGCGGCAGGGAGTGTCCATACTGTATATTAGTACTAATATATATACTCACTCGTGTATACTTTGCCATTGCCCTCGTTGCTCCCACGCCCGAGTTTAATGGGCGCGAGAATCCATGCGCGGTTATTTCATAAAGCAAATATAATGCTCGAATTGAAAACATATGGAATCCCAACAGGGAATCGGACTGCATCAGAAATAAATTCTGAAATATGATTTTCTAAATTGCTCTTCTCTTGAAGTTTCAACAAAGCTTACTTGTTTTGTTTTTCCATCACGTCTTCAATTTTTAATTGATCAAATTCACAAAATAAGTTCGTTAATGACGCTAAAAATCTATGACGTCACTTGTGCGTATTTTAAACATTTTTCCACCAAAATTTCGTTTTTGACAGATCATAAAAAGTAACTCAAATGACTAGCAGTCCAAACCCCTATTGCATGAGTATCGCATTTTTTTAACCGCCTCCGTGGCGTAATGGTTAGTCCATTCGCTTCACACCAGGAGGTCGCAGGATCGATTCCCGGTGGGGTCAACTTTGTAAGACTCGGTTTGGTTAGTGGTAGGTTATTTTCACAGCCCGTCTGGCTCGCTACCACCATCTTATCTTAGTCTTGCCGCCAAACATCAGTGTTAACAGCATTGATGTGTTCTGGCTTGAAGATAAGATAGCCAGATCGCTATTGCGTTGGGGAATCTTGGTAAGTCCGCTTCCATCTTTTGCATCTTACCATCAGGTGAGATGATGCCAAGGGCTTATTAATTGTGGATAAATATTTTGTAATATCTATTTGTGCTATAGATACATAGGAAGATAGGGGGAGGCACAGACAAAATAAAAGCCTATATACATATAAGTCGATCTTGGAGATACTTAGGTTCCGGCTTAGCTCCATAGATACTTTTTAGGGTTCCGCAAAGGGTAAAAAGGGGACCCTATAACTAAGACTTTGCTGTTGCCGTCTATCTGTCTGTTCGTCTGTCACCAAGCTTATTTCACGATCCGTGATAGCTAGACAGTTGAAATTTTCACATAATATGATGTATTTCTATCTCCGCTATAACAACAAATACTAAAAATTGTAAAAAGTGAAAAAAATTGATTATCATTATGATGGACTCTAATTGGTGTACAGGTAATGGATTACCACTTTATTTCAATATGAATCATACCACTACAATATATACTATAAGGTGTAACAAAATTTGCTGAAACTATTTTAACTAGTGCTTCTACCCATGAAACTGAACAACTTTTCCCATGAAACCCATGGTCAAATCTTAAAAAAAAAAGTTAAACTTTCCGTAATAAGTTGGCTGATCAGGTGATCGAGTTAGTATGAGAGAGTTGAGTTAGTTTGTTAGACCTTATATACGAGTATGTCGCAGGCATACTGTATAATTCGTCATTATACATAAGGACGGGCAAATGTTCGGCAAATTATATAATGGCGAGGCGGGGAGCCTATCAAACCTGACCGAACCTAACATCGCTTATTTACAATCTGCCTTACGGCATTTTGACAATTTGCATGTCTCGGCATTGACCGTTTATATACGGACGAATCATTAGCTCGGCATTTTACAATCTGCGTACAGAATTGTACATTTTGCATGACGGACGAATTAATACAAATTGCCTGAATCGGCGTACAGCATTTAACATTTTGCCTGACCGTTTTCATACGGACGAATTATATAATTTGCCTGACCGTATGTAAAATACCTGATCATACGATTTGCCTGCCACATATGTACGTTATGTGGTCAAATTCTGTTACACAAGCTTCGAATTACTATGTCGCCGGCATTCTGTCAATACCGCAGAGCTATGTGTCGTCGCAGCCGCAACAGCACGCCGAGTGCGGCTGCCGCCCACGTGACGTGACATGCCACTCCGCCAGGTACAGGCCGGAGCCCCTTCCTCCGACGTCGCACGTCAACCCTTTGTTTGATCAATAATAATTCCATACTCAAGTTGCAAGTCACATTTAACCCAGGCGCACTTTGTGGAGTGACAACTTCATCGCCGAGGGAATACAAATATAACCTTAGCCGAGATTCAAGATTCAAGATATTTATTCGAAATAGGTGCAAATTACACTCATAAAATAGTAATTAAAAAAGGTCATATGTCAAAAAAAGAAATAAACAGTCATTGTTTCCATCCAATCCTTTATATAAAACAAATTATGTCATTAGAACATAAAAACAATATATGAGAAGTTGTATATTAAAATCATTTAATGTGATTAATGCCTTTGACAAGATTAGGCCAGTTCACACGGACATCAAGCACGAGTACAATGCGAGAGTCAGCTATCACTCCCCTTCTCGTGCATTAAGATATTACAGGCTTCCTTGTGCATTTAGATATTACAGGCTTCCTTATGCATTTAGATATTACAGGCTTCCTTGTGCATTTAGATATTACAGGCGTCCTTGTGCATTTAGATATTACAGTCTTCCTTTTGCATTTAAATATTACAGGCTTCCTTGTGCATTTAGATAATACAGCCTTCCTTGTGCATTTAGATATTACAGACTTCCTTGTGCATTTAGATATTACAGGCTTCCTTGTTCAATTAGATATAACAGGCTTCCTTATGCATTTAGATATTACAGGCTTCCTTGTGCATTTAGATATTACAGGCTTCCTTGTACATTTAGATATTACAGGCTTCCTTGTACATTTAGATATTACAGGCTTCCTTGTGCATTTAGATATTACAGCCCTTCTTGTGCATTAGATATTACAGGCTTCCTTGTGCATCTAGATATTACAGCCTCCCTTCTGCATTAGATATTACAGCCTTCCTTGTGCATTAGATATTACAGGCTTCCTTGTGCATTTAGATATTACAGCCTTCCTTGTGCATTAGATATTACAGGCTTCCTTGTGCATTTAGATATTACAGCCTCCCTTCTGCATTAGATATTACAGCCTTCCTTGTGCATTAGATATTACAGGCTTCCTTGTGCATTTAGATATTACAGCCTTCCTTGTGCATTAGATATTACAGGCTTCCTTGTGCATTTAGATATTACAGACTTCCTTTTGCATTAAGATACTACAGGCTTCCTTGTGCATTTACATATTGCAGGCTTCCTTGTACATTTATATATAACAGGCTTGCTTTTGCATTTAGATACTACAGGCTTCCTTGTGCATTTAGATATTACAGGCTTCGATTCCCTCGAATGATAGCAATTGAAAGCAAATTGATTTTCACACTCTATAAAGTATCTGTTTGTCCCGCGAAAAGTTTGATAAATTCAATTTTCAACTGGGTAACTTTCGTGCCGGGCGGTTCGCGCTTGATACTTTTGGAATAAATTGGCTCGAAGCCGAATCGATAATTCGGAAACTCGTGTTATTGCCGGGTACTAGAAATAAAATTCATATTTTGTTGCAGCATATTGAATCAGCAATATTCGGGGTCAGTTGTTTGTGGTCAGGGGCGGACGCGAGGGAATCGAAGAATTTATTACTTATTTATTATTTTTTCCTCTCATCCAAACGACGCAATATCCTTGGGGGTCGAATGCTTGTTTACTGGACCGAGTGAGAAGGCTTTCATTATTCCGCCATACCAAGATTTGTATAGCTTCACCGCCCAAGTAATCACAACATACACAAAACATGATTAAACAACAAAACAGAATCATTGAATTTTTGCTGCGTACTGGCTACGACAGACGACGCGTAGCTGAAAAATTTACAGCTACTACGCCATAGCGGTTTTCGTTGTTTCGTAGGCTTCTATAATGGTGTTCCGGATCACTACACAATACACATATTCGTGTTATGTGTTTGTCTATAGAAAATGTTTCAATTAGTCGTCAGGACACGTGACCTGATCGAAAATTCGTAAGACGGATGGAGTTGATTTTTTGTTGATTTTTCTGAGATATAAACTTTTTAATGTAATATAAATGCACAACGTTAATATTCAAGTTTTCACTTCTGCCGGCACTCCCGGAGTGCAACCGTTTTTTTTAAATACCTACGCGTTTTGAAAATTCACCATAATAACACCATGTCCTGTAAAAATTTAAATTGGCTATTTATTGCAGTTTAAAAGATACAGCCCTATTAAGGTAGGAAGGAAAAACGGACGGTGTAAGCTTAGTAATAGGGACCCGATGAAACACTTTGAGTTCGAAATCGTAAAACCTTAAAAAAAAAAGAATTCGTTCAATATGAATCATGGATAGTATCAAAGTATATATAAGTACTAACATACAGTATGGACACTCCCCGCCGCTCTTTAGATTCCGACCTCACCCTCTCGTCACCCAGATTGATACAGATTGGTTATAGTTTATATTGGTTATATCAACGTATTAGCACTATTTCTCGTTTTACTGATCAATATTTATTAGTATATTAGTATATATTTTTATTAAATGTAAGTATAGTATAAATAAACTATTAAAAATATAATAACTAATATTATTATTTTTGTTTTGTATAGTATTTTTATTAGGTACATGTTTTTTATGTTATGATTTAGATTTTGTTATTATATTTTTTACATTTATTATATTGAATTGATTATATTTTATTTATAGTATATTGTTCTATTTTCAATATTGTTGCATAAGTTTGCTTTGCACATCCCTTACTTTTATTTAATTGTATCCATTCTCTGGGTTGGCTGGAAGAAATTGCTTTAAGCAATAAGGCCGCCTACATTGTACAATTTAAATTTTACTATTTATTCTGTACTACTTATAATCTGTTTATATTTTTGTAATTGTACAATAAAGCATATTTGATTGTTTGATTGATTGAGTTTGGTTCTCGAACGTATAGGATTACGCCGTGATTTTGTTTGCTCCGACAATTGTTTTTAGAAATGTCATTTCATGACAATTGTATGCAGTGTCCGAGGTGTGACAGTATTTCACCTGTTATACAGAGTGTATAAAAATTGGTGTAGGACCCGTTAACTGGGGGTTCTACTCATCATACTGAACAACTTTCCCTAAGGAACCCACAGTCAGTTCTCAAAAAAAAATTGGACCCTCCATACTAAAATGCACAAATTTGGTCGATCAGCTGATCGATTTGTATGAAGAGTATTTTTTTGCGATTTCAGCAAAGTCAAAGAACAAAAGTTTATCTTATTTTATTTATTTATTTGCCAGGATAAAAAGTTGTTCAGTATGATGAGTAGAAGCGCCAGTTAACAGGACCTACACCAATTTTGTTACACTCTGTATCATCATATCAGTTCATATACGTCCCCACCGAGGGACTCGAGCCTACCCTGAATTAGGGCGGTCGGGCTTTAGTCGAACACGCGCGCCCAGTGCGGGTTGGTCGACTTCACACACAACCTGTGGGCTTCTTCGCAGGCGTGTGCAGGTTTCCTCACAATGTTTTTCTTCACCGTAAGAGCGTCGGATAAACGTACATTCGAATACAATCCGCGTACAATGACATTGGTACGTGGCGGGATTCGAACCACGACCTTCCGGACAGGAGGCAGCGGCCCTAGCCGTTACGCTACCGGCGCTCCTGTATAATCAATTAGTTTTAATTTTTGATTTCAAAACAAACGCCCTGTTTTACCAGGAAAACGTATCTATCTAATTATCCTTTCATTTAAATGGAACGCAATCAGGCTTGATTACTAATAGTCATATGTAAATACTCCCTAAGCGATTAAAGACGAAAATAAATTCAAATTCGTCGAACCCAACCGAAGGATTAGTTTCGTGTGAGAGCACGTAGCCTAAGGGCGCGGACACAGTGTGCGCGAAAACTGACACTGAGGTTTGTACCTTTGCCTCTACGATATATTAAGAGCCCACGAGAAACCATCATTTTAATAACCATAATGAATAAGCCCTTGGCATCTCATCTGATGGTAAGTGACTAGATGGAAGCAGGCTCACCAATATTCCCCAACGCGATGGGGAACTGGCTATTTTATCTTTATGTCGGAACACATCAATGATGTTAACATTGATGTTTGACGGCAAGGCTTAGATAAGATGGTAGTAGCTAGCCAGTCAGGCTTAAAAAAATTCTAACTTCTAGCTGAACCAAGTCTTACAAAGTTAATTTAAATCACAGAATTTTATAAAACAGAAGACGTACAATCTATAACGTATTTCCAAAACAAATATTTTATAACTAGGGTTGTCAACCAGTAGAATGTGAGTTAATACTCACCGCCCTTACGATTAATCTATTATTATACTAAGCGTGCGTAGCGTTTAGTTTCAAAGAAAGCCAACCCTAAACTGCGCCATACCGATCCAAGTAAAGACGGACAAGTGCACAAGCCATTCATTTGTTTTTTTCATGCCATATCGGACCGTCAAAAATCGGACTGCTGGACAGTAAAACTCCTTGCAGTGCACAAACGTCCTAATCGCGTCCGCGCCCGCGCCACGCTACCCTCGATGATGTCGCGGCGGCAGCGCGGGCAGCGCGGGGGAGGAGAGGACTAATCAGCGCGGATTGTAGCCCTTCCGCCGGCCACGCCCTGAATCAACTAAATGAGAAAACTTTCTAATTGGAATTTCAAATAGGCCCCCGTTTATCCAGACGGGAGCTTATTCGCGAATCCACGCCAACATGCTAACCTGCATTGTGATACAAACTTTCTCGTCGAGGTGAACAAACTAGTCAATTGATTTCTCACGATAATACGAAACGGCAAATTAAATATTATTTTGAAAACATCTCTGATCAATCAGGCATAAACCGTTAACTTATTATTTGTCAATTGTTAGCTCTAAGCTGATCAGATAGATAACAATTTTTTTTTTGTATTCAAAAACCGACTTCAACAAGAAATTCACTCAAAAGTATAAAATATTGCGATTTGAAGTACAATAATGAATTTTGAGTGAAGTTTCTCTGAATATTTTTATACTATAATCCGGCAATTTTTTTTCTTATCTGTGCTATAAGCATATCATCATATCAGCCGAAGGAAGTCCACTGCTGGACATAGGCCTCCCCCAAGGATCTCCACGACGACATAATATAAGCATATAATATACCTAAAGTGATGAAAATCTATTTAAATGAATAAAATTTGAAAAATATTAACTTTTGATGTAAAAAAATATACTATATCCTGTTTTTGGGCATTCATCATCATCATATCAGCCGAAGGAAGTCCACTGCTGGACATAGGCCTCCCCCAATAAAATAAATTGCAAATAATTAATGTTGAATGAAAGTAACACACAAAAATCGGTAACTGTAAGACCTTTCATTTTAATTGAACACATTTATTAAAACTTATATTTTGAAAGTTTATAAAAGTAATCAAAACACGTGAAAATCGAGAATTGGGCGTACGGTTTCAACGTAACAACCTCGTTGAAGCCCGCATTGATTTGAACATAAAATGAATAAATAGACTTACGTTCGATATTATTTTAACACATATCAACCTGCTCGGATTGAGGCATCTTAAAGTCTTAATTGAAAACTGTCTGTCACAGGGTACCCTCAATAAATTTCATTAAATTTGTTACTAAGGCCTACATATATGAACAATTCCAAGTTTATAGGTTGAACAGTTTGGAAACACCAGCGAGGTATATGTTTTTAATTACTTTGACTAGCTAAACTCATCTTGGAAACCTCATGTGATCTGAGTTGGAAACATTTTTTTTTATTCACAATTGGTAAGCCCTTAGCATCATCTCATCTGATGGTAAGTGACGATAATGCCGAAGATGGAAGCGGGCTTACCAAGATATCCCAACGCCATGGGGATCTTGTTTATCCTGTTTACCATCTCTTTATAATTAAATATATATTCCGATTTACCCCACAAAATATTTTCTTTTCATACATCCGCATTAAGGCCCTTGATCCAAATTCTACGTTTTATGTAGAGAAATAGCTGGTATTTTTAATCAATTTATTTAATTTTTGCTACATTTATGATAAAAGTATGTTTTTTTTTGTTTTTACTATGTCAGTGTTTCCCGATTCCTGCTATTTGGGGACCTTCAAGGCTTGAGTAATTTGAGTATGTGTGTACCATCCTCGACTGCATCATCACTTTCCACCAGGTAAGATGCAGTCATGCGCACTCAAAGTTTTTCATAAAAAAAACACTATACTTCATTTAAAACACTAATTTAACGTTAACTATTTTATTAACCCTACACGAGAGTATTATTTGTATGGGAGGCATCCCTCATTTATTTACGAAGTGACTGAATTTTTTCGTCACGTACATCATATCAGCTCTTATATACTCCCCACCGAGGGGCTCGAGCCTACCCTGAATTAGGGCGATCGGGCCTTAGTCGACCACGCGGGCCCAGTGCAGGTTGGTCGACTTCACACACAACCTTCGTGTTTCTTCGCAGGTGTGAGCAGGTTCCCTCACGATGTTTTCCTTCACCGTAAGAGCGTCGGATAAACGTACATATGAAATAGAAATTCGAAAACACATTGGTACGTGGCAGGACTCAAAACACGACCTTGACTCGGCAGGACTCGAGCATAGGAGGTAGCGGCCCTTGCCGTTGTGCCACCGTCACGTACATCTAATGAAAAAAAACAGAACCTAACTCTTCTTATAGTTTCGCCATGGCCGTCCGTAAGTCTGTTTGTCCGTCCGTCGGTATTTCACAGCTGTTCTATTCAAAAACAGGTATAAAGGTGAAATTTGATTTGCTTATATACAAATCTGTTACCCTTTTAAAGTGATTAAACAAAATTAATAAAAAATAATTATGGTATATAATCTGTCAAGTTTATTAATACATATAATAATTATTAATATTATGAATTACATTAGGAGAAATTAATATGCGAGGTGGTATCGTAATGTTTAATTTCAGCTAATAGTGCAGGAGAGTCAAAAATGTTATTTATTATTTTAAATAAGCACACTTGATCGTGATAAACTATCCTAGGAGACTATATAATCTTTTGTAGCTGATAGTCGAGATTTTTTTAAAAACTTATTTTGTGCCTTTTCTATTCTATTAATGTGGACATTATAACCAGGATTCCACACGACACATCCATATTCAAGGAGGCTACGAACAAATGAAAAATATAAATTTTGAAATGGTGGAGAGACCCTTAAAATAAGACCAAGATTCTCAAAAGATTTGGCTACTAGAATATGTTTGTACTTTTTCATAATGTAATTTGGAGTCAAGCATCACTGTCACTGTAACTGTGTATCGTTAAATAGATCTATGGGGGTCTTAATATTACCACTATCCGTACGGTATAAATACTCTGTCCGTACGTAGGTAAATCCAAGGTCCTGATCTACCTAACGATTTCTATCCCTCCTTAGGGTCAGAGGAGGGTGTTGAAATAGGATTTACGTTTTTACCTTGTATTGTTACACAATAAAATGTCTGTTTTAATTCTACTAGATAGGTACTAGTTATACAATTAGAGAACTGATCACCGGTTAACTTGAGCGCGGACGGGAGGCAACTGCCGGCTCTGTATGTGAAACGGGCGAGCTTAGCCTTGCTACAAAAAGTGCTGACATTACTGTGTCCCTACAGATCTTTCAAAACTACTCAGCATTTGCTAAAATCATTTTGCCGATAAATAATTAATTTACAAAATTATTACGTTTTCATATATGATTTTTGTTACAGTTACAAATGCCCACCTTCTATCAGCTAAACCGTGGTTTCAAGAAATCAGGAAATTATTGGAAGCAGTGGCCATATAATTGAATTATCACGGCCAAGTAGGTTTTTTTTATTCACAGTTGGAAAGCCCTTGGCATTATCATCATCGGTTTTCTTAGTTTAGGGGTAATAGTCGTTCAACTTAAGATGACTGTGCAGTTAGATCTGTAAAAAGTTCACAAATTCTCCATACAAAATGTTCTGTACATCTTCTTCTTCTTCCTTGCACATTCCCACTTTAGGTGGGGTCGGCTCTCCTAATCTTGCGGCGTAAAGACATTCTGTAGGATTGTCAGGTCGGGTAAGTTTTGTTTTTTGATTAATCTGGACATGCTGGTCCACCAGGTAGAATGAGGTCGTCCTCTACCTCTTTTTTTCGCTTAGCGCTTTTTTAATCACGTGCTTTTTTAATCCCTTCGCATCACATGGCCATACCACCTCAAGCGACTTTCTGTAAGTTCTTCGGGTATAGGGACTACTTTGAAACTGCCTCGGATATAGTCATTCCTAACTTTATCAAGCCTGGTAACCCCTGGTTCTGTACATACAGCGAAATAACGTTTTTAAATAAACATTTATTTTATAAAAAGACTACGGAACCATACTTGGCGCGTTTTCTGACACGCAGATGGCCGATTCTTTTTTTAGGGTGGGATAAAGTTAAATAATTAGAACCTCAACACAAAAATAAATAACTAGGCCGTAAATAAATAAAATAATCATTCCCATACAAGTAACTAGTATCTTATCTGTGCCCATTTAAGACGAAAAACTCGTGGTCCGATGCCAAAAAAAGGACCAAGTACCTAGATCTGGCGCACGAGGTTACTGATATGTGGCGAGTGGAATCCACCGAAATCATCCCCGGAGTCCTATCCATGAACGGGCTAATTTCACCTTGAACCTCACCTAAGGCGGCTAGAACTCCAAGGCAGACCAATAATTGCAGCAATGCAGAAAGCAGTCCTCCTCGATAATGCCCGGATAGTCCGACGCTTTCTCTTCCCGTCGCACTGAACTCCAGCCGACTGTGCTTCCGCTGGAGGTGCTCCTGCCACTTCGCCTCGTGCCAAGTAATAATAAAACGACCGTGCCAAGCTCTACTGGGACCGACCCATCATCAAGGACAGGACTATTCCTTCGAATAAGCCTGATATCGTTTTGAGGGATCAAGTATCAAATCCAAAATTTTATAAGAAAAATATAAATAGCAAAATTTAAAAAATACTAATGTCCTGCATAAAGACACATTTACTCTACGTTTATCCCAAAATGTTTTAAAAAATTAATGTCCACCCGTTCAATTATAAATGTACGGGTTTGGATGGATGGACGTTTGATAATCAATCACAAAAGAACTGCTAAACGGATCTGGACGAAATTTGGTAGGCAGACAGATTAGGGCATGAATACCTAATTACCTTATTCCCCCGGCTCCATCCACCGTCGGTCAACGAGACGCAGGGAAAGGTTGCACCCCTTTGTTGTTGATGTTCCACCTTTTCGCACGAATTGTTACGCTTCTCCATTTATTATGCGTACAGCGCAGGAGTGGAACTCCTTGCCTGCGTCAGTGTTTCCCGATTCTTATAATTTGGGGATCTTCAAGGCAAGAGTGAATAGGCATTATTTGAGTTTGCGTGTACCATCCTCGACTGCATCATCACTTAACATCAGGTGAGTTGCAGTCAAACGCACTCAAATTTTTAATAAATAATAAAAAAAAATATAGGCTACTTTTAATCCCGCTTTCTTAAGTGGTTCCCGTGGGGTGTGGCTATTAACTCTCTCTTTTTTGTTTATTTCTGTCTCGTCGCAACGAAGCGAAGGATTTACATGCTATTTTGTACAGAGATAGTTGTGGGGTTGGAAAGTAACACAGACTACTAATTAGCATAGCCTAACATAGTTCCCGAAGGATCTAGAAAAAACGTGTGGCACTCGGGGACTGCCGCGGTAAAGCTATCATAGCATAGCATTTTTTATCAACTTATGCAATTATAATTATTTATTTATTTTTTATTTATGCAGTATTTACCAGTACCATAATAGTCCTTGGGGGGCGGGATGTTAATGTAATAAATTAACACTAAGAAAGTTACAAAGGTGAAATTGACTAAGTCCTTTTAGTACCGAAAATGGCTAATAGATGGCACTGTAAGTTTTTTAGAACTCGACTGAGCGTGGGGTGTTAGGTTTTATTTTCGTTACAGGAATTTCTTGATTCGGTCGCCGCGATAAAAGCTAAGCTGTAAGATTCCATGTTCAACCGTTCGTGTGATGAACAGGTTTTTGGGTCTGTGTCCGGGTGTTTAATATCTTTATTGTGTGTGTATATATGTCATCATCATATCAGCTGAAGGACGTCCACTGCTGGCTTAAAAAAACGATCTCCAACGCTGCTCGTGCACTGCGCACCCTCGGAGACAGTCATAGAAACCATGTTCACGCGAGCGAAGCCCCGGCAAAAGCTATTTTTTTTAATATAAAGCCGACTGTTTGTATTACCAAGTGCTACTATAAAACACATTTCTATTATACACCATCAAAACTTTGCCCATTTCCTTTTTGCTGTTGGAACACGTGTTATGAAAAGTTTCGATGGGAAATGCGAACAAAAAGTTGATTATATAATTAAGATGTGATAGTTTTGAACTCGCGAGAAACACTCGCAGCAGCGGGTGCTGCCAGCAAGTTTCCAGTTGGAATTACAGTACGGTAGGTAGATATACTAACATAATAAACAAGCTAACAATAGACGACAAACACTTTTGTTATCTCGTTACGACTCCAGCGACACAGTTGTGGTCTAATTACTTGTTCATATTATTATGAGACTTACTTTCAAGTCTGAGTGTTCAAGTTAAATTAGTTAAGTAGGTAGGAATGTTCCAACTTGTCCCGTAATTGGAATGTCTTAGCCGTCTTACCAGAGTATATATATTAGTACTAACATAAAGTATGGACACTCCCTGCCGCTCTCTAGATTGCGACCTCACCCCCTCGTTTCCAAGGTTGATACAGATAGGTTACAGTTTGGCTGTCGAACGTATGGGTTTTCGCCGGCATTTTGTTTGTTCCGTCATTCCTTTTTTGAAATGTCATTTTTGGCCCGTTGTATGAAGTGTCCAGGGTGTGGTTGTGGTATAATTACTTGTTCATAATACAATGAGACTTACTTTCAAGTCTGAGTATTCAAGTTAAATTAGTTTAGTAGGTAGGAATGTTCCAACTTGTCCCGTAATTGGAATGTCTTAGCCGTCTTACTTTGCGTAAATTAAGGAGAAATGAGTATACCATTCCATGTTCAACCGTTCGTGTGATGAACAGGTTTTTGACATAGGCCTCCCCCATAAGGATTTCCACGATGACCCGGCCGTCATCTTTATTGCGTCATAGCCTCCCCCCCCCCCTCCACGCCCATACCGCACCACAAGTCACTACCGCACTTTTTATGCTTAGGAAAACAACCGTATTTACACGTTTTGGATTAACTATTGAAGTTTTAGTAGGTATCCCTATTTTTTACTAGTAATAAATATAGCCTATGTTACTTAGTGCTAAAGTAGCATTAATAAGAAAAAAACAACATCATTAGGTAAAATAATTTTTGAAATTGGTCCAGTACTTTTTTAAATAACTTACAAACATACAAAATACATACAAATCTTTCCTCTTCATAATATTAGTGTAGACGTAGGTTAGTTTTTTTTAAATTCACAATCGGTAAGCCTTTGGCAACATCTCACCTGATGATAAGTGACGATGATGCCGAAGATGGAAGCGGGCTTACCAAGATTCCCTAACGCAATGGAGAACTGGCTATCTTATCTTCAAGCCAGAACACATCAATGTTGTTAACACTGATGTTTGAACGGCAAGACTTAGATAAGATGGCAGTAGCTAGACAGGCGGGCTTAGAAAATGCCCTGACACCAACCAAACCAAGTCTTACAAATTGACCCCACCGGGCATCGAACCCGAGACCTCCTGGTGTGATACGAATGGAATTACACCACGGAGGCGGTTGAGTGGATTATAGTAGGATTAACAGGAAAGACAGTTGTTTAAGTATCTACAACTTACTAATTTCACTGGCTAAGTTAAATTTATTAACAAACTATAGGTGCGTGGGTTTTTCGTTATATGCAAACCTTGTCCTGACAATATCGAACACAAAAAAAAAATCTAATCGGTCTAGCCATTTTCGAGATTTTGCGAAACTAACGATTTTTATATACAGGGTATTTATATACAGATCAGCCAGCCAAACGGCTAATTTTGTATGGGTAGTCTAAACAATTTTTCAAGAATTCCTTCGAGAAAGTTGTTCAGTATGATGAGTAGAAACCCCATTTTATGTTTCCGGGAATGGTCTTTTTACACTCTGTATAGAAAGCAAGAGCGTCGGTGGCATAACGGCTAGGGCTGCCGCCTCCTGTCAGGGAGGTCGTGGTTCGAGTCCTGCCACGTACCAATGTGATTTCCAATTAAGATTTCATATGTACATTTGGCTTGGTTTGGTTGTGAAGCGTCGGTGGCGCAACCGGTAACGACTTGGTCCTCCTAACCAGAGGTGACGGGTTTAAATCCGGACGGCCAATGTACGAAAGAGTTTTTCGAAACTTACGTAGTCATTGATTGCTTTAACGGTGAAGGAAAACAACGTGAGGAAACCTGCACACACCTGCGAAGAAACTCGAAGGGTGTGTGTGAAGTCGACCAACCCGCACTGGGCCCGCGTGGTCGACTAATGCCTGATCGCCCTAATTCAGGGTAGGCTCGAGCCCCTCGGTGGGGACGTATATGAGCTGATATGATGATGTACATTTGTCCGACGCTCTTACGGTGAAGGAAAACATCGTGAGGAAACCTGCACACGCCTGCAAAGAAACTCGCAGGTTGTGTGTGAAGTCGACCAACCCGCACTGGGCCCGCGTGGTCGACTAAGGCCCGATCGCCCGAATTTAGGGTAGGCTCGAGCCCCTCGGTGGGGACGTATATGAGCTGATATGATGATGATGATAGAAAGCAAGATAGATGCAGCACACTAACTGCAAGTATTGGTAAGAAACCTACTTAATTAATTAAAAAACCTCAAGCTACAGAACCGTTTGCTTCTGTACACAATGATTAGATTCGCATTAGTGCTACAGATGAGCGAATAATAGATTTCGTTACGGTCACTTAAGGCGGTAATATTACAGATTTTCGTTATTTTGACGTCAATTACTCCTAAAAGATAGAAAACCCAAGGTTGAAAAAAACCCTCATTGTTGATGATGTTTCTCAAAGTCAAAAGCTATTAGAAACACGACTGAGCAGTTTTGGCTTGATAGAAAAAAATCCCAAAGATAGGTCTACACCGTTACTTTCAACTCTAGTTATGAGTAATATTTTAAAGTATTAATTTAAAAAAAAAATACAACAATACTTGTTATGATAATACAAAGTGAGTAATGTTATTATTTTTTATACTTTCATTGTAGTTTTTGATTGAAATGAAAAACCATTGAAAAAGTGAAAAAGTATTAGTTATTTTATTTACTCTTTCAGCATCATCATCATCATATCAGCCAAAAATCGTCCACTGCTAGACAAAGGCCTCCCCCAAGGATTTCCACGACGATCGGTCCTGCGCTGCTCTTTACACGTAAAGAAAAAGAAAGAGACAACTGTTCCAATAAATACCTCGCCTTAAAATGAAAGGGTTAAATAATCAGAGTACAGCGGAGCCCCTGTTAAAGTGAGCTGTGTCGGAGATGTTGTAAAACTTGCCCAGCCGATGGTCGAGTAAGCTCGAAACGAAATTGCCAATCCTCTATCACAATGGACCGTAAAATGGTTTTCCGTTTTTGCCCGGCCAAGCGGAGCGGTCGGTGCTCGATGCTCGTTGATTCGCCGGACACGTCGCGCGTCGGGGTATCGCAGGCGCCGGAATTTGCGAGAATAACTCTTTTACGCGCCTTTTCCGTGATGGCCCTACATACACACAGGGGGCCCGCAGCCCTCGGGGGTTACAAACTCACTAACTTTCACAAAACTGGCTTACTATAGGAGATTGAGTCTTGTCCATGCTAATCCTAACTACGTTTTCCTTTTTAGGGTTCCGTACAACTAATGTGTGACCAACGGTACCCTATTACCAAAGTATATATATTAGTACTAACATACAGTATGGACACTCCCTGCCGCTCTCTAGATTCCGACCTCACCCCCTCGTCACCCAGATTGATACAGATTGGTTAGGTACAGTTTGGTTGTCGAACGTATAGGATTTCGCCGCCATTTTGTTTCTTCCGTTTTCCTTTTTTGAAATGTTATTTCTGGTCCGTTGTATGAAGTGACCAGGGTGCTATTACTAAGCCTCGGCTGTCTGTCTGTCCGTCTGTCAGCGGGCTGTATTTCATGAACTGTAATAGGTACACACACAGTTAACATTTTTACAGAATGTGTAGTTCTGTTGCCGCAATGCCATAAAATACTAAAAAATATAAAAATGAGGGAGGGGGGAGACTCCATACAAAAACTAGCTTTTTTTAGTTCTTTTTAAGAATTTTTGATTTAGCTTTATCGTAAAAACAGTAATACAAAAAAAATGAGATTTTTTACAGAATGTGTATTTCTGTTGCTGCTATGCCATTAAATACTAAAAATTATAAAAAGTGAAAAAATAAGGGGGGGGGGGTCTCCATATAAAAAACCAAAAAACCGGATTTTTATAGTTCTTTAGAAATATTTTTGATTTAGCTCTATCGTAAAAACATACAAGCATATAAAAAAACATATAAAAATACAAGCTTGAAACTTGTAGTGATAATAGTACTAATATGATAGAAATATATACTGAAGGAAAACAACAAATAATAAAAAACGGCCAATTAGTGTGAGTCGTACTCGCGCTAAGGAGTCCCAACTGAATGACAAAAAAAGTATTTTTTGTCGCTCGCGTTTAAGTCTTTTGTTTGTAATGTGAATAAATATCATTGTCCTAATGCTATTGTAGTTGTGTGAAGATGTGTGCTGGTACGGAACCCTCGGAGTGCTGGTCCGACTCGCGCTTGGTGGGGTTTTTTTGTTAGGTGTAATTCATAGACTTCGATCAGTAAAATGTTGTTTTTTGTGTTTATACTATAGGGCATCACTATCGTATTTCCCACACTGTTTATTTCCATCTCATACATTTAAAAGATCTGTAAACAAGTAGGTTGGTACTGGAGGTCCACTCTATCAAAAACATGAAAATGTTGTAACGGAGTTAGGTACCTATCACCTTCCTCAGAACTTATTGGTAGACAGTGTTTCTTCCATCAACACTACTAATCATGTTTAATAGTAATAAAATGATTAACAGCCTAAGAATAGACGTGGAAGTTTTAATTAATATTTTTATCTTAGCATAGAGTGGTGCATGCTCGCTTAAATGTTTGTGTGGATGGTGGCGCATCTGGAGCCGGGTCGTTCCTTTCCCTCTGATATGGTTGATGGGAGCGATGGCTGACTCTCGCGTTATACTCGTGACCGGGTGCTGTCCGTATGAACAGGCCTACTCTAGTCAAAGGTATCATGACATTCAATGAATTTTATGTATAACTTTTCTAGTCATATTGTTTTCATGTGCTAATGACATAGTCTGGTTTATTTCAAGGATTGCATTTTGACATTATTAACTATAGATTGTTTATTTCTTGATTTTTCACAAACGAAATTATGTCATTATTATTTTATGACTATCAGAAAGAGTGTAATTTGCACCTATTTTAAATAAATATTATGAATAAATATCTTGAATCTTGAAAAATTTTTGGTTTTGCTTCAAGATCCATCAGATACCTACATCACATGCTGAAAATTTAGAAACAAAGTAATTCCTGAGCTACGGCACAATTTTATGTATCTTCCCCCTTTTTTACACTTAAGCATAGAAATGTTTAAGAAGTTATTGTTATTTTTTGTTTTCTTTTTGTGTATCACTATATATTGTAATGTAGCTTTGAATATAATTATGTTTCATCTATCTAACAATAAACAGGATCAAGACGGAAGACGTGAAGAAGAAGATAGAAGACTCGGTGGACCAACGACCTAGTGAAGGTCGCAGGAAGCCTCTGGATGCGGGTAGCGCTGGACCGGTCGTCGTGGAAATCCGTGGCTATATACCGGCTGTATTGGTATGCGTAAATGCATTTTCCCCCTTCCTTCCTCCGCAGTCCGAGGAAAAAAAATAAAAATAAATGGAAATCCTTGGGGGAAGCCTTTGTCAATCAGTGGACTCCCTTTGGCTGATATGATGATGAAACAATATAAACGAAACGAAGTCAGCTCGCGGCGCCCCCGTAGTTTGCTAGCGGTTCCGCCTTGGCGCACTGAGGCCAATCGCAACTCACCCTTAATACGTGTCTTGGTACTCCTCAATAACTATACAATATCCAAGAACACTCAGTTTGATATTTTTAGTGATTCATGGCGAAGTATATCTGGTGCTTGCCTAAGTTTATGTGAGAGCATTGACAATAAGCCAACAACCTGTATCTCTTAGTTAAGTTTTGTTATAAACATACAATAGCGTTAAATTTAATCTTAAGTTAGAATAAAGTGCTTTGGAAGTTTTCTGTAAGCTGTATTTTTCTTGAATAAATAAATAAATAAATATATAAATAAAAAATTGTGTATTAGGACCTTTATGTAGCTAACTACTTTTACTACGTTAATGTTTCACTGGACGATATAAAGTATATATATTTCTTTGTATAATTTCACTTAAAACTACTAAACCGATTTTGCTAAAATTTTGCATAGGATACTTTTTATCGCAAAAAATCCACTACACTCTCTCGTAGACAGCAGGGTCATAGAAAGCTATATTAATTTGGACGAAGCTGAGTGCAAAATCAATGAGAATAAATAATTATCTATTTTTAATAGTTTTTTTTGCCGCGAGTTCCTTTAAGTCCTTTAATAAAGAAAAGTATTGATGTGCACGAAGCCGCGGGCAAAAGCTATAAAAATAAATATTTTTTTTAGTAGCTTTTTTTGCAGCGAGTTCCTTTAAGTCCTTTTAATTAAAAGGACTTAAAGGAACTCGCGGCCCCGAGCTTGCCGTTTGTCTGTTATCATTAGCGGCGCGACTCCTATAAAGTCGGTTTTCAACCTGTATTTATTTTATTTTATGTATTTTGGACCTTTTAGTTTTGATCGTATTATTGCTCTCAAGAGAAGTCGTCAAATAACAAGAGACATAAAGAAGTAGATACTAAATTCTATTTGAATGTTATACCCAAAATATTGGAACCCATACTGTCTAAACTTTAATAACCCTATGGTTTAAGATACGAACCCATTGGTCTAGATTAAAGCTTTAAGATCACCCAATCCGAGCAGGTTAATACGTGTTTAAATAATATCGAACTTAAGTTTATTCATTTAAGTTCAAATCAATAAAGGCTTCAACGCGGCTTTTACGTTGAAACCGAAAGAACAATTCTCGATTTTTACATGTTTTTATTACTTTTCTTCACTTTCAAATAAGTTTAAAAAAATGTTTTAAATTAAAATAAAAGGTCTTAAAGTCGCCGATTTTTGTATGTTGGTTTCATTCAACATTAACTATTTGTTTTCGATAAATTTTGTAATCAATGCCAAAAACAGTCTACAGTATATTTTTTTACATAAAAAGTGGTATTATTTTCAAACTTGTATTCAATTAAATCAATTTTTTATTAATTTAAGTATATTTTATATTTTTTCCATAGTGATAGCTTTACACAGTCTTTCAATAATTATAATTTGAATATTGTCATTTTACCTATCTTAAGGCCTTAATCTGATGTTGTTATATTTTAAGAGTGTAGAATTTATAATAACCTATCAATCAATCATATCAGCTCAATATATACGTCCCCACCGATGGGCTCGAGCCTACCCTGAATTAGGGCGATCGGGCCTTAGTCGACCACACGGGCCCAGTACGGGTTGGTCAACTTCACACACAACCTTCGAGTTAAGCTATCACGCTTTACGCAATCTTTCAATAATTTGATTTGAATATTGTAATTTGACCTATCTTAAGGCCTTAAACTCACAGCTCAATAAAATTCTTTCGCCACTTAGAGTAGATTTCTTTCAAAAAAGTTTCATTCCAATACTTCTACAGTTTTCTAAGACATCGTTGAATATAACTTACAGAATATAACTTCACACTTTTTTTAAATCGCTAAATTACAGGGCAATGACGGGCATGACCGGTCATTACGGAAAATGAAACTTATTCATCACTAGCTGTTTCCCGCGGTTTCACCCGCGTGGACAACGTTTCTATGACTTTTCGAGGGTGCGCAGTGCGCGAGCCGCAAGCGGCTCGCGAGCGTGGTAAAAAGTAGCCTATGTCTGAATCCAGGTCCTAATCTGTCTACCTACCAAATTTCAGCCAAATCCGTTCAGTAGTTTTTGCGGGAAAGCGTAACAGACAGACAGAGTTACTTTCACATTTATAATATTAGTAGGGATAACAGCTCATATACTTCCCCAACGACGGGCTCGAGCCTACTCTGAATTAGGGTGATCAGGCCTAAGTCGAGCACGCGGGCCCAGTGCTGGTTGGTCGACTTCACACACAACCTGCAAGTTTCTTCGCAGGCGTGTGCAGGTTTCCTCACGATGTTTTCCTTCACCGTAAGAGCGTCGGATAAACGTACATATAAAATCTAAATTCACCGATAAATCGAAATTCGAAAACACATTGGTACGTGGCAGGATTCAAACTACAACCTCCCGTACAGGAGGTAACAGCCCTAACCGTTACGCCACCGAAGCTCTTTGCGCCACCCATGCTCTAAACTGAACTGAAACTTATTACCACCACCAAATAATAAATTTACATTGGGTAAAAATGCATCCTATGTCACACACGGGATCAAGAGAAATCTAACGACACCTCGAACTTCAAAATCCATCAAGCCGTTTAGGCTAAAAAGAGTGTCATAGAAATAAATAAACTCTTTTTTGGCTAGTTGAATAAAAATTTATCCTATGTCACTCACAGGATCAAGAAAAATCTAACGACACCTCGAACTCCAAAATCCATCAAGCCGTTTAGGCTACAGGGAGTGTCATAGATATAAATAAACTCTTTTTTTGGCTAGTTGAATAAAAATATATCCTATGTCACTCACAGGATCAAGAGAAATCTAACGACACCTCGAACTTCAAAATCCATCAAGCCGTTTAGGCTACAGGGAGTGTCATTGATATAAATAAACTCTTTTTTTGGCTAGTTGAGTAAAAATATATCATATGTCACTCATAGGATCAAGAGAATAATGACACCTCGAACTTCAAAATCCATCAAGCCGTTTAGGCTACATAGAGTGTCATAGAAATAAACTCTTTTTTTTTGGCTAGTTGAGTAAAAATATATCGTATGTCACTCACAGGATCAAGAAAAATCTAACGACACCTCGAACTTCAAAATCCATCAAGCCGTTTAGGCTACAGAGAGTGTCATAGATATAAATAAACTCTTTTTTTGGCTAGTTGAGTAAACATATATCATATGTCACTCATAGGATCAAGAGAATAATGACACCTCGAACTTCAAAATCCATCAAGCCGTTTAGGCTACATAGAGTGTCATAGAAATAAACTCTTTTTTTTGACTAGTTGAGTAAAAATATATTGTATGTCACTCACAGGATCAAGAAAAATCGAACGACACCTCGAACTTCAAAATCCATCAAGCCGTTTAGGCTACAGGGAGTGTCATAGATATTAATAAACTCTTTTTTTGGCTAGTTGAGTAAAAATTTATCCTATGTCACTCATAGGATTAAGAGAATAATGAAACTTCAAAATCCATCAAGCCGTTTAGGCTACAGAGAGTGGTCATAGAAATAAATAAACTCTTTTTTGGCTAGTTGAGTAAAAATGTATCCTATGTCACTCACAGGATCAAGAGAAATCTAACGACACCTCTAACTCCAAAATCCATCAAGCCGTTTAGGCTACAGGGAGTGTCATAGATATAAATAAACTCTTTTTTTGGCTAGTTGAGTAAAAATATATCATATGTCACTCATAGGATCAAGAGAATAATGACACCTCGAACTTCAAAATCCATCAAGCCGTTTAGGCTACATAGAGTGTCATAGAAATAAACTCTTTTTTTTGACTAGTTGAGTAAAAATATATTGTATGTCACTCACAGGATCAAGAAAAATCGAACGACACCTCGAACTTCAAAATCCATCAAGCCGTTTAGGCTACAGGGAGTGTCATAGATATTAATAAACTCTTTTTTTGGCTAGTTGAGTAAAAATTTATCCTATGTCACTCATAGGATTAAGAGAATAATGAAACTTCAAAATCCATCAAGCCGTTTAGGCTACAGAGAGTGGTCATAGAAATAAATAAACTCTTTTTTGGCTAGTTGAGTAAAAATGTATCCTATGTCACTCACAGGATCAAGAGAAATCTAACGACACCTCTAACTCCAAAATCCATCAAGCCGTTTAGGCTACAGGGAGTGTCATAGATATAAATAAACTCTTTTTTTGGCTAGTTGAGTAAAAATGTATCCTATGTCACTCATAGGATCAAGAGAAATCTAACGACACCTCGAACTCCAAAATCCATCAAGCCGTTTAGGCTACAGGGAGTGTCATAGATATAAATAAACTCTTTTTTGGCTAGTTGAGTAAAAATGTATCCTATGTCACTCACAGGATCAAGAGAAATCTAACGACACCTCTAACTCCAAAATCCATCAAGCCGTTTAGGCTACAGGGAGTGTCATAGATATAAATAAACTCTTTTTTGGCTAGTTGAGTAAAAATGTATCCTATGTCACTCACAGGATCAAGAGAAATCTAACGACACCTCTAACTCCAAAATCCATCAAGCCGTTTAGGCTACAGGGAGTGTCATAGATATAAATAAACTCTTTTTTGGCTAGTTGAGTAAAAATGTATCCTATGTCACTCACAGGATCAAGAGAAATCTAACGACACCTCGAACTCCAAAATCCATCAAGCCGTTTAGGCTACAGGGAGTGTCATAGATATAAATAAACTCTTTTTTTGGCTAGTTGAGTAAAAATGTATCCTATGTCACTCATAGGATCAAGAGAAATCTAACGACACCTCGCACTCCAAAATCCATCAAGCCGTTTAGGCTACAGGGAGTGTCATAGATATAAATAAACTCTTTTTTGGCTAGTTGAGTAAAAATGTATCCTATGTCACTCACAGGATCAAGAGAAATCTAACGACACCTCGCACTCCAAAATCCATCAAACCGTTTAGGCTACATGGCGCGCAAAGAAATAAATAAACATACATACATACAAACTCTCGAAAAACATAACCCTCCTTTTGCCCAGTCCGGTAAAAAGAGAGTTTCTTCTCGAGATATTGTTTTTGAGGCGAGTAAATGAGATTTACAAAATGCATTTGATAAAGCTTTGCCCGCGTGGACATCGTTTTTATCACCGGTGAGTGAGCACTTCCCTCCCCGCAAACAATAGGGGATCGGACTGCATCAAAAAAAAATTCTGAAATATGATTTCCTAAATTGCTCTCCTCTTGAAGTTTCAAAAAACCTTACTTGTTTTGTTTTTCCATCACGTCTTCAATTTTTAATTTATGAAAGTTACAAAATAACTCTCGAAAGTCAATGACGCTAAAAATCTATGACGTAACATTTCAAACATTTTTAGAACAAAATTTCGTTTTTGACAGATCTTAAAAAGTAACTCAAATGACTAGCAGTCCGATCCCCAATTCTATACGAAAAATCACTTCATCCGTTGCACCGTTGCGACGCCGACGTGCGCGAGCGTGGAAATGATTTTTCCCCAGATCCCTCGAGAACTGTGTCAGGAATCAGGATATGCTAATAAGTAAATTATGTCATTTCCCATCTCCTCAACCATTTCTGTGTAAAAAATTACAACAATCCAATGTTCCGTTGCGATGTTAAAGAAATTAACTAAACAAAGAGTATTTTCAGTTCCCTCGGGAACTGCATCGGGCTATGCTATTTTCACCGGATAAAAAGTTGCCTATGTATTGACACAGGCTACCTGCATACTAAATTTTATCAAGATTGGTTAAGGTGTTGAAGCGTGAAAAGGTAACAAACAAACAAACAAGCAAACACATTTTCACATTTATAATATAACTACCTGTTTTCCGCGGCTTCACCCGCGTGCCAACGTTTCTATGACTCTCCGAGGGTGCGCAGTGCGCGAGGCGCAAGCGGCTCGCGAGCGTAAAGAAATATAGACTATGTGTTAATCCAGGTCCTAATCTGTCTACCTATCAAATTTCAGCCAGATCTGTTCAGTAGTTTTTGCGTGAAAGAGTAAAAAAATATACATCCATACATTCTTATAAACTTTCGCATTTTTAATAAGAGTATAAGTAGGATAGGATAGTAAAGGATGAAAGGATCAACTTTAAAATCAAAACACTAAAAACCATCTAAGATATTTAAACTATAAAGGAACCAAGAAATGCATTCGAGCTGAAAGAAATGGTAAGCTGAAAATAGAAGATATGTTTAAACAGCACTTGGGGGCGTGATGCGGTGTGGGGGGGCGGGAAGGGGGGGGGGGCGAGTTGCGACACAAGTGTATAAGCTAGTAGAAAGCTCTGCCGCTGACAGTTACAGGCAATATCTTAGCTGAGCCAGACCAATATCTGTTGTGCCGGGAAATAATGCGACCAAAACGAGCGAAAAATAATGCACTCGCCACTCGGTGACTCGCTACCTACGCCGCATAAATGTTGTTTCAACTTTAAATATCGGGGATCGGACTGCATCAAAAGTAAAATCTGAAATATAATTTCCTAAATTGCTCTCCCCTTGAAGTCTCAAAAAACCTTACTTGTTTTGTTATTCCATCACGTCTTCAATTTTTAATTGATCAAATTCACAAAATAAGTTCGTCAATGACGCTTAAAATCTATGACGTCACTTGTAGGTATTTCAAACATTTTTAGAACAAAATTTCGTTTTTGACTGATCATAAAAAGTAACTCAAATGACAAGCAGTCCGATCCCCTCTTGCACGTGTGGTTCCGTTCAACCAAAGGGTGACCAACGGAACCCTTTTTCATGAACCTTACTATAATGGTAATAGTACATTCTGATACAAGGGTGGGAAGTAGGTTATTGTAAACGAGCTGTCGCGATTGTATCGAGGCTCGCCTTCGGCTCGGGCTTGTTAACGTCACGAGTTTGCAATAACCTACACACCCGTGTATCAAACGACGTTTTTCAATACAGTTGTGGAAAATAGTAAAAACAAATCAAAGAATTAAATATTTTTATTTCAAAATAACATACGTACATAGGTAAATTAGGTAATTCGAAAATGGCGCGTTTTTGCAACTGGACATTTTTTTTACAGCGAAACTAGGCAACACGCTGACACGCGTATACAGCCTATTCGATTTTAGACAAATGTTGAAGTGAAAATAATTAAATTAAAATAAGTAATTATTATAATAAACAACCAATAAAAAGAATTTTAAGAATTCAATGCTTCAATAATTCAATGAGTCATTCATTTTCCCTCGTATAAAATCTATCCGATTTTATTCTATGTATGAAAACTCCTTGCTACTAAACTTTTTAAATTGACTTATAAATTTAAAACTAAACGCAAAAGTAATGATCGAGCTCGTAAAAGAAAGTCACGACCGCGTACATAAAAATAAGATGCCTATGCAAAAGATTTAATTTTCGAATCATAATTTATAGCCTCTGAAATTGCGCCATGATTAACAACTGTATGGAAAATTATAATTTCAACTTTATACTTATGTATAAATAGTTCTTCAGTGTATTTCTATTACGGCTATAACAAATAACAGACAAATAATAAATAAAGGGGGCCCCCATACACGAAACGTGATTTTTGTTTATTCTATCTGCTTGACAGTTTGTTCATAACCCGTAATAGGGAGATAGTTAAAATTTTCACAAATAAAAGTATTTATTTCAATTGTTGCCTCAAACTAAAAAAAAATAATACAAATAAAAATTAAAGGAGGGCCCCATACAATAAACGTGATTATTTTTTTATTTTACGATGTTATGGTCGGTAGGTACCCTTCATATGCGAGTCCAACTCGCACTTGGCCGGTTTTTTATGTTTTTTTTGCGTTGTATTATTTTATAATATATTTTCTTCTTGTATTTATAGTACGTACCTACATCATTCCCCATTGCGTTGGGGAATCTTGTTAAGCCCGCTTCCATCTTCGGCAACATCATCATTTACCACCAGGTGAGATGTTGTCAAGGGTTTACCAATTGAGAATAAAAAAAAAAAAAAACATCCATGAGCGACGGAGGCTCAACCGGTAACGACTCGGTCCTTCTAACCAGAGGACCCGAGTTCAAATTGAGTTTTTTGAAACTTACGTACATAATACTTACCGATTGCTATAACGGTGCACGACAACATCGTGAGGAAACCTGCACATCTGATTCCAGATGTATATGAATGTCGCGTTGCACACGTCCGTAGGTGTAAATCTAAATGCCCCACACGTGACCGCTGGTGATGCTAAGTGCAACACCAGGCAACCGCCGTTCTATCACTTGGATAGCACGGTTAATTGTGACACATCATATCAGCCGAAGGACGTCCACTGTTGGACATAAGGATTTCCACGACATTTACCAGGTCATTGGTCCACCTAGTGGGAGGCCTGCCTACGCTACGTTTTCCGGTGCGTGGTCGCCGTACCACATGATAAGAAAAGGAGACCTACATCCATAAAAAAACCCAATACCTATTAACGCATTATGACAAACGATAATTATAAAATGATACGGTACGAATCTCGCAATCACATTCGTTTGATATGCAAATTATACTTTATTAGTATTATGTATACGTAAGTATTTAATTTATTCATAAATGTACATACGTTATTTTACATACAAATACAATTGTTCAGTTGGACATGATGCAATTGCGATAATGAAGTTACGCGATTTGATAAATGGGTTGTTCCTGTGTATCTATATCTCTAGGGATTTATAGGGGGAACTTTTTGTATGATGACTGTCATAGTGACTGACTATATTATCATCATCATAATTTAAGACCCGTGCTCTTGTCGGTGTAGCTCTTTCCAGGTCTCTCTCTCCCACACTATCTCCTTCGTTTCTCTATACGTTTCCACCTTAACTTTCTTCTTAACTTTGTCTATATTATACATGGTGAAAGAAAATTGGTGTAGGACCCGTTAACTGGAGCTTGTACTCATCATACTGAACAACTTTCCCCAAGGAACCCATAGTCAATACGCAAAAAAAATATTCGACGCTCCATACAAAAATGCACAAAATTGGTCAATATTTTTTTGCGATTCCAGCAAACTTGTAAAACAAAAGTTGTTCAGTTTGATAAGTAGAAGCCCCAGCTAACGGGACTTACAACAATTTTGTTACACCTGTATACTTACCACAGATTTGAATAGAAGGATCCGCCCGTCACCATATTAGACTTAGATTTTCTTGATACAAGCAAAAAGTAGCGCCATCTAACAAAACTCGTACGAACTAGCGTGGGCGAGAGTTGACGTCAGTGCCGCGTTAAAAGAACCTTGGTAGAATTGTCGCTTTAAAATTCGTTTATTTAATTTGTTTACAAGAAAAAATACAATGTAAGGTTACTTTACGATGATACAACATCCCATGTTTCTTTTTAGCCTTTCTTTCATGATTTTTACAGCCTCTCACAACACAATAAGGCATTTTTATATGGAATATCTTTCCACCGCACTGTACAATTTCCCGCAGACGACTGAGTCGCGAGTGTGCGAAACTTTCGATTTTCGCACCAATTCGCTGGGACCATTAGTCGCCCGCGTTGGCCGGGTCCTTACGCCAGTAATATAGTATAAGTCACTGATACTTACCCTTTTTTCTTCAAAATCTTTCGCACACAATTAAACCTTTACAGAAACAAAATTTAACGGGGCCCACAACAAAATTGGTGTAGATCCCGTTAACAGGGACTTCTACTCATCATATTGAACAACTTTTGTTCTACGACTTTGCGGAAATCGCAAAAAAATCAATTTGAACTCTTCATACAAATCGATCAGCTGATCCACCAATTTTGTGCATTTTTGTATGGAGGGTCCAATTTTATTTTTGAGAATTGACTATGTGTTCTTTGGGGGTTCCATAGTTGGGTCCTACCCCCTTTTTAAAATTTAAACGGAAAATATATTAAGACATTTTGAAATACTCGTAAAGCGTCATACCTCAGGTATCATACCTAGGGTACTGATATATTTTAAGTTAAAGATTTTCAAATAATATATTAGGATATTTTGACCTAAAGTTGTACATTACCAAAATATTTTGAAAGATTCGTAAATTGACAAACTTTAATTAAAAATCTATCACTAGGTGTTATTTACCTTTATTAGATCACACTAATATGCGGTAATTAATAATGGAAACCAGTAAAACACGACTTTTTTCTTAGACACAATTATAATTCTCCCCAAGTCAAAGTCACAGATAACATATACAACAGAACTAGCCTCACGGGCAGTGTTGCCAATACAAAATGTAAATTTTATGGCTTGGAGTGCCAGCCAGTCGGTGACATACCCCATCCCTGGCACGTCTATAAGCAACTACGTGCCACAAATTACAACAAACCGACATATCATAAATTGAACACTTTCTAAAGTAGTAAATTATCATATTATACAATATGGAAGTACAATCAGTTTGTTATGTATGAAAACAAATTTTAGTTTTTTATGTAAAACATATCTCAGACAAATTATTTTTATACATATTTTCTTAAGTAGATACTAAACTAAAGTATGACAAGATCAATCAACATTAGCACAAGCCATACTGTTTTCATTTAAAGACATTGTAGATAACAAAAGGAGTACATAATGAATAAAGATATTGCTAAAATAATATAGAACACTTATTTTATTTAAGGTTTAAATGGATTGAAATGAATGAATTTATTCTGTGTAGTGGGCCAATACTATTCGCTACATATTTTTATATTATTTTTAAATATATATTTTTTGTTAAGAAGGTAGTTGTCTACCCCATCCCTGGTATGCAAATGTAATCCAACTTTTGAAACACTAATCAACAATAAGTGAAACTTCAAACATTCTTTAAACATGAAACTTAGGAGCAAAAGGAAAAACTTATTTTTATTTCTATTAGTAAACTAAATCTTAAAGAAAAAATAATTTTACAGCATTGTTAAAGTGCTATACTTACTAAATAGTGTTTTGTTTTAGATAAAAAATCTTGAATTTTTTATTTTGAACCCTATAAATAAAATAACTGATTCAAGTAAAATCTGTCGAGATCCAGCTATCACAACCTTCCCCCCTGTCACGCATCTGGCGTGACATAAATTCTACTAAATAGTTGGTCGAGGCAGACAGAGAGCTACTATCAGCATTTAATTGGTCACTGGGTCGTTCTACTGGGAGAATCACTATCTTATTAACTGGTCTGCGAAACAGTCCACCCATCGTCTTCACGTCAATCACACGCACCTTATTGTCTTTTCCTGGGAAAATCTTGGTTACAATGCCTCTGGGCCAGATGTTTCTAGGCACATTGCTGTCTACAATTAGTACCAAATCTCCTTCCTTTACCTTTTGATCAACCGTTCCTTTCATTTTCTTTTCTATTAGGGAAGGCAAGTATTCTTTAAGCCACCTTGCCCAAAACATGTCTGCTAAGCGTTGAGCTATTTTCCATTGTTTTTTGAGCATCAGGTCTTTGTCATCGAATTTGCCAGGTATGGTTGTGGCTGATGATGTGCCGATTAAAAAATGGTTTGGCGTTAAAGCTTCCATATCTGCAGCATCCAGAGAGACATGTGTCAAGGGACGGCTGTTCACAGTAAGCTCAGCTTCCGCTATGAGGGTGGCTAAAGTTTCTTCACGTGGAGCGCGTTCATTAAGTGTAGCGCTTAAGGCCTTCTTTATTGATTGGACTAGGCGCTCCCACGCGCCGCCCATATGCGCTGCGGTCGCTGGTATAAAATGCCACTTGATGCCTCTGTTTGTCATGTCATTAGCTAAGGCCTCTTTGTCCATATTTGACCATGCTTTCTTTAATTCAGTCTCGGCGCCTCTGAAATTAGTGCCATTATCAGAGTACATGTCACTAGGACTGCCTCTCCTTGCAATCATTCTTCTGATGGCCATGATGACAGCGTCTGATGTGAGGCTGGTGGCAATTTCAATATGAACGGCACGTGTCACCATGCACGTAAATAATGCACCGTATCTCTTTTCATGACGTCGCCCTATGCTGATATCCATGGGCCCAAAATAATCTAGTCCGCAGTGGGTAAAGGGGCGCCGGTGGTGATCTAGTCTACATGGAGGTAGGTTTCCCATAAGCGGTGTTCTAGGCATTGCCTTTTTGATCTTGCATAACTGGCAATTGTAGGCTACAGCTCTTACTGTAGAACGTAGTTTGTTTATGTAAAATCTTTGTTTTATTTCATTAATCACAGTTTCATTACTGGCATGTAGATACTTCTTGTGGTAGTGCTGTATTAGAAGTTTGGTATATGGATGTGAGTTAAGCAATATTATTGGGCGTTTGCAGGTATGTGGGATGCCCTGTACTGCACCTGTTCTTCCATGCACGCGGAGTACACCTTCATCATCCAGGTAAGCTGAGGCTTGGAGTAGCACTGTATTCTTTATTTCTTTGTTCTTTTTCATACAAGACAGATCTTTACTAAAACTTTCTTCTTGTGATCTTTTGATCCACAGGTTTTCAGCGCGTTCCAGGTATTCCAGAGTAAGTGTATTAGCTTTTACTTTTTTACATTTCAGGCCAATAAATAGTAGGACGTAGGCAGTTGCACGGATCAAACGCTTCCACGAAGAAAATCTGGTAACATTAGGTAGGCTATTTTCTTTTACTTTAATGACATTAATTTGTTCTCTTCTCTGTTCACAGGTTGCTTCGGGTTCTACAGTGATACTTTTATTTTCTACAGGCCACTCAATTTCCTTCTTTTTCAAAAAGATAGGACCAGAAAACCAAATACCATCATTTGACCAATCCAATGGATGTTCTCTTGTGGGAATGTCGGCTACATTGCTTTCAGTTGGAACCCAGTGCCACTGTGATACCATTGATAGTTCATCTATAGCTGAAAGTCTATGCCCCACAAAGGGTTTGTAGTTTCTTGGGTCTGAACGGATCCATGCAATAGTAGTACTTGAGTCAGACCAATAAAATTTCTCAGAGATGTCGAGATCATGATTCTTAGTAACTGTGTCTGCTAAACGGGCTCCTAGTAGAGCTGCTTGGAGCTCTAAACGTGGGATCGACGTCGGCTTTACTGGGGCGACTCGAGCTTTCGCTGCGACTAAGACTACTTTTATGTCACCATCTGGGTACTTGAAACGGAAATAACAGGCAGCAGCATAAGCTTTAATGCTCGCATCACAAAAAGTATGGAGCTGAATCCCATCATAATCGATCCTAGTCACATACGGCCTTGGCACAGAACAAGCTTTTACTTGTTGGAGATCTGACATCCAATTTTTCCACTTTTGATATTCCCTGTCTTGCAGCTTGTCATCCCATTCTGTTGTACTGCGCCACACTTCTTGCAATAACATCTTGCCTCTAATGGATAATGGCGACAGCAAACCTATGGGATCAAAAATGCTCATAATGACAGCTAACATCTGCCTCTTAGTAGGTCTTTCCTGAGCAATAGATATTTCTTTAGGGACTCTGTTCATTTCCAAATTAAAACTCAATACATCATCACCTGGAAGCCATCTCATACCTAAAGTTTTTTGTTCACCTCCCGAAAAGGCGACATGCTGGCAACCTGGCGCTCTTCTGTCAAATGGAACGGACTGCAGGGCTTCTGTAGAGTTGCTTGCGAAACCGCACAAGTCAAAGCCTCCTTTAGCATGAATTTCTCTCACATGTGATATTACTTCCTTAGCCTCTTGTGAGCTGTCAAAGGAATCCAGGTAATCATCACAATAATGTTTTCTTCTTATAGCATCGACTGCTCTCGGGTACATGTTGTTGTATTCTTGAGCATTTTTATCTTTAATATATATAGCCGTACATGGAGAGCAGGTGGCTCCGAACAACATGGATGTGAATTTGTATGTCTTTGGAGGAGAAGGATCATTTAGTTCACGCGATACGAATTTTTGAGCATCTTGGTCACTGTTATTTATTTTTATACGCAAGAACATGTCCTTTATATCGGCAGCTATCCCAATTTTCCCTGTTCTGAATTTCCAAAGGACTCCCAGCAACGGTTGTAGAAGGTCAGGACCTGACATTAAGTTGTCATTCAATGAAATGCCTTTTGACCTTGCAGAAGCGTCAAAAACAGGTCTGACTTTGCCGGGTTTATTTGGATTGATTACCGGAAAATGAGGTAAGTACCATGATTTATTATTTTCTTTATTCTCTATTTTATTATCTGTGGGGTCATCACTTAAAGCTGCATAATTGTTGTCTAAAAATCTATTCATTTGAGATGAGTAGCTGCTTGCTAAGATTGGATCACCGTTTAACTTCTTTTCCAAATTATAGAATCTTTTTAATGCCATAGAGTAACTGGAGTCCGGTAGGTTAATACTGTCATTTTTCCAAAGCAATCCAGTCTCCCATGTACAGTTATTTATTTTACGTGTAGTCTTCTCCAAAATGCTGAGAGCTCTTTCTTCTTGTGCATTATTCCTCTGTTTAGGAACTATTCCTACATTGTCGAGATCATAGCTGTCTTTGACTAATTTATACAGCTCCTCGTCAGTTGACCTCGGTGAACATGTACTTATGTGGGCCACTAAAGCAGAAGTGTTAGTCTTTGCACCATGAACAACAAAACCTAGCAAAGTTTCAGAGACTACTGGTTCATTTATAGCGCCCATATGCAACTTCCTACTTACAATAAGATACCAATAGTCCTGCCCTATTAAAATCTTTGGAGTTCCATTTGTATACCAGGTTATGTTACTTTCAACTTTACGAATGTGTTCATATTTTAGGAGGTTAGTTTTCTCTAAATATTGGCTTTGAAGCTTGAAATCAGGCATGGTTCTTAGCTTCAATTCATGCATTTCACCATTTTTACCGTTAACCTGAACTTTGACAATATTCAGGTTAACGGTAAAAATGTTTTAATGTGTTGCTCAGTAGAGCCAATACCTGTAATATGTAATGATTCAGATGGACCTGTTATGCCTAGTTGCATTGCTAAATTCTCATCTATAAGAGACACAGTTGCTCCTTCGTCCAGCAAGGCAAAAGTGCTGAGACTGCCTTGTTTGCCTTTAATTGTGATAGGTACTACTTTTAATAAGGCACCCACATTATTATTTTCAGTCTCAATATTCAGCACTGTTGCCTGCTGGCCTTGTTGCAATTCTAGTGCATCACTACTGGCCTCACGTGGTTTTCGCAATAACTTATTTAGGCTTTTAGAAAGTTTGCACCGAATCGCTGGGTGTGAGAATTGCAAACAACGATAAAACTTTTTATTGTCTTTAACAAACTTCCATCTACTGTCAAAGTCTAACTCTATAAATTTAGAGCACTTCACTATGCTATGTTTTTCTTTACAAAAGGCACACTCACCCTTAGAAACTGCTGACACAGACACTGAATACGCGCGTTCACGGGTTGATTGAGATGACATGCCAGAATGGAATGGCATGCACGTCAGGAACGTCTGCAAGAGCTCTGCCTCCCGCTGTAGAAAGGCTCCAATAGCAACAAGCTTCCCACTGGTCACGTCATTAGCCGCTGCGTAGTCCAGCCACCGGCTACATGTTTGTTTATCCATTTTTGACAGAATTGTATTGTATACCTCACTCGAGACCAGACACTCATCCATTTTTAGGGTTTTAACCATTGCTATAAAATTGTTCACTTTACATGACAGCACAACAATGTTCTCACCTTTACACTTGCTTAATTCTTTTATTTGTTGACGTATGATTGTCTGTGGGTGCGCAAACCGCTGCTCTAGCGTCTTCATAATAACATCTGGATCCGCATTGGAATGCAGAAGTGCTGCCACAGCTTCCTTTGCCTCCCCCTTCAAGGCCACTCTTAGTTTTCTAATTCTTTCAGCTGTAGATATTTTTCCACAAGTCTCCATATATGTGGCTTTAAACATAAACCAATCGTTAATGTTTCCATCAAAATGTGGGAATAAACTCCTGTTTATACTAGCGTTGGAATCAAGAACCTGGGTCAGTTTCTCAACAACATCCTGACAGCTTGCCTTTGGTAATACATTTGAAACGCCTGCGCTGCCTACATCGCCTCCGCCATCTTGCTGGTGTGAATGCAGAGGGGAATTTGTCATCTGCTGCGCAGGAGTCTGATCCTTGCTTGATTCCGATTGAACCCACTGCATAACTTTTCTGTGATAACTGGGCTCAGATCTTTCGTCGCAACTTTCTGCGCTGTTACTTGAAATGTCACTGCCTGTACCGGCGTCCAACAGCGCCATTTTTTGACGTAAAATATCTTCTTTTGCATCCAAAACTTTCTCCAGTTCTTTTAAGATTTTTATTTTTGACACATTGCGACGAGAATGCCCTGTTCCTGCTCTCGATACAGTCATATACGTGCCCCCTGAAGACTGATTTTCCACCTTGAGATTGTCATCCGCCATGATAGAAACGTAGAGTGACGCAATAACTTGTTATTGAAGAAAATGCCAGTTCCTGAATAATTATCCGGCTCGAAGGACCAATATGTTATTTACCTTTATTAGATCACACTAATATGCGGTAATTAATAATGGAAACCAGTAAAACACGACTTTTTTCTTAGACACAATTATAATTCTCCCCAAGTCAAAGTCACAGATAACATATACAACAGAACTAGCCTCACGGGCAGTGTTGCCAATACAAAATGTAAATTTTATGGCTTGGAGTGCCAGCCAGTCGGTGACACTAGGTCATGTGACAACCTTTAACTCAAAATATATTAGTGGGTTATAGTGTGACACTTTAGTGTGCGCAGGATTTCGAAAAAATATCTGTTTTTAGTATATATCTATGCCAAAAAGGTTCGTAGGTAACCCTTTGAAAATTACTATTGAATCCATAGTGGTAAAAGCTTTTAACCAAGGTACGATTGTGTGCTGGCTCGGTTCCTGCAGTACGAGCAGCTGGCTGCGTGCGGTGAGATATCCTCAGAGATCACCGACATACAAGGCATTAAATCTTAGTCTTAGAGGGACGGCAAAACACTGATGTCTCCCATGGCACATTATTAAGACTACGAATCATCATCAGCGTCATATCCCCCAAGTATTTCCACGACGACCGGTCTTGCGCTGCCCGCATTCAGCGGCTTCCCGCGACCTTCACCAGGTCATCGATCTACCGTGTGGGAGGCCTGCCTACACTACCTCCGTCGGTGCGCGGTCGCCACTAGAGAACTTTACTGCCCTAACGGCCATCTTTCGACGAGCTATGTGCCCTGCCCGCTGCCACTTAAGTTTAGCGATTCTGTAAGCTGACATACCTTGGTTCTCTTACGACACTTCAGAAACTACGAATACTTAGTCATAAAACTGTGCCTTTGATGTCATAGGTCGGTGGTAACCACTTTCCATCAGGTAGGCCGTCAGCCTTTTACAAAAAGGACGATGACTGCTAGTAGGTAATTCGAGTTACTTTTATAGTTATATGTATTATGTTTAAAATACATAGAAGTAATGTCATAGTTTTTTGGGTTTCGTACCCAAAGACTAAAAACGGGACCCTATTACTAAGACTTCGCTGTCCGTCCGTCTGTCCGTCTGTCACCATCAGGAACTCGATAGCTAGATAAATAGCTAGATAGTTGAAATTTTCACACATGATGTATTTCTGTTGCCGCTATAACAACAAATAAAAGAAAATTAGAAAAAGTCAAAGTCTCCATATGAAAACGTGTTATTTTAAAACGTGAAGAAACTAGCACCATCTAATATAATGGTACGAAACCCTATGTGTGCGGTTCTGACTCACACTTGGCTGGTTTTTAGGGTTCCGTATAAAAAAACGGAACCCTTATAGGATCACTCGTGCCTCTGCCTGTCTGTCCGTCCCAGCCAATCCTGTCACAGCCAATTTGCTCCGAATTCACCTGACCAAATCTGGTGAAATGGTAGAATGGTGTAATCCTCTGACCCAAATACAGATGTGCAATGTAAATAAATATTTATTTTTAAATAAGGGCCATTTTCGGGGAACAAATTAGGAAATTTAAAAAAAAGCGTGTCATATATGAAATGAAAGGGCTTCGTTATGAGGTTCTAGTTTTGATTTTATTCATAAAAGAAGACGAAAATTGACCATTCCTCCTCTGACCTCCGAAACCACTGAGCCTAAACTTAAAAAAAAATTACAAAATATAGTTCATTGCTTTTAGATTACAGTAAAACCTATAAGAATTCTATCAATTGAAAATAAAGTGGTAAACTCAACATAATACGTTTACTTACGGACAATAGTTCACAAAAACACCACTAGATAGCGCTAGTAGTAGTTAACGCTAGTAGTAGTTAACTCGCGTCTTACTGTGAGGATTTCAAATGTGCTATTTTATATTTGACTTTGGCATTGTACGGAACCCTCTCCACGCGAGTTCAACTCGCACTTGGCCGGTTTTTTAGTATCATTTATGTTCACATTTGGTGATTATGACGAGTAAAAAACCAAAGATTTGATGGAAAACAAAGCGAGTTAAGGGTTTTTTTTTTTATTTTCAGTGTAAGAGAAATTGAGTGGCTAATAAATACTTCGTAATTTATTTTTAATTCAGTCGTTGTACCAGTTAAAGTAAACCCTTCTTAAAAGGTAATTAAATTGACTTTGGTATTAAAACATGGGCACACTACGACTGAACAACTTTTCCCAAGAAAACCATAGTCAATTCAGAAATAAGTTGAAGAAAAACCTCAAATATTTTAAGTATAAGCTTTTATTTGAAAATAGTTTTTGAGCTCAAAATCCAAATGCTCACGGCACGTTTCCAAATTTAAAAAAAACGCGAGCTTAGTATTTCATACGATTCTGTTGAAAATAAAAGACGATCCTTGGACCTTGATTCCACCTCCAAAGTTCATCATCAGATCAACTTCAAAATACCAAAAGGATCTATTGTCACCGGGAATACGGGCGGCTGCATACCAAATTACAGCTCAATCGGAGCCCTGGAAGTCACTCTAAAATCAGTTGCAAGATATGACCTAAAAAACAAACATACATACATACATACAAACATTGCAAGTTAAAAAAACTTTTAACTTTTCACAAAATTACTCTTCATACAAATCTACCAGCTATTTGACTTATTTGTGCCTTGTAAGGTCCCGTACTTCGAAAGGAAAAAAGGAAACGTCATAGGATAACTTCGTTGTCCGTCCGTCTGTCTGTCAATACCTTTTTTTCTCAGATTCGTGTAAGGGTAATTAGTTGAAATTAATATCAAGTCTATTGTCTCTTGGTGCTGTAAAAAAATAAAGCTTCTAAAAGTATTATAAATTAAGTGGCAGTTGTCATGGAAATCCTTGGGGGAGGCTTTTGTCCAGCAGTGAACGTCCTTTGGCTGATATGATGGTTAAGTCAACGCAATCAAAAAATATGGCCCTTTATCCTACTTATATTATAAACGCGAAAGTATGCACGTATATATGGATGAATGGATGTTTGTTACTTTTTCTAGCAAAACTACTGAACTTATCGGGCTGAAATTTGGTAGGTAGACAGATTAGGACCTGGATACAGGCTACTTTTTCCACGTCCGCGAGACCCTTGCGGCTCGCGCACTGCGCACCCTAGAAGACATTAAAAAACTATGTTCAAGCGGGCGAAGCCACTGGCATAATAGTGTCGCATATTTTGAAACTTGCAAGTAAATCAAAACCTGTAAGGTATTTCCCGTTGATCTAGAATAATGAAATTTGGCAAGAAGCAAGGTTTCACAGCACAAGTAAGAGAAAAAATCCGAAAATCGTTTATTTATGGGCGAACACTTTTTCAACTTCAAAGTCAAGTATGTCCTTCTATCCTATAAATTGTGTGGTGGTACGGATGAAAACATGTCCGATTTTGTGTATAAAATGAAGAAAAATTTTCGAGATAGATTTAGGATTCCTAGCGGAAAGCTTTTCGGCATGGTGTTAAGAAGAAGCTACAGTTAATGCGATGCATTGATTGGAACAGTTGTCTCTGTCTTTTTATTTATTATTATAACAGCTCATATACGTCCCCACCGAGGGGCTCGAGCCTACCCTGAATCAGGGTGATTAGGCCTTAGTCGACCACGCGGGCCCAGTGCGGGTTGGTCGACTTCACACACAACCTTCGAGTTTCTTCGCAGGCGTGTGCAGGTTTCCTCACGATGTTTTCCTTCACCGTTAAAGCAATCGGTAAGTATGTACGTAAGTTTTTGAAAAACTCATTGGTACATTGGCCGTCCAGATTTGAACCCGGTACCTCTGGTTAGATGGACCGAGTCGTTACCGGTTGAGCCACCGACGCTTTTCTCTTTTTCGCTTTTCGCTTTTCGCTTTTGTCTTTTTATTTACTTTTAGTGATTTGGTCAGGTAAATTCGGAGCAAATTGGCTGTGACAGGATTGGCTGGGACGGACAGACAGGCAGAGGCACGAGTGATCCTATAAGGGTTCCGTTTTTTTGTACGGAACCCTAAAAACCAGCCAAGTGTGAGTCATGACTGACTCGGTGGCTCAGTGGTTAGTGCTCTTGATTACTGATCCGAGGGTTGTGGGTTCGATCCCCACCTAGGGCAAACATTTGTGTGATGAGTAGATTTGTTTGCTCTGTGTCTGGGTGTTAAAAATATATGTATGTATGTATGTATTTAAACGTATATTAGACTATGGTTCCCATAACACAGGGAATCCTACTTTGGGGCCAGATGACCATGTGTGATTTGTCCCGGAATATTTATTTATTATTATTTAGTGATGAAAATAACCACACTTTTGATCTTTTTCACAATTTTATTGTTTCAATTAAAAACTACAATTAATTTTAAAAAATACAACTGGCATATTCGGCCGCCCCGACGCCAGGTGTACTGGTGGTCGGAGGAGCTCGCTCAGCTCCGGAGGGCGTGCGTGAGAGCCAGACGCCGGTACTCCAGATATAGAAGGAGGAGGCGCCGAGATGTGGCGGAGGAGGATCGACTCTATGGGTTAATCGACTAAGAAAATTAAGAGGTTTGAATAGGTCTGTTTTGAATCATCATTACAGCTCATATACGTCCCCACCGAGGGGCTCGAGCCTACCCTGAATCAGGGCGATTAGGCCTTAGTCGACCACGCGGGCCCAGTGCGGGTTGGTCGACTTCACACACAACCTTCGAGTTTCTTCGCAGGCGTGTGCAGGTTTCCTCACGATGTTTTCCTTCACCTTTAAAGCATTCGGTAAGTATGTACGTAAGTTTTTGAAAAACTCATTGGTACATTGGCCGTCCAGATTTGAACCCGGTACCTCTGGTTAGATGGACCGAGTCATTACCGGTTGAGCCACCGACGCTTTTTGTGTGTAGTAGTTGCCTGTAGAATGCAAATCTCTGTTTTAAAAGAAGTTTCTTTGAAATACTTTTTTATGTTATAGAAATTAACGAATCGTGTTTCTACAACTGACAACATGAACTCATTGAAATAAAGAATCAGGTTACATAATATCACTATTATACCGCAGTGTCTTAAGACCAAGGTCTTCGACCAGTGTGTGTTGCCAGTGATGACATACGGAACTGAGACATGGTCGCTTACTATGGGCCTCATAAGAAGGCTCAAGGTCACCTAAAGGGCAATGGAGCGTGCTATGCTCGGAGTTTCTCTGCGTGATCGAATCAGAAACGAGGAGATCCGTAGGAAACATAAGTAACCGACATAGCTCTCAGAATTGCTAAACTTAAGTGGCAGTGGGCGGGGCACATTGCTCGTAGAACAGATGGCCGTTGGGGTAGTAAAGTTCTCGAGTGGCGACCACGCACCGGAAAGCGTAGTGTAGGCAGGCCTCCCACTCGGTGGACCGATGACCTGGTGAAGGTCGCGGGAAGCCGCTGGATGCGGGCAGCGCAGAACCGGTCGTCGTGGAGTGGACGTCCTTCGGCTGATATGATGATGATGAATATCACTTTAATATGTTTTGTAATTCCTGCGAGAAAAATCGACATCCCTGCCACCAAAGTTTCCAATGCGTCGCATTAATTAACGGTTCCTGCACCAGTTTTGTTAAACCCTGTACATTTTAACATTGAAGACTAGACTCCAATTTCATAACTACCGTACGCTGAAGAGAATAATACTCGTAAAAGTTCCGAAACGTTCCCCTGGAGTTTGCGGTCATATAGATCTCTACGTGTTTAGTGCGCAGTCCGCCAGCCACCAGCCGCCAGGCGTAACGTAACGGGAACGTTTCAGAAAGTATCGGAACATGGGGGCGTAGGCATGCAGGTCACGTGCCAGTAACAACGGCAACGACGCTGAGCACCTCGAGGTTTGTTGTGATATCGAATGCGGCCTTTTTTACAATACCTGATCTGGACCCTACACGAGAGATTTTCGTTATATTGCCGAACCTTTAATATCTTTCAGATTTTATATCCGGTTTTTGTAAGAGTGCAATAGGGTTCAATGTGGTGTGTAAATAAATTTCGAGACTTGATGGTCAATCCTTACTAATATTAAAAATGTGAAAATGTGTTTGTTTGTTTGTTACCTTTTCACGCTTCAACGCTTTGACCAATCTTAATTAAATTTGGCATACAGGTAGCCTGTGTCACGATGAAGGACATAGAATACTTTTTATCCCGTGAAAATAGCATAGCCCGATGCAGTTCCTGAGGGAACTGAAAATATTATACTCTTTTTCGGTTAATTTCTTTAACATCGCAACGGAACAATGGATTGTGTGATTTTTTATTGATTTTTTATCAAACTTTGAAGGAAATAACGTTGGTGAAAGCTACTCATCATTATCATCATCACCAGGACCAAGGTCTAACTACTTGTACTGTTTGTGACAAGACACTCTACTTTTCCTAATTCTTACCTACTACTACTTAGCTCATATACGGCCCACCGAGGGGCTCGAGCCTGCCCTGAATTAGGGTGATCAGGCCTTAGTCGACCACACGGGCCCAGTGTGGTTTGGTCGACTTCACACACAACCTTTGAGTTTCATCGCAGGCGTGTGCAGGTTTCCTCACGATGTTTTCCTTCACCGTTAAAGCAATTAGTAAGTATGTACGTAAGTTTTGAAAAACTCATTGGTACATTGGCCGTCCAGATTTGAACCCGGTACCTCTGGTTAGAAGGAGCGAGTCATTACCGGTTGAGCCACCGATACTTTTTTACCTATGATGCAGATATTACTTTTTTTTTTTATTACAATTGATAATACCTTGGCGTTGCGTCGGTGGCGCAACGGCAAGGGCCGCTACCTCCTATCCGGGAGGTCGTGGTTCGAGTCCTGCCATTTACCAATGTGATTTCTAATTTCGATCTCATATGAACGTTTATTCGACGTTCTTACGGTGAAGGAAAAACATCGTGAGGAAACCTGCACACATCTGCGAAGAAACTCGAAGGTTGTGTGTGAAGTTGACCAACCCGCACTGCGCCCGCGTGGTCGACTAAGGCCCGATCGCCTTAAATCAGGGTAGGCTCGAGCCCCTCGGTGGGGACGTATATATGAGCTAATGTGATGAAGTCGCCTGATGGTAAGTGACGATGATGCCGAAGATGGAAGCGGGTTAACCAAGATTCCCTAACGCAATGAGGATTTGGCTATCTTATCTTCAAGCCGGAACACATCAATGCTGTTAACACTGACGTTTGGCGGCAAGTCTTGTATAAGGTGGTGATAGCTAGCCAGGCGGGCTAGGAAAATACCCTAGCACCAACCAAACAGAGTTTTACTAAATTGACCCCTCCGGGATTTGAACCCGCAGCCTCCTGGTGTGAAGCGAATGGACTAACCATTACGCCAAGAAAACACTCTACTCTACTTTTCCTACTACTTACCCAGGTGATGCAGTAATTACACTTTAGAAAACTGCAAAGGAATTGTTTTTGCCGATCGAATTGTAACCTGCTAGTTTTTAGACGTCAGTAAAAAACAATTTTCTCGGCAAGGCTATAAAAGTTTCAAACACAATTTTCATAATATTTTCGCCAGCTGACGCAACAGAAGTGAAGTTTATATTGAACAATGATATTGACAGGCACTGCTGGGTCTTGGCACAGTTCCGATATAAAGTTTACTGGACAGCAGGGGCCAGGGTTCCCCGCGGTATTTGAATGGAATCAACACAGTCATTCCATCAATAAATAACAACATTCCAATTCAGAAAGCCCTTGAGGTATACGACGTACTTGGACATGAAAAGGACGTTAGTCGACCTCCTTTTCGAATATTTTCTTTTATTTTCTTTTATACGTACGGAATCTTCATGTTAAGGGTAACCTTTTATCTTGACCTTTTTAACAGGCCTTGTGCAAGACAGTTTATACCTATATGAGAAATATTAAGGCTTAGCGATAGGCAACAGCTGACGGCAAGTGACGTGCAGCTCGACATACTTCCACGTCCGTGGGACTAACGAAGGTACGCGAGTATGACTATCTATCCTTACTAATATTAGAAATGTGAAAATGTGTTTATTTGTTTGTTTGTTACCTTTTCACGCATCAACAACTTGACCAATCTAGTTGAAATTTGGCAGGCAGGTAGTCTGTGTCACGGGGAAAGACATAGGCTACTTTTTTTCCTTGAAAATAGCATAGTTGAATGCAGTGTCTGAGGGAAATGAAAAAATAGTTTTTTTTTATTTCTTCAACGTCGCAACGGAACAATGGATTGTTGTGATTTTTTGCACAGAGATGGTTGAGGGAGTGGGAAATGACATAGATTATTATATCCCTCAAGATGTCCCAAGGGATATCCCTCAAGGTTCAGTTAAGTAAAAGTGGGAACAGAATTAAGGATAATATTAGAAAGAGTTAATACTACTGTTTAAAAAGACTTTAACCCTACTTAAGAGTTTGGTTTTGCATAGCTCCAAACACGGGCTTCGAGATATCTTGCAGGTTAAATTTAGAAATAAAAATAGACTCGAAGATATCTACAATACCTAGTAAATGCTTTCAATAATTAACTGCACAGATACGAGCATTACTCAATGAAGTAAAGTTTGATTTATTTTTTACTTTATGCAATTTTTTTTAAATATGGTGTACTTTTATACATAATACTAAAAATGTTTAAAGATTTAGGAAAATGGCGATTAAGCAACTAATATTGAGATCTAAGCCTGTATTATGCGTTGTAATGCATTTGAATTAAAAAAAAATCATGATTTTTTTTCTTGTGTAAAATCAATAGAAAGTGCTATAATGTTCATGTGAAAACATATAAATAGTACTAAGTTTGTTAATTAGCTTTTTTAAATAGTCATAAAATACTGTTTGTTTTCCAAATAAGGTAAAATAAAATAAAACAGACGGCTCTTTAGAATACCAGAAAAATAACAAAAAAGTTATGGATAATTGTATTGCAAATTAAAATTTTAGTGGCGTATAGGGCAAAATATGATATTTTCTATAAATATGTGTCTGTTTGTTGTAAATTAAGATAACTTAACAAAAGTATAATTCCAATGTACTCCAGTTTTGATAATGAGGTGGCAGAAAATGTAGTTTTATTTTTTCAATTTAAGTGCAAAATTGCGTTAAATTCTTTTTTCCTAACAAAGTAAGACTTATGACAATACTGATTTCATAAAGCTAGTTTAGACAAATCAAAGACTAGTTACACTAGAACTAGTGATCATCATATCAGCTCATATACGTCCCCACCGAGGGGCTCGAGCCTGCCCTGAATGAGGGTGATCAGGCCTTAGTCGACCACGCGGGCCCAGTGCGGGTTGGTCAACTTCACACACAACCTTCGAGTTTCATCGCAGGCGTGTGCAGGTTTCCTCACGATGTTTTCCTTCACCGTTAAAGCAATCGGTAAGTATGTACGTAAGTTTTGAAAAACTCATTGGTACATTGGCCGTCCAGATTTGAACCCGGTACCTCTGGTTAGAAGAACCGAGTCGTTACCGGCTGAGCCACCGACGCTACTGTAATAGTTAAGAGATATTATACTTAACTTATACTGTAAACAGTATTAGTAAATTCCTATTTAATACTGATTAGCTTGTCATTTATTATTTTTCTTTATTTTGTGCTGGAAGGAAGTGTATGCAGCAAAAAACAATTCATTTATATTATTTACTCTACGTCACAAAAGTAATGTTTATGTGAACTCAAGATTTTTAAATAGGCGCATCAAATTAGCTAGACCTGGACATAATTCGTTAACTCGTTGTTTTTATTATTTTATCGGATATTGATATTAAGGATCAAATATGAATTAGATATATGATGTAAAAAAAAAGTGTGTGTGTCAGCTCCGACGCACGACTGGAGTTTACTACTTAAGTACGATTGTCTAAACAGGCACAAAACAGGGCTTGACTTTAGTTTTAAGTTTACTCTGCACAGTTTTTATAACTAATCATTCCAATTTCCGGCCTCTTTTCATAGCTGATGTGTCAGGTGTTTTAGCTCCCATGGTCGCAGCTACTAATGATCCATTTGGTGTTTGGCAGCGACTAACCTCGTATGCTTTAGATGCGGTTATACGAGCATATCTTAGGTTATACCATAAAGGGCTCTAACATTGGTTTTGTGTTGACTCTTCAATTAAATCAAGAGCATTTTTGTTAGGTTTCTCTTGTAATGTTTCTAGTAATTTGTTGACATCTTTCTTTATATCATCACTCACTTGAATAAGGAAATGAAAACTGTCGAACATCACTGAGTTAGTCGTTCTGATACTTTAAAAGTTCACAATTCATAATTTTCTTCTTTTTTGCTTCTTGAAGAAACCCGTGGAAAAGGTCTGTGCTGGTTTCATGATGTGGAGCTGTTTTTTTTTCAAATTTGATATACAGTGACTTATTTCATAGATCACAAATTTTAAAATCTTATCAGATCAAAAATTGTAAGACTGCAACAATAACAGATCTGATTTGATTACTGTGTTGTGACTTCATTTTAGATTTCGTAATGACTTATATTCTTTTTGTCATATTCAGCCAATCCTGACTGTTTTGTATCACGTGGCAGAGGTGCGCACAATAGGTTGCGCGTAAAAAACGTAACGCGCAAAGAGAATATAACAAACTACGTTTTCGATCACTAGATTTTACTCCTCATATTTTTTTTCATACCGGGCGCCTTATATGCAAATCGATTCTTAAGGAGTAAACTCCAAAAATTCGCAGTGATACCGTTTTTTATAAATACCATGAGATTTCAAACACTAACTAATTTTTTTTAAAGCAAAATAGATAACCAAATACCTTGTTAGTATAATTCTGAGGTGAATAAAAATGATATAACCTAATAGCAAAATTAAACTGAAACCAACTTCGCATATATGTTTTTTTTACGGTATTCATCTAATCCCAAAATCCTGATAAGCCAAAATGGTTACTTTAATGGTTTTATCTTATTAAGCTATATTGCGTCTTTATAGTCGTTTAAGACAAAAATTAAACGTTTATTTTTTGCGTTTTAATATTAATGTATTTCTCAGTAGTTAAAAATCGTAAGTGTTATTGTTGTTGTTGCTCCAATCTGTGGTCTCCGTTAACAATACTGAGGTCTGAGTCAAACATGTCGCATCGTTAGCGTTTGCAGCACTTAAACGCACACTATTTGTCGTTACGTCTCTATATCCACTTGGCTATATTTTGTTTAAAGGATCTTGTTTGAGTGTACTTTTGCTTTACACTTATTAATTTTAGTCAGAAAGGAGTTACTTCAGAAAACAGTTTTCAGAACTTGGTGTTAAAATTATCTTAAGTTTATCTACAAAATTATTTTTTTACTTTATAAGACTAAACCGATTATTCAATTATGCAATGTAGTTTAAGTCAGCTTTCAATTAATCTGACTACAGTAAAAAAGATTTTTAGATTTAACTGTGGGCATACTTAATATAAAATAGTTTATAGAATGCTTTACTTGTTTTTGGATATTTCTAATTTCCTAAAGTAGCGGTAGCTTGACTCTTTTGTCTCTTAAAGAAAATAAATACTTAAGGAATTCCTTTTTGATTTAGCAAAAAACCTACTTTAGATAGAGTACATATCTGTTAGATTTAATCAATATTCTGGTTTGCTACTCGGGCTAGATACCTCCACGCATTCCTGAGAAAAATAATCTTGACAGACAGGCAGACAGACAGACGGACTAGGAAGTGATCCTATAAGGGTTCCTTTTTCCTTTTGAAGTACGGACGGAACCCTAAAAACTGCTAGAGCTATAAAAATAATATTGCTCCAACCCAAATTTTATTTAGAAACTTTGTTCACGCGGGTGAAGCCGCGGGAAACAGCTAGTTATTAATAAGCTCCTACTCTAAATGAAAGTGGATAAGATCTTTACAATAATTTTATGATAATTATAATGAAACCCACCCAAGCCATACCCGTTCTTGATTAATTTAGATGAGTTAAGGAGATAATGAAGATAGATAAAATTACAAATACGTACTAACAGGTGATTAAATATTAATTCTATCTTCACTAGGTACATTCCTTCTCGTATATCTATCAGATACGCTAAACTACCAGGTTTATGATAAAGCACAGGTACAGTAATGGTTTTTTTTTAAAACCAACAATTGATAAGCCCTTGGCGTCATCTCACCTGATGGAAAGTGACGATGATGCCGAAGATGGCACCAGGCTTACCAACGCAACGGGGATCAGACTATCTTATCTTGAAGCCTGAACACATCAATGATGTTAACACTGATGCTTGCCGGCCAGACTAGATAAGATGGTGGTAGGTAGCCAGGTAGGCTATGAAACCTACCACCAACCAAACCAAGTCTTACAAAGTTGAGCACGCCGGGAATCGAACCCGCGACCTCGTGGTGTGAAGCGAATGGACTAACCATTTCGCCACGGAGGCGGTTAGACGCGGTAACACGCTTTGTTTATTACATTTCTTTAAAAACCAGCTAGGTGCGAATCGACCCACGCACCGGAGGTTTCGTGAAGAGAGGCTTCACATAAGCAAAGTATATATATATTAGTTCTAGCATACAGTATGGACACTCTCTGCCGCTCTCTAGATTGCGACCTCACCCCCTCGTCACCCAGGTTGATACAGATTGGTTACAGTTAGGTTGTCGAACGTATAGGATTTCGCCACCATTTTGTTTGTTCCGTCATTTCTTTTTTGAAATATCATTTCTGGCCTGTTGTATCAAGTGTCCAGGGTGTGACATAAGTTTAACAATTATACATTGTTTTATTACAAAAAAACCCGCCAAGTGCAAGCCAGAACCGCACACAAAGGGTTCCGTACCATCATACTAAATGGCGCTAGTTTCTTTCCGTTATTTTTTTAAATAACACGTTTTTTGTATTGTTATTTGTAGGGGAAGTACCCTTATTTTTTCACTTTTTCAAATTTTTAGTATTTTTTGTAATAGCAGCAATAGAAATACATCATCTGTGAAAATTTCAACTTTCTACCTATGACGGTTCATGAAATACAGCCTGGTGACAGACGGACAGACGGACGGACGGACAGCGGAGTCTTAGTAATACGGTTCCGTTTTACCCTTTGGGTACGGAACACTAAAAACATTAAAGCGAGCTACAGAAAAGTGGTTTTTTGATTCAGTGCGACTCCTTAGTGCGAGTACGACTCACACTTGGCTGGTTTTAATTTTTTGTTGTTTTAGGTACAGTCGAGTACATTAATATATTGGCAGAGCCAATGGTTCAAAACATCGAAATGAATATAAATTTCTATACAAACATATGTACTATGTAGATATCAATAAAATGTTATCATGTAAACGGTTCATTAATTGTTTGTATAGAACTTTATGTTCATATCGACGCTTACAATGTTTTTAATCATTGGCCCTGCCAATATATTAATGAACTCGACTGTATTTTAGGATAACCACTATAAGCACACCATGTTTAAATTGTGTATACTTATTTAACGTTTTTACTTTAGAGCAAAAAAAACTTTAATAACAAGAAGTTAGGCGTGTCGGACGCGCAAAGTAGGCTTCCATAGTATTTAAATTCAAAAAATTAACGTATATTAAAAAAAAAACAAAGTTAATTTTGCAGTTTGTGTAGAAAATGTACTTTTTACAAATCCAACTACACATCTTAAGTTGGTCGATTTATACTCCTAACTTACGCCTACTTGGCCGTGATAATTTGCTATTTAAATTTGTTATAGGTCCAACTATTTCCAATCATCACCATCTTCATCATATCAGCCGAAAGACGTCCACTGCTGGACAAGGAACTCCGCCTTGGGGGTGAGGGAGGGGGGTGAGTGTGTATTTAGTTGCAATTTTAATTCAAGATTTCACCTTTAAGAGTTGTATACCAAGTTTCGACCCGATCCGTCCAGTGGTTTGAGCTTTGCGTTAATAGATCATCAGTCAGTCAGTCAGTCAGTCAGTCAGTCGGTCAGTCAGTCTTGGTTTCCTTTCATATAAAGGTTGACTATTAATTAGTTCTTGATAGCAAAGGATATGAATGTACTCGTGATTACAAACAACTTTCCCAAAGAAACTATAAACGAAATCAGGAAAAAAAAATTGGTCCTTGATACTGAAGTTATCAAATTGGCAAAAAAGTACTTTTTTTTTAAATATATTTGACATATATAGTTTTTTGGGAAAGCTGTTTGTAATCACGAGTACATTCATATCCTTTGCTATCAAGAATTGATTTAAAGTCACCCCATATACAGAATATTTACTTATACCTTATATCAACCAAAAAAAAAACCGGCCAAGTGCGTGTCGGGCCACGCGTAATATAGGGTTCCGTAGTTGCCATTATCGCGTCCATATCTAATTTTCAAATTTCTAAATAAAGCGGTTTAATTGTTAGGGGGTGGAGACACTCGACTCCAACAAAGTTGAGCACTTCCAAGCCTATTTTTTTCTAAAACGGAACCCGAAATTATAAAATGGTCTTAGAAGACTAACAACTATTTTTTAAGCTCTAACCAACGATACCCCCCCCCCACACGCGTGGGTTTGACGAGACAAAAAAACATACCCACTTTATTTGTAGGGGAAGTACCCTTAAAAAGTTTTTTTTTTTCCAAAATTTTTTTACAGTTCTCCCCGCGTTATTATTATATTATAAATCTTAGCTAAATTTTAACTCTTAACTACTAATAGTCTAGGAGTTAGGCCGCGAACAGGCAGACAGACATGACGAAACTATAAGGGTTCCTTGTTGTACTACGGTACCCTAAAAAGCACAATGTAAACGTAGGGATTTGACAGTTTCAAATGTCAATTCCATAGTACTTTTGTTTACCTTTTGCTTTTCTTTGGTTGATATAAGGTATACATTGTTTATGTAAACATAATATGGATGTTTATTTACATACGTCGTACTTCAAAAGAAAATATTAATGGAGCCTAAGCCAAATAAGGACAAAATAGGGCAATAATTTCTATTGACCAATAAATATACGTCGATTACCGACCTGTATGTTTTAAATTAACGAAATAGATGAGTTTACCTTACTAACTTGAAGCAAACAGTTTCAATGGTTATAGGTACAAAATAAGGTTGGTATGGAAATAAATAATGATTAATATTAGGAGTCGAAGGTATTTCTAGGTGTTTGAACCATCAAGTTTACTTACCGACCTAACCAATTTTTTTCTTTTTTTTTATTCTCATTGGTAAGGCGTCGGTGGCTCAACCGGTAACGACTCGGTCCTCCTAACCAGAGATGCCGGGTTCAAATCCAGACGGCCAATATACCAATGAGTTTTGCGAAACTTACGTACATATACTCACCGATTGCTTTAACGGTGAAGGAAAACATCGTGAGGAAACCTGCACACACCTGCGAAGAAACTCGAAGGTTGTGTGTGAAGTCGACCAACCCGCACTGGGCCCGCGTGGTCGACTAAGGTCCGATCGCCCTAATTCAGGGTAGGCTCGAGCCCCTCGGTGGGGACGTACATGAGCTGATATGATGATGAATATAGGATTCGAAGATATTTTTAGGTGTTTGAACCATCAAGTTCACTTACCGACCTAACTTACTTTTTTTACTCTTAATTGGTAACCTTTGGCATCACCTCACCTGATGGTAAGTGAAGATGATGCCCAAGATGGAAGCGGACTTACCAAGATTCCCCAACTCAATGGGGAACGTAACGTAATTTGAATTCTAATGTTTTATTTATCAAATAGGTAACTAAGTATTGCTGAAAATTGAATTCTGTCTCAACATTGTTAGTGAAATGCACTCTTTTGCATTCCGTTTATACGTATTTCGTATAATCTGTGCGTATTATTTGGAAATCTTTAAAGCGAGAGTGAATAGACACTATTAGATCTCGCGTGTACATCCTCAGCTGCATCGGCGGGCACTTAATATCAGATAAGGTTTTTTTTCACATACACGATTGGTGGCCCCTTGGCATCATCTGACCTGATGGTAAGTGATGATGATGCCGAAGATGGAAGCGGGCTTACCAAGATTCCCCAATGCAATGGGGCATTGGTTATCTTATTTTTAAGCATCAACACATCAATGCTGTTATTATTAATGTTCGGCGGAAAGACTTAGATAAGATGGTGATAGCTTGCCAGGCAGGCTTAGAAAATGCCCTTCTACAAGTTGTCTACAATGCGTCTTACAAGTTGACCCCACCGGGAATCGAACCCGCGAAGTCCTGATGTGAAGCTAATGGAGTAACCATTAACGCCACGAAAGCCGTTAAACGTGCAGCAAACGCACCCATTTTTTCCCAAAAAAAAAAACAATTGCCTTTGTATTCTGAGTAACAGTTAGTATTCTTTGTGGGATAAAGCTGCTATAAATAATTAAATAGAAGCTAATTAGTACTTGTTTAAGTTGTTTTTCAAACAAGCAGCAATGGATGTTCTCATGTTTTTATTAACAGACTTCAAAAAAGGAAGTTATCAATTCAACCTGTATGTATGTAATAGTGTTGGAATTGCACAGTAATTGTGTAATATGCTGGTCTTTATGGACTTCTGAACAGGTGTGCCAAATTTCATAAGTGTATGTATGTATGTTTATATGTATGTATGCTTGTTCACGTATTTCTCAGATACTAGAAATCGAAATGCAATAATTCTTTTTATTTAAATTAAGTTTCTTTAAAGGAAACAGTTTGGAGCATTAAAGTTCTCGAATAAAGACGTGCACCCGGAAAACGTAGCGTAGACACGGGAAGCCGCTGTATGCGTGCAGAGCAGAACCAGTCGTCGTGGAAATCCTTGGGGGAGGCCTATGTCCAGCAGTGAACGACCTTCGGCTGAGATGATGGTGATATGATCAAAGGAAACATTGCAAGTTTTGTTTACATCGGTTTAGTAGTTTTCAAGATATGGACTGATTAGTATGTAGCAATCACAAAAAAATGTTGTGATGGAAATTTAAAGGCCTCAACGTTTAAGCGTGGTCAAATAAGAACTCATAAAGTTTGAAATTATAAAAATGTAGTTTTTGTTAAATCTACAATTGATAAGCCCTTGGCTAAGCATTTTTTTTAATGTGTATATCGGAACTCGTTACTGAACAAGTAGGCTGTGCTAACCTACTTAAATTGGACTTATTGTATTTAAGAGGAAACGCCGGCGCCATTTTTTACATACAAAAGTAGTCCCCTGTTTCCTCCCTGGATAACGACAATAGAGCAAAATATTTTTTTCATAAAACCTATATGTACAATGGCCACGCCCCTATGTTTTGATTTTTCCCATATTCTTATTATAATAGGAAGTAGGAGCCTTCAAAAACTAAGAAAATTTCCCAATTGAAACGTCGTTATCAGGCACGCACCAAAAACTAATACGCATATTAAACAATAAAATGAAAAAATAGAGGCAAAGATGAAAGGTTTTTTTTAACATTTTTGTAAAAAAAAAAATATTGCTCAAGTTTTGGAGGAGGAAATAGAGGACTGCGAAATGCTGTTTTGTTCAATTTTAGTGGCTATTATCGGTCTGCGCTGCAGTCCTCCCTTCCTTGCTTTTTCTGTACATGGAGAGGTTTGGGGGACAGGAACATTTTATTCAAATACCTATTCTTTAGACCGTGTTTCCTCTAAACATCAACGTATGTAATTATATGGTAAAGTTTAGTACAGATAATAAAGTAATAAATTTAGTAAAGATAAACTCCTTTTATTATGTTTTTATTGGAGCCTGTTGCTATACTTGTAAATGATTGCAAATTAGCGCTTCAAGATTTTTCCCTATGTCATCTAGGTATATCTATTGAGTGGCAAAATTAGTTTACCCAAACGAAACGCCGCCAACCTCGCGTGGCCTCGACCGCAGAGCTTCATCATTTTTGATTTGAGTCATTACACTCCAGTTCTTACTGGGCGGGAAAGGACCTTCGTCGCTGACCTCCCGTATCTTTCCATCCATCAATCTAAATCACGAAAATAAGGGTAAAGGAAGTGAACTGTTGGATCGTTCGTTACCGACCCAAAATTTGTATGTATCATCCGACGCAAATTTGTATGTATCATCCGACGCAAATTTGTTACTTGTATGTGAAAAACGCATGACAGTCGTTAAAATTGGTACAAGGTGTCATTTTACAAAATGACTATAGGCATTTTGACTATGTTTAAAATATGTAACAATTTGTTGTCATCCTAATAAAATGTAATGTAAAAAGCATATTTTATTAATGTTCTGAAAAAAATAAGGTAATTTTCTGTATAAAAAACATAAATTAAATTTAATTTTTTTTGTGGTTTGATCACGTGTTTGAAAACGCTGTGTTATTGGTTGCAACTCTGATGACGTCACACGGAAGTAAACATTAGTTTCAGTGCGTGCTTTCACTATTACCCCAGTTTGTTGTTTACTTATGTGTGACGTCATCTGTCAGAGCAACCAGGCGCCTTAGCGAACATTGCGTTTTGGCGCGTATTTTTAAAATTCAAACTTTAACATTGATATACTCCGTATATACAGATCTTCAGGAAATATTAAAATGGTTTGCATTTTATGCAATAACAAATAATATAAAACTATTTTCCAGTGGTAGTCAAATAGCCTATTAAGTACCTTCAAATAATTTACTCTTTTTTTAATGGTGGGTACTTGCAAACCACCGATTTGTTTTATGAAAAAAAATACCTATGCAAAAAAAAATCGGTGGAAAATACAAAGTAGAAATGTCTGATGTTAATTTTGGTTTAGCCGCTAGGAAAATCGTGACTGGACGTTTTTGAAAGTCATGTTTTTTTGTACACATTTAGGATAAAATTTAAAAAAAAACATATTGACAGTACTTTCATTTGCTCTCTCATTGCGCTCGGTCGCTCGAAAGTAAAAACCTTACTGGCTTTCATCATGTTTTCAATCTTTAATTTAAATCAAAATCACAAATTAAGCAAATCAAAGACGATCAAAAACTATGACGTCACGCTTTGCTTTATCAAACATTTTTAGAAATTACACTAAATATAAATTATTATACTAAAATTCTTCAAATCAAAAGTCAAATCAATAGAAGTCAAATTAATTACCACAACACCAATGGCCGTCTCATTGCCAAGCGGGATGCCTTTTAATCCCAATCAAGACAGTTTTTGAAGTGAAAACCTCTTTAGGCGCGTTGGGCATTTTTTGAGATGGGATAAAACCACAGATAAGAATTTTTTTTGCAGATTCTTCTATTCTGTGGATAAAACCACTGAGTTCGCGATCGTTACCGACACCGACAGGAACACTCGGAGGGTCAAAACTTATAAACTCGCGACCGTTACCGACACCGGCAGGAACACTCGGAGCACACCTTAAAACGAGCCAGAAATGACATTTCAAAAAGGAATGATGGAACAAACAAAATGGCGGCAAAATCCTATTCGTTCGAAAACCAAACTGTAACCAATCTGGGTGACGAGAGGGTGAGGTCGCAATCTAGAGAGCGGCAGGGAGTGTCCATACTGTATGTTAGTACTAATATTTAAACTTTGCTCGGATGGTCAAAACTGATAAACTCGCGACCGTTACCGACACCGGCAGGAACACTCGGAGAGTCAAAACTTATAAAACTGTAAAAAGTTCTGTCGGCACTCCGGGAGTGGTTAGTTTTTTTTTGATAAAACATATTTCACAACGCGCTTCAGGTCGTTTGTCAAGCGCAACGAAGCGGCCCCCGCCGCCGCCGGCAATCTGTTTGTCCAGCTGCCACCTTCCTTATTTTAACAAGAGATTTTGCTTAGTATCTGGGAATTTATTTTACTTGTAATTTGTCGCGGCGTGCACGTCCCGCGGGCGTTTCACCAATAAAGATTTATGGCCTCATAATCACGTCACGTTTGTGGAGCCGACGACGACGCCACGCCTACCCATCGAAATCATATCGGTACTTTTTCGCGCGTACCTACTTTTCTTTATTTTGTTACGAGTTTGGAAGTATCATTAATAAGTTTGTGTGTTGATTCCTTTGACCAAATATAATGGACCGGCCCTATCTGTACATTAGTCTCATAAAAAAAATGATGTATAAAGCCGGTTTACGGACGATAATTTTACGTGATAACGTGTCACAAGCCGAACGCTTGTGTGCTTTAGACCAACACGACTACTTCTTCAGGTATATGTATAAGGAGATGTAAGATACCACCCATAGTCGGGTGAGTTAACTCTTTAGCATTTCCTCACAAATAATGGACCGAATAGGGATGACGACAGCATCAGAAATAAATTATGAACTTTATTTCATTAAATTTAATATTGATCACTAAATTTCCCTCCTACTTAAACTTAAACCTTACTTGTTTTGTTCTCCATCAAGTCTTCGATTTTTTATTTACCAAAATCACAAAATAAGTACATATATGACGCTGCTAAACTATCAAGTCACGCCTTGGTATTTCAAACCTTTTTAAACCAAAATGTCATTTTTGATAGATGTTAAAAAGTAACTCAGATGATTAGCATTCGTCATCCCTATTGGAAAACCTATTGTAAGATCCTGGAGCCTAGTACTTTTACGTAACGGGACACTTTTTCGTGCATGCAGCCCGTGTCATCAATTTATAAGACGTTATCACGTCAAAATCATCAAACACAACTACACGCAAACACACACTCACACTACTATAGTCTTTTTTTAATCACAATTGATAAGCCCTTGGCATCATCTCACCTGATGGTAAGTGACGATGATGTCGAATATGGAAGCGGGCTTATCAAGATTCCCTAACGCAATGAGGATCTGGCTATTGTATTTTCAAGCCGGAACACATCAATGCTGTTAACACTAACGTTTGGCGGCAAGTATTAAGTAAGATGGTGGTATCTAGCCAGGCGGGCTTAAAAACCACCAACCAAACTGAGTCTTACAAAGTTGAATCGAACCCGCGACCACCTGGTGTGAAACGAATGGACTAACTATTACGCCAAGGAGGCGGTTAAATCGAGTCTCGTTCAAATATAAACAATGACAGACATAGAGAGACGACTCGGAATGTAGCACAAATGAGATAATAAATTTCACTAATTTCGTCCTTCACCCATTTGGGGAATACTGATAGACTAAGAAAAAAGCGTCGGTGGCTCAACCGGTAACAACTCGGTCCTCCTAACCAGAGGTGCTGAGTTCAAATCCGGACGGCCAATTACCAATGACTTTTTCGAAACTTACTTACATATACTCACCGATTGCTTTAACGGTGAAGGAAAACATCGTGAGGAAACCTGCACACACCTGCGAAGAAACTGGAAGGTTGTGTGTGAAGTCGACCAACCCGCACTGGGCCCGCGTGGTCGACTAAGGCCCGATCGCCCTAATTCAGGGTAGGCTCGAGCCCCTCGGTGAGGACGTATATGAACTGATATGTAGGATGGACTAAGGCGAAATGAACGAATGTGCTTATTCTGTAGGCATCAAAAGCGTTGCTCTCGTAGGCCGGTCCATAGCTGTTATATTGGTCGAAGTTTGATTCACCCTCACTTACCAAGAAAATGCTATTAGACTTAACGTCGTTAGCTAGGCTCTATCAATAGGGGTTTCGGAAAGTTATCGATAACAATCTGCACCTTATTGTGTGGGGGCAACAATCTTCTAAACAGTCGCTTAACTTGCCTGTTTGCTGGAAACATTCGCAGAACAAAGATCTTGCGTGCCCTCATCAAACTCTCGGATGTAACATGTCTTGAACTTTGACAACCTTATATTAACAAGTGCTGAGTTTACGAGCTCGGGAATCATTATCTCATTGTTTCGGAGAGCGCCGCGCGTGTGACATGACGTGATGCTTTGTTCACGAAAATTATGATCGTCCCCTCCGTTATCCTGGACCATTAGTAGGTACGTCCCATTATGTGTCGGCGGAGATTAGCTTAGTTATAGGTTAAGGTTGATATCTTGGATGGTTCGTGTCAACGTGTCACGCACGTTACGTATTGCTGGCGTATTGATAGTAATTCAATATTCAGTTTATAGTTAAGCCTTCAGTTGAGATCGATAATGTTTTTCCAAGTAGGTATCCCCTATAGTAATCTGAATAATATATAGGCACATTACTTTGGCTTATATGGTATCCACTTAAGTTTAGCAATTCTAAGAGCTATGTCGATTAATTTGGTCAAAGTATGTATATATTAGTACTCTAACATACAGTATGGACACTCCCTGCCGCTCTCTAGATTGCGACCTCACCCCCTCGTCACCCAGATTGATACAGATTGGTTACAGTTTGGTTGTCGAACGTATAGGATTTTGTTTGTTCCGTCACTAGTTTTTTGAAATGTCATTTCTGGCCCGTTGTATGTAGTGTCCAGGGTGTGCTTTGGTTCTCCTATGGATTTCCACATTTCTGTTTCAATCACGTAGGGAAATTCCGAGCATCACCAGGCATCCTGCCGTCTATTCTTCGGACAGAGTAAATATATTAGCTTCGGGATAGGACGGTTAATATAATTAGTGTGCTACGCGATAACATAAGAGAGAGCGAGTACATACAGTTGCACAGATTGGTTACAATCCGGTTACATATTTGTTTTTTACCCGTCTGCACAAAAATGACGGTTATGTTTTTAGGTGTAAGTTTTTTTTATTTAGTTTTTTTTTTGAGTGCGTTTGGCTGCAACTCACTTGAAGGTAAGTGCCGATGCAGCGGAGCATGTAACACGCAAGCTCAAATAGTGCCTATTCACTCTCAGACGATTCCTAAATTTTACAAATCGGGAATACAGACGCCGGCAGGGAATCTATATGTGTTTCTTTGGCTGATAGAAAGCATGTAACCTACTAAACGGCTTGTGGATATTGGAGTGCGAGGTGTCGTTAGTTTCGTCATGATCCCGTGAGTGACATAGCATAATTTTTTATTAGACTGCTCAAAAATATGGGTACTTTTTGTATGCAGTACTTACTAGTAGCGTCGGTGGCGTAATAGCAATGGCCGCTAACTTCTGTCTCCGGGAGGTCGTGGTTCGAATCTGCCACGTACCAATGTGATTTCGAATTTAGATTTCATTTGTACGTTTATCCGACGCTCTTACGGTGAAGGAAAACATCCTGAGGAAACCTGCACACGCCTGCGAAGAAACTCGATGGTTGTGTGTGAAGTCGATTAACCCGCACTGGGCCTGCGTGGTCGACTAAGGCCCGATCGCGCTAGTTCCAGGGTAGGCTCGAGCCCCTCAGTGGGGACGTATATATGAGCTGATATGATGAGTTACTACTACTTACTTATGTCTACTAGCTCAGCGACCTAAATACTCAGCCTAAATATGGTCTGGCCTCCGACCCAAATCACGCCACATTCCTCTGTCCTGCACCACTTTGTCAAAGTATTTATATTAGTACTAACGTAACGTTGTGTCAATTGGCTCTTTAGAGGGCATTCAGGTCCTATTTCCTTTTGAATGACGAAGTGAAAAAGGACCTTTTCATCACAACTATTCGAAAAACGACGATTGCTCCCTCAATAAGTGCGAACAAAATTCTACTTTGCTCGTTGGTACTTTTGTTTGTCTCTTCCGATTGGTTATTCGTGCTATGATACGAACGCGGACAAATCAGAAGCGAAGTATATATATTAGTACTAACATATAGTATGGACACTCCCTGCCGCTCTCTAGATTGCGACCTCATCCCCTGGTCACCCAGATTGATACAGATTTGGTTGTCGACGTATATGATTTCGCCGCCATTTTGTTTGTTCCGTCATTCCTTTTATGAAATGTCATTTCTGGCCCGTTGTATGACGTGTCCAGGGTGTAACAGAAAGTCTATAGGTACATTCTTGTTTCTTTTTCTCATAGGCTGTGGTGAAAAACAAGTGTGTGTCAACTCGGGCCCAAAGTATTCTCAAAATATTCTCGGGCGATGTGTTTTGAATTCCTCGTTATTCGTTTGGGGTATCGTTAAATAGGTCTTTTATAACAACAAATAAAAATAACAAAATAAAAACAATAAATAACAACTGTTTCCTAACACCACTTTTCGGTTCAAGGATCAATTTTTAAAATATTAAAGTGCTATTTTTTGTAGAATCAAGTCCCCACCCCACATGCGAAACCGCTATTTCACACCTGAAAAAAGTTTTCAATAGTATGACATATAATCAATTTAAAAAGAAAACTATCACAGCTAAGTAGGCTTTCTTAGTTTAGGAGTAATAGTCAACCAACTTAATATGTACAGTTGGACTTGTAAATAGTTCATATATTTTCCATACAAAATGTTCTATTACCAACTGCAAATGTAATTTTGCTTTTTAAAATATATGTCGGAGCGTCATTGAAAACGCGACCAATACCAGCTCGAGATAAGTTTACATAGTTACACTTTGTTTGGATCAAACGTCAGGTATTAGTACCTGGGTGAAACCGGTGGTGGCGTGACGATCGCTTGTACTCGTGAGACGATCGTTTGTGGTAGCAAAGATGACGTATTAATGGAAGGCTGTTTGTGCTGCCACACTGAGTTGAGAATTTATTAGATCTGTGGAGAAGCCATATTAGCTGGACGTCAGTCTCGAGGCAGACACTTTTTGACGGAGCGTCGAGCAGAACACAAGTAGTGGTGATCTGTGAGGAAAACGGACGTGTCACGCCATCGCTGTGATCACCGCGTTTGCATCCATTGTTATCCAAGGCATCCTGTACAATTTCGATTGCCGAATGATCAAGATTATTGAAGAAGGACCTCTGTGATATAGCTGCATTGTTATTTCGACGCCCACGACCAAAATAGTTAAGGACGTAAACCACGAGGCCATCCATAACCTAACCTAACCACCCCTCTTCGACATATACATTATTTTTTTGAAAAGACTATGGAACCCTACTTTGCGCGAGTCCGACTCGCGCTTGGACGGTTTTCTATTTATTTAGAAACGTGTCGAAAGCATTTCGCTTTTGAGCATAAAAACAGTTTTTTTAAAAAAAAACTTGTATCTAAAAGATTTTAGGTTTTTCTTCAACTTATTTCAATTATTGTTCTTTCTGTCTACGTAAATAGGAAAAATTCAAAAATAATTTTCGCTACATTTAAATTTTTAATTAAAAAAAGGTAAAATTACAACACAGGCCGCGAAAAAAAATGGTGCTGTTTATGGACCTGATGCAGTATCAGTTAGTAGCACAAACTTGATTCAAGCGTTTCCAGTCTGAAAATTTTAACGATCAAGAGGCAGCTCGCTCTGGTCGCCCTGTTTGAATTTGCATAGAAAATACGAAAAAACTTCTTCACCGACCTAATATAATTTCATTTCATTTCGTTTCGTTTCATTTAGTTTCATTCCGTTTCATTTCATTTCATATGAAATTATATTATATATATATATATATATATATTATAAATATTTATTGCAGTATCATAATCAATCATGTACATTCAGAGGAGTAGGTAAATATATATATCTTAACTTATTAATTATGACGCCCCGCAAGGGCATATTAAAATGAACTTTTCACTATATAGCTAAAAACTCTAAAAAGATATCATTTTGCTTACCCGTTACTGAATCAATACCCCGTTTCACAGAGATATATTCTAGGCTACCTACTGGCTCGAGCCTAGCACCGAAGAGGGCTAACCCTAGATTCCTATCACGTTCGACCGACATTCGTTTTACTAACTCCCTTTAAAATTTTCTTTGCTCTAATGCGTTAACTTAAATGTGCCTCAGAATAAAATTATCATTTCGCATGCATAATGTAGCTTGCAATTTGTACATTTCTTACTTTACTTCCTCCATTTAAGTATTTCTTTTTATTTTAGTTCTTTGTTTAAAGTCCATAAATTTTTTGAACACTGTTAACTTTAATTTGTGTCTACTTTCTACAGTATAGTTTAATAAATATGGTTGCATCTAATGCGTTTATGGTCAATGCAAATATAATATTTCATATGCGCTCCGTTGGGTAAATGGTTAAAATAGATTGTATGGAATCATTGTACTAAGGTATTTGACCAGTATGTGTTGCCAGTAATGATTTAGGCTCAAGGTTACCCAAGGGGCGATGAAGCGAACTATGCTAGGAGTTTCCCTACGCGATCGAATCAGATATGAGGATATCCGTACGAGAACCAAGATAACTGACGTAGCGTAGGCCTCCCACTCGTTGGACTGACGACCTCGTGAAGGTCGCGGGAAGCCACTGGATGCGGGCAGCGAAGGACCGGTTGTCGTAGAAATCCTTGAATCCTTTGTCCAGCAGTGTAAATGGTGTTATAGGATTTAGAGGCCACCTGCACGAACCAATTAAGTAGTAAAGAGAAACAGGCATTCTGTAAATGTACCCCTCCCCACCTTGTTTTTCCTAGTTCATTTCAGCCATTTCGGTGTGATTAAGTTAACCTAAAATTTTCGCATTAGTAGCATTAATAAGGATTGAGTATGTAGGAACGGTGTGTTCCTACTCTTCGAGAGCAAAGGGCGATAATCTCCGCCACGCGAGTTGTTATATACCTGGGGTCCGGCCGTGGACCAACCGTTCATGATTGGTACTTGTATTTATACTCAGTGCTGACAAAATGTTAATAGCGCGTTCTAGATATCGTATTACTTTTGTCCTCTCAAAGCTTGTGTTAAGGTTCAATGGCAAGTTACAGCAGTTGCCGCCATTTCACTCCCCCTCCGAGACCGGAAGTCGGTCCAATTTGAGCAGTCCAAAGTCGCTGGTGCTTTTTTTTCCCCCGGTGATGAGGCAGGAGGTGAATGCATTTACGCATACGCAATAGCAGCCTAAGGCTGCCACTGGTTATGTGGGCTTCAGACTTCAGACATCATGGCAAGGAAAGCAGGTGATGCGCGCAGAATTAGCGTGTGGCTGCCGACAACTTGCTGCTTTTGAAGGTGAATAAGCAGGCGAGGAAACTTGACGTCTCGGGTTGCGATGGTCCTCATTTAACTTCGGTGCGATGCGACTGCTGTGATGCGGAGACTTGTCCGGTTTTTTTTTTAAATTGACCCTATTTTGTTTTTTAAGTTTGCCACCATATTAAAAACATTTTTTTTTACTCAAAATTTTGATGAAACTCGGTACGTTACTATAACTATAAGGCCTACAGAACGCGGTAGTTTGTTATTCCAAGAAAATTCGGACTCGGTACCTCCAATACAAATTAATTTTTTTGTTACTTTTTCTGAAAAATGGCTCTATTTTATAGAATAGAATTGAATAGAGAATGACTGTTAGTTTTTTTAAATAAAAATTTGTTAATAACTAGTACTTATAAAGGCCTACTGTACTACCAGTTAATTATTCCAGGAAAAATCGAAGTAAGGTACCTCCCATACAATCAGAAATTATTTGTATTTTTTTTATCAAGTATGTTATACCTTACTGTATTCTTTGCTACCAAGTAAATGTAATGTTATGTCTAGCCAAAGTTTCACCGTAATCAATCGACTACTTTTTGAGTGTTGTAAGCACAAAGTTAAGGAGGCTGAATTTTTAAACATATGCATAAGATTAGAAATAACATTGTTCCCCCAAATTTCCGAAGTTTCGCGAAGTTAATACTTTATATATTCAAATACATTAACCAAAGTTTTAAAGAAATTAGGGTAGAATGTGTATTTACTCTTAAAGTAGCTCAGTTACGTGGTTTGGTACAAGAAAACAAAATAATTTACGCTTTTAGAACTGTTTGAAGTTGTTTTAAATAACTGAAGTATAAAAAATGGGTTGATATTTAGATTGGTATTTCAGACGAAATTGTTAAAATAGGGGTGACGACAGCATCAAAAATAAATTATGAACTCTTGATCACTAAATTTCCCTCCTACTTAAACTTCGGAAAACCTTACGCGTTTTGTTTTCTATCAAGTCTTCGATTTTTAATTCACCAAAATCACAAAATGAGTTCATAAATGACGCTGCAAAACTATGACGTCACTCCTAGGTATTTCAAACATTTTTAGAACAAAATGTCGTTTTTGATAGATGATAAAAAGTAAATCAGATGACTAGCATTCGTCATCCCTATTACAAGGAAGTATTGTTACAAGGAAATGTCAAAAAGTTGCGTTCGCGAAACCCCGGAGTTACAGTATTACGTGATCCGCGTGTACGGTGGGAATTATAACCGTTTAGGAGCCAGCGGATCCGTACTGAATCGCAATTAGCGGGGGTACGCGCGACGTCAACCGTCCAACTCGCTGCCAATTATAAAGTAAAGTACTTAACTCTGTTCACAAAGGAAATCCTCGAAACAAAACGGGGTCGAGCGCGAGGCGACAGATTTCTGCAACTTTCGCGAATCAATTTAATATTAATAGGTAAGTAATTTCATTAAGTTTCTACTGAGTAGAATAATTAACGTTGAAAAGCTTTTCAGAAGTCGACCGAATAGTGTCACTCCTTCCTACTAATAATATTATAAACTGGCTGTGCCCGTGACTTCGTCTGGTGTGGAGGTTTTGATATTTTCCCACGAGAACTCTTGAATTTTTCGGGATAAAAAGTATCCTATATGTTAACCCAAGCTATTAGGAACCACCACACAAAATTTCATCAAAATCGGCCGGGTAGTTTTTGCGTGATGCGCGAACATACAGACAGACAAAAATTTCAAGTTATTATTTTGATCTATATATCGTTAGTAATGTCCACCACAGTTATTATTTTCCAAAAATATTTCATGTACAGACAGGGCCCCGTTACAGTTTTATTATATGTATAGATGTATAGATGTGAAAGTTTGTATGTATGGATGTATGTATAGATGTTTGTTACTCCTTCATGCAAAAACTACTGAACGTATCTGGCTGAAATTTAGTAGGTAGACAGATTAGGACCTGATGGATTAACAAATAAGCTGCCTTTTTCCATTGCGTTGGGGATTCTTGGTAAGCCCGCTTCCATCTTCGGTAGCATCGGCACTTACCACCAGGTGAGATGTTGTCAAGGGTTTACCAATTGTGAATTTAAAAAAAATGCTCGCGAGCCGCTTGCGGCTCGCGCACTGCGCACCCTCAAAGGCAGTCATAGAACACTATTCACGCAAACGAAGCTGCTGGCAAAATCTAGTCAAAAATAATGTAGGAATTCCATCGAACAAGTCAACGTTTTGGTTTTGATTCGAGGTACCGTCCATAGAACACCGTAGAACAGATGGCCGATGGGGCAGTAAAGTTCTCGAGTGGCGACCGCGCACCGGAAAACGTAGCGTAGGCAGGCCTCCCACGCGGTGGACCGATGACCTGGTGAAGGTCGCGGGAAGCCGATGGATGCGGGCAGCGCAGGACCGGTCGTCGTGGAAATCCTTGGGGGAGGCCTTTGTTCAGCAGTGGACGATTTGTGGCTGATAAGATGATGACCGTCCATTGTGACACGGCGGCACGCGGTGTGTATATTCAGTATGAGACACTATTTGACCAACTTGAGTTTAAGCCACTCAAGCCATTCTAGTATCACGCAAAGCAGATTTAGAAAATGTTAAACCACTCTCCCCCCCCCCCCCTGTATCGCGCTATAACCGTAACGTTTACGGTCGCATAATCAACTTGTAGCGTTTTGTACATGATATGCAATGTCAATGTCAGTGAGTGTCCTAGAGGTGGTCCCAAATAAAATGCAATGGTCTTGTCAGATGGATCTCTAATTGAACACTGATTTAAAAAATAATAAAATTATGCTAAGTCGTCGTGCGTCAATGTACTCTAAACTGGGTCGCGGGCAAAGTACACTGTAGAAGCGCAACTGCTTCCAAATCTTAGCAAAATTATTTAAAAATAAATTGCATGTAGGTACGTGTAAATCGTACACACTATAATGTCGGTGGCTAAAAAAGCGTCGGTGGCTCAACCGGTAACGACTCGGTCCATCTAACCAGAGGTACCGGGTTCAAATCTGGACAGCCAATGTACCAATGAGTTTTTCAAAAACCTACGTACATATAATTACCGATTGCTTTAACGGTGAAGGAAAACATCGTGAGGAAACCTGCACACGCCTGCGAAGAAACTCGCAGGTTGTGTGTGAAGTCGACCAACCCGCACTGGGCCCGCGTGATCAACTAAGGCCTAATCGCCCTGATTCAGGGCAGGCTCGAGCCCCTCGGTGGGGACGTATATGAGCTGATATAATAATAATAATAATGTAACGAAACTTTGCAGTGAAAAGTTTTAAGTACTGAATATTATCACTCAATACACAGAAAACACAACGATAGATGTGCATCGAAAGCGCTTATTTAACAGTAAATTTTATTGACCCAAGCCTCCTATATTCAAGTATGCACTCACATAATAGCGGTAAGCCCCGCATATCCATTTTGATGCGGTGCGCGCGCCACTGGATTATGAAGTGATGGATGCACTCTGGGATTACTAAACTAGTAGACGGATCGGTCTGGTGCACTGTCGGGCGTGCCGGCTGTAACAGGTTATGGTCATAAAGTTATAGTAAAGTAGAAATGCCTGTTCGAAGCGTAATAAAACCTGTCAGATGTGTATTTATGAGACCATGCTCAAGTAATACTGGCATCGACTGTGCTTTTTAGGGTTCCGTTGTACAATAAGGAACCCTTATAGTTTCGTCATGTCTGTCTGTCCGCGGCCTTGCTCCTAGACTATAAGTAGTTAAGAGCTGAAATTTGGCAAAGATATGTATAGTAATAACGCAGAGAGAACTGTAAAATTTTTTTTGGAAAAAAATACTTTGTACCTTTTGGGTACCTCCCGTATATAAGTAAAGTGGGGAAGATTTTTTTTTCTAGTCAAACCCAGTTGTGTGGGGTGTCGTTGGTTAGAGCAAAATAATTGTGAGTGAATATTTGTAAATTTGAAAAAAATAATAAGAGGAGTCCATATAATGAATTTAAAAGAAAAAGCATCACGGCTAAGTAGGCTTTCTTAGTTTAGGAGAAATAGTCGATCAACTTAAGATGCAGTTCGATTTGTAAAAAGTTCATAGATTTTTCATAAAATATGTTATATTACCAACTGCAAATACAATTTTGTTTTTTAAAATAAACATTTATTTTTTGAAAAGACTACGGAATCTTACTTTGCTCGAGTCCGACTCACACTTGGCCGGTTTTTTATAAGTAAAATCACCATACTTTTTATTAAAGAGCTCCTTTAGGTACAGAAGAATGATGGAGTAGGTAGGTACTGAAAAAAATAGGCTCAAGTATGATGAATCACCTCGCGTTACGTGTACTTTAATATTTTGTTGAAAGGATTGTTGTACTAACAGAATGACGCATGTTTGTAGTCAAGTACTATTCAATCGTTTTATTGTAAAATTGTTTTGTTTTTAGATTCCTGTTATTGTGCTTCAGGTTCAATTTAATTTACTCTGTTCGTAAAAAGTCAAGGGTAGTTGCTGGTTTAAAGGTACCTACATGCTGCGAAGCCAAATCGAGTACTTATATTTTGCGAAATAGATAGTGTTAGATACCTTTGCTATTATCCCTTTTCCTGTTTTTCCCTTTTAACATTGATGTGTTCCGGCTTGTGAAGATAAGATAGCCAGTTCTCCATTGCATTGGGGAATCTTGGTAAGCCCGCTTCCATCTTCGGCACCATCGTCACTTACCATCAGGTAAGATGACGCCAAGGGCTTACCAATTGTGAATAAAAATATATTAAAAAAAATTCTTAGATTCCTATTCTGTTAAAATAAAATATTCGAGTTTTTTAGAATTTTAAATCCTGTTTGATTCACTGCGGTTTTTGAATTCTTCCTTAAAATGAAGTCAAAAGATCACCAACCATTGGCATCAGGAACCAATTACGAGTATTTCGGGGAATTTTCCAGGCATTAAAAATTTGTGTAGAATTTTATTCAGACCTTTTTTTTACTAAAAATACTTCAGTATATAATCATTATAGTAGGTAGAAGATTTATAGGGCGAGCGCAGCTAGCCCAAAAATTTGTTGCATGTAGCATCAGACCAAAAAACCCTATCCACGAGTCCGTCTCAAAACACAAAATAAACTTTTCCGTATTCAAAGATTTTGAGGATTTTTAGGGTTCCGTATCTCAATAGAAAAAAACGAAACCCTTTCAAAATTTGATGGCAAATTTAATGAAAAAGAAAAAAATCAAGAAAGTCCCCAAAACAGTGGAAAAGTCAAAAATATCGATCGGTTAATACAATAAAAAACCTCATGAACCTAAGCCATGTATTACCGTATTTTGCACGCCGACTGTAGATTTTTTTTTGGAAAATCACAACACATTTAAACAAATGCGTTTTTCATACGAAATTTTAAAATTGAATGGACTTTAACTTGAAAACCGCAGATTTTCGACCCCCAGTCAATATGACTTTTTTGTTGCAAATTGGATGTAGTTTATCAATTTAAAGGATTTAGGTCGACTTAACCTGTAACCCTGTTAAATATACATCCGTGGACGTCCTTCGGCTGATATGATGATGATGATATATATCCACAATTGGTAAAACCTTTGCATCATAATATCATCAAATGGTAAATGACGATGATGCCGAAGATGGAAGCGGGCTTACCAAGACTCCCCAACGCAATGGGAAACTGGCTATCTTATCTTCAAGCCAGAACACATGAATGTTGTTAGCTTACATAAGATGGTAGTAGATAGCCAGGTGGGCTTAGAAAATTCCATTCCACCAACCAAACCGAGTCTTACAAATTAAGACTCCGCGGGAATCGAACCTAATGTAAGTCCATTATCTTTACTTCCATTACACCAAGGAGGTGGTTAAAATATTTCACAAAATAACCGATCGATTTCGTTCAAGAGGGATTACGACAGCATCAGAAATAAATTATGAACTCTTGATCTCTAAATTGCCCTGCTACGTAAACTTCAGAAAATCTTACTCGTTTCGTTTTCCATCAAGTCTTCGATTTTAAATCTACCAAAATCACAAGAGTTCATAAATGACGCTGCAAAACTATTACGTCACGCCTATTCAAACATTTTTAGAACAAAATGCCTTTTTTGACAGATGATGAAAAGTAAATCGGATGACTAGCATTCGTCATTCCTATTTAGCCTCTGACTTTGAGCTTGACCTAGACACCACGTTACATAAAATCAGTCAATAGATCAGGCTACAGCTCCGTTCGTTTAAATTGATGCTAAAATCACAACTATTTCAAAGCTGACCACAGATTAAACTTATGCGAAGTGGATTTCAAATTATTTTACATATCACAGTAACTTATCACAATTTTTGGGTTCCGTACCCAAAGGGTAAAAACGGGACCCTATTACTAAGCCTCCGCTGTCCGTTCGTCTGTCTGTCACCAGGCTGTTGTCACAGTTGAAGTTTTCACAGATGATGTATTTCTGTCGCCGCTATAACAACAAATATTAAAAAAGTAGAAAAAATAAAAGAATCCATACAAAAAATTTCTTTTTTTTGGAACGTGAAGAAACTATCGCCATCTAGTATGATGATACGGAACCCTTTGTGCACGGTTCTGACTCGCACTTTACCGGTTTTTGTCTTTAAAATTGTACCTTATTTATTTATTTTAGTTTGCCAATAATATAACAAGTACAAAAAAACCATTAATATCTAAAAATCGATTTCAGCGGGGTTACCTCCCCGTATTGAAAAGCCAAATGACGTTTCTTGTCAAATATTAGAATAGCTAAGTAACCTACTCACACAACAAAGGTTTATATTTTCTACGTTGTATATCTTCGGCATCATCGTCACTTACCATCAGGTGAGATGATGCCATAGGCTTACCAATTGTTATTAGAAAAAAAAATAGTGTTGATAGGTATATATTTTTATAATCATCATTACAGCTCATATACGTCCCCACCGAGGGGCTCGAGCCTACCCTGAATCAGGGCGATTAGGCCTTAGTCGACCACGCGGGCCCAGTGCGGATTGGTCGACTTCACACACAACCTTCGAGTTTCTTCGCAGGCGTGTGCAGGTTTCCTCACGATGTTTTCCTTCACCGTTAAAGCAATCGGTAAGTATGTACGTAAGTTTTTGAAAAACTCATTGGTACGTTGGTCGTCCAGATTTGATCCCGGTAAAAGCGTCGGTGGCTCAACCGGTAACGACTCGGTCCATCTAACCAGAGGTACCGGGATTTTTATAATATTCAGAAATAATTGAGGCGAGGCACTGATTGAACAAATATTTCTGTCTTTTTCTTTACGTGTAAAGAGTAAAGAAAATAACCACACTTTTTCAGACTGTTTTTTCATTGAAAAGTTTTGAAAAAGTGAACTAAATTCAATTTGAATAAACATAGACTGAAAAGAAGAAAATTAAGATATAAATTTTAAATTTAAAAGAAATATTTTTTTCATACAAATTTTTACAGGCTTTGCTTCACTTTGTTTAAATTTATGCTATGTTTGGAATTTTTTATTATTGGGTCAAGGTAATCTAATCGTGTAATAAACTTACAAGAACCGCAGGGAATATCCTAGAATATAACATATCTTTTTTCAGGCCGAAAAATAAAGCGGGAATAATTTTCCTGATTTTATTGCTAAGCGCTTCTCACTGCTTATTTGCCAATATACCGCTTTAAAAGAAATATAATATGTAGTTCACTAGGTTACAACAGTTCCCCTATTTTAGTGGACAGGGTAACAAAGTAATTTTTTTATTAATTTTTTTTTTTTTTTTTTTTATTCACAATTGGTAAACCCTTGACAACATCTCACCTGGTGGTAAGTGACGATGTTGCCGAAGATGGAAGCGGGCTTACCAAGATTCCCCAACGCAATGGGGAACTACTGGCTATTTTAAAATACAAGCGTCAAGTTTTTAATTACCACCCCAAGTGTCAAGTTTGCAATTACTAAAGACCCCATAATTGAAAGGAAAATCGTCGCGTCAATCAAGCGGCCATTGTTCAGCGCTCGACCATCAGGCGTCATGTTCATGTCAAAACTGTAATTATTAACCCAAAAAACTGGCCAAGTGCGTTTCGAACTCCGCAATAAGTATTCCATAGTAAATTCCGTGGTTCGATTCCTGTCACGTACCAATGTGTTTTCGAATTTCGATTTCATACGTACGTTTATCCGACGCTCTTACGGTGAAGGAAAACATCGTGAGGAAACCTGCACACGCCTGCGGAGAAACTTGAAGGTTGTGTGTGAAGTCGACCAACCCGAACTGGGCCCGCGTAGTCGACTAAGGCCCGATCGCCCTAATTCAGGGTAGGCTCGAGCCCCTCGGTGGGGACGTATATGAGCTGATAAGAAGAACTCAATATTTTTCTTTTTTTTAAGAAAATGGCCAAGTGCGAGTCGGACTTGTGCATTGATGTTTACGTATATGTTCTGAAAAAGGGAGAAATGGAAGAAATTGCTTCTATTTAGCCACATTGATGAAAACACATTATGCGTACAGCGCAGGAGTGGAACTCCTTGCCTGCGTCAGTGTTTCCCGATTCCTATAATTTGGGGATCTTCAAGGCAAGAGTGAATAGGCATTATTTGAGTTTGCGTGTACCATCCTCGACGTATATGAGCTGATATAATAATAATAAAAAATCACCATTTTTAAAGGCAAAAAATACATTTTTTTTTATTTTAAAGCTCTAGAGCTATCGCAGCAGTTTCTTTGTTACTAATGTCATATTTGGGAATACTCCGCATAAGATTCCGTCACTTTCAGGAAAATTCATGAAAATTAACTAGTATAACAATTGCCCCATCTGACCAGAAAAAAAAACGCCTTTGGTCCATTCAATGTTACATGCTTCAGGGAATTGGTACATGAAAGACATGTCACTAGTTACTAAATAAATACCATTAGTAGTGTCACCTTAAGATCAATAATAAAAACATCAATTTTTTTTCCAATAAAAATTGGCACTCAACTTCAAAAACTGAATCGGCAATTTCGTACTTAAATCCCTATTATTTAAGAAACTGGCCAAGTGCGAGTCGGACTCGTGTACCGAAAAAGGGAAAGTTAATGTAAAAAAATGCTTCTGTTTAGCCACATCGATCTGCACGCAGAAGATATTTGCTACACTAACCATAGATTTTTTACCATGGATGGGTTATGCACTAACAAACAACATTTGAAAATCGAGTCCATTTACGCACACAAGTAGTTAGCTTCCGTTGCGCTGAGTGCTACTATCAAAGAGATGCCAATTGGCGTCATTTTATTTGCTTTACTTTTTGGACGCGTGTAACCGATCTACCTCCCCTTAAATAGCAAATCTCTGACACTAACTGAATCCTGCTCAATGTCGCTATCAAGTCTGAAGCTCTTAAGAGGACTGTGAACCCACGGTGAAAATTCGACTTTTCATATAAACGGCGACAACGATTTTCACCTCTTAAATGTTAACCGATTTGGACCAATTTTTGACAGTTTTTCAGTTAGAACAAATGCTAGGCTTATTACGTTTCACATCAGCTCATATATACGTCCCTACCGATGGGCGCGAGCCTACCCTGAATAAGGGCGATCGGGCCTTAGCCGATCACGCGGGCCCACTGCGGGTTGGTCAACTTCACACACAACCTTCGAGTTTCTTCGAAGGCGTGTGCAGGTTTCCTCACGATGTTTTCCTTCACCGTAAGAGCGTCGGATAAACTTACATATGAGATTGAAATTCGAGAACACATTGGTACGTGGCAGGACTCGAACCACGACCTCCCGTATATTAGGGAGCGGCCATTGCCGTTGCGCCACCGACGCTCTTACGACGCGCTTTTACTGATTATAATTTAAAAAATGGCCCAAATTACTTTTGTATGAAAACACATGAACGAAAATAAAATTAAATTTATTAACTTATCGAAAAAACAGAAACGTACAAGCCTAGTTTTTGTTCTGACTGACAACTTATCATGAAGAGGGTCAAAACTCAGAATTTATTCGGATCCAAAAGTAAGGACTTAACTAAACTCGACGAGATTTTCTGTGAGTGCGCATCAAAAGATTAGAAGAAAACAACTAGAAAATTCTTATAAAAAATTTAACCATGCGCACTGTTTATAATTGTACAGGGAGCGTTAAATGAAACACAGATGTTATCCGAAATGATTTATTATGGCTGAGTAATGGCATTTTCGTAAACAAGACATCACATCAGGTTCATAACATATATTCAGTGGATTTTGATATTCTAAAACATGTAGGCGCTAAAGAATGACCATTTAATGTGTTGGATGGCTATCGTTCTATGCTGAATCATAATGGTTGATAAATAGTGAATTTTATGGTATCTGAGAGCTTACAAATCTGTGACTAGTTCGCAAATTTTGTAGCTTTTTAGAGAATGAACGAAAATACACATCAAATGTCACAAATGAAGTCTATACACTCTATAAAAACTTAATGAAGATAATGTCTAATTACACATATAAAGTTTCAGAAACAAAGAAATCTTTTTACAACTCGAGATAATAAATAATAACATGAAAACATTGGCAGTTTTCACTAGCAAACAAAGAAGAAACCTAAATTACTCTATAATTATATCTATGACCTATTTCTTCTTAAGTAAAACATTAATTACGAAACAGTAGCTCTATGCATATCTTTATACACGATCCTGAACTATATAAACTTATCTACGGTATTAATGTCGCATATTTTAAATTTGCATAACTTTTATGTATTTTTTTTTACATTTTCATTTCCTAAGACCCTTAAAATTAACCCTTACCTCTAAATTAGAAAGAAAAAGACTATTTTACTTATATTATTTGACCACGAGGTGGTGTCATGCAATTGCCAGATACCAATAGCAGTACCGTACTTCCGTCGGAATTTCCCTACTCTCAAAATAATACTTTGTCCTGTTAGATAACGACTGCAACATACATATTATTAATATAAAAAGCACACGGAGAAAAAAATATAGTCAGAATAACTATTCAAAGTTATAGTTAAATTAGTTAAATGACGTATCGTTGATGTAGTCAACTGTTTTCTAGAATTGAGGATCTGTATAGCCAATTCAGCGATACAGATCCTTAGTTTGACGAAACAGTTGGCTATATTAACGATACGTCTTTTAACTAATTTAACTATAAACTTTGAATAGTTATTCTGACGATATTTTTTTCTCCGTGCACCCTAGGTCAGTCGGGCCAATGGAGAAAGAAAAGATAAGAGAGAGAGAGGACCGTCTTGGAATCTGAAGATTGTCTGAAAATTTCATCGAAATCGGTCCAGCCGTTTTGGAGTCTATAAGGAACATTTTTTTTTCCTTCACATAACACAGAGATAGACTGGATTCAAGTGCTAATAACTACAGCCTCCCTGATATAATAAAAGGATTTGAATGTAAATCACATGTTAAACGCTCATAAGAATTAGAAATGATTTGAACGATTAAAAATTATTCAAAATGATTACAAATCAAATCATTTTTAATCCTTTTTAATGATTTTGTTTAATCAGGGCTGTGATTAAAATAACTAAAAAAGAGATTATAAGGTTTTCTTATTTGTTTACTTAGCTTAAGTAATAAAAATATGTATCGTTTATTTAAGTAAATAAACTTTAAACAAAAAAAAATGTTCTGAGGACAGGTTATAGCGGTGAATACTTATAACCTGTTTTGTCCGTTAAATTTGGAACCATATTAAAATAAATAAACTCATGTGAGTCCAACTATGTAACTTAATTAATTAATTCATTAACTTTAATTATCTTAACGTTAGTTAAAAAACACTATAATATTAAGAAATTATAAAGTCACATGAACAATGCGTTCATAAATCTTATTATTGGTCAACTGACAGCCAAAACCGTGTGCTAACACTGGTCTTATGTACAGTTGGTAATATTACAAATTATACAGTCAGTCATTCAAATCACCTACCCAGATAACCAGGGTTGTCAATTTTGAACTACATAAATATAATCATAAAGTTTAAAAGACACTTACAATTACAAATTTTGAAATTACATGAATACAAACGCAAATTTAAATTTCCAACTAATTAACCAAGAAAGTGTAACAACGGTACTTTTTAAAGATTATTTTAATTTAATTAAATCATGGTAGATCTTATCTATGGTTTCTGTATCTTTCCTTTTATTAATTAAATCTTGATGCCTCTCCATTTACATAGATTCCATAATCAGACGCTTTTTATAATTATGTTCTGTATTTAAAATTTTTAATATTTTAAGATTTTAGCCTGCTTACCCTCGAGTAGGCTTTATCATTACAAAATACAAAAGCTTTAGCTCAACCTTTTTTTTTAAAATAAAGACAAAAATAATATAAAACTCATGGCATTTAAAAAAACAGAAACAAAACGATTTACAAAAAGTATTGTATCATATAACACTTGACAGCCCTACCAGCACATCACACACCAGAAACTATGCACTCGCGACTTAGCTTGCTCAATAGCAAGTAAGTGGTTGTAGCATCGTCTTGAATTCATCCAGGGAAGCAGCAGTTGAAACAGCAGGTGGCACAAAGTTCCAGAAAGCAACTCCAAGGACAAGAAAAGAGCTCTTGTACATTGATGTACCCGGAATCGGCGATAACAGCGTATAGTCCGGTTGTTCTCAGATCATTGCAGAGTCGGATCGATAATAGCTTCCAGGTTCTTGAGAATACTAACTTACTCAATATCTTTACCAGCTAACGACAGCACTGGCTTCTCACTGCTATCTATGAGGATAGTACGTTTAGACAAACACCAAAAAAAATGTTAGACACGAAATTCATGATGTGTGAACGGAAGATTAACACTTATTTTTTTTTTTTTTTCTTCTCCTCCTCGATAAATTTATTTATTCCGCAGTCTCTGCACCACCTCCAAAAAGGGCTAAAGTCGTAACTTCGGCCACAATTGATACATATTTTTTTTTGGGACTCCATTTGACCGGAATGGTTGCAACAATATGAATCATTTCGACCCTCCGTCTCCGTTTAAATAGCAATGCTTATCAAAACTAGGGCTACCACTTTCTCATAACATTTTTTTTTGTTTAAAGTTTATTTACTTAAATAAACGATACATATTTTTATTACTTAAGCTAAGTAAACAAATAAGAAAACCTTATAATCTCTTTTTTAGTTATTTTAATCACAGCCCTGATTAAACAAAATCATTAAAAAGGATTAAAAATGATTTGATTTGTAATCATTTTGAATAATTTTTAATCGTTCAAATCATTTCTAATTCTTATGAGCGTTTAACATGTGATTTACATTCAAATCCTTTTATTATATCAGGGAGGCTGTAGTTATTAGCACTTGAATCCAGTCTATCTCTGTGTTATGTGAAGGAAAAAAAAATGTTCCTTATAGACTCCAAAACGGCTGGACCGATTTCGATGAAATTTTCAGACAATCTTCAGATTCCAAGTAGGTCCTCTCTCTCGCTTATCTTTTCTTTCTCCATTGGCCCGACTGACCTAGGGTCCTTTTTACTTTTAAATTGCATATTTTTAAGACCGTTTTTCAAACAACTATCAAATGTCCACGTAAGTTATTTATCTCTTGTTATTGAAGTCTGGTTTTCCTTAATAAATGCGATGTACCTATGCCGACCACTCTTATCTAAAAAGTTTTATGTTTACATATTTTTAGTTCGGGAATTCACATGACTAATATAATGTGTGTGTTACAGTCGTTATCTGACAGAAAAACATATTGTTTTGAGCGTAGGGAAAATCCCAAAGTTCTGTCATCCACGGATTGTAAGTACAGTCACCATCAACCAACTGATCTATCTCAACTGATCTATCTCAACCAGTTCACGTATTTTGGGTACCAAGAAGCTAGAAGCTAAGAAGCTAGTGGGTGTTTGATAGACATAAAATTAGCATATTATTTGACTAGGTTAGGGATCATCTATTTTGAATGGAAATTATTTATTTAAAAAAATGGTCAGATTTCAGACAAGTTTTGTCATCAAATAAATCCTATGAAACGGTGAAAATTGTTATCGCCGTTTGTATGAAAAGCTGCAGCTTACCACCAGGTGAGATGTTGTCAAGGGTTTACCAATGGTGAATATATATAAAAAAGCTTCACAATCCTCTTAAGTAAGATATAACGTTACGTATAAACAAAAGTAAGACATTATGCTCCTCTTTGTGTTCCTTTCCATCACAGTAATTAGAGGTCAAATAGCTTTTTTTCCTTAGAGCTTTTGATGTTGCTAATAGTAGGTACCTAAATGAAACTCACATTAATATTTGTTTGACGGAACAACTAAAACTGTTAACATATTATTACTATTAATATTTTCATGAAGAGAGAAAAAGACTGACTCAGTGGCTTAGTGGTTAGTGCTCTTGACTACTGATTAAGTAAAAGGGTCGTGGGTTCGATCCCACACCCGGGGCAAACATTTGTGTGATGAGCAGATTTAATTTTGTTTGCTCTGTGTCCGGGTGTTAAATATCTATATATGTATGTATTTAAACGTGTATGTATGTAGTATGTATATCACAGTCTCTGGTTCTCATAACACAGGGAATCCTACTTTGGGGCCAGATGACCATGTGTGATTAGTGCCAGAATATTTATTTATTTATTTTAAATATTATAGCAACAAGACAGTTATAGATGTTCTAAGCGGAAGCTCATTAATTACTTATTTATAATATTCATTTTATCGTTCCATATTATTCCAATTTCTGTAAAACGAACATTGTAAAAGAAGCTATTTAAAAACGACCAACTGCGAGTCGGGCCTGCGCATCGAGGGTTCCGTACATCAAAATATATTTGTACTAGCCGTCCGCCGGCGGCTACGCCCGCGTTGTTATCGATTTTCCCGTGTAAATAAGACGTTTTTCCGGGGTAAAAAGTAGCCTAGGTCCTATAACAGGACGTAACCTATATGTGTGCCAAGTTTCATCCCGATCCGTCCAGTGGTTGAAGCGTGAAGATACGTCACCGTCAATGTTCCAACTGCAAATGAAAGTTTTCATTAAAAAAGTATTTAACCCTGCATTTGTTGCGCTAATTACATATGTAATCCACGATAATTAAAAATGAAATTATTCGTAAACAGTACAAGTGTGTTACACGGGACTCCGCGGGTACTTTAAGTATGATAATGCCCACCCAAATATGTATGTAGTTCCTGTTTAGAAAATAATAGTTGATTTATGGTTTCTCAATATGTGCTAACGCGTTTTAAGGTCTCTAGGTCTGAAGTTTTTGATTTGGTTTATTTTGACAAAACTGTTCATTATTCTGCTTAGTTTACAATTATAATTTAATTTAAGATAAGGTTACTTGCCATTTTTCAATAAAAAAATATATATAACATAAATTTTATTTAAAAAAATGGAAAACAATTTGGCATACATATGTAATCCACGCGACCACTCAAGTAACTTTTGGGGGCCCGACCACCGCAAGTTTAATTATGATTAAACTACGAATTAGCAAGTTGCGGATTTTGCCTTTTACTTGTGTCAGGTTTTGATTGACCTTCTTTGATTTTAATAAAATATGCGAAGTAAATGGTCGTATTTTTTGTTAACTTGTAATATTAATATTCTTACATTACAGCTCTAATTAATCATAAACTAAGTATTAGATATTAATTTCAACTAAATTTCTGAGCAAAAGGGTCTTTGTATGTATATTTCTTTGTAAATGCACAGACACACAGATAGACGGAAAACGAAGTGATCTTATAAGGGTAACGTTTTCCTTTTGAGTTACGGAACCCTAAAAATAAGGGTTATTTTTTTCCTTTTTACGTACTGAACCCTAAAAATATTAATGAAAGATTATTTTTAAAGGAAGTGGAGTTAGTTATTAAAGAGCTTCGGGGTCAAGCAATACCGACATGCGGCGACCAAGCAGGGGCGTCGTGGGTATTCTTTAGGCATGAAATCTTTTTATAAATTTACAATTGGTAAGTCCCCGCCTCATTGGTAAGACCTCCCACTCGGTGGACCCGCGACTTGCTGAAGGTCGCGGGAAGTCGCTAGATGTGGGCAGCGCAGGACCGGTCGTCGTGGAAAGTCGTAGTGGGCGTTTTTCGGCTGATAAGATTATGATCATCAAGTCCTTGCCATAATCTCACCTGATGGTAAGTGGTGAAGATGCCGAAGATGAAAGTGGGCCTACCAAGATTCCCCAACGAAATGGGGAGCGGGATAACTTATTTTCAAGCCGGAACCGATGCTGTTAACATTGATATATAAGACTCAGATAAAATGGTGGTAGCTAGCCAGGCGGGCGTGAAAAATGCCCTTCCACCAACCAAACCGAGTATGGTTAGACTCCGCCGGATCGAACCCGCGACCTCCTGATGTGAAGCTAATGGACTTATTCATTTCGCCACGAAGACAGTTATATATGATCTGATGGAGCAAATAATATAGGTACTGAAACTTTATGGTAAATTTTATTTATGTCGTAACTGCTTTAGTCAAAATTGAAAAATTAATAAAGTTTAACTAACCTAAAAAAACACGCTTTTAAAGCATATCAAAATAAAAAGTGAAAAATTATTATTTTCGATTCTTAGTTCAGGATAATGAGATAGACTTATGAAATTATTGTATTGTCACTGATTCTTAATAAATGTTCAAAGTTTAAATTAAATCGGTCCGTTTAAAGTGGGTCAAAATCGAGTGCAAAGGAGTCGGTTACAAACAAACATAGATACATACATACATACAGGTAAAGCTAATAAAAGCGTAATAAAAACAATAATGTCAAAAGAAATGTAAGAACTTACTGCACTAAGGCCATCGACACGTCAAAACGTAGGTCACGGAGCTGTTGTTACGTATCGTTACAACGATGACCTTTTTCTGAATAAAAAGGAGAAACATGAAAATGAAAATAATTTTCTATCTACTTCATTATCAGTAAATTACCAGCCCACTACATTTAATCCGTTCCAAACGTTCATCATAAATAGTTAATTCTAAATCCATATTTCACGTTTCCAATTCGCACGAGTCATGGATATAAATATCACAGACTATTAATAAGTTTATTGTCTAAATATTACAATGGTAAGAATGTACAGAGGCAGCACATCAAGCTACACACTCGTAGTGCGATTCTGATCCATACGCGTACGGCATAAGAACAATGATAAATGATAAATTGAAAAAGTGTCTAGCTTGATGTGCTGGCCTATGTACAACAGATAATACTAATATCGTGACGCCCGTACCGGCTCGTTACTGGTCCAACAGCTGTCCATTGCCATGCAGCATGTCAATGCGGCGACTGTTAAGGCGGTAATATTACAAATTTTCATTATTTTTGACGTCAATTATTCCTAAATGATAGAAAATCCAAGGTTGAAAAAAATGCCCTTAATGTTGATGATGTTCCTTAAAGCCAAAAGCTATTAGAAATACAATTGAGCCGTTTTGGCTCGATATAAAAAAAAAACCCAAAGATAGGTCTACACCGTTACTTTCAACTCTAGTTATGTCTAATATTTTATAGTATAAATTTTAAGAAATATACAACAATATTTGTTATGATCGTACAAAGTGAGAAATGTTATTATTTTTTATACTTTGTTTCATAAAATTGAAACAAAACGAAAAACCATAGAAAAAGTGAAAAAGTGTGGTTATTTTCTTTACTCTTTACACATAAAGAAAAAAACAGAGACAACTGTTCGAACTAATGCCTCGCCTTAAGAGTAAAGGCGGGAGCCATTTTTTCAATACAAACGTAGTCGCGTGTTTCCTCCCTGGATAATGACAATAGAGCAGAAATGTTTATCCATTGAACCTAAATATATTCATATTCATATTCAATTTATTCATAATATTTTCAAATATTACATGTCAAAGTGTGTAATTATTATATTAAAAAATAAACACTAAAAAATTATAAAATTTAACAATAAAAAATTAAAAAATAATAATAATTGAGTCACAAATGTCAGAGAAAATAAAATAATCAAATTGTATATACTAGTTAGTACTTTAAGTCAAATTATAATTTACAAACTCTGTATATACAATGGCCTGTATATACAATGGCCATCCGCCTTTGTTTTAGTTTTTTCCCATCTTCTAATTATAATAGGAAGTAGGAGCCTTCAAAAACTGCGAAAACTGCCAAATTGTAACGTCATTTTCAGACACGCACCAAAACATAGTACGCATATTAACAATAAAATGAAAATATAGATGCATAGGTAAAACGTTTTTTTTTTTAATTTTAGAAAAAAAAAAATATTATTGTTCAAGTTTTGGAAGAGGAAATAGGGGACTACGAATTGCTGTTTTGGTCAATTCTAGACTAAGGCCTGATCGCCCTAATTCAGGGTAGGCTCGAGCCCCTCGGTGGGGACGTATATGAGCTGACATGATTGAATATTATAAACGTGAAAATGTGTTTGTTTGTTACCTTTTCACGCTTAAACACCTTAACCAATCTTAATGAAATTTGGCATGCAGGTAGCTTGTATTACTAGAAAGGACACAGGGTACTTTTTATCCCGTGAAAAAAGCGTAGTCCGAGGCAGTTCCTGAGGGAACTGAAAATATACTCTCTTTTTGGTTAGTTTCTTCAAAATTGCAACGGAACAATGTATTGCTGTGATTTTTTGCACAGAGATGGCTGAGGGGGTGGGGAATTCTTTACTGCGATTTCTTTATTATTATGGTTAGATTTTATGTGACTTGGCCGTTGACTTGGATGTCTCAAGGAGTAAATATGCATAAAGAATGTTCAACGGCAGGTCACATAAAATAAAATCTAACCATAATAATAAAGAAATCGCAGTAAAGAACCCTAGACTAGGCTTGGCTTTGCTTAGAGATTTCATTACTTTTTATAGAAAAACAAGCAGCTCAATCGAGACTTGGCTAGTTTTTACAGGATGTTTTTGGTGGGATTAGATTTATTTATCACACGTCATAAAATATACATTAAGATACGTCAATAGTAAGGTGATCATCAAAAAATAAATTAAAAAAATAACAAAAACAAAATGTCAAATCACAAAATATGAAATGTCAAAAAGTGAACAGAACAATGAATAAATAAACAGAAATTAATACAGTGAAGGATGTCAGTATTTCATTTTTAAAAATTCGTCAATTCAATAATATTATTTATCCAACAAGAAGTATTTCAAATGCCGCCTAAACATTTTGTCATCTGATATTTTCCTTATTAATAAAGTCTACTGCTTTCCCTCAATACATCAACAGGTTGTTAGCCTAGCTACATCTCTGTCGGACTTATGAAGCTTAATTTGAATTAATATATTCTTTATTAGAGGTTCCGGCGTCCGAAGGGTCTAGAGGAGCCTTTTATTAGGCTCATTAAGTTTAAGTCGCACTAGTGGGTTCCACCCACTCGTTGAGGCTTCTATCTCATAAAGAGAAAAGCCTATACAGGACGCCACCAAATTCGTATAAGACCCAATGAGCTGGGGCTTCTATTTATCACACAAACAGGAACTTATTCATTTAGTCCATGGGCCAGCTAACAAAATTTAAGAAAATGGTATAATTTGGGTGTGCTAAGTTTCCTCCTTACAGTAGTTAAAAAACTTTATAACGATGTGAAAAGATCATGATAGCCATCTCAAAGTAGTAGCAAAGAAATGGCGGCTTATCCAAGATGGCGGGTATCGAGTTTTAAAAATTAACTATAACTCGACAACTATATTAGTCGGATTTCATTACTGTTTTTTTTTTAACTAAAACTCTCCTTGTTTGCTTTTAATTTTGTTACATGAACTGTTTCGATAAAGTAAACCATTAATTAGAAATTTAAAATATAGGATGACTTTTAATTAGTTCTTGATAGCAAAGGATATGAATGTACTCGTGATTACAAACAACTTTCCCTAAGAAACTATATGTCAAATATTAAAAAAAAAAATTGGTCCTTCATACATTTTTGTCGATTTGATAACTTGTTATGTATCGAGGACCTAAATTTTTTTTCTGATTCGACATACAGTTTCTTTGGGAAAGTTGTTTGTAATCACGAGTACATTCATATCCTTTGCTATCAAGAACTAATTTAAGGTCACCCTATATATTGAAAATTTTGTTATTTTTTATTAAATATTCTTTTTAAACGACTTCGTACAGAATATCGTTTAAAAAATAAAATCTTCAAACAAAGGATATAATGTAATAAATTATCTTTAATTTGATGTATTACATGTATGAATCGAAAGGCAGAAAACACATGCAAAACATGAATATGTGTTTACTTCCGTTGAAATCCCCTGTAGTCACGTAGTCCGACTGCTTTGTCCGACTAGTCGGACGACGTGGATTTATTTTTCCTGTTGGTTCGTCTATCGGACTATAAGGAATCGCAATTCCACTCCGCCCGACTAGTCGGACGACGTGGATTTATTTTTCCCGTTGGTTCGTCTATCGGGCTATAAGGAATCCTAATTATAAGGTCCTGCAAACTGTGTTACCATAGGATAAATCTTAATAGTATTCATTTAAGTGCGGTTAAGGAAAGTTTAATTTTAAAAGAGAAAAGTTGTTTTTTTTTAAGTTAATTTAGGTATATAATAATAATAAAAAACACGTTGTACTTAATTGTTTTTATAATTTTGAATATATGGTGAGAGTTTCTAGTCCGATTGATCGATCTAACAGGGAAAAAAGAGGCCAGGTAGACCGATCACTCGAACTATGCGGGATACGAATCCATGCAGGTCGATTAGTCGATCTAACTGGAATTAAAAAGACCAAGTAAACCGATTACTCGGGCGAAGTGGAATTAGGATTCCTTATAGCCCGATAGACGAACCAACGGGAAAAATAAATCCACGTCGTCCGACTAGTCCGACAAAGCAGTCGGACTACGTGGCTACAGGGTTGAAATCTACCGTTTGCTAAATAACTGTACAAAAGAAAAAGCTTCAAATACGCTGTTTGAATCAAATTTATCGTAAATCAGTAGGTGTTTATGGAAATATCGAAACTTTTCAGATTTTTTTGTGATTTTCAGCATAACGGAAACTTAGGGTACGATTCCGTGGTGCGCGTCACTCCCGCAGCAGCAGGCAGCACGCAGCACTTTCATATACAGAAGTGACGTCGACGTCACGAAGTCACGACGACACTTTTTTGTAAAAGTGCTGCGTGCTGCCTGCGACACGCGACAGTGACGCGCGCTACGGAATCATACGTTTACTTTGAACGTTATAACAAGTAAATAAAAATTAAAAGTCATCTTCACCGTCACTGTCCGAAGATTTGTTCAAATTAAAGTCTGCGATATTTTCTTCTTGTTTAGTACTGTTTTCACAGTTCGACAGTCTGCACGCGTTTAAGCACTATAATTTGTAAACCATTACGCGATGGAATTTGACACGACTTTCAACAAGAGCAACTTAGGAGTTCTAACACTGCTTCAGGTGCAGGTGCTCCAGTTATTCACTTGATGTTAAGCATACTGTCTTCATCTAGCATCCATCCTTGATCCTCTGAATTTGATATTTCGGGAAAGTTATCCAAACATCTCTGCCAAATAGCTGCTTGATAATTAGCTCGTTTTGAATGTTGACGTAAGCAATATTCACATGGAAGAAGTTGAGCTGAGTCTATTTGGCCTTGTCGATTTTGGAACAACCACGTGTTTAGCACGGAACACGTGGTATCTTATTTCGTTTATGTTTTATCATTTAGTGTTCCTTGAGTAAAACTGACAGGCAAACTTTTGGATTAAATTGCGGTCAGAATTTGAAAGTGTAAATTTACTCCTAAGCAAACGGCTTGTACACACGGCGACACATCAAGCTATACATAACCAGTATAAGCTGGCCGCGCGAGCCGCACGACGCCTGTGCGTTTTAACATACGCGAGGTCTACTTATACTGGTCTTATATAGCTTGATGTGGCGCCGTGTGTACTTGTCACCACTTTGTAGAAGACTTCTCAATTTTATGAATCTATGACCGCCCATAATATTCTTGAAATATGTTCCTACATCTGAACCTCTACTGCAGCGTTCCACTGATCTTATTGATTTGTCTATTCTTATCGCACTGGGCCCGCGTGGTCGACTAAGGCCTAATCGCCCCGATTCAGGGTAGGCTCGAGCCCCTCGGTGGGGACGTATATGAGCTGATATAATAGGTATCCCACACAGCATCAATTCGAGTACTAAGACCCGATCGAGGATTGCATCAGTTAAATGATCAAAGGTTGTATTCTCTCTGTGAAATTTTTGAATTAATGCCATCATACTACTATTCTTCTAAATTATTGCTAACATATGCTAAAATTGTTTAAATATACTAAAAACATCATTTTTGTACGCTACAACTGACACCTGAAGATTTTTGTTTATACGCAGTTATTTAGTCAACGGTTAATTTAAAAGAAAGTAAAATCAAATTCATGTTTTCATGTGTTTTCGGCCATCAGACCCATACATGTTATACATAAAATTAAAGATAATTAAATAGAATACTTTGCCTCATTAAAATATTTTTTTTATTATGTACAAGATATTTTGTAAAAAAAATGATTTAAAAAAAAATTAAGATTTAATTTAAAAAAAAAGAGAAAATTTTTAAAATTTTAATGTAAATGACTAATTAACAGTTTACTTTACCGATACAATATGTAATACAAAATTTCAAGAACATAATTTTTAACCTTTGGTTTAAAATGAAAAATAATGAAATCGGACGAATACTTTTCGAGTTATGGTTGATTTTTTTTAACTCAATAATCGCATCTTGGATTGGCGGCCATTTTTGTTAGCTACCATTTTGAGATGGCAATCATGCTTTTTTAGCCTTTTTTTACCTATCTAACTGCTGTGAAAAATAAATTTGGTCCAAATCATACCGATATCTTGGCTGGCCCATGGACTATATAGATAACTAGTGGATGCCCGCAGCTTCGCCCGCGCAGATCCCGATGTTTTCGGTTCTCGTAGGAATTTCCCAAAATTCTTTCTTAGCGGATGCCTACGTCATAACATCTACCTGCATGCCAAATTTCAGCCCGATCCGTCCAGTGGTTTAGGCTGTGCGTTGATAAATCACTATGTCAGTCAGTCAGTCACCTTTGAGTAATACATATTTAGATTCGATAAAAAAATAATGATAACGAATGTAGACCTACCTAATTTTCTTACGTATTACGTGGAAATTACGTGATTTCCACCCGGCTACAGCACAAAAGGAGGGACTTTGGCAGTCATGTATGTATGGATGTACATCTGTTCCGTCGTACCACTATACTACATATCAGATTTGGTCACATGAGGTGTCGTTAGATTTGTATGAATGCTTTGAGTAACATAGGCTATAAAATATGACGGCTAAGAAAGACAACATTCCCATTGCAAAAAAAAATACGAGTGTGCTTTAGACCACACGACTGAAGTAAAACTTCTTTAGCTCCATCTATATTTATGGAAGTAAATACTTAGTCTTCAGAAAATAAATAATAATTGTCATATGGAGGTATAGACAGTTTATGAAAAGAGTTTTATTATCCTCTGAAAATGATCAAATGTTTTTATCGTAAATGTTTGTTTTGATTGTTTTGACAACCGGTATATTGTTTTGACAACCGGTATATTGTTTTAACAACCGGTATATTGTTTTGACAGCCTTGGCAACCGATTTTGTTGGCAAACAAAAATAAATAGTATCTCTCTTTCCATCTTCACTAATTTATATATCCCTCTCAACTTCCGTTCGCCTCGTCCGAACACGCATCCACCAGCTTACTCCCCAAGTCAAGCGTGCGTAAAGAAGTTTTACTTCAAAAAGGATAACAGTCACAAATGTATAGAGTTTGGTGGTAAGATAAATGTTTAAATAACTAAATAATGTAACATAAAAAGTCGCAATCGCAAACGTTAAAAACCTTCAAAAAAAGGCTCTAAATAGAACTTCAAAAAGGAGGAGGTTTCTCAATCTGACCGTATAGTTTTTTTTTATGTTTGTTCGTGGATAACTTCGTCGTTTATAAACCGATTTAGATTATATTTTTTTTTTGTTGTAGAGGAGATATCCCAATGGTGGTACCATGATAAGAAACCAGGATCTGATGATGGCATCCCAGAGAAGTCGAGAGTAACCTTCAAAAATCGTAGTGGTGACTAGTGCGTTTGAAGTCTTTTTTTTTGTTTAAAAATATTATATAAGTGCGCTTTTTACCTGACTGCGGCGAGGGGGGATAAAAGTTTGAAGCATATTTATATTTATCTGTCTTTACATGTTATCGTAGCTCCTAAGCAGTCAGACCGACTTCTATGCGTTTTTTTTAATTTGGAAGCTACATTAATTGGTATCGCTATGTTTTATTGAAATCCAAGCCGTTTATTCAGCCGTTCATGGATTGTTCCACTGCCTGTTGAAATGGCAAGAGATAAAGAAGTGACGCTTAAAATAAAATAATGTGCCCCTGGGCCAATTCTGGGTGTAACTAAAAAACAAAAACGCGGAATAACATGGAATAAATAGTGCTCCCATTAGGCTAAAATTTGGCCGGTGGTTTGTAATTTTACTATTATTAATATTACGATACGTATTCAACACACTTCAGAGAAAACCGTAAAATGTTTTAAATAAAAGTTGATTTTCATATAAGTATGCTGTAATGATTGATACGTATCTATAATATAATAAAACTGTAACGGGGCCGTGTCTGTACATGAAATATTTTTGGAAAATAATAACTGTGGTGGACATTACTAACGATACAGAGGACAAAACAACAACTTTTGGAATTTTTGTCTGTCTGTCTGTCTGTCTGTCTGTCTGTATGTTCGCGCATCACGCAAAAACTACCGGGCCGATTTTGATGAAATTTTGTATGGTGGTTCCTTAAAGCCCGGGTTAACATATAGGATACTTTTTATCCCAGAAAATTCAAGAGTTCCCGTGGGAAAATCAAAAGTATTCATTTATAGAATGGCTCACTACGCAAATGTGGCTTGACCTATTACAATCAAATTTTACACGTTGATACCCTTATCGCGAACTAAAACTGGGACATTGTGAATCCCAAAAAAATTAGGGTTCCTACAGGAATGCAAAAAATTGTATCTTTAGAATGACTCAACGTAACAATATGAAACCTTTACATTGGGATGGGGTGTTTTGACCATCATTGTATAGTCGGGTATTCGCTATCCCGGAAAACTAAAGAGGTCCCGTGGGAAATTATCTATCGATACTTACAATAATAACAAAAGAGTATTTTTTTCTATATATTAGCTACACATACCACACATTATAATCATAGCAGCAGAATGTCAATAGATGGCACTGCAGGGATAATAAAACGCGCTTAAGTTGTATTAAAACATTAAAATATTATTTCATACTTTTGAGTGGATTTCTTTTATGTATTTTTCAGCATACGCTACTTTAAACTCTGAAACTATGGTACGTAGAGATGTGTTTCATAGACGAACAGAGAGGTATTTTTTTACAGATTCCAATCGTGTAAAAAAATAAAAACACATAAATCGAGTTTAGCATCTTTTAACAGGAGGCACAGATATGGGAACTCTTCTGACGGCGACTATTTGCGTGTGGCAGTTGCTCTCCGCCTGCAATATCAATATCTGTGAACCTCATCAATGTGTTTGCGGGTCCTCAGTGGAGTCAATTGGCCATCACTCACTGAGTTGCAGTCGTGTTTGTGAATATTGCCACGTCACCAATTCCTTAATGACCTCACTCGGAGGGCACTGGTCTCGGCCAGATGGAATATTCCATCTTTGATGCAGCCGCCGGCCGGGCTTTAGTCGAACTGATGGCAAAAGGCCGGAGGGTTTAAACAGGTGCTATGGCAAAGAGGAAGCCACTTTTTCTGCCTCACTCCTCACCCGTACGGTACTGCTCAATTTGCGGTGAGAAAGAAGCATAATAAGTACTCGGTCTTGGAGGCAAATTACTGCTTTGTGCCGCTGGTCTGTGAGACAACCGGCTGCTGAACCCTCAGAGGCCTTTGCCTTCACAAAGGAGATTGGCCTTCGCCTTCGAGAGAGATGTGACGTGTGGTCTTACCTGCTGCTAAGGTTGTCTATTGCCATCCAGCGCGGCAACGAGAAGTGCGTCTTGGGCTCCTTTGGAGCTGATACGACTCGAGGATTTGACCCATATTAATATTGTTAGGAAATTTTATTACTAGATTGATACCTTTAATGATTTGAATTAGTTTTTTGATAATATAGGTATATGTGTAATTTCATCATATCAGTTTATATACGTCCCCACCAAGGGGCTCGACCTGCCCTGAGTTAGAGCGATCTGGCCTTAGACGATCACGCGGGCCCATTGCAGGTTGATTGACTTCACACATAAGCATCGAGTTTCTTCGCAGGCGTGTGCAGGTTTCCTCACGATGTTTTTCTCACCGTAAGAGCGTCGGATAAACGTACATACCAGTATGAAATCGATATTCGTATAGATATTGGTAAGTGGCAGGATTCGAACCACGGCCTTCCGAACAGGAGGTATTGGCCCTAACCGTTTTACCACCGACGCTCTATATTTTATTTAATATTTAGAAATCCTTACTTAGTATTATAAATGTGAAAATGTGTTTGTTTGTTTGTAACCTATTCACACTTCAACACCTCTACCAATCTTGATGAAATTTGGCATATGAGGTGAAAAATAATATAATTTACTAATAAGTATATCCTGACATAGTTCCCGAGGGATCTGGGGACAACTGTTTTCTACGCTCGCGCACGTCGGTGGCGTCGCAACGGAGCAACGGATTAAAGTGATTTTTTGTATAGAATTTGTTGAGGGGGTGGGAAGTGACAAAGACTGCTAATCCGAATAGCCCGATACAGTTCCTGAGGTACCTGGAGAAAACTCATGTCCACGCTTGCGAGCTGATTGCGGCTCGCGCACCACTCACCCTCAAAAAGAGTCATAAAAGCTATGTCCACGTGGGCGAAGCCGCGGGCAAAAGCTAGTTCAAAATAAATAAGAGAAAATTCCACAAGTTTTGAAGTAAAAAAAACCTGCCAACTGCGAGTCGGACTTACGCACGTGGGGTTTCGTACAACACACCCCTTCCCACAAGTATAATTATTATATCAGCTCATATACGTCCCCACCGAGGGGCTCGAGCCTACCCTGAATCAGGGCGATTAGGCCTTAGTCGACCACGCGGGCCCAGTGCGGGTTGGTCGACTTCACACACAACCTTCTAGTTTCTTCGCAGGCCTGTGCAGGTTTCCTCACGATGTTTTCCTTCACCGTTAAAGCAATCGGTAATATATAATACAAGTATAATAATGATACCTATTAATTTCAAACAAAAAAACATTAAGGCAGGCGACAGAAAAAATCCCGTTTTTTAATTTAGTTCAGACCTCTTCGCAAGTACGACTCTCACTTGACCGGTTTTGATTATTTGTTGTTTTACTTTAGGATTAGAAAAATAATAGTATTAAGTTTCATGGTTGTAAGTATTACCGTTTTCAATAAAGAGAAAATGCAATGAAGTCTCTTGAATAACACGTTTATTGTATGGATCCCCCTGTGTATGCATTGCAGTATGGTTAAAGATATATTATGTAGTTATGCACTACTTAACTTATTATTTTTATATATTTGTATATTTTTTCTTTTGTTTATATAAGTATATAGCACGTAGACGACTGTTGAGCACCTAGACAAACCATTCTGGTTTAATGGTGCTTAATGATATTTTTTTTTTGTATTTTGTTTTGAAATTGGTAAATAAAAAAAAATAAAAAAAAAGTTTTCCTCTTTTTGATTTTTTTTTACTCTTTAGTAAATCTTGCGTATACATCACATCACATTAGCTCATTTATACGTCCGCACCGGGGGGCTCGATCCTACACTGAATTGGAGCGATCGGGCCTTAGTCGACCACGTGGGCCCAGTACGGGTTGGTCAACTTCACACACAACCTTCGAGTTTTTTCGCAGGCGTGTGCAGTTTTCCTCACGATGTTTTCCTTCACCGTAAGAGCGTCGGATAAACGAACATATGAGTCGCAATTCGAAAACACATTGGTACGTGGCAGGACTCGAACCACTACCTCCCGGATAGGAGGTAGCGGCCCTTGCCGTTGCGCCACCGACGCTCTTTTATACTTGCATATACACTTGTTTTTTAAATATTATCGTTCCAGATATACGCTGCTACGCGCTACGAGCCTGCTACGCGATCGTCGTAACCTCAATCCCACGCAGTATCTACGCTTTGTACGTACGTTACTTACGACACCGACTTTTTACAAGCTTTTACCACATCCTGGACACTTCATACAACGGGCCAGAAATGATATTTCAAAAAAGGAATGACGGAACAAACTAAATGGCGGCGAAATCCTATACGTTCGACAACCAAACTGTAACCAATCTGTATCAATCTGGGTGACGAGGGGATGAGGTTGCAATCTAGAGAGCGGTAGGGAGTGTTCATACTGTATGGTAGTACTAATATATATAATTTGCTTTAATTTAACTTGCAATGTATGTATGTTTGTTCGGGTGGAATCTTGCAAGTTTTTGACCCATTTCCCGGTTTCCGATTGAGCTGAAATTTTGCATGCATATGTATATCGCGTGACAATGCAATATTAACTAGCTTGTACTTAAAAGTTTTTAGGTTTTTCGAAAATTATTATTTTAGGATTCCTTAACCAAAAGCTGTCCAACGGAACCCTTACTAAACCTATGCCGTCCATCTGTCACGCGGCTGTTTTGTTAACCGTAATAGCCTATTTACTTGAAATTTTACACAATACTTGTTGTCAAGGACTTTTAAATACCACGGCAATTAATAAGATTGAGTGTGCGGTTCATTAGCTGACAATTTTTTTTTGGAGTTTACTTCTTAAGAATTGTTTTTTTTTTATTATTTTTTTATTTAGTTTTAGCCTATGTATGAATTTTTTTTTAAATTTAGTTTTAGCCTATGTATGAAAGTTTATGGGGAATAAAATCAGATTATTTGGGTGTTTGTATGCATGTGTGTATAATTTGTGTAATGTGAGTGTAATGTATGTGTTATGTGTGTGTCATGTGTGTAATGTGTGTGTAATGTGTGTTATAAGTGTGTAATCTGTGTAATGTATGTAATGTGTGTGTGTGTGTACGTACGTACATATGTATGCATGCATGTATGCATGTATGTATGTATGTATGTTAATTGTTTTTGTTTAATTGTCTGTAGCATAAACGGCTAGATGGATTTTGGAGTGTGAGGTGTCGTTGGATTTGTCTCGTCAGAATTGAAAAAAGTGGCCGCCATTTTTAACTTTTTAGTTATTGGACAGCGGTTCCTTATCATCACGAATCCGTTGTCAGAATTGAAGAAAAGTGGCCGCCATTTTGAACTTTTTGTTAATGGACGGAATGCTTCCAAAATCGATATCTGAGGGTCCCTAAAGTCTCTTATAACGAGTCCGTTGTCAAAATTTACAAAAGTGGCCGCCATTTTAAATTTTTTACTTACTGGACCAAATGCTTCCAAAATCGATATCGAGGGTCCCTCAGGTCCCTAATCACAAATCCGCTGTTAGAATTGAAAAATTGGCCGCCATCCCCCAAACACATTTATAATCGTTAGTAAGGAGTAAACTCCAGTCGTGGGTCGGAGCTGACACACATACTTTTTTGTAGTAGGTAGTTATTCTGACTCTCACCTAGAAGGTTTCAAATGCCAGCCGAATATTACAATATTTTTTGTTTTTTTATTTTTATCGCACAAGCTTTGACAATATAGCAAACATAGATAAGATTAGACAAGACAAGACAAGACAAGACAAGGCAAAGCAAGGGAAACATTACCCCCCTTTTTTAGAAGTCGGGTATTATGTATATGTTTGTATCACTCATGGGATCAAGACGAATTTAACGATACCTTGCAATCTAAAATCCATCAAGCCATTTAGAAGGTATCGTGGAATAAAGAAACATACATACATGCATATATTTAGACTTAAAAACCATGCACTTCTTTTTTTGTGGGCATTCGTGTAAAAAGACGCAAAGACTTGTATTGATTAAGGATGTAAAAACAATTTAAAAGTTAAAAACGTTAGTATCGCTGTTGTACCACTTTTAATTGAAGGCCTACCATTAAGACCACGATAGTAAGCCTTCAGATTGTGCTTCTAATTAACTCGCTATTACACTAGAGACATTATAATATCATTTAATTTTATCATTTGTAATTAAAGGCTAGAATAAAGAGGAGGCCGTCTTTTCACACGCGTGAAGTTCTTCTTTTATTACAAGCTTTTAATTAGTTTCACCTGTCCCGGTGTCTGTAAAGAAATTTTGCAAGTTTAATTTGACCCACGTCCCGGTTTCCGATTAAGCTGTAATTTTGCATTCATATGAATATCACGTGACAGTGCAGTATTATGATGACATTGAGCCGATCTGATGCTGGAGCAGGAAAGAGGTTTTTATTGAGTTTCACCTGCCCGGTGTCTGTAATGAAATTTTGCAAGTTAAATTTGACCCACGTCCCGTTTTTCGATTGTGCTGAAACTTTGCATGCATATGTATGTCGCGTGACAACGCAATATTATGATGACAAGAAGCTGATCTGATGCTGGAACTGGAAGGTGGCTTTTATTTAGTTTCACCAGTCCCCATGGATTGTAATGAAATCTTGCAAGTTATATTTGACCCACGTCCCGGTTTGCGATTGAGCTGAAATTTTGCATGCATATGTATATCACATGATGACATGGGGCTGATCTAATACTAGAGCTGGAAGGTGGCCATAAGAACTCCGCAATAAAACGACACAACCCCATCGAGTTTGGGCTTGTTTGATTCGTGTTGACGAGTATTTTGATCCTAAAAAGCTTGTACCTAACAGGTTTTAGGTTTTTCAAAAAATATTTTACCATTTTCGATTGCCCGTCTCTATCGAAATTCTGTAAACTCTGAGTCTAAACGTATAGCTGTGATTTGGAATTTCAATATGCCAGTATGAAAGTTTGGCAGCAGGACGGCCAGAATGGCGCAGGATTGTGAATAGGCAAGTGCGCGAGTACGAGGATCAGCGTAAAGCTGACCATGATACCAAACGCGTCCAGTTATAGGTCCAACCTTTTCATACAATTACGAGGGTGGCATACTTAAATGCCCTCAGTGCGCGAGGAGTTTCGCTGCGAAAGATTGGCTACATAAGTGGGTTTACCAATTGTGAATAAAAAAAATTAAAAAAAAACATCTTCGAGCGCACGCGCGGCAAACCGACTAGGAGTCGAAGTGGTCGACATGACCGAAATCGGTCGGATGGATTATCATCATCATGCCAGTATGTTTCATACCTAAATAAATTGTACGTACGTACGTTGGGACGTAAGCTGATATCATTATCATGGGATATACCTTGTTATTTTTTGTTCTGAAATAATGAACTACTTCATGCAGTAGGCTTTTTTAATTACTTGTTAAGCACAATTTTTTATTGAAATTGATTTTTTTTTAAAAAGACATAATTAACTTCCTGAATTTGTAAATTATTACAATTATTCCCGGAATAATAAACTACAGCGTATAAAAGGCTGTTTAAAGTTATAGAAACGTAAATCCAAATGGTTAGAGCCATTTTATAGAAAAAAAGACGTGTGGCACTCGGGGAATGCCGCGGTAAAGCTATTGCATAGCATTTTTTATCAACTTATGCAATTATAATTATTTATATATTTTTTATTTATGCATGATCCTCATCATCATAATCATTGATCCTCATCATCATCATGATGGATAGATAGATGGCACTGTATGTTTTTTAGAACTCAATATATTATTTTTTTGGGGTGTCAGGTTTTATTTTCGTTACGAAATTTCTTGATTCGGTCCCCTCAAAGCCCGCGATAAAAGCTATACAATAGCTTAAAAATAGAAAATGATTTTTTACTATGGTGGCAACCCAAAAAAATTAAGATAGAAAATTAATTTAAAAAGAAACGGCTAGAGATATGAGAATAATATTTCCCTTACCAAAATTTTACCCAAATCCGTCTAGTTTGAGAATACACGCACACACGCACATTTTTATTTTTTTGTTCTCATATGATGTTAGTGTAAGACAATCGATCTCCATCAAAATCTCAACTTCGATTTGTGCCATCACAATACCTACTTCACTCCTTCGTTGCTCGAAAAAAAAAAGGAACAAGAAGCTCTTTAAGGATCACTATATCTATATGCTTTCGTAACTAGTAGGGTTGCGTAAAAAGAAAAAAAGTTTTTTTTTTAATTTTTTTATTCACAATTGGTAAACCCTTGACAACATCTCACCTGGTGGTAAGTGACGATGTTGCCGAAGATGGAAGCGGGCTTACCAAGATTCCCCAACGCAATGGGGAACTGGCTATCCTGTTCTTATATCGAAGCCAGTTTCGTACGAAGATCAATTTTTCCTCCTTGGTAACTGGTTACGAAACAGCGGTTACTTAAACGGCCGAAGGGCTGTTATCCGTCTGATTTTCTGATTGTAGAGACCACCTAATCACTGAGCGTTTACATGAAACTTTTTTTTATCCACAAATAGTAAGCCCTTGACATCATCTCATCTGGTGGTAAGTGACGATGATGCGGAAGATGAAAGTGGGCTTGTCGAGATTCCCCAACGCAATAGGGAACTGTTTATTTTACCTTTAAGCTGGTCAAAACAAATGAATCAAATACTACGTTTGTATGGGATTTACGAACTCCAGCGGGCTCTTAAAGGATCACTATATCTATACGTTTTCGTAACTGGTAAGGTTTCGTAAAAAAAACGTTCTTATATCGAAACCAGTTTCGTACAAAGATCATTTTTTCCTCCTTGATACTGGTTACTAAACTCTGGTTACTTCGACGGCCGAAGGGCTGTTATCCGTCTGATTTTCTGATTGTAGATACCACAGATAAGAAAACAATTCTGTGGTAGAGACCACTTGATCACTAAACGTTTACATGAAACTTTTTTTTTATCTAGAAATAATAAGCCCTTGGCATCATCTCATCTGATGGTAAGTGACGATGATGCCGAAGATGAAAGTGGGCTTGTCAAGATTCCCCAACGCAATGGGAACTGTTTATCTTATCTTTAAGCCGGAATACATCAATTCTGTCTTGATTGTTGTTTTTTTTTAAGTTGAGTGCGTTTGGCTGCACCTCACGTGATGGTAAGTGCCATGCAGCCGAGATTTGGCGGCATGACTTAGATAAGATGGTGGTAGCTAGCCAGGCGGGCTTAGAAAATACCCTGTCACCAACCAGACCGAGTCTTACAAAGTTAGACTCCGCTGGGAATCGAACCGTTGACCTCCTGATGTGAAGCTAATGTACTAACCATTATACCACGGAGGTGGTTAAAAATATGCATGTTTAACTTAGATCACACATAAAAACGAGATTCACGGTCACGCAAAAGTGACCGAAAATAAAGTACCTTTTATGCTCACGGATGTGTATTTTCGTGATACTCATCTCTTTGTCGAACATAGCTATTTGAATACCTATTGATATCCTTGTCTATTGTTAAACAACTGTCCGGATTTTTTTTTTTATTTGTCTTATAAGAAACCGAGGATCACGTTATCTCAGACATTTTTGACGTTATTATTTCGCTATTCATCCAAACATTTGACCCGCCTAACATTCAAGTTCGTTTGAAAATCTTTTCCTACGACATCGCTTGCCAGCAATATCTCAGGCTAATGCCTCTTGATGAATTCACATGTCGTCCTAGATCGAACGCTCCAATATCTCACGCCACAGACAACCCACCGCCACTGGAAGTGAAATACCTTTTACTAATGCTTTCACTAATCTTAATCTTATTCAAATGCATATTAACTCGTTGGCTTGGATGGTTAACAATGGTGCACGCATTCGCTTTTTCTTAATGGCCTGGCAGAATCATCAAGCTGAGCCTGGTCATTTATTTTCCTAGCCCACCTTATATTTAATGGTTTTTAAGATTTTAAAATAAGTAGTTTTAATTGTTTTTTTCTTGCATTGTATTACCTGTTTTTTTTTTGTTTTTGCTTGTGTGGGCTCTGAATAAATGCTTTTCTTATCTTATCTTTGCGCAGCTGTCTGTCAAGCATTTGCACATTTCTATGCTCACCGGTGTATTGTCGTTAAAACTCGTGTCGTGTGTTTTTTTAAATTAAAATACTGTACCCCCGAAATGGCCCCTTTGTAAAGTGAATCGTAGTTAGTCCTCTAAGTGGATTGTTTATAGTATTTTTAAAACAATATCCAGACCGCAAAATAAAGAGATATTGCTATTAAGTAACAGATTCATAGAGCTGAATAGTTATTAGCCGTCGCAACTACGCGATAACTAGTCGTGACCAAGTGATTAACATGTGAACTATGTTTCACCCCAGCGCGGGGCAGTAGTCCAACTGCTCTGTCCAACCAGTTGGACTACGTTCTTTTACTAGGGGTCGTGATCCAACCTACTTTTGCAGTTCGACTAAAAACCCCGCTTCACAGTCCCGTGGTCCAATTCATAATAAAAAAAATGTTTGCCAACTATCATCTTGGGTCAGAAACATCAACATCATAGGTGATGTAGCTCCTTTTGCAAGGCCCCAAGGTTTACGTAGCTTCCTGGTAGGATTTAGTGAAAGACCTTACAAATGATGAAGCCGTCACTTCTATTTTATACTTTTACTAGCTGTCCTGGCAAACTTCGTACCACCTTACACTACACTACCCTACCCTACACTATACTACACTACCCTACCCTACCCTTCCCTACCCTACATAAAAAACTTTTTCTAACAATAACGGACTCAACAAAAAAAGAATTAGCGAAATGGATCCAGCCGTTCACGCGTGATACGATGACCACAAGAAATAGGGGTTCATTTATATATAGATTCACTTCTTTTACACTATAGTTCAATTATTTTAAACCACGGCGAAACACAGTTCAATGAATTGGTCACGAATAGTTAGCGCGTAATATGGCCACAAAAATGTGCAAATGCTTGGCAGACATCTGCGTAAGGGTATTTCACTCCTCGTGGTGGTGGGTGTTCTGTGTCCCACACCTACGCTAGCACGTACCTACCTACACCCACACACTCCTACAAAATCCACCTGTTCATCTCGACGTTTCCAAATCTTTAGTGTTAGTGTAGTGTTACTCATGGGTGTCATTGTTAAGAGTATACATTTACATAGGACCTACCTAACCAATCGAATCACACTCACTCTCAAATCCTCAATCGTATGATTAATTAATATTAATAGCTTTCATCTTGCTCTAGATAGGTAAGTGGGTGAATGTGACCTACATTGAGGTCTGTCGGAAGTTACAAAGGCGCATTGGCATTCGCGAGTTGACAATGCGACCTCATTCAATAATTAAAAACGCTAAACACGTTATTAAACCGACTTCCATCGCGACAAATTAGTATAATTTTGTATTATTATTTTTGGTTCTTGTTAATTTTCTAATAAGCTACTACACTAATTTTGATAAAATTTATATGAGACTACACGGAAAGCACTAGCTTTTAAATAAAAGAAGAATCATCAAAATCGGTTCACTCAGTCAAAAGTTCTGAGGTAAAAAGAAAAAAAGAAAAGAAGTCTATGTTCTTCCCTGTGACACGGGCCGCCTGCATGCCAAATTGAATCGAGATTGCTCAAGGTGTTGAAGCCTGAAAAGGTAACAAACAAACAAACACATTTTAACATTTACAATATTATAGTAATGATATTTTTAGGTTTCAACTCTTTAATGAACATCATCATCATATCAGCCGGAAATCGTCCACTGCTGGACAAAGGCCTCCCCCAAGGATTTCCAAATGAACAATCAAGTTAATAATAACAAACTTTTCCCCGAATATTATGCTTTTAATACTCCAAGTATTAGATAATTTGGCTTAATAATATTTAAAGTAGAGTTTAGCACCGTTAAAACAGTTTAGTAGTTGTCGTATGCATATTTAAGTTACCAAACAGATGAAATTTGTAACGTAACGGGTCACTGTTATTAGGCATGAGGCGTGAATAACGGTGAAGTTATTGCCAACGGTGCTAAAGTGGTTACTTTAGTGTTGTGAAATGACAAGCCACATTTCAACATGTTGCTTGTTTGAGGAACTTTAAATTTAATTAATCTCACGAGGCACTTAATGAGAGTGCCCCTTAAGTAGCAAGACAAATTTAAGGGGGTGATAGAGGAGGTAAATTACCAACAATAAGCTGACACCAATGTAGGTTATACAATTTATTTTTTTTGTTTTTTGAGATATTTTATGTATATTTTTTTATTTTGTATTATAAACGCGTTTGTTTGATAGTATCTTAATTTTGCAAAAAATAAGCTAATTTATAGTTGGCCTGCAAATACGGGAAAAATTTATTAACAGCGTTTTAACGAAGTAATGAAATTTACTGTTGCGACAAAAAACTAGACTACGGAGCCCTACTTTGCGCGTTGTCCTACAATCACTTGGAAATTGATTTTTTTTTGTAAAATCACGATACTTTCAAATACGTTTTTCAAACATTTAAAAAAAAACAGAAATATCTAAAACCAAACAACCTTTTGTATTACTTATTAGAGTGCATTTTACCTATTCATCACCGCGGCGGCGACGGCGGTTCGATTAGCACACTAGCGCCGCCATAAAATTAAATAATTTATTCATTCTTATGGAATTTAATCGAAATCATTGAGTATTTTACGCAAATAGAGAGGCAAAAACTACCTATTGTTTAATTTTTATCTTATAATTGTAAAATACCTGGGCGACTGAGCTTTGCTCGGGGCATAGTACCCAGAGCTGTTAAAAACCATTTTAAAATACGCAATCTATGAAACACTTTGCGCGGCATATTTCCAGTGCGAAAATCTCAAAAAATATCGTTTTCCCAGGGATGAGAACTACTAAAATCCACTATTCGCCCCCAAAAATTCTATTTTCAAGCAAATCGTTAAAATTAGATATTGAAAACAAGTTGTTTTTTGCAAAAAATAAATAAAAGGTATCAAAAAATAACTTTTTAATATTAACAGTTATAACACCGGAAAGCGTAGCGTAGGCAGGCCTTCCAGTCGGTGGACCGATGACCTGGTGAAGGTCGCGGGAAGCCGCTGGATGTGGGCAGCGCAGAACCGGTCGTCGTGGAAATCCTTGGGGGAGGCCTATGTCCAGCAGTGGACGTCCTTCGGCTGTTATGATGATGATGATTAACAGTTATAATATAAGATAAAAACGCAAAATACTTATTGATTTCATTTATTAAAGTCCATACGCGTAAGTAAATTATCCATTTCTATTGGCGGCGCCAGTTGCTTATGGAACCACCTTAAGTTTATCTCGGTTCGATCCCCACCCAGGGCGAACATTTGTGTGATGAGCAGATTTGTTTGCTCTGTGTCTGGGTGTTAAATATCTATATATGTATGTATTTAAACGTATATAAGTATGTATATCAGTCTCTGGTAACCCATAACACAGGGAATCCTACTTTGGGGCCAGATGACCATGTGTGGTTTGTCCCAGAATATTATTATTATTATTATTATTATTATTATTCTTACCATTTATTTATATACTAGCCTTTGCCAGCGGCGTGGACATGAGTTTTCTCTAGATCCGTCGGGAACTATGTCTTGATATGCTAATTAGTAAATTATGTCATTTCCCACTCCCTCAACTATCTTTGTGCAAAAAATCACAACAATCCATTGTTCCGTTGTGTTGGCGGCAAGACCTACCGTAACTGGTCCTTGTCTTCACCTTATGGTGTTGGCAGGAATAGCGGCCCTCACTATATGACCTTGCTGTCGGTGAGAGTGGACGCTATATCATTAACCTGGCAGTTTAGCGTATCTGGTAGATACGAGAGGGAATGTTCCGTTGTGTTGTTAAAGAAATTAACCGAAAAAGATTATTTTTTCAGTTCCCCCCAGGAACTGCATCGGACTATGCTATTTTCACGGGATAAAAAGTAGCCTATGTCTTTCCCCGTGACACAGGCTACCTTCATGCCAAATTTCATTAGGATTGGTCAAAGTGTTGAAGCGTAAAAAGGTAACAAACAAACAATCAAACACAATTTCACATTTATAATATTAATATATTATACTAGCTGTTTCCCGCGGCTTCACCCGCGTGGACAACGTTTCTATGACTTTTCGAGGGTCCTAATCTGTCTACTTAGCAAATTTCAGCCAGGTCCGTTCAATAGTTTTTGCGTGAAAGAGTAACAAACATACATCCATACATTCTACAAACTTTCGCGTTTATTAATAGCTTTTTAGCGCGGCTTCGCCCGCGTGGACATCGTTTTAATGGCTGTCTTTAAGGGTGATTAGTAAATTATGTCGTTTCCCACCTACTTAACCATCTCTGTGCAAAAAATCACAACAATCGAGTATTTTTTTAGTTCCCTCAGGAACTGCATCAGATTATGCTATTTTCCCGAGATAAAAAGTAGCCTATGTCCTTTCCCGTAACACAGGCTACCTGCATGCCAAATTTTATAAAGATTGGTCAAGGCGTTGAAGCGTGAAAAGATAACAAACAATCAAACACATTTTAAAATTTATAATATTAAGGATTACAAGTTTTTTCCCGCGGCTCCGCCCGCGTGGACATCATTTTTATGGCTGTCTTTAAGGGTCATTAGTAAATTATGTCGTTTCCCACCTACTCAACCATCTCTGTGCAAAAAATCACAACAATCGAGTGTTTTTTTAGTTCCCTCAGGAACTGCATCAGATTTTGCTATTTTCCCGGAATAAAAAGTAACCTATGTCCTTCCCCGTGACACAGGCTACCTGCGTGCCAAATTTCATAAAGATTGGTCAAGCGTTGAAGCATGAAAAGGTAACAAACAAACAAACAAACACATTTTCACATTTATAATATTAGTAAGGATAAGGATAGTAAGGACATCATATAGGTACAATACATTACATACAAACAATACATTATGTAGTTTTAATGATTTAAAAGTAGTAAACTTAAAACATATAACTACGTAAGTACCTATCGCTGCTGTCGTATCGACCTAGTACACTGCAGGACAGGAATCCATTTATTCCGGTGGTATACAGTGAGAGTGGTAGTGGTAGTTAATTAAAGCTAGGACTAAATGGGCAGTGTTATAGAAACGGCTGCGCAATCCATCACCCGTAAGCGAACCGGGACAGACCACTTAGCCAGTGTCCGCTGAACCGCCAGTCCGCCAGTGGCGGAAGACCGTCACATCCGCTTCCTGTCGCGGATGTTACCGCGAAACACAGGGGCACTAGAAAGAAAGTAGGTAAAACATAAAATTAGTCTGTAAAAAAATGTCATTGGTCTGAAGTTTTGTTTGTTTTGTGAACATCGTTTTTATGACTGTCTTTGAGGGTTGCGCGGTGCACATTAGTTTTCTCCAGATCCCCCGGGAACTATGTCGGGATATGTTTATTAGTACCCCCTTAACCATCTATGTGCAAAAAATCACACAATCCATTGTTCCGTTGCGATGTTAAAGAAATTAACCAAAAAAGAGTATATTTTCAGTTTCCTCAGGAACTACATCGGGTTTTGCTATTTTCACGGGATAAAAAGTAGCCTATGTCCTTTCTTGTGACACAGGCTACCTTCATGCAAAATTACATTGGGATTGGTCAAGGCGTTGAAGCGTGAAAAGGTAACAAACAAACAAACAAATTTTCACATTTATAATATAAGTAAGGATTAATCTGACTGACTCTCGCGTTATACTCGTGACCGGGTGCTGTCCGTGTGAACTGGCCTATTATTGTCAAAGGCATCAATGACATTAAATCATTTTTTTGTATAACGTTTCGTGTCATATTGTTTTCATATTCTAATGACTTATTCTGGTTTATTTCAAGGATTGAATTTTGACATTATTAAGTAAATGATTGTTTATTACTTGATTTTTCACAAATGAAATTATGTTATCAGTTACCTTTTAGTTTTTATTAGTGTTTTCAATAACAGTGTACTCTTTTATGAATTAAGTACTTATAATGTTTTATCTCCATCGCTTGTTTACTGTATGGTGCTGTTTTGCTAGAAAAATAAATGAGTTATCTATTTATCTATCTTATTATTATTTTATGACTATCAGAAAGGGTGTAATTTTCACCTATTTTGAATAAATACCTTGAATCTTAATCTTGAATCAATCAAACTTCTCAAGATGTAGTAAACACGATCTATAAATTATTAAGTATCTGTATCGGTGTTTTGTCAGATTTCCGTAAAAACTGACAGAATTTCGTAAAAAAATCTAAACAATTCTTTATGGAATTTAAAAAAAGACGCTAAACACGTTAAAAAACCGACTTACATTGCAAGCACTTAGTACATTTTTGCATTATTATTTTTTGGTTTTTGGTTAATTTTCTAATAAAATAGGTACTACACCGATTTTGATAACATTTATATGGGACTACACGGGAAGCAATAGATTTCAAATAAAAAAAGAATCATAAAAATCGGTTCACCCAGTCCTTTTGAATAAAAATTTAGTATAGAACTTATTTCTATACAGTCGAATTGAGAACCTCCTCCTTTCTGATAGTCGGTTGAAAAGAAGGACAAATTATTTTGAAAATCTGTAAATATAAGAACAAAACTTTGTTTTTCTTAGGCACTTATATTTATTATTATTGTTGCGATAAATTTAATGTGTGGCGATTAATTTGAGCCCTACTCATCTACTAACGTTGTCGGGCAAAGATTGCTCTTACAAGGTTGTCTGGAAGAGATTGTTCTTAGAAATAAGACCGCCTAATGTACACCACATAAATTAACGCTCAAAATTTGCTTTAAGAAATTGTATTTAAGTGTATTATAAGCAAAGAATACTAAATATTATTATCATTATATCAGCTCATATATGTCCCCCCCAAGCCTACCCTGAATTAGGGCAATCGGGCCTTAGTCGACCACGCGGGTTGGTCGACTTCACACACAATGTTTGCCTTCACCGTACGAGCGCCGGATAAGCGTACATAATCATCATTCCATCATTACAGCTCATATACGTCCCCACCGAGGGGCTCGAGCCTACCCTGAATCAGGGCGATTAGGCCTTAGTCGACCACGCGGGCCCAGTGCGGGTTGGTCGACTTCACACACAACCTTCGAGTTTCTTCGCAGGCGTGTGCAGGTTTCCTCACGATGTTTTCCTTCACCGTTAAAGCAATCGGTAAGTATGTACGTAAGTTTTTTGAAAAACTCATTGGTACATTGGCCATCCAGATTTGAACCCGGTACCTCTGGTTAGATGGACCGAGTCGTTACCGGTTGAGCCACCGACGCTTTTTAATATGAGATCCAAATTCGAAAAAAAACATTGGTACGTGGCAGGACTCGAACCACGACCACCTGAATAGAAGGTAGCGGCCCATGCCGTTGCGCCACCGACGCTCTACCGAGACTAGGCATAGATATATTTATATTACTATGGTACTTTGTAAGATACGAAAAACAACATAAAACACGAATTTGACATAACTTAACAGCCAAGCCGCAGCCCGAACACGAAGAACTTGTCGCTAAAAGGGTAAAAAGATTGATAATAAGATTTTTCCCTATCTCGATCCAGTGATTACGCCATTTCCTCTCCAATACATTTCAATGGGACCCTTTGGGATTTCAGAGAAAGTAGACAAGGTTTTTTACTTACGTACTAACAGTTTTATTCGTCGAAGCTGAGTAGTTGCTGTTTTAAAGGATCAATTACACTACTAAGAAGGCAAATATATTTTTTTAAACAAAATTTTGCATGTTATATTGACCTATATCATATATCAGGTCTTATACGTCCCCATCGAAGGGTTTGAACCAACCTTTACCATCATAAAATAACGTACAAATGAGATATGAGATCAAAACAATTAGTGCGTCTTCCCGAGAATTCTCGAAATTCGCGTTGAGAGATAATTTTTTTTAATATTAAAAATTTGAGTGCGTTTGACTATATATCACCTGATGGTAAGTGACGATGTAGTCGAGGATGGTACACGGAGACTCAAATAATACATATTCACTCTCGCCTTGAAGATCCCCAAATTGTAGAAGTCGGGAAACACAGACGCCGGCAAGGAGTTGAAATTAGTGCAGAGAGCGGTGTAGTGCAGCTTCCACCATCCCTGTTATGAACTTAAACCACTTTTCCAGCTGCAAAGCGCAGTCGCGTCTCGAGACTTTGCGCGCCTTCTCGCGACTCGAGGAAGAACTGACGAACGCTTTCCTTTTCTTCCGCGCTAATGTAAACTGCTCCTAAAAATAATGAAAAGTTTGCTTGAATTATATTTGTTTCAATGTCTTTCTTAAACTTCAAGATTCAAGTTTCAAGGTATTTATTCAAAATAGCTGAAATTACACTCTTTTTGATAGTCATAAAATAAAATGATAATAACTTAATGCCATTTTTATTATTTACAATTGGTAAACCCAAAAAAAATGAAAAATCAAATAATAAACAATCATTAATATGATACGAAAAATTATACATAAAAATCATTGAATGTCATTAATGCCTTTGACAAAAGTAGGCCAGTTCACACGGGCAGCACGAGTATAACGCGAGAGTCAGTCATCACTCCCATCAACCATATTAGAGGGAAAGGAACGACCCCGCTCCCGATGCGCCACCACCCACATAGACATTTAAGCTTTTTTAATTAAATTACATTATTTTGCGTTGGAAGAATAGATAGGGATTGTCAAGCCAACAAAACTAACAATTGGCACTGTTCAGTTTTTTATGGGCATGAAAATATAAAAACCATTAGGAGATATTTAGATTTATACCGTAAATTAGAAGTAAATTAAAAATAATTAATTATTAATTACTACATTCGTTTCATAAATATAAATTTAAAATAACATTGGGGCTGTTTTTCATAGTGTCTGAGCCTGTGACGTCATCAGTTTACGTACTTTTAAAAACTAGCCAACTGCGAGTCGGACTCCGCGCCGAGGTTTCTGTATGGACACACCTCTCCACAAAATAATAACTATGATTTCCATTCATTTTAAACAAAAGGCAAAAAAAAAGTGTAAAAAAATCATACAGTTCGGACACCTTAGCCCTTCCGCATCTAACCTTGACGGGAATGTAATTTTTAAATGAACTATATTGTTGCTATGTTGGTGCTCATAGTTACTCAGCTTCGCTTCGTGGCACAAACTAGCACTCATGTTAAAATGGCTCTCATTACTTGGCAGTGGCATAAATAATTATAGTTCTTTTGTACAATGCCAATTCTCGAATTTATTTGTGTGGTCATGACCACTTTAACTTGGACACACAATGAGCCTGTTCATTTCATTTGAGCAAATCTTCCTATAATGGTTTTAGCCTATGAAAATAAATTTGAGTTACCTACAAATCTATTAATATAATAAAACTGTAACGGGGCCGTGTCTGTACATGAAATATTTTTGGAAAATAATAACTGTGGTGGACATTACTAACGATACAGAGGCCAAAACAACAACTTTTGGAATTTTTGTCTGTCTGTCTGTCTGTCTGTCTGTCTGTATGTTCGCGCATCACGCAAAAACTACCGGGCCGATTTTGATGAAATTTTGTATGGTGGTTCCTTATAGCCCTGGTTAACATATAGGATACTTTTTATCCCAGAAAATTCAAGAGTTCCCGTGGGAAAATCAAAAGTATTCATTTATAGAGTGGCACACCACGCAAATGTGGCTTGACCTATTACAATCAAATTTTACACGTTGATACCCTTATTGCGAACTAAAACTGGGACATTGTGAATCCCAAAAAAATTTGGGTTCCTACAGGAATGCAAAAAATTGTATCTTTAGAATGACTCAACGTAACAATATGAAACCTTTACATAGGGATGGGGTGTTATGACCATCATTGTATAGTCGGGTATTCTTTATCCCAGAAAACTAAAGAGGTCCCGTGGGAAATTATCTATCGATACATACAATAATAACAAAAGAGTACTTTTTTCTATATATTAGCTACACATACCAAACATTATAATCATAGTAGCAGAATGTCAATAGATGGCACAGCAGGGATAATAAAACGCGCTTAAGTTGTATTAAAACATTAAAACATTATTTCATACTTTTGAATGGATTTCTCTTATGTATTTTTCAGCATACGCTACTTTAAACTCTGGAACTATGGTACGTAGCGATGTGTTTCATAGACTAACAGACAGGTATTTTTTTACAGATTGCAATCGTGTATAAAAATATAAACACATAAATCGAGTTTAACATCTTATAACAGGAGGCACAGATATGGGAACTCTTTTGACGGCGACTATTTGCGTGTGGCAGTTGCTCTCCGCCTGCAATATCAATATCTGTGAACCTCATCAATGTATTTGCGGGTCCTCGGTGGAGGCAATTGGCCATCACTCACTGAGTTGCAGTCGTGTTTGTTAAGATTACCACGTCACCAATTCCTTAATGACCTCACTCGGAGGGCACTGGTATCGGCCAGATGGAATATTCCATCTTTGATGCAGCCGCCGGCCGGGCTTTAGTCGATCTGATAGCAAAAGGCCGGAGGGTTTAAACAGGTGCTATGGCAGAGAGGAACGTGTCTGCTTTGGGAAGCCACTTTTTCTGTCTCACTCCTCACCCGTACCGTACTGCTGCTCAATTTGCGGTGAGAAAGAAGCATAATAAGTACTCGGTCTTGGAGGCAAATTACTGCTTTGTGCCGCTGGTCTGTGATACAACCGGCTGCTGAACCCTCAGAGGCCTTTGCCTTCACAAAGAAGATTGGCCTTCGCCTTCGAGAGAGGAGATGTGACGTGAGGTCCTACCTGCTGCTAAGGTTGTCTATTGCCATCCAGCGCGGCAACGAGAAGTGCGTCTTGGGCTTCTTTGGAGCTGATACGACTCGAGGATTTGACCCATATTAATATTGTTAGGAAATTTTATTACTAGATTGATACCTATAATTATTTGAATTAGTTTTTTGATAATATTTCATCATATCAGTTTATATACGTCCCCACCAAGGGGCTCGACCTGCCCTGAGTTAGGGCGATCTGGCCTTAGACGATCACGCGGGCCCATTGCGGGTTGATTGACTTCACACATAAGCTTCGAATTTCTTCGCAGGCGTGTGCAGGTTTCCTCACGATGTTTTCTCACACCGTAAGAGCGTCGGATAAACGTACATACCAGTATGAAATCGATATTCGTATAGATATTGGTAAGTGGCAGGATTCAAACCACGGCCTTCCGGACAGGAGGTAGTGGCCCTAACCGTTTTGCCACCGACGCTCTATATTTTATTTAAGATTTAGAAATCCTTACTTTTATATTATAAATGTGAAAATGTGTTTGTTTGTTTGTTACCTATTCACACTTCAACACCTCTACCAATCTTAATGAAATTTGGCATGCAGGTACCCTGTATCACTGGGAATGAAATAGTCAACCTTTTATCTGTAGAAATTATCATAGTCCGATGCAGTTCCTGAGGAAACTGAAACAATACTCTTTGTTCGTTTTATTTAAAATCGTAACGAAAAAATGGATTGGTGTGATTTTTCGCACAGAGATGAGGTGGAAAATGATATAATTTTTCTAATAAGTATATCCTGACATAGTTCCCGAGGGATCTGGGGACAACTGTTTTCTACGCTCGCGCACGTCGGTGGCGTCGCAAGGGAGCAACGCAATGATATATAATGTTACTATCGTGAGCAACGGATTAAAGTGATTTTTTGTATAGAATTTGTTGAGGGGGTGGGAAGTGACAAAGACTGCTAATCCGAATAGCCCGATACAGTTCCTGAGGTACCTGGTGAAAACTCATGTCCACGCTTGCGAGCTGATTGCGGCTCGCGCACCACTCACCCTCAAAAAGAGTCATAAAAGCTATATCCACGTGGGCGAAGCCGCGGGCAAAAGCTAGTATTTAATATGTGACCAAAGTTCTTTGAAAGTAATTTTACTTCGTAATTAAAGTTGTTACTGGAGCCAAATGAGACGGAGTTCCTAAGCCCTTTGAAATACTACCTTTCACCTACGCATTGGTTCGTGTGCGATCGTGGATCGTTGTTTCTTGCGAATGGTTCCCAAACAATAATGTTCTAGGAATATAAAAGTTTAGGTCGAAGATTTTAATGCAAGGTATTGATTGGTAAAGTTGTCCCTGTCTTTTTCTTTACGTGTAAAAAGTAAAGAAAATAACCACACATTTTCATATTTTTTTTCGTTTCAATCAAAAATTACACTGAAAGTGTTAAAACTAATAAAATTGATCACTTTGTTTTATCATAACAAATATTGTTGTATATTTTTTTTAATTTATACTTCAAAATATTAGTCTTGAAAGTAACGGTGTAGACCTATCTGGGTTTTTTTTCTATCGAGCCAAAACTGCTCAATCGTGTTTCCAATAGCTTTTAACTTTAAGTAACGTCATCAAAAATAAGGTTTTTTTTTTCAACCTTGGGTTTTCTATCGTTTAGGAGTAATTGACGTCAAAACATTTGTAATATTACCGCCTTAAAGCCAATCCTGTATATTACGTGCCGCTAATGATGAAAGTTGAGACTTTTTTTTATTTGCTATATCTGACCTGACGGTAAGTGACGATGATGCCAAAGATGGAAGTCGGCTTACCAAGATTTCCAAACGCAATGGAGAACTGACTAACTTATCTTCAAGCCGGAATACATCAATGTTGTTAACATTAATGTTTGGCGGCCAGACTTAGATAAGATGGTGGTAGCTAGCCAGGCGGGCTTAGAAAATACCCTACCACAAACCAAACCGAGTCTTACAAGATAAAGACTCTAACCGAATCTAACCCGCGACTTCCTAGTGTGAAGCAAATAGACTAACCATTACGGAGGCGGTTAAACGTAAAACATTAAAAAGACGAAGTAGCAAGATGGTTTACGAAGACGTGTACCTACACCAATATGTCAAAAGAATCAAAGAATTACACAGCTCAACAAAAAAAAAATTTGTTGCCCCTGGATATTTTAGCAAATTTTAATGTTTTCAAGAGCCCAGATTACGAATTTATTCATGAAAGTATTGAATGTGCTCTTGTTTTTATGATTATTGCATATCTTATATTTCGATCAATTATCGGCTTGTTAGCAATAACATTAAGTTTTCCAGTCATTATTTGAGTTCTGCGCAAAAAAACGAAAGCAAATCTTAGAAAATCATTTATAGTTTTATGAATTGTGAGCATAAATATATTCAAAAGCCATCTTATATCTTGGGCAACAAAACTACAGTAGACCAGTGTTATAGATTACTATTTCGTTCACATCCTACTTTGTCTTTTAATGTTTTACGTGGTGTGTCAAGTCTCATCTTCAGTAGCATGTTACCTATGGCAATTTAAACACATTTTGGGTGTGAAAGTAGAACAAAATTATCTCGCATTTGTAAATTGCTAAGAATTATTTTGTTGTTTGATGTAAAACCTCTTTCATTTGTAAATTGTTAGTTCGGTTATCAGAAACGGGGTCGTATCGTTCGTAATGTTATCCTAGTGAATCATATGATCAACTTGACCCGGCGCCAATGACATGTAAAAAATAACGCGGACGATGACGCTAGGTCAAAATGACCCGAATGTTTTTTTTCTTAATTATCTGGTTAATTGCTGAATTATAACAAATTTAATGCAAAGTAAGAACTATTGCATGACCACTAAGTCGTTGTAGTACCGAGATGTTTAAGTCAATTTAGATATCAAACTATAATTTGGTTTTAATTCAATAACGTCAAAAGGGCAACTAAAATAATTTCTCTTTTGGAACTAAAAATGTAAGGAGCTGTATAGTAGCCGCTTTATTCAAGATAATTGTAAACGCTAAACACGTTAAAAAACCAACTTCCATCGCAACAACTTAGTACATTTTTGCATTATTATTTTTGGTTTTTGTTAATTTTCTAATAAAGTACTACACCCATTTTGGTAAAATTTATATGGGGCCACACAGAAAGCACTAGCTTTCAAAAAAAAAGAATCATAAAAATCGGTTTACCCAGTCCAAAGTTATGAGGTCAAAAGTCATAACACATAAAAAAAAACATACAGACGTATTGAGAACCTCCTCCTTTTGGAAGTCGCTTGAAAAGGGATTTTACACTTCTTCACTGACGCTTTCTCACTACACTATGGTGCAAATCATATGAGTTGAGGTCTTATCTCGAGCTACTGGGAAAACCAATAACGATTATAATACTTATGTTTTTTTCGAAATTTCTCCAATTGAAAATCGCTCGGGTCAATATGACCCAGCGTCATTGGCGCCGGGTTAATTTTTAGGGTCCGTACCCAAAGATAACGGGACCTCATTACTAATACTACACTGTCAGTCCGTCCGTCCGAATTATAAAAGGTTGTATATTATTAAAAAAATTAAAAAGTAAAAAAGGGGGGCTGTAAGTAAATTCAAGAAAAGTTTTTTTTACAAGAGTGAGTCGTACTCGTGCTAAGGATTCAGTTAAAAAAACAAACTGGCCAAGTGCGAGTCGGAATCGAGCAAAGTAGGGCTCCGTAGTCTTTTCAAATATAAAAAATATATATTTCAAAAAACAAAATTATGTTTGCAGTTGCGAATCAAACATTTTGTATGGAAAATTTATGAACTTTTTAACAATCCAACTGCACTTCTTAAGTTGGTCGGCCGTTACACCTAAACCAAGGAAGCCTACTTAGCCGTGACAATTTTCCTTTTAAATTGATTATATGTCATGCTATTAATTTTTTTTTCAGATGTCCTAAAATAGCGGTTTAACTGGTAAACTTGACTTTAACAAAAAACTGGCCAAGTGCGAGTCAGAACCGCACACATAGGGTTCCGTAGCATCATACTAGATGGCGCTAGTTTCTTCAGTTCCGTACTATTATACTAGATGTCGCTAGTTTCTTCACGTTAACAAAAAACACGGTTTTTGTATGGAGACCCCCTTTATTTTTTCACTTTTGCAAATTTTTAGTATTTTTTGTTATAGCAGCAACATAAATACATCATCTGTGAAAATTTCAAATGCCTAGCTATCACGGTTTATGAAATGCAGCCTGGTGACAGACAGACAGACAGACGGACGGACGGACAGCGAAGTCTTAGTAATAGGGTCCCGTTTTACCCTTTGGTTACGGAACCCTAAAATAACACTTTAAAGCTTTATCTCGCAAATCGATCCCTGAATATAAAAATGGTTTTAGGAAACCCGCAGTAGTTTTAATTCAAAATCAAAGTTTCTTTGACACAACGAAAAAATATTCAACCCTCTTTACGTTTTCTTTTTTTTTTATGCACAATTGGTAAACCCTTGACAACATCTCACCTGGTGGTAAGTGAAGATGTTGCCGAAGATGGTAGCGGGCTTACCAAGATTCCCCAACGCAATGGGGAACTGGCTATCTTATCTTCATGCCGGAACACACCAATGATACCAACATTGATATTTGGCGGCAAGACTTAGATAAGATGGTGGTAGCTAGCCAGGCGGGCTTAGAAAATGCCCTACCACCAACCAAACCGAGTCTTACAATTGACCCCGCCGGGAATCGAACCCGCGACCTCCTGTGTAAAGCCAGTGAACTTTGCCTCTGAGCTACGGAGGCGGTTGTAGCGGCATGTAGGAGAGGTACCCTAAAATATTTTTTTCCTACATTTTTTATTCCACTTTGTCAGCGTGATTAACATGTAAGTACATCCATACCAAATTACAGCTTTCAAGTATTGGTACTATTAGTTTTTGGTAGTTTCTGAGCTAAGCCGCAGACAGACGGACAGACAGACATGGCGAAACTATAAGAGTAGTTTACTTCGGAACCCTAAAAAAGAACATTTATGAATAGAAACCGTTGTTTTACTTGTGTAGAAAAAGTGGTGGTTCAGAATCCTCTGTGTACGAGTCCGACTCGCACTTGGCTGGTTTTTCATTGAGCCAAGTAAATAATGTAAACTATGGCATATAATAACAGCTGTACCTACTTAGATGGTTCTTGGCACGGATAAGATAAATAAGGTTGGATTGGCAATAGTCACACTTTTGTTTGAAAACCAACGTCACCGCCTGTCTCCCACCCATGAACTCCACTACACAAGCAATAATAATACATACACGAATAGCGCGCACTAATAAACAAAACACACTTAGAACACAGGGCTGCCATTGTGTCTCACACCATTTCGAGAGTCTGTACGTTACACACAACCACACGCAAATAAAAAGTATGAACGCGTGCTTCGGTTAAGTATGATTGTCTAATCATACTTGTGGCGCGCCTGCCCAGCCCACATTTCCAGTCCAACATTATTTATCTGATCCGTGGTTCTTGGTCTATAAGCCACGGGCGGGCAACGACGCCGTGGTCTCTCGGAGAGATTGTCCAATATTAACAGATTAACTAGGGCGGGCACCACAGCTTCATAAAATGTGTCTCACACCATTTCGAGAGTCTGTACGTTACACACAACCACACGCAAATAAAAAGTATTAACGCGTGCTTCGGTTAAGTATGATTGTCTAATCATACTTGTGGCGCGCCTGGCCAGCGCACGTTTCCAATCCAACATTATTTATCTGGTCCGTGGTTCTTGGTCTGTAAGCCGCGGGCGGGCGACGACGCCGTGGTCTCTCGGAGAGAATGTCCAATATTAACAGATTAACTAGGGCGGGCACCAGCTTCATAAAATGTGTCTCACACCATTTCGAGAGTCTGTACGTTACACACAACCACACGCAAATAAAAAGTATGAACGCGTGCTTCGGTTAAGTATGATTGTCTAATCATACTTGTGGCGCGCCTGCCCAGCGCACGTTTCCAATCCAACATTATTTATCTGATCCGTGGTTCTTGGTCTGTAAGCCGCGGGCGGGCGACGACGCCGTGGTCTCTCGGAGAGAATGTCCAATATTAACAGATTAACTGGGGCGGGCACCGGCTTCATAAAAATAAATTCCAATATTCCCCTCGTTGCTCTTATAACTCTCGCAAGGAACGAGACTCGCTGCGAAGTTTTAAAGCGGACGATTGGAGAGTAAAAATTGCATTTATACTATGCTAAATTAAGTTTTTATTGGGAATTTACGAGGCGTAGCTCGTAACAAAAACGGTTGAGTTACCTTCGTTTATAATATATTTTTCATGAGCCAACACGCCTAATGGAAAGAATAGTTACACAAATATACATAGCATAGTGTATTTATCTAACCTGCACACGCCTGCGGAGAAACTCGCAGGTTGTGTGTGAATTCGCCCTAACTCAGGGTAGGCTCGAGCCCCTCAGTTGGGACGTATGTGAGCTGATGTGATGATGAAAAAATGCAAGATGAAGGGAAAAGTAACAGAAAATACCTGAAAGCATTTTCACAGTCGGATGAGAGTCCTTTTTATTGGATCTACAAGATGATTACGAAATAAACTTACAATGATATTCCTTAGAGTAGATTTATTTTAGTGTTTATGATCCACAATGCTATGTCATCATATCAGCTCATATACGTCCCCACCGAGGGGCTCGAGCCTACCCTGAAATAGGGCGCTCGTGCGGGTTCACCTGAAATAGGGCGCTAGTGCGGGTTGGTCGCGTTCACACCACAACCTTCGAGTTTCTTCGCAGGCATATGCAGGTTTCCTCACGATGTTTTCCTTTACCGTACAAGAGCGTTGGATAAACGTACATATGAAATCGAAATTCGAAAACCCATTGGTACGTGGCAGAATCGAACCATGACCTCCCGGACAGGAGGTAGCGGCCCTTGCCATTACGCCACCCACGCTTCATCTGGCAACTTTTCATAGTACCTTTTAAAACAAGAGTCTAGGCTTTTTTCAATTCAAAATTAGTAAGCCTTTGGCATCATCTCATCTGATGGTAAGTGACGATGATGCCGAAGATGGAAGCGGGCTTACCAAGATTCCCCAACGCATGGGGATCTGGCTATCTTATCTTCAAGCCGGAAACCATCAATGCTCTTAACACTGATGGTTATGGCGGCAAGACGTAAATAAGATGGTGGTAGCTAGCCAGGCGGGCTATGAAAATGCCCTAACACCAAAAAAACCGAATCTTACAAAGTTGACCTCGCCGGGAATAGAACCCGCGACCTAGTGTGAAGCGAATGGACTAACCATTACGCCACTGAGGCGGTAAAATTGAGTGACTTCAATTGAGCAAGTCCTTGAAAATTTATCAAAGCAAAGAAAGTGAATACATTATTTGAATAAAGCTATCAAAGTACTTAGCGTGAACTACCACCTACGCACCCTTAGCTTTTATGTAGCGTGTATGCCTCGAGTGGCGGGGTGTAGCGCGGTGTAGCGCGGTGTAGCGCGCTGCCCGCCCGCCCCTGCCGAGCGTCGTAGTGGTACACCATTATGACCCATTATCACGGAATGTCTGAAAGTGCTCCTGGATAAATGATACCATCGCATGACCGTCTCTTACCAACTCAATCTAAAGTATCCTGATTAATCTCGGCATAATTATAGCATGGCATAGTGTGAAGAATAATTTAGTGATTGATTGTTAATATTACAATAGGAAATAAACCTAACCACTCCGGGGGTGTCAAAGAAGTGAAAACTTTTTTCAGTTTTTTAAGCTTTGGCCCTCCGAGTGTCCCTGGTTAACGACAAGAATAACAAATTTTTGACCTTGCGAGTGTTCCTATTACGGTGTCGGTGACAGTGTCGCGAGTTCAATGTTTTTTTCCCATCTCGAAAAATGCCCAACGCGCCTAAAGAAGTTTTCACTTCAAAAATCAGTCAAGTACACGTCGGGATCGCGCACCGAGGGTTCCGTACCACCACACATTATGTTTTTGTTGTGTTATCACAAATAAAATAATCAAGCTTTAGAAAGATTTTTTTTTATTTGGTACAAGCTTTTATTTCTGTTCAAATCCATGACACGAGTTATTGGACGGCCATTATCAGTTATAAGCATGGGTTGTGCATTATTGGGTTGCACATTATTGGGACCCCTTAATGCATGGTTTGAGATTCAAAAAAGGCGAGAACAGTAGGGAGAGGTTTTATATTGTTTTAGGAGGCGTTTTGGTGGTTATTAAATAATAATAATAATAATAATAAATAAGTTTATTTCGGACCACAAAAATCCATAATATGTGTTAGTAACAATAGAGACCTAGCCTATGTTAGTTAGTGCTTAAAAACTACTTGGGAATAATTAAAATTATCATTTTACCGCACCGGTGACTATCCCCACCCAATACTTCAGGAGGGGAGAGTCAAACCGTGCGGCGATCGTCCTCAGGATGCCGTTGTGGCTGCCGCGCGACCGATGGAGAAGTGAGGAGACTTTCTTGCGTATGATTGCGTGAAATCCATCGGTTCTCGCCTCCGTAAACATTTGAGACGCACTACAGTGGCGCGGCAGCCCCATCAGCATCCTGAAAGCGTTATTATACTGCACTCGCAGGGCGTTGTAAGCTCGTTTTGTGTAACTAACCCACAGACTGCTCGAGTAGAAAGATGTGCAATATGCTTTAAAAAGCGTTACTTTTACTTCTGGTGAGCATCGAGCAAATCTGCGAGCTAGGACATTACTCCTTACTGCCAACGCCCTGCGCTCCCGCTCTATATCGAGGTCATCTTTTAAGTCGACCGTAATCATGTGACCGAGGTACTTAAAATTGTCGACCACCTGCAAAGCAGTACCGGAAATCATAACCGGAGGTACAGTTGAGGGCTTTTTGTTCCCAGACTTAAACACAAGAACTTGACTTTTCTTGGCGTTGTACTTAAGCCCATGACTAGCCGCATACTGCTCACAGGCAACGACAAGTTTTCTAATTTACCCTATTGAGGGGCCCAGCAGCACCATATCGCCGGCGTAACTAATGTTGTTAAAACAAGTACCATCTATGTGACAGCCTACATGCGTGCTGCTGAGCTCCTCAATGTGCTGATTTATATACAGGTTGAACAAACTCGGAGAAGACAGCCCACCCTGCCGCACTCCGCACTCAAGTTTGTATTCGTCAGACAGACCACCAGCCCATCTCACATGATTCAATTGATTTCTATACCAATATCTAAATAGTGATATGCATTCCACCGGTATACTCATGCCCTTCAGCTTGTCCCAGAGTACATCATAAACTACTAGGTCGAAAGCCTTTGATAAGTCCAGAAAACACGCGTACACCGGCGTCTTTCTATCTGTGTAGTACTTGACAGCCTGCTTAAGACACAGAATCGCACTTTCAGTGGACAGTCCGGTTCTGAAACCAAACTGTGCATCGTGCAGCTTAATGTGTTTGTTCAACTGATCATTAAGCAAACTGTCAAGCACCTTCGCTGTTATAGTGGCAAGTGAGATGGGCCGGTAGTTCATCGGATCCGAGACATCTCCTGTCTTATTTTTGACAATCGGTACAACCACCGTTCTCATCAAAGACTCGGGTAGATATGAATGCCCAATGCAAAGCGTAAAGAACATCGCCAACACTCGCGGCAGATGAACGCCAGCATATTTAAGGTGCTCGATACTCAAGCCGTCGTGACCTGGCGACTTGATTATATTAAATATCAAGTTGATAAATTATCTATTTAAAGTTACTGATTACACTGGTCTACAGTGGTTTTGTTGCCCTAGATATAAAATCGATTTTGAATATATTTATGCTCACAATTCATGAAACTATCAATGATTTTGTAAGTTTTGCTCTCGTTTTTTTACGCAGAACTCTAATCATGACTGGGAAAATAAATTTTATTATTAACAAGCCAAAATTTGATCTAAATATAATATATGCAATATTTATAAAAACAAGAGCAAATTCAATACTTTCATGAATAAATTCGTAATCTGGACACTTGAAAACATCAAAATTTGCTAAGATATCCAGGGCAACAATTTTTTTTTGTAGAGCTGTGTTATATAAAAAAACAAACGTGAATACTTTGGTCTCAAAATAGGGATAACGAATGCTAGTCATCTGATTTACTTTTTATCATCCGTCAAAAACGACATTTTGTTCTAAAAATGATTGAAATACCTAGGCGTGACGTCATAGTTTTGCAGCGTGATTTATGTACTCATTTTGTGATTTTGATAAATTAAAAATCGAAGACTTGATGGAAAACAAAACGAGTAAGGTTTTCCAAAGCTAAAGTAGAAAGGCAATTTAGTGATCAAGAGTTCATAATTTATTTCTGATGCTGTCGTCATCCCTATTCTTCTACATTAAAGTTGCTGGATTCAGTGTGCCTTGAAAATAAAGGGTTTTTTTTTCTACGAAACTTCTGGACCGATTGAGTTGGAATTTAGTACCCACATGTAAGTCGGAGACCTAAATACAGACGTGTAAGGTGAAATAATGAATTTTTAACATTGGGGTCACTTTTGGGGGGTAAAATAGATAATTATAAAAAATGCAAACTATATCGTATAATTTTTATAATTTAGTTTTGTGTGTATATATGTATATTTATACTTGTTATACAGGGTCTTCGGCAGATGGTTGAAAATACGAAAATGGGGGATAGGTGGGGTCGCCTCCCACCTATTTTGAGAATTAAAAAAAATCTAGGACTTGTAATTTTTTTTACAGGATTTTTTTTCCTTTTTTTAGAAATTTTGCCATTTTTATACCTTTGAACACATGTAACTTTTTGTTTTTTAAAGCTAGCTCCAAAATCTTTTTTTTAATAGACTTTTATAAGATTGTCGGCTCTAAAAAAAATTATGTTTGTTTCAAGTTATTGCTAAAAACAAAAATGTGGGCCCCCGAACTTAAAAAAACAGTTGAACAAAAATTTAAAAGTCAACTTTGCGATGCATTTAAAAAAAAAATAATGGGGCTGGAAGGCTTCTGTTTTTTTTAAAACATCTCTAAAGCTTAGGCTTTTGAATGGTATGTAATTTGTTTCGGTATCTTTTTTGTAACCGGAGTTGTTAATTTTTTTTACTCAATTGGACCATGTTGACGAAATTCCACTAGTTACATGTTTTGTGAAATGTATCAAATGCAAAGTTGAAAATAATGTAAATACTTACTGTTGGGACGGTAACAAAGAGCAGGTACGTTTTTTACATTCTTGCACACACATAATGGCTATCTTTTGTCATTTATTGGCATATTGGAGTTAGCACTTCCATATGCCAATAAAATATCCGCATATTCCGCATTGGTAAATTGAGCCATTTTAAACCACAACAAAGTCTTAACAAAACGTCTGATAATAACAAAAAGTGACAAACAACAAAAAAACTTAACAAAATCACAAACGTTAATAACGTTAACGTTTTTTTTTGTTTTCGTTAATTTCACTTAGCCATTATGTGTGTGCAAGAATGTAAAAAAACGTACCTGCTCTTTGTAACCGTCCTAACAGTAAGTATTTACATTATTTTCAACTTTGCATTTGATACATTTCACAAAACATGTAACTAGTGGAATTTCGTCAACATAGTCCAATTGAGTAAAAAAAATTAACAACTCCGGTTACAAAAAAGATACCGAAACAAATTACATACCATTCAAAAGCCTAAGCTTTAGAGATGTTTTAAAAAAAACAGAAGCCTTCCAGCCCCATTATTTTTTTTTTAAATGCATCGCAAAGTTGACTTTTAAATTTTTGTTCAACTTTTTTTTTAAGTTCGGGGGCCCACATTTTTGTTTTTAGCAATAACTTGAAACAAACATAATTTTTTTTAGAGCCGACAATCTTATAAAAGTCTATTAAAAAAAATATTTTGGAGCTAGCTTTAAAAAACAAAAAGTTACATGTGTTCAAAGGTATAAAAATGGCAAAATTTCTAAAAAAAGGAAAAAAAATCCTGTAAAAAAAATTACAAGTCCTAGGTTTTTTTTAATTCTCAAAATAGGTGGGAGGCAACCCCACCTATCCCCCATTTTCGTATTTTCAACCATCTGCCGAAGACCCTGTATATTGGTATATAATAATACAATTATTATTATCTATGTACCCATATTTATATTTAAAACATATATATTTATCGTGGATTATTATTTCTTTGCCTTTTGGAAAATAGGCACCTTGATAACAGATTCTTGCGCTATCGTTGTTTTACATAATATATTTGAATATATCTCATCTGCCAAGGGTTGTCTGGAAGAGATCGCTTTTAGCGATAAGACCGCCTTTGTACACTTAAGTCTGATAAAACCATTTTGTGATTATTCCTTGTGTGCAATAAAGAATTTATACATACATACATACATAATTTTAGGATAAATAGTTTTAAAGTTATTTAAGAAAATAGACTACTCCCCTTCCCATTATCTCCGAAACTAATGGGTCTAAAATCTTGGAAAAATTACACTATATGAGGTTGAATGTATAGATTACAGAAAAGCCTATAAGAAAATGTGAAGTTCTTCCGTACAGAAAAAAAATAAAATTTCCAAATTCCAGAATAAGTAAACCCCCATTTACCTAAAGCAAAGTATGTACTAAGAGGTTTTGTTCTGTTGGTAGTTCAAGTTTTGATCCGGAACCCTTTATTTGTGACCCCGAGTCGCATTTGGCCGGTTTTTTGATGTGTAACATCTTTGCTCTCGCTTTCCTGCAATTTGTGGGAGTGATTTCGTGAAATGGGACGGAAATGTGTAACAGGAAATGCGAACGTTTTTTAATTCTCGAAAACTAAGGTTGTCATAGCCATGCCGCCTAGTGTGATGGCAAAGGCAAAGATGACATACTACTATTTGAAGGGTCGGCCCGTGAATGAACGACCCGATAATTAATTAATTTCATAAGTATTTTGTCACATGTTACACATCATATGCGAGTACTGTAGGTCTCGTTTTTTTTTTATTCATAGTTAGTAAACCCTTGGCGTCATCTCACCTGATATTAAGTGACGATGATGCCGAAGATGGAAACATGCTTACCAAGATTCCCCAACGCTATGGGGAACTGGATATCTTATCTTCTAGCTGGAACACATCAATGCTGTTCACATTGATGTTTTGAGGCAAGAGTTAGGTAAGATGGTAGTAGTTAGCCAGGCGGGCTTAGAAAATGTTCTCCCACTAACCAAACTGTGTCTTGCAAAGTTATACGCCACCAGGAATCGAACCGCCGACCTCCTGATGTGAAGCTATCGGAATAACCATTACGGCATGGAGGGGGTCAAATACAGTGTACTGACCAATTTTTCAACAGCGAAACGTTGTTTTCATTGACAAAGCAAATGAAAATGTAATTGGATTTTTAAAACCACTTGAAGCAGTTTATGAGTGTAGTATCCTTATCCTTACTAATATTATAAATGTCGAAATGTGTTTGTTTGTTACCTTTTCACGCTTCAACAACTCAATCAATCTTGATGAAATTTGGCATGCAGGTAGCCTGTGTCACTGGGAAGGACATAGGCTACTTTTTATACCGTGAAAATAGCATAGTCCGATGCAGTTCCTGAGGGAACTGAATTTTTTTTTCGTTAGTTTAACGGAACAATTCTCTCTCGAATATCTACCAGATACGCTAAACTACCAGGTTTATGATATAGCGTCCACACTCACCGACAGCTAGGTCATAAAGTGAGGGCCGCTATTCCTGCCAACACCAACGGAACAATGGATTGCTGTGATTTTTTGCACAGATATGGCTGAGGGGGTGGGAAATGACATAATTTACTAGTTAGTATATCCTGAAATGGCTCCCGAGGGATCTGGGGAAAACTCATTTCCGCGTTCGCGCACGTCAGCGTCGCAACGGAGCTACGGACTGAAGTGGTTTTTTGTATAGAATATAAATTTAGAATTCTATGGGATTTGTAAAATTGGTAGAGGGGGTGGGAAGTGACGTAGCCTTCTAATCAGAATAGCCCGATATCGTTCCTGAGGGATCCGAGGAAAACTCATGTCCGCGCTTACGAGCCACTCACCCTAGAAACAGTCATAAAAACGATATCCACGCGGGCGAAGCCGCGGGCAAAAGCAAAGTACTCGTATAAAATTGTATGAAGGCGACCCTCGCTAGCGCAGCAGATCTCAGTCTCGGAGTTAATCCCACGGAGCAGCTCTGAAAGGTTCTACTTGGCTTTTGCACGCGCGAGATACTCCGATGGGGAAACTTCTAGATTACTGCTTGTATTTATTTACTCCTTCTTAAGGCTTACACCGACACTTGCGAGCGGTTTCCAAGAATAATAAATATCAGAGTTAAAATGTTTGTATGCTTATACCAAACTTTATTCTCGAACAAATCGCTTTATTTCCGTATTTTCCGTTTGCTTAAGTTCAACTTTTCCTTGTTATTTATTTATTACCTAATTCGGAAGATTTACAGCTAATGACTATTAAATTTTAAAAAAATATGACTAACTATTAAATTAAAAAATGTTAATTACAAATCTTCAGCGTAAGAAAAATCCATACTTAATATTATATATGTGAAAATGTGTTTGTTTGTTACGTTTTCACGCTTCAACGTCTTGACCAATCTTAATAAAATTTGGCTTGCAGGTAGCCTGTGTCACGAGGAAGGACAAAGGCTACTTTTTATCCCGTGAAAATATAAAAAATACTGGTACTGGGTTCCGTACCCATAGCGTAAAAACGGGACCCTATTACTGAAACTTCGCTGTCCGTCTGTCGTCTGTTCGTCTGTCACCAGGCTGTATTTCACGAACCGTGACAGCTAGACAGTTGAAATTTTCACAGATAATGTATTTCTGTTGCCGCTATAACAAAAAAATAGAAAAAATGAAAAATAAGGGGGGTCTCCATACTAAGTGTGATTTTTTTGCTCGTTTTTGCTGGATATTGATAACGGCAAAAGGTAGATGCTTGAAATTAAATTTTTTCACTTTAAAAATAAGTAATTAAATTAACATAAAATAAACATTTAAGAGGGGGCTCCTATAGAAAAAACATGATTTTTTTGCTCGTTTTTGCTCGATATTGATAAGACACATGAAATATTTACAGCATATTGAGTTGTATTATTCACTATAAAACTAAATAATTTAATAAAAATAAAAATATTATTTAAAGGGGGGCTCCCATATAATAGATAATGGTACGGAACCCGTCGTACGCGAGTCCGACTCGCACTTGGCCGGTTTTGGTAAATGTTTATAACATCGCAACGGAACAATGGATTGTTGCGATTTTTTGCATAGAGATGGTTGAGGAGATGGGAAATGACATAATTTACTAATTAGCATATCTTATCCCTAACTTAGTTCCCAAGGGATCTGGGGAAAGCTCATTTCCACGCTCGCGCACGTCGGCGTCGCAATGGAGCAACGGGTTGAAGTGATTTTTTTGCATAGAACTGGTTGAGGGGGTGGGAATTGACATAGATACCTAATTAGAATAGCCCGATATAGTTCCTGAGGGATCGCGAGCCGTGCGGCTAAAGAAATTCATAAAAACGATGTCCACGAGGGCGAAGCCGCGGGAAAAAGCTAGTACATGCATACTTTTGAAATACTGAACTTTGCACGTCAGGACCATCACACCACCATGATGAATGCGCGAACAGGATTATTCTCATACAGAAGCCGATTATACTCAGTGACATACGAATCCCTACATACTTTATAAGCGAACACAAAACGACAAAGTGCATCATCCCGACGATATGCCGACCCATTTAACACTCCAGTTGATTTAAAATGCACTCCCATTTTCAGAATAGTTTGTCAGTCAGCATTCCGGCGTCCAAAATATTTTCACCGCTATACTACATTCACACCGTAAATTTTTTGGAGTTTGCCCTTTAAAACTGTTTTTTTTTGTTTGCCCATCTCAGGGCAGCCTAAGGCTCTTTGGCTATACTGCCTTGTATCCAGTACATATATTTTTTTCAGTTGGTAGTAATTAGTTTACGTCTTCAGTAATTTTCTTTCACAGTTTTCAGTATTTTTTAGCAACATTGTATTTTTTTTTTCACTGGCACTATATAACTAACATAACCTACACAGTTTACAAATCCAAAAACAAATGAAGGAAGTGAAAATTATTCACGAATCCGGCTGAAGGACTAGTTTCCATGGCCAAGAAAAATTCACAACAAACATTAACCTACACACTCCAGCAAAATGGTAGAAACTTTAATAAAGCTTTGGCCGACTTCTTCTGGGAACTCGAAACACAGCACACACACTTTTACTTCATTTACCTACACAACAAACAATTAAATGGTACTTTGCTGATTGAAAGGTACACTATCAATATTATACATCAAAAACAACGAAATGTAATTTTTCGGATAATAAAAGAAAAATGACAAACTGAACGCTACCAATTCTCACCAAAAAGGCTAGAATTAGTTCATATAATAGAGCCCGTTACTTTTATCATCATTTCAATACAAAGTGAGTAATGTGATTATTTTTCATACTTTCATTGTAGTTTTTGATTGAACTTTTAACCACCTCCGTAGCTCAGAGGCAAAGTTCACTGGCTTTACACAGGAGGTCGCGGGTTCGATTCCCGGCGGGGTCAATTGTAAGACTCGGTTTGGTTGGTGGTAGGGCATTTTCTAAGCCCGCCTGGCTAGCTACCACCATCTTATCTAAGTCTTGCCGCCAAATATCAATGTTGATATCATTGGTGTGTTCCGGCATGAAGATAAGATAGCCAGTTCCCCATTGCGTTGGGGAATCTTGGTAAGCCCGCTTCCATCTTCGGCAACATCATCACTTACCACCAGGTGAGATGTTGTCAAGGGTTTACCAATTGTTAATAAAAAAAATGAAACGAAAAACCACTGAAAAAGTGAAAAAGTGAAAAAGAGACAGAGACAACTGTTCCAATCAATACCTCGTCTTAGTTACTTTTTCTAATTATTTGAATGCCTTTTTCCTTTACACCAAAACCTGTGACATGGTCACATGGTGGGCAAATTAATTCTCACCATGGACCAAGAGCACATGTGGGGTGTATATTATACTAAAAGTCAGGGCACTTCTGTGGCCCAGAGCTTGCCATCAATTCTGTATAAACCTTTCATTTGACGCACTCCACATAACCAAAAACAGTTTAACTGGTCCAACAGTTAAAGTTTTTTGACAAGTATTCCACTGGCGTTTAGCAAGTAACAAAATTAGATTTGACAACGATATATCAAGTCTCCCGGGCTACATTTTGATGGGACCACCACCAAGTCAGTCTGCAGCCAGTGAAGTGCTTTTATTTTTGGTTACCACACATCTAGAGCAGCTCGCTTGTACCACTTTTGGCCTCCTTCATTTCGCTACCTGTCGTTTCTGGGATTCCTTCTCACTGACCCATCGCGATGGCTCTTCCTGTATACAACTAAACTGAAACAATGGCTGTGAAATGTACGATATGAATGTACGAATAATACCTAGTATTCATAATCCAATGATACCTACTTAAAAAAAGTTTTATTTACCATAATAAAATTATAATTAGCTTTGAAGATGACATAATTTACCCTTAGACTTTGAACTATAATCCTTACTAATATTAGAAATGTGGAAATGTGTTTGTTTGTTACCTTTTCACGCTTCAATTAATTATAATAAACCTTGACCAATCTTGATATAATTTGGCAGGTAGGTAGCCTGTTTCACGGGGAAGGATATAGGCTACTTTTATCCAGTGAAAATAGCATAGTTCGATGTAGTTCCTGAGGGAACTGAAAAAATACTCTTTTTTTGGTAAGAATCTTTTACATTGCAACGGAACAATGGATTGCTGTGATTTTTAGCACAGATATGGCTGAGGGGGTGGGAAATGACATAGTTTACTTTAATTTAATAGTTCACTAGGAATCTGGGGAAAACTCATTTCCACGCTCGCACACGTCGGCGTCGCAACGGAGCAACGGATTGAATTTTTCGTATAGAATTGTTTAAGGAGATAGAAAGTGACATAGACTGCTAATCAGAAGAGCCCGATCTGGGATGGGGTCCTGGAAAAAACTCATGTCCATGCCCGCGAGCCGTGAAAAACTCACCCTCAAAAACAGTCATAAAACGAAGTCCACGCGGGCGAAGCCGCAGGCAAAAGCTAGTAATTAATCAACTGAACTACCCATGGAATACATACCTACCTACCTACTCGCAGGAGCATCTAACATTTGTTCAATCTGTATGGGAGGTACCTTGTGTAGGTTTTTTTTGGGAGATACCACTGATAGCATATTAAAGACCACTTAAAGACGCCAGTAAGATTCCTCGATTGCGTAAATTTGATGAATATACTTTGCGCCATTTTAGAGAAAAAATATTGTATAACTTTTTTTATATGACAGGTATCTACCATTTTTAGACATTTACCAGATATATCACATATTTTAGGAGTTGTAAGTGTTGTCGATGACAAAAATTTGTTAAACATCCTAAGCGCCATTTTTGACAAAAACATATTTTAAGCTTTTTGAGATGTGTTTTTTTAACTACCAAGGGAAAATAATTTTATGTTCAAAGTTTCATCCTAATTGGTCCAACAGTTTCTCCGCAAATTAGGGATGCCGGACAGACATTCATACATACTGCATACATAGTTTTTCGTACGATCATAAAACCTTCTATTTTCTCCTTTATCGCTCGAAGGTAAAAATAATGTTTGTTCGTTCGTCTTCTATACCTGTCTATACCGTTTATCGGATTATTTTTAATCTACAATTCATAAGCCTTTGGCATCATCTTTCATGATGGTAAAGTGACTATGATGCATGAAATATGTAAGCGGGCTTACCAATACATTTCTCAACGCAATGGGAAACTTATCTTCATAATTTTGTACAGTTGCGGATGGTTGTGGGCACGCCAGGGGAAGTTTTCTGGTCAAATTAAAAAACGCGGCCGGAGCCGCAGGCGGAAAGCTAGTGATTTGTAATGTATTTATGTAGTTCTGTCGTCAAAAACCATCTATCTCATATATTTATCATCATCATCATTATATTAGCTTCGATCCACTGCTGAACAAAGGCTTCCCCCATCAAGGTTTTCCACAACGACCGGTTCTGCGCTGCCCGCATCCAGCGGTTTCCCGCAAACTTCACCAGTTAATCGGTCCACCAAGTGGGAGTGCTACGTTTTCCGGGGCGCGGTCGCCACTCGAGAACTTTACTAACCCAATGGGCATTTTTTCTTCGAGCTATGTGCTCCGCCCATTGCCACTGTGAGCCGTGTCCGCCAATTCTGAGAGCTATGTCCGTTACTTTGATTCTCAAACCGATCTCCCCGTCTCTGATCTATTAAATTAAATTGCTTTATTTTAACTTTTCAATGACTTAGTACCTACTCGTTATGTTTGTATTTATCCTCCGTGTATTTATTCGTGTTTATACTGAAAACAAAAAAAAAAAAGCGTCGGTGGCTCAACCGGTAACGACTCGGTCCATCTAACCAGAGGTACCGGGTTCAAATCTGGACGGCCAATGTACCAATGAGTTTTTCAAAAACTTACGTACATACTTACCGATTGCTTTAACGGTGAAGGAAAACATCGTGAGGAAACCTGCACACGCCTGCGAAGAAACTCGAAGGTTGTGTGTGAAGTCGACCAACCCGCACTGGGCCCGCGTGGTCGACTAAGGCCTAATCGCCCTGATTCAGGGTAGGCTCGAGCCCCTCGGTGGGGACGTATATGAGCTGTAATGATGATACTGAAAACAAGTAATAAAATGTTGTTTTATTATTATAATTTTTGCCTTAGTATTCATAATGAGATAGTCTGCAGTAATGGATGCAATAAAAGGAGCTATTGTAGGCGAGAAGCAGATAACTATATAGAGGGGCGTCAGGAGCGAGCTAATCACGCCAGAGAAAGCCTTTCCACGTCTACGGTGATGTAAATGAGGAAACTTCGAGATCGCAAACTGGCTCCGACTTCATCCGGCGACTTTGATCGACACTTCAAAGTGCTTGGCAGGTTAATGGATTAGGGAACAACATACCCACACACGTATACACAAGCTTCCGCCCTCTGAAGGCGCTCTCGATGAAGCGTTTTAGGATAGTTAAAGGGTACGCCGACAACGCCGTGTGTGAGTTGTGACTGAAAATATCGAGGAATGAAACACTTTGGATAATATTCATTTTGTAATAGCTAAGTACAATAATGTTTTCCTTTTGTATCGTTTAAAGCAAAGGTTTTAGAACAGCAACTTAACATAAATATACATACATAGTTTAACAGCTGCCAATTTTGTATTATCATTGTATTGTATTGTATTGTATTGTGTTGTGTTGTATTGTATCATAGTTTTATATGGTTTAAAATAGAGGGTTTAAAATAGCAACTTTAACAAAAAATATACATACCTAGTTTAAGCAATTCCGTGGCGTAATGGTTAGTCCTTTAGCTTCACATGAGGAGGCCGCGGGTTCGATACCCGGAGGAGTCTTACTTTACTTACTTACTTTGTAAGATTCAGTTTGGTTGATGGAAAGGCATTTTTAGGCCCACCTATAGCTAGCTACCATCATCTTATTAAGGTCTTGCCGCCAAACATCAATGTTAACAGCATTGGTGTTCCGGCTTGAAAATAAGGTAGCCAGTTTCCTGCGTTGGGGAATTTTGGTTAGCCCACTTCCATCTTCGTCACTTACCATGAGGTGAGAGGTCTAACCAATTGTAATATTACAAAAAAAAATAGAAACCCGACTACTAAAAAGCTTGACCCTCTTTTTGGTCAGTCGGATTAAAATGTATACTATGTCACTCACGAGATCAAGACGAATCTAAGGACACCTCACACTCCAGAATCCATTAAGTCATTTAGCATAGGCTAGTTTAGGCTACAATGCGTGCCAAATAAGTTTACATACATACATACTCCTACATACATACACTCGAGAAACATAAGTCTCTTTCTGGCGCAGTCGGGCAAAAAGAAGAATTTCATTCTAATTCCAATCATAGTACCTACTAGTGTTCATTTTGAATGATACAAATCATAATATTATACTTACTTACATACATTACACGTACATTAAATTACGTGTAGGGTAAAACCAGGATAGTTGCTCTAGTGGTATAGTTGCCCCGATTGTAATTGCTCTACTTTCGCGGATGAATCGCATGCTATTTTATTAATCTATCGAAAAAATATCTAAACTACAACTAAGTTGACCATGTCTTAGTGTCTGTGCGATTGCATTGAAAAACAAAATGTGATCAAAGTTTTTGCGGGATAGATGTCCTGTTTCTCGGCGGTAAATCTATCCTAAACGTGATTTACATGGATTAGGTAACCTAAAATATAGAGATTCGCAAAAATCGCTAACACTCTGGAAATATTAAAACTGGTTGTCTGTAAAGTCGGTTTACGGACGATAATTTTACGTGATAACGTGTCACAAGCCAACCGCTTTGGCCGATCGTGCCTCTTTATCGCTTTTTCCGCGCTCTCGCTTGCACGCTCGGCTCAGGCGGGACGTGAAAATGAGGACGTGACACTTTTTTGTGAGTGCAGCCGGCGTTCATCGATTTATAAGACGTTATCACTTCAAACAACTGGTTGTCTGTAAAGTCGTTTTACGAACGATAATTTTACGTGATGTGATAACGTGTCACAAGCCGAATGCTTAGGCCGATCGTGCCTCTCTATCGCTTGCTCTGCGCTCTCGCTTGCATGCATGCTCGGCTCAGGCGGGACGTGACAAGGACGTTACACTTTTTCGTGATTTCAGCCGGCGTTCATCGATTATGGCGTTCATGACGTTATCACGTCAAAAATAATGTTTTCCCTCTTCATAAATTTGTAGGTAAAAAATGAATGTACCAGCCAGTTTTACAAATAAAGTATTTTGCTTTTTGTACTGAGAGATATAGAGTGATTTCAAAAAGTGTGGCAACTATCCGGCATTTACCCTACTATACGTAATGCTTGTAATATTATATGTCACCATCATAGTAGTCGGCCGCAGTGAGTTCCGTGATAATCTAAATCTGTGACATGCCTGCCGAACCCCAACATGTAGCAATACCTACTTTACGACACATTTTATTGTCATATAAAAACGTGGAATGCGCCCAGAATCTGTAATGAAGCTCAGCAGTACAAGATTTCCTCTGATTAATACCAGTTTTTCAAGCCCAGTGGAAATAGTCATTAATAAAGTTTATTGCAGTTTTTGTTAATTAGTTTACAGCAACAAGTGCCCTTCCCTCCGGTACTTTGAGGATGAAAAATGTGTAAAAATAAAATTACCTCTTTCGCACTCTTTCCTTTCAATATTTTTAGGAGCAAAGCGCAAAGCGGTTCTTTTACAAATATGGCAAAGTAAAACTCGTTTGAGAACATGTTTCTATGATTAACCGCTTTTGTGTAATATCGGACTAATTGAGAATGTATAGGTAAATTTCGCAGCCATCTAGCTTAATTAGCCATTCAATTAACTGCCTAGCTTTTAACTAAATGACACCGTTCAACTAACTGCCTTAATTCAATCATTCAATTAAACGCCTAGGCAAATGGCTTGGATCGATAACGTTTTATTTCTGCTAGTCAGGTGGTTTAAATTCACACCTCAGGGGAGGAGTGCTTAAGGGGGAAGGTGGGACGAAGAAGGGGACATTTCGCAGTCGACGGAGCCCCTGTTCTATATTTTCATGTTCAAACTAATACTACGACTATAAGGAGGAGGTGAGCTTGAACCTAACCAAGTGGGTCAGTGGTTCTCCGAAATTCCGAACTCGCTTCGCTCGCTCCCGCTCTAGTTTTGATTGTTCCATTTCTCAGTCGACAGAGCCCCTTCGGAGCTCCTATTTCTGTATTCGCTTCGCTCGTTTAATGAAAAGCCTAATCGATGTCAATGCAAAACATAGTTGAGTACATTATTTACATTTCAAAGCTAGTTTAAAGCTAGTTACATTATTAAACAGTTTTAGTTTTGGTAAGTGATAAATCATCGTGGAAATCCTTGGGGGAGGCCTTTGTCCAGCAGTGGACGATTTGTGGCTGATATGATGATGATGATGATGAAGTGATAAAACCGGCAAAGTGTGAGACGGACTTACGTTCAGAGGGTGCGGTACCTACCACCACTCTTCTCTGCCCAACTATGGCCATTGGCCATGATACCTATTCATTTCAAACTAAAGACATCAACGCGAGCAAAAGGTAAATGCTTTTAAGCTATTGCATTTTATCGCGGGCTTTGAGCGCGGCGACCGAATCAAGAAATTTTGAAACGAAAAAAAACCTAACACTACCGCGTTCAAAAAAACTTACAGTGCCATCTATTAGCGATTTGCGGTACTAAAAGGACTTAGTAAATTTTACTGGTGTAACTTTCTTAGTGTTAAAAGTTGATAAAAATGCTATGCAATAGCTTTACTGCGGCAGTCCCAGAGTGCCACACGTCTTCTTTTTATTCACTTTGGATTGCTTATTACGAGTACGACTAACACTTGGCCGGATTTTATTTATTTCGTTTTACTACAGAATTGAAACTTATTAAGTTTCACGGTTGTATGTATTACCGTTATTACAATAAAGCAAAATCAAATATACCTAATAAACACGTTTTTTTGTATGGGGAACTTCTCTTAATTTTTAAGTTTTTTAAGTTTTTTTTGTCCCCGTTGCGTTAGGGAATCTTGGTAAGCCCGCTTCCAACTTCGCCATCATCGACACTTACCATCAGGCAAGATGATGCCAAGGTAAGCCCGTAAATTGTGAATAAAAAAAATATAAAAAATATTTTGATATTTAATACGGCAACAGAAATACACACTAAAAAAATTTCAACTGTCTACCTATTACGGTTCATGAAATACAGCCAGCTGACAAACAGACAGACAGACAGCGGAGGCTTAATAATAAGGTCCCGCGTTGGTCACCTCAAGTGTTCGGAACTATAAAAGCAACCAAGGCACTGAGTTATAATGAACGTAGTGAGCTATAAGCTTAGCAGTGGCACCTTAATCGTGGGTCGTGGGTCGTGGGTGCATTTAAAACTTCGAGCAAGGCCGGGTCACGAGTCATTACACAGGTCCCGGCTAATAGCGGGCCAACTTTAGCCACGCGGCACGGCTAGGTGTGGCGGCGGTGGGGTAATGTGAACTCAAGAGAACCCATACCCCCACTTAATCAAATTTAAATTGATTGGTAACCTACCTAAATTTAACAACCGAAATTTCAAAAAGTTGTAAGACTAATTCTAGAGCGTCGGTGGCGTAACGGCTAGTGCCGCCGCCTCCTGTCCGGGAGGTCGTGGTTCAATTCCTGCCACGTACCAATGTTATTTCGATTTAGATTTCTTAAGTACGTTTATCCGACGCTCTTACGGTGAAGGAAAACATCGTGAGGAAACCTGCACACGCCTGCGAGAAACTCGCAGGTTGTGTGTGAAGTCGCCCAAACCGCATTGGGCCTGCGTGGTCGACCATGGCCGATCGCCCTAATTCAGGGTAGGCTCTTGCCCCTCGGTGGGGACGTATATGTGCGGATATGATGAAGACAAATTCTAACAGCAAAAAATTATTATCATATTAGTGGAGGGGTACCATGAAAGGAAACGTAGAGCAAAAATATATGTTTTTAGGGTTCCGTAAAAAAAAACGGAACCCTTATAGGATCACTTGTGAGTCTGTCTATCTGTACATCCGTCTGTCACAGCCAATTTGCTCCGAATCTACTCGACTAAATCAGTTGAAGTTTGGTAATTTTGGTCATTTTCGAGGGACAAACTATGTAATTAATAAAAAAGTTTTGCAATCCTTACTGTGTCATATATCAAATGATCGTTATGAGAGTCTCAAATATTTAGTTGTTATTGTAAAATAAATAGTTTTTATTTTATTCATGACGAAGATTTACCATAACCTCCATTACCCCCTGATCTCCAATACTACTGAGCGTAACATTAAAAAAAATATAAGTCGTTGCTTGTAGATTACAGGAATTCTATCAATTGAAAATAAAGTGGTAAACTCAATATAATACGTTCACTTATGGAAAATAGTTCACTAAAACGCTAACTAGATAGCGCTAATAGTAGTTAAATCGCGTCTCACTGTAAGGATTTCAAATGTGATATTTTGTATTCGACTTTATCATTGTACGGAGCCCTCTCCACGCGAGTTCAACACGCACTTGTCCGGCTTTACTTTATAATCTCCTTTTTTAAGGTCGCTCAAAAAAGGGAACTCAACGGAAGGATGACTTGTAATAAAAAGCTTCAGATCGTGGGAAATAAATGACACGTGGCTACAAGCTTTCGATTCACACGTTCGAAACGATGCCAAATCGAATCCCACTCTGAATGGATCACTAACGCCCAAAGATGAATGACAATAGAAGAGGTTGTATGGGTAGGATTTAGCTTAAGCCCGGAGACCATTAACCCGTGGACTAGAGATGGTTGCTTATGCTGCAATACCGCGTCTACTGGCTGATATCAAAGGAGCGGATTGCGACGCCGACGCCGGATCAAATATTTGCCGAACAACAAAGAACTCACCGCGTATATCGCCTGAACCATTAATCACTCCATTATTGCGGTGGCACAAAGAGCAATATTGCCGGTCGCAGCGCTTCTCGCAAACACACAGCCTTAATGACCTGTTAAGAAGAGTTAAATGAAAATCGATAGAACAGCGATACAAAAGATGAATAAATAGACACCTACCGATGCCGCAGCTAACAATATGTCAAAACGTTCATGGTCGTATGGCTGCCACTTTAATATGAGCCAAAAATGGAATAAACACAGCTGAGAAACCGATATGAAGTCAGTAGGTAGGTACGTACTGTTTAAAAATTAATCCCAGTGAAGTGCTGATTGGCGTTTCAAAATGCTTAATTATTAATAGGTTTCAAATTACTGGTTTAATTTTACAAGATTTTAACAAGATTATACAACTTCTTACCTATTAGTTAGTATATGCAACACCTTATAATTGTAGGTATGTGTGGGTCAAATATTTCAATGGATTTTAGAGGGATTTCCGAGATCCGATTGAGCTGAAATTCTGTATGAAACCGTATTCTCGGTAACAATAGATTATTCAGATGTTCTGATAATGAACTTTTAAGGCAGAATGAACATCCCAGAATCGTCTTTTATTTTAATCAAGTCATAGGAAATACTAAACTTTCAGCTTAACTTTTACTTTTGAGCGACGAAGGAATAAAAAAGGTATTGTAATAGCAAAAAAACGTCGAAGTTGTGATTTGATGGGATCGATTGTCTAACGCGTGTGTGTATCTATCCGGTGCTCTAGCACCTAAACTACTTAACGAATTTGGGTTAAGGCAATTTAAAACATTATATTTTTCAAATGTCTCTAACCGTCTTTTTTAAAAAAAAAAAATCCTCTCTTGGTTGCGGAGCCAAAACGGCAAAGAATCATTACAAGTTCGTCCGTCCGTCTGTCTATCTGTCTGTCTGTATGTCACAGTCAATTTTCTCTGCTACTATCAGATCTACATTAATAAAATTTAGTATGGAGATGTACGAGCCAACGCACATTTTAATTTTAATTTCTCATTAGAAAATTAGACACGCCAATGCGGCGCTATTTTTAGTAGGTCGCGAAAGCGCATAGCACTTTGTACAGTTTAGGTTAAGAAATGTCCGACTGTCCATCTGTCCATCTGTCTGTCCGCGGCCTAGGTCCTAGACTATTAGTAGTTAAAAGCTGAAATTTTGCAAAGATATATATAATAATAACTGTAAATAAAGTTTTGGAAAAAAAACTTTTTTAGGGTATCTCCCTACAAGTAAAGTAGGGATGATTTTTTTCTCGTCAAACCCAGTCGTTTGGGGTATCGTTGGTTAGAGCTTAAAAAATATTTACGAGTCTTCTAAAACTATTTTATAATTTAGGGTTCCGTTTTCTAAAAAAATAGGCTTGAAAGTGGAAAATTTTGTTATAGTCGAGTGTCACAACCCCTTAACAACTAAACCGCTGTATTTGGCAATTTGAATAAAATCATGAAGTTAGTATATATAATGAATTTAAAAGGAAAACTATCAAAACTTATAAGGCTTTTCTAGTTGACGAGCAAAAATCGATCAAAAAATTTGTAGATACACTAACCTGCTCAAAAATGCTGCTAGTGCGTTTTGGAATATATCAAAACGTAAGTAAATCACTATAACGAACATATTGGCAACTACGGAACCATACATTGCGCGTGGCCCAAAACGCACTTGGCCGGATTTTATTTATCACTCTTCGTAGTCGCAGTACCCCTCAATATCATATCATCATCGCCCTCCGCGCTTGGTCGTCCGATGATGAAATGGAGAGGGGGAATGAGGTCGTGAAGCTCCAGGGCACACATATCTGTGGAATACCTTGATAACATCTCACCTGGTGGTAAGTGACGATGTTGCCGAAGATAGACAATAGACAATAGACAGATTTTTATTTGACACAAACACACACCGATTACACAACATAAAAAGAAGTAAAACACATAGAAACAGAAAAAAACAAAAAAGTTAACACAAAAAACAAATAAGACCAACGGAATCGGTGTAGTGCGATGTCAAAATGGACTTTTCAAAATTGGATGGAAGCGGGCTTACCAAGATTCCCCAACGCAATGGGGAAACTGGCTTTCTTATCTTCATGCCGGAACATTGATATTTGGCGGCAAGACTTAGATAAGATGGTGGTAGCTAGCCAGGCGGGCTTAGAAAATGCCCTACCATTAACCAAACCGAGTCTTACAATTGACCCCGCCGGGAATCGAACCCGCGACCTCCTGCGTAAAGCCAGTGAAATTTGCCTCTGAGCTACGGAGGCGGTTAGAATTACGATGATGTGATGATTTGAATAAAAACTAAAAAAAATTAAGATGGATTTTGTTTGTTTGTTATTTCTTTATAGTACAACAAAATATACAGTTAAAGTTAAGTACAGAATAGGAATAGCAAAGGTGGATTTGTCCCAAACAGGGATCTCTTGTAATATAATTTTCCTGTATTTTACATCTACATTATTAACAGAGTAACTCCTTAAAAAAGCTTAGATCAAGTAAAAAGTCTCAGCCAAACAAATAACATCAACGAGTTAATCATTTAATTATTAAATACCAAAAATATAGAAATTCTACTTTCAAGATTTTTTACCAAAAAAAGTTTCATTACAATCCGTCCAGTAGCTTTTGAGGAAATGATAATATATAGACCATACCTAGCGAAGATTTAATTACAAGATTTCTATCACAATAAGTTTTATTACAATCCTTCTAGTAGCTTTTGAGAAAATGATAATCATCTATATTACGGTCTAACATACCTAGCAAAGATTTAATTACAAGATTTCTACCACAATAAGTTTCATTACAATCCGTCTAGTAGCTTTTGAGAAAATCGCGGACATGACATACTTGTACAAACACAATATTTTACAGACGAAAATATCAGAGGCACTTTTTTGAAGTCACATAACAAAGTTCATGTCAACGAATTTCAGAGACATTTGGAAAGCCTGCTCCTGGCGGGACTTTCGAAAGGTCTTTATCGGTTCGTAAAACTTATTTTATGTCACAGGAACTTTATGTAGCGACCGGTAAGCTGGTTGATGGTCACCCTAGGAAATAATTTTCAAAGCTCTCCAGCAGCCATCGAAACCTTCACAAGTTACGTTACAGGCGATAAAATAAATTCTGTATTAAATAAATTCTGTTATGATCCCTTTTACTTTTTACTGAAAGCTCTCAAAAGAGTAATAATAGGATGATCCGAGGATGAATGCTCCAGTAAGTCGTCTCTTTTGATCATATTCTAAAACATTTTCTTCGTGATTGTAACCAAGCGTGGATGGTGATCGAATATAAATGTGGCCTATGGCTTTCTTTACGTATTTTTGGAAAGCTTCTTGGTCTGCCTTTAAACATGTAGATATGTCGCAGCCATATGGTTAAGTCTGCCATTTGATTAAAAGGCTAGCCCGTAGATTGAATGGCGACATTCAATTGATGACTAAAGGACAACTGGACAAGTCGTTGAATGTAACGTTCAACGGCTTCGCTGAATGTCATTTAGCCAAGTCGTTGAATGATACATTCTGAATAAAAAACCGATGATTTCTTCTTCTGCGAAGAATTCTGCTACCCATAGGGAGAACCTCACTTCGAACTATATAATCAATCAAACCTGACCAAACCTAATATCGCTCGCTTCGCTGGCTCATTTACAGATTTTACAAAAACAAATTTTTGTCAACTCCCTTTACGTTGTATATGGAATTTTACGTCAACCATGTTCAGAGGGCTAGCTTACAATCAGCCAACTAGTTGAACGTTGAGTGACGATTGTTCAATCAACGTTCGGCCTAGCTTACAATTAGCCAACTAGTTGAACGTCTAGTGACGCTTGTTCAATCAACGTTCGTCTTAGTAGTTCAATTAAATGTCGCCATTCAATCAACGGGAGACATTCAATCAATTGGCTGCGATAGATATATTGTAATGGAGTTATAGCTGAAGATAGACGTGCGTTTGAACATGTGTAGGTATTTAACTTCCCTGTTGCCGGGGCGCGATTGAACAGAGCAAACCTAAACTAACTTTGTTTTACCAGACCTCACTTCCTTAGGGAATACACGGAGTTCAAAACACATTCTCTGGGTTTATATCTAGCTAGGGGGCTCGTGACGACTAGTGTTCGACATCAAATAACTGGAGTACCAGATGAAGGCAAGTATACAGATAAAATACAGGTTCGAGGGTTTTCTTTTTCAAAGCTTTTATTGAAGTAAAACTTCTTTACGCACGCTTGACTTGGGGAGTAAGCTGGTGAAAGCGTTACGCGAACGGTGATTTCGGTTGAAGCGAACGGCACGCTTGACTTGAGCACGTTCACCTGATGGTAAACGTCGATGATGCCGAAGATGGAAGCGGGCTTACCCAGAATCCCCGGCTATATTATCTTTAAGCCGGAACACATCAATGCTATTAACATTGATGTTTGGCGCAAGATGGTAGGAGCTGGCTAGGCGGGCTTGGGAAATGCCTTTCCACCAACCAAACCGAGTCTTACAAAGTTAGACTCAGCCGGGAATCGAACCCGCGACCTCTTGATATGAAGCTGATGGACTGAATCTGTACGCCACGGAGGCGGTTAAGTTGATCTGATGATTAACTTTGGAGGTGGAATCAAGGTTGGGAATCATCTTTTATTTTCAATAGAATCTTATGAGAATCTTATGAACTGTGCCTATAGTGAATATGGAATAGTGTACTTTTATTCGCATTTGGCTTTTTAAGCTCTAACATTATTTTCAAATAAAACTTGTAGGTAACTGAAATTACAAAATTGGTGTATGTCCCGTTAACTGGGGGTTTACTCATCATACTGAACATCTTTCTCCAAGGAACCCATAGTCAATTCTCAAAAAAAAACTTGGACCCTCCATATTAAAATGCACAAAATTGGGAGATCAGCTGATCGATTTGTATGAAAAGTAAAAAAAAAATTTTACGTTTTCAGCAAAGTCGTAGAACATTTATATTCAATATGATGAGTAGAAGCCCCAGTTAACGGATCCTACACCAATTTTGTTACACCCTGTATAAATTTAATTCACAATTTATTGTATACAGAAATAGGAACAAACAAACATTAAACTAGATAAGAACATACAAAAGGTACCTATAGCTTATCTTTATAAGAAATTTCTTCCAGCAGACCTTGGAAATAGAAAATTATAAAAGAATGGTAGGAAACGTGTTCATAACAAAACCAACATTTCAGACAGCAAGGTTCATTGCTGAAATACAAATTGACTTCTAGCAGTTATGTAACCTTTCTGATCCTTCAGTAATAAGTACAACGCGAGAGCAAAGTATATATATTAGTACTAACATACAGTATGGACACTCCCTGCCGCTCTCTAGATTGCGACCTCACCCCCTCGTCACCCATATTGATATAGATTTGTTACAGTTTGGTTGTCGAATGTATAGTATTTCGCCGCCATTTTGTTTGTTCCGTCATTTCTTTTTTGAAATGTCATTTCTGGCCCGTTGTATGAAGTGTCTAGGGTGTGACGAGAGTATGGGGGCGTTCATTAATTACGTAAGCTCAATGGGGAGGAATCGGAAAAATCTCATTAACAAAACTTTTACGTCAAGTTTTGTTTATACACTCTATCAATAACTCTCCGAATCTTAAGTCATAAATACACTAAAATATCGATCAAAGGAGTTGGCTTGGCCACTGCCCCGATCATGAATGAAAATTGTGAATTATCATGTACAGAAACTTGTCACTAACACATCATCATCACTGGCCTCTACGTCTATTACAGACGATTCACTACAGTGTCCTGGACTAGAGGCAACGCTTTTGGTGGCTTAGCAACCCGATGCGCGAACGGCAGACTCGCCCACACGCTTGGCAGGGAAAGTTTGCGGCAGATGGAGTATTGCCGCTCTGGTGGCGCTTTTCCCTCTTGGCAGCGAGCGCCCCAAACCAAGCCTCGTCGCACAGTTTGCGACCCTCCGAAATACGCTTTTGCCATTCCAGCCGCTTTTCTGCAAGCTTTTCCCAGTCGTGGTGGTCTATTTTAAAGGCAGCCATGTCCCGCTTGGCGCAGTCCTTAAAGCGAAGCATTGGCCTCCCCACGTCTCTTTTTGCATTCGCTACTGCGCTCAGCAGAACACGTCGTGGTAACCGAGCAGGGTCCATTCTAAACACATGCCCTAACCGACGCAGACGTCTCTGTTTGAGGAGCGCGATAAGGCTAGGCAGCTGCGCTTTTTTCAAAACCTCCTCGTTGGTGACTTTGTCCTTCCATGTTATACCTAAGATCTTACGAAGACAGCGCATGTAAAAAGTGTTGAGTCGACACTCTTGTTTTGCATACGAAGTCCAGGTTTCAGCACCGTACAGGAGTATGCTCAAGATGCAGGCCTGAAAAACGATCATCTTGGTCTTAAAAGTTAGATGTTTGTTGTGCCATACTCTTGTACTGAGCCTCCCGAACATGGTCGCCGCTTTGCCGATACGGGTATCGATCTCTGCGTTTAGAGGGAGATTGTTCGACACGGTCGACCCTAGGTAACAAAACTGGTCGACTTCCTTGAGCAGCGCGCCATCAAGTGAGATTGAGGGTGGAACCGCGCTGCCTTGTGATAGGATAACTGTCTTTTTGACATTGATGGACATGGCGAAAAGAGTACAGGCCTGAGAAAACTTGTCGACCATAGACTGAAGCTGGCAGTCAGAGTTGGCCACAAAGGCTGCGTCGTCGGCGAAAAGAAGGCTATCGACGAAAAGGTCCTCACAGTTTCTCTTGGACTTGAGGAGAGAAATGATGTTGTAAAGCTTTCCGTCGGCCCTCGTATGGAGATGAATACCCTGTTTGTCATCGCCAAAAGCAGTTTTTAAAATCAACGAAAAGTATAATCCAAACAGGGTCGGTGCCAAAACACAGCCCTGTCGAACCCCTCTGCTTACATCAAACGGCTCAGATGTGCTGTTGTTATACATCACAACGCCCTTCATTCCCTCATGAAAAGATTTCACAAGACTTAGGAGCTGCGGTGGACACCCAATGCACTCGAGTGCTGAGTACAGACCTTCCCTGCTAACCGTACCACTGCTCCACAACACATAGTATTCAAATATTCATTGATTAATTACCATGTACTTATTAATCTCATAGAACTTTCAAGAAATAATTAACTAATTAAAAGTTTTTTTTTTGTTTCTTTTGTTTGTGCACGTATTGTAGTAGGAGTTCTACTATTTACTTTTCTTAATTATGAAATAACGAAAAGTTCGTGAAAGTTTTTTTCATGCGGACTATTGATATTTAGCATCACATCTTAGTAGGTACAGTGTTCATACATTGCTGGGGCAGACGCCCATACTGCATCAAACCATGTCATTTACTGAGACAATCTCACGGAAGGATTAAGGGGGTTCAAATCTTTCCAAATCTCACCAGGGGGAAGGAAGGGCGGTGTATTTGACTATGAACGCCTCACGTAATTAATGGACGCCCCCGTTCCACTAAAATGTGGCAAGAGTATTTTGATGATGGACTCAAAGGTTGTTTAAGGAGCTCCACAACGCGTTACGACGTGAACTCAATCTCATCGATTTTAGGTTCTGGGCAAAAATATTAAGGCGACGCATATGAAAACTTTGGTCGCAGGGATCTCGATTTTTCTTGGCAATTACAAAACATATGAAAGTGATGTTTTGTCACCTGATTCATCATTTCAATGACGTCACTTTCTCAGTTGCAGAAACACGATTCATTTACTTTTATAACACAAAAAATATATTAAAGAAATCTTATTTAAAACAGAGATTTGCATCCTACAGGCAAACCAGACAGTTTTAGTATCTCTAAATTTCTTAGTCGATTAGTCAAAACACACACTTCAATATGCCAGTTGGATTTAAAAAAAATAATTGTAGTGTTTAATTAAAACGAAAAACCATTTAAAAAGTGCAAAAGTGTGGTTATTTTCTTTACTCTTTACGCGTAAAGAAAAAGACAGAGACAACTGTTCTAATCAATGCCTTGTCTTAAGTCTTAACCCTAGAGTAGTTGCGCGTTTCCGTGAAGCGTCAGTGGTCGCGTGGGGAGCATTTTGCCGCCTATGTTAAAATTCTTTTTTTGCTCGCAATGGTTTAAAAAACTTAAAATGTTTTTAGATGAATATATATAAATCAAGTACTATACAAAACAGTAATATATATTTAAGTATATTCAAAAACTTCAAAAAAAACACTTGACAAAATCTTTAGGAAATTGCTAAATTTTGATGATCTTTATGTATCTTTTTAATGTTTGTTTAAATCATTAATTTAATGGCGGATTTATAAAGTTTCATTACTTTCGGCATATATATTAGTAAAAATAAGTCCTGAAAATATACGAACAGTGCTCGCTCCACAGTAAATTTGGTCATATAGTGCAACTATTTTTGGTCCTGGCAAGAAACAACACTTTCCTCCCGCGGTCACCCGCGCACTGATATTCTTCCAACTAATGCTATAGGTAGGTAAAAGACAGAGGAGCAGTTACTGGGAGGCATGACCTTGGTGAGTGCATATTTTATTAAATATTATACAATATTTGCCGAGGGCGGCAAAATGCTCATAGCGCGAGCACTCTAGGGTTAAAGCTCATTATTTTGAGCTATTTATTTTTAGAGTTCCGTATCAGGGATTTACTAAGCCCACTCTGTCCTTTTGTTCGACCTTTAAGGCTTACACCGCCGCCCAACGACAAACTCTGTGACCACTTTTTACTTCAATTAAGGATATAAGGAGTAATTTTGATTTCCTGGAATTCTATTTTAATACACAGAACTAAAGAATAAAATATCCTAATGCACCCTTTTTTATAGTTGTAATCATAGAACTTCTGCAATTTTAATAGAAACATTATGATAATTTAAGAACTTCTTGACAAAAAAATACAAAATAATTTTGTCTTCTTACTTTTTGGAAATTCTTCTTATTTAATTTACAATAATTTAAAAACCACAATTTTCGCACGATTCGTCTGCAACGTTTGACGTAACAGCCACGATGCCGTACGAGCTGACAAGAACTTTATTTCCATGCTATTTCGTTCGATGTTTGAAGCATGATGAATCGAGTTGCGAATTATAGGGACGGAAGGCTCTGTCTTTAAAACCTTTCAATAACATGTGTGACAGTCTGTGTGACCTTACTTTATAAAATCTGTGTACAGTAAACTATAAAATCATCATCATCATATCAGCCGAAAGACTTCCACTGCTGGACAAAGGCCTTCCCCAAGGATTTCCACGACGAACGGTAGTTCATCTTTTAGTGCAAATGCTAAATATCATTTTACATGACGTGTAATATTTGCAAATCAAAGTCAGTAATTACGTTAAATACCATCAAAAACACACGTTAATTAAGATTAAGATTAATTAAACCCCACGTTTTTTTAACATATTATATCAATCCTCATCAAAAAAATGAAACAAAATTCCTATCTCCATCAACAAATTATTCTTTTTCTTTCTTTTTTTTATAAAAATTTTAGTGTGTTTGGCTGCACCTCACCTGATGGTAAGTGCCAATGCAGCCGAGTATGTAACACGCAAGCTCAAATAGTGCCTATTCACTCTCGACTTGAAGAACTTTTGCTATCATAGCTCTTTAAAAGTTTCATTATGCTACCAACGCAAAAAAGGAGATTTCGCATTAAAAAGAATAGTCGCGGAACGACAGATCCAGCGAAACATTCTGGGGTCGACAAGAAAAGAGGACGAGGAGTGGAGGCAAAGATTTAACCAGTAGCTGGAAGACCTAGTGTCGAACCGAACATCATCTGGGAAATAAAAGCAGCTCGACTTCGCTTCCTAGGACATGTAGAAAGAATGGGAGAGGATTGAGCTGCCAAAAGAGTATATCTTGGAAAACCCGCCCGGTGGGTCGACCAAGGTGTCGCTGGAAAGATGAAGTCGCCAAAGACTTCAAAGAGTTGGGAGCGCCCGAATGGTCAAACTTGGCACAAAATAGGATAGAGTGGCGCACTTTAATGTCGGAGGCCAAGATCCACTTCGGGTCGCTGAGCCAGCGAAGTAGTAGTATGAGTACTCGTAAGTATTAAAAAGGGAAAAAAATCATACTGCAATCTGTATACAGCGTGTAAAAAAACTGAGTACTAATATTTTAAGGTGGACATCTACTCATCGAACTGAACAACTTTACCCAAGGAACACATAGTCAATTTCTCAAAAAAAAAATCGCCTCACCATACAAAGTTGGTCAGCCAGCTGATCGATTTGTATGAAAAGTCATTTTTTGTGATTTCTTTAAAGTCGTAAAAAAGTTGTTCAGTTTTATGAGTAGATGCCCACTTTAAAGTATTAGTGCTCATTTTTTTACGCTACATATATTGTATGTGTGTGCATATAAGGTCTAACAAAATTAGCTGAAACTATTTTAACTGGTGCTTCTACCCATGAAACTGAAAAACTTTTCCCATGAAACCTATAGATATCTCTAAAAAAAAATTTGAACTTCCCATACTAAGTTGGCTGATCGAGTTTAGTATGGGAGAGCCAATTTTTTTTGCGATTCGACTATGGGTTCCATGGGGAAAGTTGTTCAGTTTCATGAAATAGTTTCCTGGCCTGGAGAGGGCCATCCCCTGGGGGCTCTGGGTAAAGATATCGAACCGCACGTATCTGTGGTCTGATAAGAGTCTCCACCAGCAGCTCCACCCGCCAGTCCACGACGCAGGCGGCTAACGCTGGGTTTGAATAGAATAGCATAGAATAGAAAAACTTGTATTTAGAGCACAGTACAACAATTTCCAGGTACAATTTACAAACAATAGAAATAAATATTGTATGCTTGCGATAGTAGGTTCTTGGTGGAACACTGAACTGAACATATTTAGGTTTTTCTTGCACTATTATACATTAATTGTGGAATAGTGCAAGAAAAACCTAAATATGTTCAATAGAAATAAACTATAAAAAATAGCTGTACTGTGCACCAAAACGGTACTGACTCAGCATATGCTGCAGTATACTCTGCAGCGCTGTTATTCTGCCAGAAACCGGTTCGGCGAACGAACGCACGCTCTTCACAACATGTTAAAAATAAATTTAATAAATTAAAATAGAAACAATAAAAATGTTATTTTTTAAAAGTAGAGGCACAAGAACGAACAAATTACATCGTTGTAAAACTAAATAGGTAGAACTGTGTGCGATTGTATGTATGCCTAGTATGTTAGTAAATAGCTTAGCATATGTGTAAAAAATAAAGATATAAATATATAAAGGTAGGTACTTAATCTACAATAATATTACAAAGAGATTTGTTTCTTTGGCTGAGCTTGTAGCCTAAAACTTTAGACTACGAGGTGTCATTACATTCATCTTGATCCCCTGAGTAATCTAGGATCATATTTATGCCAGACATGAAAATCAGGTTCATATATTTTAGTTAAATTAGTCAAGTTATTAAGAAACCTTACCTTTTTATGATAAAAGATTTATTAACCGATGCCCGATACGAGTGGCGTAACAGTTACGGCCGCTACCTCCTGTCCGGGAGGCCGTGGTTCAAATCCTGCCACGTACCAATGTGTTTTCGAATTTCGATTTCATATGTACATTTATCCGACGCTCTTACGGTAAAGGAAAACATCGTGAGGAAACCTCCACACGCCTGCGTAGAAACTCGAAGGTTGTGTGTGAAGTCGACCAACCAACACTGGGCCCGCGTGGTGTCTGTGATTGACAAACGGATATTATTAGGGACTACGGAATCCTAAAAATTATAAGTTTAGCGGCAATGATGAAAAGAAAAAAATACACTAAGTCATTTGTAGCAACATCTCCAAATAGAGCAGGCATTTAATGTTTTCTTAATTTTGAATTTTGCTCTTCATCACCAGCATTTTACTTAAGTTTAAATTCGTTTACGCCTTGTATTTTTGAGTTTCTGTTTTCATCCAAGGTACTCCGGTTTAGGTGAGGCTCACCGATTTCGTGGTCCGGTGGCCGCCACAGGCCGCTGCGCCGCGACAATGGCCGCCGAGCAGTGCCCCCGGGAGCAGCGGCAGCGCCTGCGTCGCCGCACCAGTATCGATTGGTACCAGAGTTCTTTAGTCACAAATAAAAATTACATTTATTTCTTTGTGATAACAAACTCATTATCGTCAATAGAACACAAGATGTACAAGTGCATGAGAAAATTTGTTGTGTGTTTTGTGAAAAGGTGATGCACATCTACGAGTATGTACACAGGCCAGCACATCAAGCTACCCAATTTGGACATTGTACCGTTCTTATGGCGAATGCGTATGGATCAGAATCGCACTACGAGTGTATAGCTTGATGTGCTGGCTTCTGTACATACTTAGGAACACAGGGTGTTAAAAAAATCACGAGTGATATTTTAAGGAATGAGGTACTCTTTATATAGTACTTACTAGCTGTGTCCGCGACTTCGTCCGCGTGGAGGTTTTGAATTTTTCCAAGAAAATTTTTTAATATTTCGGGATAAAAAGTATCCTATATGTTAAACCGGGCTATAATGAACCACCATACAAAATTTCATCAAAATCAGACTGATATTTTTTGCGTAATGCGCGAACATACAGACAGACAGACAGTCAAAAATTCCAAAAGTAGTTGTTTTGGCCTCTAAATCGTTAGTAATGTCCAACACAGTTATTATTTTCCAAAATTATTTCATGTACAGACACGGCCCCGTTACAGTTTTATTAAATGTATAGATAGAATACAGAAAAAGAAGATAATAAAAAAAAACATTTTTTTTATCATATCTATTCATTAAGTGCTGGTTGGTTCTTCGTAAACAGGTAACAACATAGCTCTTTAATCCTTAATTCCCTAGGGACTAAAAGTGATTTCAACTTGAAATGTGGATATTGGTAATAAATGTTCCAATTACCAAAGAGATCGATCACGAACATTGTGTGAAAAAGTATCTGGCTGTATGATAAAATAAACCGCGCGCGGACCAAATAAAAAAAAAAGATTTTTTATTGTATTTATTAGTAAGTAGATTTACTTTAGTGTTAGTGGTGCAACTTTCATTTTTTGTGTTCCGTACCCAAAGGGTAAAAACGGGACCCTATTACTAAGACTTCGCCGTCCGTCCGTCTGTCCATCTATCACGAGGCTGTATTTCATGAAACGTGATAGCTAGACAGTTGATATTTTCACAGATGATGTATTTCTGTTGCAGCTATAACAACAAATACTAAAAATTAGAAAAAGTAAGTCTCCATACTAAAACCTGTTTTTTTTTACTTGAAGAAACTAGTGCCATCTGGTGTTATCACACGGAACTGAAGAAACTAGCGCCATCTAGTATGATGGTACGGAACCCTGTGTTTGCGGTTCTAACTCGCACTTGGTGGTTTTTTATTATTGCCATCCTATTACCTATTGTTTTTTGTGCTTGGTCGGTGAATAAACGGTTTATCTATCTATTTATCTATCTTTTAATTTCTTATAGAGGCTGATTAAAAAGTAAAGTGTCCACCACGGGAGCGACACTATTTTAAACGCGAGTAACGTACTTTGCTCGCTAAGCTTGGGGTTCTACTCTAGAATCCTTTGCTCCGCTCTGGATTCTAAGAATTATTAAAAGTAGTTGTTCGCTTCTTAGTTAAATAACTTACTATTTTGAGCGAGTCAGCCTCATTAACTTTTGTTCTACAAGTTCGTTGAATTCACATTAAAATTCGACTTCTTAAACAAATCAATCAGCTGATTTGCCAACATTGTACGGGAAGTCCAAAAAAGTTGGATATAGTTTCATGTGACGAATGAGATAAAAGTTAAAAGAAAACTAAAACCCGACTACGGAAAAACTTTACTAAAAAGTATGAAAACAAAAGTTTTCCGCCTGAAATCATAGCCTTTATTTTTCCCCTCATATGGGGTAATAGCCGTGACCACATACATATAGAATGTGCTCATCAAGAACTTTCTTTTAATATCAAACATAAGTTTAATTCAAAAAATATTGAGCCTTGTAATTGACCTGTAATATCCGCCTAAAAATTATGAAAACAAAGTTTTCCGCCTAAATTAATAGCCTTTATTTTCCCCTTCATCTAGGATACCTAATAGCCGTGGTCGCATACATTCTGAGTGTGCTCATGAAGGCCTTTCTTTAGATATCAAACATGATATGTTTATCTCAAAAAAGTTGAGCTTTGTAATTGACCTATAATATCCGCCTGAAAAGTATGAAAACAAGAGTTTTCCGCCTGAAATCATAGCCTTTATTTTTTTTATCTGTGGTAATAGCCGTGGTCGCATACATACAGAGTGTGCACATCAAGAACTTTCTTTTAATATCAAACATAAGTTTAATTCAAAAAATATTAAGCCTTGTAATTGACCTGTAATATCCGCCTAAAAATTATGAAAACAAGAGTTTTCCGCCTAAATTAATAGCCTTTATTTTCCTCTTCATCTAGGATACCTAATAGCCGTGGTCGCATACATTCTGAGTGTGCTCATGAAGGCCTTTCTTTTGATATCAAACATGATATGTTTATCTCAAAAAAGTTGAGCTTTGTAATTGACCTATAATATCCGCCTGAAAAGTATGAAAACAAGAGTTTTCCGCCTGAAATCATAGCCTTTATTTTTTTTTTATCTGTGGTAATAGCCGTGGTCGCATACATACAGAGTGTGCCCATCAAGACCTTTTTTTTGATATCAAACATATGTTTAACTGGAAAAAAATATTGTACTTCGCCTACAAAATCCGCCATGTTGATTTTTTAAATGATATACTACTAGCTTTTGCCCGTGGTTTCGCCCGCGTGGACATCGACTGTCTTTAAGGGTGAGTGGTGCAAAGCGGCTTGCAAACGTGGACATGAGTTTTCTCCTGATCCCTATCCCGGATCGGGCTATTCTGATAGCAGTCTATATCACTTCCCATCTCCTCAACAAATATTAAAAAATCTTTTTAACCCGTTGCTCCGTTGCGACACCGACGTGCGCAAGCTCGAAAATGAGTTTTCTTCAGATCCCTCGGGAACTCTGTCAGGATATGGTATTTAGTAAATTATGTCATTTCCCACACCCTCAACCATATCTGTGCAAAAATCCATTATTCCGTTGCAAAAGCCGCGGAAGTTGAGCGTGCCTTTAGTGTCGGGACCTACCTGGAGAGTAGGTAGTGGTTCTCTTCAACGAGGCACTCGCCTTGCAGAGTACCAGGACAAGCTTCTTGGCGACAAGTCCTTCCGTAGTTGGTCCTTGTTCTAATAGGGGCTCTCACTTTATGACCTAGCAGTCGGTGAGTGGGGACGCTATATCATAAACCTGGTACTTTAGCGTATCTGGTAGATAATATACGAATGTTCTATTGCAAAGAAGTAAGCGAAAAAAGATTATATTTCAGTTCCCTCGGGAACTGCACCCGACTATGCTATTTTCAAGGGATAAAAAGTAGCCTATGTTCTTCCCCGTGACACAGGCTACCTACATGCCAAATTTCATCAAGATTGGTCAAGGTGTTGAAGTGTCAAAAGGTAATACACAAACAAACAAACACATTTACACATTTATAATAGTAATAAGGATTAGTAAGGATGACACGCGGAGTGACAGCGCGAATCTAAAAACACCACATTTGTCAAAATCGGTTTAAAATGAACGTACACACATAGACATACATACATACATACATACGTAGACTGTCAAAAAATAACCTTTTACCCTAGTCGGGTAAAAAAGAGAAATTACGTAACAGCGTGTACAGTACAACCCATTCACTTTGTGGAGCTGTCTTTGAAATCTACAAAGTGCGACCCATCAGGATGTGTCAGTGAGAAAAAATCCGAAACTATAATGCGCTTTGCACACGACGGGGCGGGGCGGACCGGTCAATTTCGTCGTCAACGATAGAACAAAGGGAATAATTTACTACCAACGCATATGGAGGCAGCGCGGTCGTCGCGATCTGTTTGTCCTCCATGTGCGTTGGTAGTAAATGATTCCCTTTGTGCTATCGTTGGTAACGAAATTAACCGGTCCGCCCCGCCCCGTCGTGTGCAAAGCACCTAAGAGGTACCGTTTTCTCTTGTTTCTAAGGAACTGCATAATATTATGATATCGATTTTGGTATAAGGGAAAATGACATTTAAATATTTCGAAGTAATGTCATACCCAAGACGGGAATTTATAATACTACATCATTTCTTTTCAAATACGTATGCAATAGTTTTAGTGTGGCAACCGATAGCACACCCTGGACACTTCATACAACGGGCCAGAAATGACATTTATACGTACATCTTATACGTACGACAACTAAACTGTAACCAATCTGTATCAATCTGGGTGACGAGGGGGTGAGGTCGCAATTTAGAGAGCGGCAGAGAGTGTCCATACTGTATGTTAGTACTAATATATATACTTTGCATTGTATCAGTTATACGCAATTAATCTTATTCAGAATCCTTACATCTCTATAACGGATCCTATCCGGGACATCGTGGTTCGAGTCCTGCCACGTACCAAAGTGTTTTGAATTTCGATCTCATAATGTACATTTATCCGACGCTCTTACGGTGAAGGAAAATATCGTAAGGAAACCTGCACACATCTGAAAAGAAACTCGAAGGTTGTGTGTGAAGTTGACCAACCCTAACTGGGCCCGCGTGGTCGACTAAGGCCCGGTCGCCCTAATTCAGGGGAGCCCCTCGATGGGGACGTATATATGAGCTGATGATACTAATTCGAGCTGCTGCCCGCGGCTTTGCTTACGTGGGCATCTAGGGTGCACCGGTGGGTGAGCCGCTTGCTTTTTTCAACCTTTGAAAGGTCCTATCCTGAAGGTCCACTCTAAATATGTTGAGCAGATTCGGCACACGTTAGTTTTCTTAACATTGATGTTTGTCAGCAAGACTAAGTTGACAGGGTGGTAGCTACATAGGCGGGCTGAGAAAATGCCCTTTTATCTAACCAAACCAAGTTTTACGTTAGACTCCGCCCGGAATCGATCCCGCGGCCTCCTGATGTGAAGCTTAATTATCAGAAAGTCAAACCATTTATTTGCAGAAATTTAAGGTAATTTAAGTGGTCCCACCATTGATGGCATGCAAACATACATACACGCCACGGAGGCGGTCAAAAAAGAAAAAGCAAAAGATTTCAATATTTATGTTCGAAAAAATTAGCATCTTGTGTGGAGAGACTCAATAGAAAAACTTTTCAATTAACTGGCACACGCACACTGTTTTTACCCGACTGCCTAAAACGGAGGGTAATTTTTTTCGTTTGTATGTCTGTTTCTTTGGCTGAGCCTGTGCCTTGATGGAGTGTGAGGTGTCGTCAGATTCGTGTTGATCTTTGAATGACATAAAATACATTTTTACATACTGCCAAAAAATTATTGTTTTAAGCAATCAGTATTTTTTTCAACCATCATCAAAAAAGGAGGAGGTTCTATGTTCAACTATATATATTTTAGTTAAATTAGTTTATTTCTTACATTAAAATCAAAGCACAAAGTAAGTATACAAAGTCATAGCACAAAGTAAGTACCTACTTACTTTGTAATAGTTACTTCTAACTTTCGTAATCTATCATAGATGTCCTCACTGACCCGTCCGGTAACCTAAATTCTAGTATTGCATTTTTTTTAGCACACAATTGGTGAGCCCTTGACATCATCTCACCTGATGTTAAGTGAATATGATGCCGAAGATGAAAGCGGGCTTACCAAAGAGTCCTCATCGCAATCATCATCAGTGGCCACAGCATCTTGTCAGATGATTATTGCAACGGTAGCAGTTATCATGCTGGTCTTGGGGCGCCACATCTTCGCTTGTGACTATACAGGGTGTAAAAAAACCACTCCCGGAAACTTAAACTGGGGCTTCTACTCATCATACTGAAGAACTTTCTCCAAGTAACCCATACTATGTTCTCGAAAATACTTTTCAACTCTTCATACATATCAGCCGAGAATTCAGTATGGGTTCCTTGGAGAAAGTTGTTCAGTATGATCAGTAGAAACCCGTTTCCGGGAGTGGTCCTTTTATACCCTGTATAGGCCAATGGCGGCGCGACATCGTTTACCACATTTGTCTCAGATAAAACGATGAAACGTGAGTCCAAGGGTAAATTATTGTCATGACGACGAAGTCTCTTCTGTTTGAGTTGGTCTACCTATGCTTAGTCGTGCTTCACCATACCAGTTTTGAGGTCCTGGCGCCATTTTGATCACTCTTTGGAATGTGCCTTCCAGTTTATTTAGTATTCCCCATCGCAATGGGAAACTGGCTATCTTATCTTCAAGCCCGAACACATCAATGCTGTTAACATATAGATGCTTGGCGGCAAGACTTAGATAAGATGGTGGTAGCTAGCCAGGTGGGCTTAGAAAATGCCCTTCCACCAATCAAACCGAGTCATATAAAGTTAAGACTCCACCGAGAACCTTCTGATGTGAAGCTAATAGGCTTAACCATTACGCCACAGAGGCGGTAATGCTTGACTTTTAGAGCCATTTTTGGGTTCATAAGAAAAATCTTGTTGTTGGTTTTCGATATGAAAACAAATGCCATGAGTGACTCACAACATTTGGACCGAGGTGACTTTAGAATGCAGACAAGTAATCAGGCTCGGGATAAAGCGTGAACGAAGTCGCGGGCAATAGCAAGTGTTATTTAAAACTTTTACGGCTTCAGTAGTATTTATATTCTGTTGTACGTACGTACTTGCCGGAGATATGAAAAATCAGCGTAGTTTTCATTTCAAAACATTTTTTATACTTCACTGTTTCAAATTTTTTTACGTCACTGTTTCAAAACTATGAAGAAACTATAGATATTTAATCTTCCCAAAGACGTTGATCCTTACTTAATAAATAAATAAATAAATTACTCATGTATGGAGTACTGTTCACACTTATGGGATGGATCAGCCCGCTATCAGCTAGATACCTTGGACGCCATCGACCGACGCGCACGGAGACTCATTGGTGACGACGAGCTAGTCAATGACAAGCTCCAAAGCCCTGAGCATCGCCGCAAAGTCGCCTGTCTATCGGTATTCTATCGAATTCATTTCGGAGAGTGCGCGCAAGAACTTCACGACCTCATTCCCCCGGCTCCATTCCACCGTCGGTCAACGAGACGCAGGGAGGGGTTGCACCCCTTTGTTGTTGATGTTCCACCTTTTCGCACGAATCGTTACGCTTCTTCATTTATTATGCGTACAGCGCAGGAGTGGAACTCCTTGCCTGCGTCAGTGTTTCCCGATTCCTATAATTTGGGGATCTTCAAGGCAAGAGTGAATAGGCATTATTTGAGTTTGCGTGTACCATCCTCGACTGCATCATCACTTACCATCAGGTGAGTTGCAGTCAAACGCACTCAAATTTTTAATAAAAAAAAAAAAAAAAAAAAAAATATCATAAACGCGAAAGTTTGTATGTATGGATGTTTGTTACTCTTTCACGCAACGACAGATAAACGGATCTAGATGAAATTTGGTAGGTAGACAGATTAAGACCTGGATTAATATATAGGCTACTTCATTCTACGCGGCTAGCGCACTGCGCACTCTCGAAGACAGTCATAGAAACTATGTTCACGCGAGCGAAGCCGATGGCAAAAGCTAGTTTTCTACATACGTTTGTGGGATAGATATATCACCACTGTCCGTACGGTATATTTCTCCACTGTTCGTAGGTATAAATACACTGTCCGTACGTAGGTAAATCCAATGCCATGATCTACCTAACGATTACTATCACTCCTTAGGGTCAGAGGAGGGTGTTCAGTTCAGTGAAACAAGATTTAAACGTTTTACCTTGTATTGTTACACAACAACATGTCTGTTTTAATTCTACTAGGTAGACCGTAAAAATTGCCACTTGGAAAACAATAACTAGTCAATTGTAGGCTTGATAAAGCTGCGTATTTCAATAATACTTATGAATAGGTGAGCCTGAAACAAACACTTCTTTTTGGAGCGTCAAATCGACCATCGATCTAACATAAAATAGACGTACTTTAATAATTAATTTTCCATCGTCAATGGGTAGCGGTTCTGGCGACAGATTGGTGCAATGGTGTCATGGAGCACCTGGTTTTGTACCCTTGTGTACCCTTCAACGGCCAAGTCACACAACATTAACTATAATAATAAAGAAATCGCAGTAAGGAACCTTAGACTTGGCACGAATTTGTCTAGATTTTATTACTTTTTAGAGGTAAACAAGCAGCTCCATTGAGACTTGGCTAGTTTTATTAAGAATGTTTTTGGTGGGATTTCACTTTTTTTTGTAGGAACGTGGGCATATTGATTTATTTTATTAGATTTTCTTATTTGACACATTTTTTTTCTTTTTAGGAGTATTTTTTTATTTATATGCGTATTAAAAGCAGAAGGGGAGGCATTCGCCCAGCAGTGGGACGCTATAGGCTAGATTAAATTAGAAGATGTGTCCCACTACGCTGGATTTTTGCAATGACAGTCGATTTTTTTATGTACCAATAGTAGAAGGGGGCATTACCATATCTCTAATACAGCTGAGACCAACTGAGGGTTCTTCATCAGATACTTCAGACCTTCGATTTTTGACATCAAAGGAAGCGGCCCACCAAGTTGAATATTTTTTGTAAAGGCGGTATGTCGATCTCTGATAGTTTGGTTGGGCTCTTGTGTTTTCTAATCAGGGTCACCAGGTACTCCAGATCTTCGATTATCCTAGTTTTTATAGTTTTCTCTTTATGTGGTTATTAAACCCTAACTCTGTACCAAATTTCAGCTCTCTGAGTTTATGGGAAGTACTAGTTCTATTCTGATGATCATGAGTGAGTAAGTGAGTGAGTGTCATAAATGCGAAACTTTGCTTTCGCTTAACTTCGGAAATAAATGACCTACAGACTTGAAGTTTTGGATTTTAAGTATGTGATTATAGCTTACTAGATGACAAAAAATTCTGCGTTCTGTTCTTATCCAGAGGTTCTCAAATAGGGGCCTGAAAATGCGGCGAAATGGTTCTAGTAAAGGATGGTACGACAGTGTTTGCTTCGCGCTCGACTTGGCGGGGGCACTGCCGTGCTCCCCGATAGCGACACTCAAGGGACCGGGCATTTTGTGACGTTATTGAGAGTTTTCGTTATACAGAGAGAAATTAGCGTCAAAGTAAACCAACTGGAGCCAGAAAATATTGACGTTTCAAAGAGTGAATCGTGACGTTTTACAGAGTTTACTCTTCATAAAAGCATATAAATCTAAAGTACCGAAACATACCACAAACTACAGAAAATACTAAAATATTCCTTAAAGCAGTCTCAGACATACCTAACGTCATTATTTTCTTTCTTTGCTTAAAGTTTAAATCCTTTCTGTAATTAAGGGTTGGCTGGAAGAGATCCCTGTTTGGGATAAGTCCACCTTTGCGCATGCTACTGCTATTCTATATCTATAGTAAAGTTGTATATTTTGTTGTACAATAAAGAGTTCACAGACAAACGAACAAACGTCACATTCAGTTTTCAACCGACTTCAAAATAAGAAGGAGGTCGATTCGGTTGCGTTTTTTAAATGTTTTTTTTACCTCATAACTCCGTAATTTATAAACCGTTTCAGTTTTTAATAAAAGGATATACTTTCAGATTGGACCCATAGAAATTTCAGCAAAATCGGTACAGTACATGTCTAGGAAATTAACAAAAATAAAAAACCGGCCACGCGCGAGTCAGAACCGCACACATAGAGTTACGTACCATCATAATAGATGGCGCTAGTTTTCCGTACTATTATACTAGATGGCGGTAGTTTCTTCACGTTTAAAAAAAAACACGTGTTTTGTACCTATGGAGACTTTTACTTTTTCTAATTTTTAGTATTTGTTGTTATAGCGGCAACAGAAATACATCATCTGTTAAAATTTCAACTGTCTAGCTTTTACGATTCATGAAATACAGCCTGGTGACAGACAGACAGACGGATGGATAGCTAAGTCTTAGTAATAGGGTCCCGTTTTTACCTTTTGGGTACGGAACCCTAAAAATAGCAAAATTGAACTTGATTGTTGTGATTGAACTCGGTTTTTTTAGTAGCGTTTCCAAATATTAAAGTAATGTTACTTACATTAATTCTGAAGACCTCATATTGTATTTACTATACAGCCTGTGTAAATAACCTTGCGTTGCTTATCTTGATTCAATTTAATTTACCCGTAACATAGATATTTACCTCTGTCGCGTCACGCAATGGTAAACAATGGACTTCAATTACCATTAATTTGGTGGATTTAGCTTTCTGAGCACACAAATAATGTGTGGGCACCAGGTGGGCCACGAAGAAACTTCGCCTGGGTAGCTGGAACAAAAGATATTTAGTTAATTTCGTTGCGAAGGCACACAAAAGCCCCGATAGTTAAGGCAGTGAAGAGGTGTTTTAAATGCTATCGGTGTCATTAGGGCTGTCAACAGTGAAGGGAGGGGGGGTGTTTACTTTTCTATTTTTTTGCCAAGTAATTCGACACCTTCCACAACAACTGTGCTTGTAAGGTCGAATTTCGAGAAGATTTTGAACACTGAGTTCTCGAAATCATTATATATAAGTAGATAGATACTGAGGTAGATTTGCGTCGGTGGCGTAACGGCTAGGGCCTGTCGAAAGTACCAATGTGATTTTGAATTTCGATTCAATATGTACGTTTATCCGACGGTCTTACGGTGGAGCAAAACATCGTGAGGAAACCTGCACACGCCTGCGAAGAAACTCGCATGTTGTGTGTGAAGTCGACCAACCCGCACTGGGACTGCGTGGTCGATTAAGGCCCAATCGCCCTAATTCAGGGTATGCTCGAGGTCCTCGGTAGGGACATATATGAGCTGATATGATGGAGTAGATCCGGTAAAGCTTCCTTCATTTTTCAAATGAGCGTAACTCAGACCCGGAAATATGAATGCTTAACCCGGAGCTCGGAGGTGCACTACTCAAATCCGAAGACTCCGAGTGAAGCCCGGAGGGTTGGCAGCCCTAGGTGTCATCGATCGATGTTTAGTCTTCGTTGATATTGATAAATACGAGTGCCGAAGCAAGTCCTCCGTTAACTGTTTACTTGATCTCTAGACTGCTAGTTTCAAGTTTATTCGTACTTTGGCGTGTTTTAATTCAATACCTACATAATCTACACCTAAGTAGCTCTTTAGTAAAAAAGCGTCGGTGGCTCAACCGGTAACGACTCGGTCCATCTAACCAAAGGTACCGGGTTCAAATCTGGACGGCCAATGTACCAATGAGTTTTTCAAAAACTTACGTACATATAATTACCGATTGCTTTAACGGTGAAGGAAAACATCGTGAGGAAACCTGCACACGCCTGCGAAGAAACTCGAAGGTTGTGTGTGAAGCCGAACAACCCGCACTGGGCCCGCGTGGTCGACTAAGGCCTAATCGCCCTGATTCAGGGTAGGCTCGAGCCTCTCGGTGGGGACGTATATGAGCTGATATAATAAGTAGCTAAATCCAAAAACCAGAGAATGCGGGTTAAACTCCTGTGGAGAGGGTTCTTTACGTTGATTTATGAGTTTCCTATTTTACTTGAAAAACCATAAACTTTTTACAGGATTTTCTGTAATCTATAGGTTAAGAACTATTTCCTGTATTTTTTTTTCAAAATTTTAGGCTAGTAGTTTCAAAGATAAGAAGGGCAAATGGTTCATTTTTGTCAATTTTCTTTAATAACTATTTATTTCAAAAGTATAAAAAAATAAATTTTAGAATTTTAAAACAAGCGCTTTTATTTGATATGTCTCACGATACATGCAAAACTAAAAAAAAATCTAATATACTCCCAAAAGTGGCCCATAAGTTTAAGTTTAATATATTTACTCTACACTTCCGTCTCTGGGTTGCCAACTTACATATGTGTACCAAATTTCAACTCAATCGGTCCGGTAGTTTCGGAGCAAATTGGCTGTTACAGACAGACGGACACACAGACACGCGAGTGATCCTATAATGATACCGCTTTCTTTCCTATAAAGGTAAAAAATCGTAAAAGTAATTAAAATTCACAAATTTTAGTGAATAGCGAAATTGAATAGTCTTCTGTCTGAATTTTACCCGGCACGGTAAATTCAGTTAATAGGTACCTTTGACAAGATTCAGGAGTTTGATTTTAGTGTAAATAGAAATGAACAGGTTAGGTAAGCTTAAATATGGCTTCAGTTCAATGTTTTAAGAAAGCTCAAATTCCAAACTTAATACCCAACAGCTAGGGTTGCCACCTGCCATTTCTTGATTTAAGGATTACCAGCATCAAAAATATGGGGTTTGGTTTTCTTTAACGGGAGAGAGTTAAAACGGCTTTATTTTATAACAAAATCTTTAATTTTTAAATGTATATTTTGTTATTTTGTTGTTAGAGGTAACAACTTATAGAAGATTATCATTTTGTGAAGCTCATGTAAAATAAATCTTTACATATACAGGAAGTAACAAAATTGGTGTAGGTCCCGTTAACTGGGGCTTCTACCACAGATGAGATACTAGTTACTTCGTACTTCTATTCATCATAATGAACAACTTTTGTTCTACGAATTTACTGAAATCGCAACAAAAAAAAATTCTCTTCATACAAATCGATCAGCTGATCGGCCAATTTTGTACATTTTAGTATGAAGGGTCCAATTTTTTTTTGAGAATTGACTTTGGGTTCCTTGGGAAAAGTTGTTCAGTATGATGAGTAGAACCACCAGTAAACGGGTCCTACAGCATTTTTTTTCATTCTGCATAGGAGCTTTGTTTACCCCGTATTTAATTTAGCTAATTACGTTCCCAAATTTTTGTAGTGCAAAAAACGGGGTAACCCGTAAAATACGGGGCATCTGGCAAGCCTACCAATCATAAGACATGCAGCTCAGCTCTTATACGTCCCCACCGAGGGGCTCGAGCCTACCCTGAATTAGGGCAGTCAGGCCTTAGTCGACCACGCGGGCCCAGTACGGGTTGGTCGACTTCACACAAACTGCGAGTTTCTTCGCAGGCGTGTGCAGGTTTCCTCACGATGTTTTCCTTCACCGTTAAAGCAACCGGTAAGTGTGTACGTAGTTTTAAAAACTCATTGGTTCATTGGCCGTCCAGATTAGAACCCGGTACCTCTGGTTAAAAGGACCGTGTCGTTACCGGTTGAGCCACCGATGCTTTTAAATAAGACATAGTAAAATTGAATCTTCGATTTCATTCGTCGTAATACAGTTTGTTGGATCCCTCAGGCCCTGATTCTCGCTCTAAATGTTACCTAAAATTTTCCTTAAGTAGATATGCTTACCTACAGGTTCGCATCGGCGAATTCGATAAATTCGGGAGCCATTTTGCCGTCCTCGTTGCCATATCCAGTGGAGTGTAAGGCATTTATCACGAGTCGCGAAAATAAATATACAAAAAGAAAAATATGAAATGAAACTGTTTACTTAAATAAAAATGAATATTACGGGATAAATTATATACTGTTATCTATCATCGTCAGGTGTGATGACGCAATTGTGGATAAAAATAATGTCATCTGGACCCGAAGCAAGATTCCCTTTGCAATGGGAATTGGGACCCGAATTGGGAATTAATTAAAAATTAAAACCCCGATTGCATAAAAACTGAACCTGTCTTTTTTGTAAAGTCGGATGAAAATCTATCCTATGTCACTAATGGGTTTAAGACGCCTCTAAACCTCCCACTCCAGAATCCATCAAGCCGTGTACGCTACACAGCGAGCTAAATAATTAAATAACCTCTTTTTGGCTTGTCGGGTAAAATGTATTCTTTGTCTCTTACGGGATCAAGAAGAATATACGACACCTCACACTCCAAAATCCACTAAGCCGTTTAGGATCGTGCAAAATAAATAAATAAATATAGGACATACATGCATACATACGAGGTCTGTTTGATAAGTAACCGTTTAGGGCATAAAAAAACATTTTTTTTGTATATATGCATTTATTTTTCTACGTAGTCACCTTTTAACTCTATAAACTTGTTCCACCTATACTCAAGCTTCAATAAACCATCCAAAAAGTATGATTTTGGAAAGTCATTAAAATAGGCCTCTGTGGCGGCAATGACTTCGTCATTTGAACCAAATCGCTTACCACCGAGCCATTTTTTTAGGTTGGGAAACAAAAAGAAATCGCATGGGGCCAAATCTGGAGAATACGGGGGGTGAGGCAATAGTTCGTAGCGTAACTGTGCTAATTTAGCCGTCGCAACTCTGGACGAATGAGCCGGGGCGTTGTCGTGATGAAACAGTACTTTTTTCTTTTTTAAATGGGGTCGTTTGTCCTATAAGACGGCGCCAAATTCATCCAATAAATTATCATAGCACTGCCCTGTTATCGTTTTCCCCTTTTCTAAGTAGTCAATATGTATAATACCCTGCGAATCCCAAAAAACAGTCGCCATGACCTTTCCAACCGATGGGACGGTTTTTGCTTTCTTTGGAGCAGGTTCACCCGGTAAAATCCACTGCTTCGACTGCTCTTTCATTTCCGGGGTGTAGTGGTGAACCCACGTTTCGTCCACGGTTACGAAACGACGCAGAAACTCCTTCGGGTTACGTTTGAACACGGCCAAACACTGCTCCGAAGTAGTCAGTCGGTTCAGTTTTTGCCCCTCCGTGAGTAAACGCGGCACCCACCTCGCCGATACTTTCTTCATACCCAATTTTTCTTCTAATATGTGTTGTACCCTCTCGATTGAAACGTTTACACCATCAACGATTTCTCTAAGTTTAATTCGGCGGTCGGCTAAAACGTTATTTTCAATTTTCTTAACCATATCGTCTGTAGTCACCTCAATTGGCCGGCCTGGGCGATCCTCATCAAAGACGGTTGTTTTCACCCGCTTAAACTCGTTATACCAATATCTGTCGGTTGTCATAGAAGGAGCACATTCATGGTAAACCGCTTGCATTCTTACTTTTATTTCATCACATGTTTTTCCTTCTAAAAACAAGAATCTAATTACAGACCGATACTGTTCTTTCTCGATTTTAACAATTTTAAGTTCACGCTTTCACTAAATCGCTGACAAATGAGAAAAAAAACATAAGAATGCATTTTTTTTTCTTTTTCCCGCCTCTGAAAAATGGCTTAAAAAGGTGGTATACTTATTTTCGGCCAGTGATATTAATATATTTAGTAAACGGGTACTTATCAAACAGCCTAGGTACATATATATACATACATACATACATTCATACACTCTAAAAACATAACCCACCTTCTGGCACAAACGAGTAAAAAAGCCAAGTGAGAGTGGGGCTTTATGGTAGAGAGTTCCGTACTAAAACTCATTTAATGTTCTCAATACATCGATGTACTTCATGTTGAATTCTCAAACTGCAAATTTAGGTTTGTAATCTCAAAAAAAAATATATTTCTTTTCATAACTTCAAATTTTCAATTTTGTATTTTTCCTTCACCAGACCTTGCTTCTTGCCAAATTTCATGATTCTACGCTACGGGAAAGTACCCTGTAGGTTTTGATTTACTTGCGAGTATCAAAGCATTTTTTTACATGAGTCTGGAATTAATTCTCTGACAACTTGATACCTCCAAGCGTTCCTGTGAAAAAGGGTCTTGACAGACAGATAGACGGACAACGAAGTGATCCTATAAGGGTTCCTTTTTTCCTTTTGAGATCATCATTACAGCTCATATACGTCCCCACCGAGGGGCTCGAGCCTACCCTGAATCAGGGCGATTAGGCCTTAGTCGACAACGCGGACCCAGTGCGGGTTGGTCGACTTCACACACTCAGTTTCTCCGCAGGCGTGTGCAGGTTTCCTCACGATGTTTTCCTTCACCGTTAAAGCAATCGGTAAGTATGTACGTAAGTTTTTTTGAAAAACTCATTGGTACATTGGCCGTCCAGATTTGAACCCGGTACCTCTGGTTAGATGGACCGAGTCGTTACCGGTTGAGCCACCGACGCTTTTTTAGCCACCGACGCTTTTTTGTACTTTTGAGATACGGAACCCTAAATCGATTAAATGAAAAATATTGACTGTACAGAAGACTATTAAAATTCAAGCCATAATGTTTTATAGCAGAGTTGTTTTGTTCGCTAGGTACGTGTACGTGTACGCGTGTCTTACAGCTTATTTGAAGCGCACCGCAATTAATTTTGGCACCGCAATTTCCATAATTGTTGACAGGTGCAAAACAAGTTGGTTGTTTGCCGCTCAGACGTAAATACTGAGTACCCCTTGTCGAGTGGGTGCTGCACGTTGCTGTAGACCTAAGTGAGGTATCATTATTGTGTCCACCCGACCTATAGTAAGTATATTTGTAGAAAAACTTTTCAACTGACTCGTTGGCTCAGTGGTCCTGCTCTTGACTGCTGATCCGAGAGTTGTGGGTTCGATCCCCACCCAGGGCAAGCATTTGTGTGATGAACAGATTTGTTTGCTCTGTGTCTGGGTGTTAAATATCTATATATGTATGTATTTAAACGTATTTAAGTATTTATATCAGTCTCTGGTTCCCATAACACAGGGAATCCTACTTTGGGGCCAGATGACCATGTGTGATTTGTCCCAGAATATTTATTTATTTATTTATTTATTTATATGTACTAAACCAGGGTTCGAAATTATCAAGATAATTAGTTTCTTTGTTGATTGTAATGATAATTATCCGATAATTTGACGGCGCTGATTCCTATTTTTGGCTCTTTATTTTTTTACTAAAAATGAAAATCATCATCATTTCAGCTCATATACGTCCCCACCGAGGGGCTCGAGCCTACCCTGAGTGAGGGCGATCGAGCCTTAGTCGACCACGCAGGCCTAATGCGGGTGGGTCGACTTCACACACAACCTGCGAGTTTCTTACGGTGAAGGAAAACATCGTGAGGAAATCTGCACACGACTGCGGAGAAAAATGAAATTAACAAAATAACTTTTAATAATTGTTTTAGTGTAAGTAAGTTTAATCACGGTGATTAATACCTAATCAATTTCCTGAGACCTTTTTCCGAGTTCGTGGTTTGACGCGTTTGTATTACGTAACGCAGTTTTTTAAGGTTTTTGATCCTCCCTCCCCCCATGTAACGCGTCGTAACGTTTTTCCGTACCTATCCTAAACATCCAAGTTTCCATTTTTACCTGAAAGTTACTTAAATAATTAACTTAAATAAACCACGTACAATACCGTCGAGGGATTCCCCGTAAAAACAAAATAATATTATATAAAATGGGTTGATTTTAATTCGCATATTTTTATTTAAATAAAAAAAAACAGTATTACGTAACGCGTTGTTCAAACCCCCCTCCCACCCCTGTAACGCATCGTAACGTTTTACAAGACCCACCCTCCCCCCAAATTGCGTTACGTAATACTTGAACGCCCTTCGTCACGTCACGAAATGTCAAATCATGTTCGGATAAACATGGCAGGACTTAACGCGACTCACAATACAAGTAGCGATTTGTCAAAGATAACTGTAATATGAATGTTTTGTTTTTGCAATTAATTTTATAATTATCAAGATAAATATCAACATTTTAACTATACATAATTATCACTTCGATCCCTGTACTAAACTGTTATTAAAATTATTTACATTTAGTAGTTTTAAAACCTAACTACCTTAAAATTGACATCAATTTGAAAAACTTCTTGTTAGATAAGGAATATTATTCAATTGACGAATTCAATGTTTTAATTTATATTTATTTACTTATTGTTCAGTTTACTTTTCGACATTTTAATTTTTGTAATTTGACATTTTGTTTTTGTTAATTTGTAAACTTACTTTTGGACGATCACCACACCATTGACATATTTTATAATTTGACTAAATTTTATGAATTTGTGTCGTGTGATGAATAAATCTAATCTAATCAATTAAATAATGATTTTCAAATAGCCTTCAAACTTTTAGCAAGCTTTTATTTGAACAAAGTCGACCCCGCCGGGAATCGAACTTCGCGACTTCCTGATGTGAAGCAAATGGACTAACCATTACACCACGGAGGCGGTTAAAATGATAAATAAAAGCTTATAAATAAAAAATAGTGTCCTTTGACCTTACAACCAACATAATGAATCAAACCAAAAAAATTACAAAATCACGTCAAGTCCCGCTTTCAATTTGTCATTAGGAATAATCGTGAAAGTTTAAAGTGTTATATTACAATCAACATTTAAATTAGTACGTCTACAAATACTAAATACTCGTAGATAGGGCTGACATCAGATTTCAAGATTACCTTTATTTCATCTACCACATCAATAAGCTAACCACCGAAAACACCTAATAACAATTAATGAACCTTGGTTAATGTATTTAGATCCTAAGGTGCTGTCTATTATCCTCGGCTCACCTCGAGCCACGTCGGCTGAAATTTTGAACAGCATTATGCGATGAATGGAACGAAAATATTCTAAAGGTTAAGCCAATGCGTGTAGCTTTACTTGCCGGTTCTAACTGGCGTGAACTGGAGTGTGCAGCGAGGTCAGGCGTCACATCGGCGACGTCGGTCGGTGGAGCGACGTAGGGCAACTATGCGACGCGCAGTGTTGCCAGATGACTTTTGTTAAATGTAGCTAAATAATGTTTAAAAAGTCACTAGAACAATATAAAAATGGCAATTCTGTCGCTAGATGTATGGTGTTACTGAGCTTGAAAAGTCGCTAAAATGTATGAAGCGTCGATTTTTTTTGTCGCTAGACTGCACTGAAAATACGTTAGATCTAGCTACTAAGTCGCTAAATTGGCAACATTGGCGATGCGTCCGCCTAGCGATTAATGCGCCACGGCTCGCCGACGAGCCACCTGCAATAAGCGAGCTGTGAGCCGTGAATTTCAGCTACGTTTCTTCCTCCATACTTAAAGCTTTCGCACACTTCGAAGAGTTGGCAACTTTCTAATGGTTGTCAATTTGAAACGCTAGGTATATCTACGCTCGTGTTGTTGCGCTCCCGATACGGTCTTCAATCCGATGTTTGACTACTAGCCATTTATGTAACTTTTTATCAACTGTCAAAAACGACAATTTGTTCTGAAATTGTTCGTGTTGCAAAGTTATAACGTCATTATCTTTGACGAACTGATTCAGTTATTCTGATAAGGGCTTGTGCACAAATCACGTGAGGTTCGATAGATGGGGGGGGGGGGTCACGAAAAAATCACGACAGATCACGTTGGGGGAGGGGGCGGGGGGGGCGGTTATAAGGAGACCTAACATGTATTTATTTTCAGTGAACGAACAAAGAAAAAAATCTACCATAATGAGTAGATAGTTTATCACGCTTTTATTAAAAATTAATCTTCACTTGTTAAATACTTCAAAATAGCGAGTCTATTTTACGAAATTTTGGCGCGCGTGGCCTCGACCGCGCTTGACCCCGCCCGCTATATTATACAATAATCTTAAAATTAGGTTGAATTAAAAAAATACACGTGAGGTTGTGAGGGGGAGGAGGGGGTGGCCAAGAACCTCACCAAATATCACCAGGGGGAGGAGGGGGCCAAATGTAGCCAAAAAAATCTCGCGTGATTTGTGCACAATCCCTAACTACAAAATTGAAATTGGATTAAAACATTAAATGAATAAGTTTTTTATGCTTTTGTATGAGAAATTCTATGAATTGAATATTTTTTTTTTTAATATTTTTTAGCCAGTTCCCCATTGCGTTGGGGAATCTTGGTAAGCCCGCTTCCATCTTTGGCAACATCATCACTTACCACCAGGTGAGATGTTGTCAAGGGTTTACCAATTATAAAAAAAAAATACTGTCAAATACCCTATTGCGTTAGCAAATACTCTGCAAACAGTTTCAGGCTGCTACCATCGTCACACCCCGGACACTCCATACAAACGAGCGAGAAATGATATACATATATATAACTGACGTATCTATAGGCAAGAATGTAGGTAGGGTTGAATCACACCGGCGGTATTGGTCACGAATGTTTGTTAGTTATTTACTGCATGAACACTGCAAGATATATAAATATACTGTGCTGCAAGCAACAATCAACAGTTATCTTACATGATTAAGTAACTTACATGGATAACATTGTTCATTTGTTCTTCAAACACAGGAGCTTTTGTCCGTGAAACAATCTCATTTAGCAACCTACAATAATAGTCAATCTCAATCTATAATTCCGAGATCACATTTTATAATATTACACCACTAGTTATTTCTATACAACTCATACTTTCACACCATCTAATCAAATTATTACAAACAATAAATAAAACGAACAAAATATCTCACAAGCCACAATAACAAACTGACATCTGACATATGAAAAACATAAAGGAACTACATTTCTAAAAAAAAAAGTTACAGCTAGTATGAAGATTCATAGGAACTGATTGTTCTTAGATTTGGTCGTATAATATTGGTGGTCAGCCAATCATGATACGAGGCATCTCAGCGCCGCGGCCGCCTATTGGCGTCGAGCGGTGAGCGGCGCGCAAAGTAAATATAAGTGACGTTAATCGCGCATGCGTAGTTCGTCCTTTACGTTCGGTAACTAGTTGCTTTTTATTCCGGTGTACGAAATCACAGCGGCGCGCAAAGTGAATATAAGTGACGTTTATCGCGCTTGCGTAGCTCGTCCTTTGCGTTTGGTACCCAATCTACATCCAATCTGAGTGACGGGGGGGTGAGGTCGAATTTAGAGAGCGGCAGGGAGTGTCCATACTGTACGTTAGTACTAATATATATACTGTGCCATCGTGTCAAATGACGATCTCCTTACAACAATGTAGACACTGATTCGTCTCATTCGAGTAGCTATCTTACAAATAGGTACTTGTGTTCATAGTCGAGTATTGCATAGAAATTGTAATTTAGCATGTTTATGTTGAGTTCGTATATTTTTATTAGCTTCACCTGCTGTATGTTTCTATGTATATTTGTATGTATGTAACCGACTCCTTTTCACTCGATTTTGATCCACTTTAATCGGACATATTAAATTCAAACTTTTTACATTTATCAAGAATCAGTGACAATACAATAATCTCATTATTCTGAACTAAATTTAAATTAAAAATAAATAAATAAATTTAGTTTAAAAAATCTAAAAAAAACACGCTTATAAAGCACATCAAAGTAAAAACTTAAAAAAATTCTTAATATAAGCTGAAAACAATAATGAATGAAAAATACTAGTATTATAGTGAAAAAAGCGTGAAACGCTTTTTGACATATTTTTCGTATATCGAGCAACCTACACTTTTTTTACAATAATACTATTATTTTTCGTTCATTATTGTTTCAACTTTATAAGCGTGTTTTTTTAGATTTTTTTTAAACTATATTTATTATACTGATTTTTACTGGTACAATTTTATTACTTGAATATAATAAAAGTGTTAAAGAGAGGACGCGCGGGGAGCTCAAACGTGAATCACGAGTCGTCAAAGAGATTTCGATTGTAATGGTTGCACGGTTGAGCGGGCGCGCCTCCGCCGATAATGAGCGTCGAGATGACGACATCAGAAGACGCGCCTGATTCTGACGGCTCTGGAGGCGACGCTGGTCCGCACCTAGAGGTCCCAACCCACCCAGTCATTCGTCACTTGTGGTATAATCTCTTCTCTACACTATAAGTGCTTCATAAAATATTTATTTTTAACTTTTTAAGTGTAATTAACCTGATCTGGATTTTAATTTATTGTAATTTTATTATGGCACCTAGGCACAGTACAATAAAGAGACCTAGGTGTGCCTCCCATTAAACCATTTTTTTTTTCATTTAAGTGGGTTGTTTTCTGTGTGACTCTTTTCCTCCAAAGCTTAAAGTTTTTAATACGTTTACGGGCCTAAATATATTATTTATATTTCATTATTATAGGTACCTGCACACACCTGCGAAGAAACTTGAAGGTTGTGTGTGAAGTCGACCAACTCGCACTGGGCCCGCGTGGTCGACTAAGGCCCGATCGCCTTAATTCAGGGTAGGCTCGATCCCCTCGGTGGGGACGTATATGAGCTGATATGATGATAATACTTGGGGGAGGCGTATTTCCTGCAGTGCACGTCCTTCGGCTGATATGATGATGATGATACTTTTTGAGATACTTTATGGTAATCACAGTAATATTATAGTTTCAATAGTCTTTCTTTCTTCTTCATATGAACGAAACGAGTAGGACCCGTGCTGCTCGCCATCGACGTTGCGCTGTGTTCGAGAATCTACGCGTTCAATGTTCACATCTAGCTTCCCTCCAGCTCAACTAATTTAAATAGGCAATAGCTCAAATGAAAGACTTCGATCCAGTGAGTAGTCCTAGACCAAAACGGACCGCATACTTCAATTAAAACCGGAGATATTGACAAAGAAAGCTATGAAAAACGCGTTTCTGTATAACTTGAGAATGGCGAAAGTTAGGTGATTTTCAATGCTTGATGACAAATCTGTGCACCTTTAATAAAAAAAAAGCAAATTGGTCAGATAGAACGACCGGTGACACAATTTTTTTTTTTTAATATGTTGAAAAGGGCGAAAGTTAGGTGATTTCCAATGCTTGATGACAAATCTGTACATCAATACCTTTCTTTTTTTTTAATTAGCAAATCGGTTGGGTTGAACTGCCGGACGAACTCGTATTACATTCCAGAGAAAGCACGGTGCGCGAGCCGCCAGTGGCTCGCGGGGGTGGTTTCCGATGACCTTTCTTTTTTTAAAAAAAAGGAAATCGGTTGGATACAACGGCCGGATGGTCTCGTTTTTTTTCAAATTTTTTTCTTAATATATGTATTGTATAGGCAGTGGCTCAGGCATTGAAGTTACGGCTTGTAAACAGTGTGGGTTTTATTCACTGCAACTTTAGTTTCACTTTTTTTCTAATAAATATGACTTGCGCCTGATACAGCATAATTCGAAACACGTTAAAAAAACCGGCCGTGTGCGGGTCACTCGTAGACTCGCGCACTGAAGGTTTGGTATCAAAACATCTTCATAAATCAAGATACTATTAGATCCCACTAGATGTCGCTAGTTTCTTTCCGTTTCAAAAAGTGACGTTTCTTGTTTGAGGCCCCCTTTGTTTAGGGTCTAATAGGGCCCCGCTGGTCAGCCCAGAACCCTAAAAACCGACTTCAATCGTGCCAACGACGGGACCATATCACTAAGCCTACGCGTTCCGTCTGTCCATCTCTCTTACCTTTATATGACTGTATCTTTTGAACTGATATAGGTAGCGGCTCAAAATTTTCACAGAATAATTGTGTTATTAGTAGGGCGGATTTCTAAAATATAAAAATAACTAATAGTATAAAATTTACGGGTTGTTAGATTTATACTTCATTATACAGGGTGTAACATAATTGGTGTAAGTTCCGTTAACTGGGGCTTCTACTGATCATACTAAACAACTTCCCCAAGGAACCCATTGTGAATTCTCAAAAAAGAATTGGACTCTCCATACTAAAAATACTAAAATACACAAAATTGGTCAGCTGATCAATATTTTTTTTTTGCGATTTCAGTAAAGTCACAGAACAAAAGTTGTTCAGTATGATGAGTACAAGCCCTAGTTAACGGGACCTACACCAATTTTGTTATACTCTGTATATGTATAATATATTAACACAAAAAAGGTGTTTTTACAAGCTTTATATTAACTTGCCGTGATAGTTATTTCATCATTATCATATCAGCAGAAGGAAGTCTACTGCTGGACATAGGCCTCCCCCAAGGATTTCCACGACGACCGGTTCTGCGCTACCCGCATCCAGCGGCTTCCCGCGACCTTCACCAGGTCATCGGTTCACCGAGCGGAAGGCTTGCCTACGTTCATTTTCCGGTGCGCGGTCGCCACTCGAGGACTTTAGTTATTTAGATTTTGACAAATCTTGGAAGCTAAATTAGTACCACTTCCCGGTTTCCGACTGAGCGGAAATTTCGCGTACTCGTTAAGTTTGGAAGTCATTCTAAATCCAATATGGCGGACTCCCAAAGATTTATTTTTTACTAGCTTTTTACCACGGCTTCGCCCGCGTGGAAATCGTTTTTATGACTGTTTTTAAGGGTGATTAGTAAATTATGTCGTTTCCCACCTCCTCAACCATCTCTGTGCAAAAATCACAAAAAGCCATTGTTCCGTTGCGATGTAAAAGAAATTAACCAAAAAAGAGTATTTTTTAGTTCCCTCAGGAACTGCATCGGATTATGCTATTTTTCCAGAATAAAAAGTAGCCTATGTCCTTCCCAGTGACACAGGCTACCTGCATGCCAAATTTCATAAAGATAGGTCAACGTGTTGAAGCGTGAAAACGTAACAAACAAACACATTTTCACATTCATAATATTAGTAAGGATGCACCCCCAAGATATGGGTATCAAACGAAAGGGTTTGCTGAGAAGAAAACGAAATAATTAAAGTTATTTTCAAACTACAGCTTGTTACCTAAAAGGTTTTAGGTTTTTCGTTTTTTTTTGTTTTTGATCGTAAAATTGAAACGGTAGGTAATTCTACATTCTCGTATAAGTAAAGTGACTAACGTGGTTCAAACCTTATAGTATAAAACAACTAATAATTAAGAACAGGCCAAGTGTAAGTCGTACTAGCACTTAAGATCGCGAAGTGAATGAAACTGAAAACATTTTTACTGTCGGTCTCGTCTATGCCTTTTATACTGAAATATATTTTCTGTTCATGTATTGACGGGTTCCGTACCCAAAGGTGGTACAAAACCTCGGTGAGCGAGTCCGACTCACGCTTGGCCTATTTTTTCTTCCGCCTTTAAGGCGTGTGACTGGAACGGTTGTCTCTGTCTTTTTCTTTACGTGTAAAAAGTAAAGAAAATAACCACACTTTTTTCACTTTTTCAACGGTTTTCCGTTTCAATTAAAAACTGCAATGAAAGTATAAAAAATAATAACATTACTCACTTTATACTATCAGAACAAATATAGTTGTATTTTTTTTTATTAGTTCTTCAAAATTTTGTCATAACGGTGTAGACCTATCTTTGGATTTTTTTTTATATCAAGCCAAAACTGCTCAATAGTGTTTCTAATAGCTTTTGACTTTAAGGAACATCATCAACAATAAGGGTATTTTTTCAACCTTGGGTTTTCGATCGTTTAGGAGTAATTGACGTCAAAAATAAAGAAAATCTGTAATGTTACCGCCTTAAATTAGGTAGGTACGACGTTTCTATATTTGCACATAGCCGCCTAGGTAGGTAGGTAGGTATTTGAATATGTACAAACATGTCTCAATATGTACAGTATTCCTTGATATCGATCAGAAGTCGGAAAAAGTTATTTTTAACACTAACTTCGCTCCTTTGGGACTATCCACAATCTTTTCTCTGTGAAAATGTATTTATCCAAATTTTCAGAGGTAAATATATAAAATCTTTATTATAAACTTAGGTTAGACAGGCCTCCTACATGATGGACCGACGACCTGGTGAAGGTTGCGGGAAGCCGCTGAATGCGGGCAGCGCATGATCGTTCGTTGTGGAAATCTTTGGGTTGGGCCTTTCAGATAATATGATAAAACTTAGCTTAGTACTTACAGAAAATGAGCTTAAAGTAGATGTAATTTTTACCCGATGCGTCAGAAGGAGGGTTATGTTTTTCGCGAGTATGTATGTATGTATGTAAGTATGTATGTTTGTATGTATAATTGTTTGGCACGCTCTGCAGCCTGAACGGCTGGATGGATTTTAGCTTGAGACGTGTCCTTAGATTCGTATTTACTGTGAGAGTGACACTGGGTATATCAAAATAAAAAAAAAACAAAATGGCGGATTTTTGGCGCAAAATTCAAATGTTTGACACGCTCTGCAGCCTGAACGGCTCGATGAATTATAGCTTGAGGGTTGTCGTTAGATACGTTTTTACTGTGAGAATGACACTGGGTATATCCAAATAAAAAAACAAAATGGCGGATTTTTGGCGCCAAATTCAAATGAATTCATTCAATAATAAAACTAAAAAAATGAATAAAATAAAAAACAGTAATTTAAAAAACTAAAAAACCCGCCCGCGTTTCTGTGTAATTTGGAAATGAAAAACCCTAAAACAAGAAAGTCGTCATACCCGATTGCACTTAACTTAAGAAAAATTGTAGCAGTCGGGACCCATTCTAGAAATGGAGGCATAGTGAATTGAGAGCACATACCTATATTACATTGCAGATTACTCCAATATACTGACTAGACGGCTGACTTTCTAGAATGGGTCCCGACTGCTACAATTTTTCTTAAGTTAAGTGCAATCGGGTATGACGACTTTCTTGTTTTAGGGTTTTTCATTTCCAAATTACACAGAAACGCGGGCGGGTTTTTTAGTTTTTTAAATTACTGTTTTTTTAATTTACAAACACACCAGGTTTAATAGTTTAAAGGTAGGTTATGGCGATGTTGTAGGCAAATAGATAACTTTTGATAAAGAAATACTAAGTATAATTATATTATTATTTTTAGATAATAGATCAAACCCGTTAAAGCAATCATACCGATTGCTTTAACGGTGAAGGAAAACATCGCGAGGAAACCTGCACACGCCTGCGAAGAAACTCGAAGGTTGTGTGTGAAGTCGACCAACCCGCACTGGGCCCGCGTGGTCGACTAAGGCCTAATCGCCCTGATTCAGGGTAGGCTCGAGCCCCTCGGTGGGGACGTATATGAGCTGTAATGATGATGATGAATAGATCAAAAATTAAAGGTAGATGTAGTGTTAGCGATTTGAAAACGGGGTATAAAAAACTATGCTCCAATCACGACGGAGCAGAGTTTTGCTAACAGTCACGCGCTCACGCGTTGGCAGACTTACCGTCAACAGACAGTCCGAAATGTGAAGGATAGAACCTATCACGTGTCGAAACATTATTCGAGGTCAGTACTTAAGGTAAAGATGCATACGTATATAATAGAACAAGCGTTACCCCACTTTTCAACCGACTTCCAAAAAGGAGGAGGTTCTCAATTCGACTGTATGTTTTTTTTTCTTTTTACGTGTGTTACATCAGAACTTTTGACTGGGTAAACCGATTTCTATGATTCTTTTTTTATTTGAAAGCTAGTGCTTCTCGTATGGTCCCATATAAATTTTATAAAAATCGCTGTAGTACTTTATTAGAAAATCAACAAAAACTAAAAACGATAATGCAAAAATGTACTAAGTTGTTGCGATGGAAGTCGGTTTTTTAACGTGTTTAGCGTTTTCAATTATTGTTATAATTGTTGTATGAAACTCAATATCTAGATGATAGACTATCTTTTCTTAATTCTGAAGCCGGCCCTGCTTCTGAAGTAGATCTTGCTCGACCAAGTAAGTAACTTACCGTGCAGTGCAGTCACCAACAAAAAATAATGTGGACGAAATTCGTCGCGCCCGGGCATTACCGTAACAGAACTGTTGCTCTCATAAAATAGTGAGATTGCTGCTCCGATCGTAATGTTAGACATTGACCCTGGTCCTGCTAACTTCATCTCGGCAAAGTGTATATATTAGTATTAACATACAGTATGGGCACTCCCTGCCGCTCTCTAGATTGCGACCTCACCCCCTCGTCACCATTGATACAGATTGGTTACTGTTTGGTCGTCGAACGTATAGGATTTCGCCGCCGTTGTGTTTGTTCCGTTATTCCTTTTTGAAATGTCATTTCTGGCCCGTTGTATGAAGTGTCCAGGGTGTGACCTCGGTAACAGTACCATCGCCTGTAGCCGCAACTTACAATGCGACAGTCACTTGTTAGAAATACATGCAGCCGTTCATAGAAAATTATTTAATATTTGATTTTATTTCATTTCCTTTCACTTCATTTCACTTCATTTCATTTCATTTCACTTCATTTCACATCATTTCATTTCATTTTATTTGTTTTATTTTCTATTATTTTATTATATTTCATTTCATTACATTACATTACATTAGATTTCATTTCATTTTATTTTATTTTTTAACACTGTATTTCAGTTACGACCTATTATTCACAGTATTTTGTACGTTTGTAAGTATATTATGTATTATTTTGCTCGTGGTATTTATTTGTTTGCTAGGTATTTAGGAATATGATATCAAAATTTCTGGTTTTAAAAATGTTGTCTTTGTCATGTACACGTCTTCTGCCATTCTTTTGTAATTTCTCCTTCCTAGGTCTGCTGGAAGAAGTTTTTTATAGAAATAAGCTGTACCTTTTGTATGTTCTCATCTAGTTTAATGTTTGTTTGTCCCTATTTCTGTGTACAATAAATTGTGAAATAAATAAAATAATAAATAAGTATTATTAGAATAAAATAAAATAAAAATATCTTTGAGAATGGTCAACTGCCCACCGAAAAGGTAACGGATAACGTACACCCTGGGCAGGTCTTAGATGTATTAAAAAAATGAGGAGAACAAAATGGCCGCCGATAGTAAAATTGCTCCATATTGTCTAAAACTTGGTCGGAGGTTTTTAATTTTATTAATTATATTATACTTAAGCATACCAATCGTACATTTTATAAATACTTTCGACCGACGAAGGAGTAAAGAAGTATCATCATGGCAAAAACAGGCAAACATTTTAAAGACAAACAGCCAAGTATAATTACTGCCCTTACATTCGCCACTGTGTGTAGATAAATGGCTATCAAGTTTAACTACTGCCCTTTCATTCGCCACTGTGTGCAGATAAATGGCTATCAATATATATCTAAGTATAGCATATTTCTTGACATAATTTATACACTATTTCTACATTATTTTGACATTGTTATCAATGTGTTTTATTTTTAATTTTAATTTTCTTTTATTTATCTTTTTATGTTTAAATTTTGACTTTTATTTTTTTATAATTCATTAATATTCTGACGATCACATTATCCTTTGACAAATTATTTAATAAGCTTTTTTTTTTTTTTTTAAGCTTTATTGTAATATGACATTAATAAAATAAATAAATCTAATCTAATCTAATAAACCCTCTTTCGCTGTCCAATAGACATCGGGACATGAAAATTATTATGTATCTACCTTATTTCTCAAATTGTCTGTATACATAGTTTGTAAGCATGTCACCAACAAAATATGGAAGACTCAACACATCAGCTCATATACGTCCCCATCGAGGGGCTCGAGCCTACTCTGAATTAGGGCGATCGGGCCTTAGTCGACCACGGGGGCCCAGTGCGGGTTGGTCGACTTCACACACAACGTGTGAGTTTCTTCGCAGGCGTGTGCAGGTTTCCTCACGATGTTTTCCTTCACCGTAAGAACGTAGGATAAACGTACATATGAAATCGCAATTAGAAATCACATTGGTACAGAAGCCAGCACATCAAGCTAGTTTTATGCCGTATGCGTATGGATCATAATCGCACTACGAGTGTCGCTTGATTTGTATGTGGCGGGATTCGAACCACGACCACCCGGACAAGAGGCGGCGGCCCTAGCCGTTTCGCCACCGACGCTCGGAACGCTGGAAGAAAAAAAATAATTTTCAATACAGTTGCTCAAAAAGTGGTACTTTTTATAAAATATTATGCTAGTTAATTGTGAGCAAAACTGATTTTACTGCACATGTGCTTTCTACTTTGCCACTTTTTTCAGACTTTTAAAAGGATAATTTTAACAAAGTTTATATCTTTGCTTCTACAAGATTTGCGAAGAAAGCAGATATATTACCCACTGAGGTCTGGGTCAGAAAAAGACAAGTTGCATCAAGCACACATGGAAAAGGTCATGAAAAATACTGATTATTTCTCAAAATGCTGTTAACCTTCTTTTTTCGCCCTAATTATACTTTACATACTTACCGATTGCTTTAACGGTGAAGGAAAACATCGTGAGGAAACCTACACACGCCTGCGAAGAAACTCGAAGGTTGTGTGTGAAGTCGACCAACCCGCACTGGGCCCGCGTGGTCGACTAAGGCCTAATCGCCCTGATTCAGGGTAGGCTCGAGCCCCTCGGTGGGGACGTATATGAGCTGTAATGATGATACTTTAATTCATGTACAAAAATTTGGCAACCCTACGTTCGGTTTACTAGATTTCGTGCAGTTTTTCTCTCTGTACAGTAGTCGCAAAGTCAGTGCCATCTGGCGAGCTGCAGTTGAAGCTGTCTTTGTGGCAAGGTTGTTGGTCGCCACAATAAAGAACAAAACATTACGAACTAAAAACAGGTAAAAAAGAACCTATCTGGGTTTCGTTTATTATTAACTAGCTTTTTCCCGCGGCTCCGCCCGCGTGGACATCGTTTTTATGACTGTCTTTAAAGGTGATTAATAAATTATGTTGTTTCCGACCTACTCATCCATCTCTGTGCAAAAAATCACAACAATCGAGTAACACGCAGGAACTGCATCAGATTATGCTATTTTCCCGGGATAAATAGTAGCCTATGTCTTTCCCCGTGACACAGGCTACCTGCATGACAAATTTCGTAAAGATTGGTCAAGACGTTAAAGCGTGAAAAGGTAACAAACAAACACATTTTCACATTTATAATATTAAGTAAGGATTATCATGTCTTGATTATTGTTTTATCTATTGCTACTGACGTATTGCTGAAGTATGATAAGTAATAACAATCCTGTGTATATGACATGGTTGATTGAAGGCTACGCCTACATGTACAGATAAGTAGGTATCTACTTACCTCAATAAACTTCCAGGAATTTGAAATTATTGTCAATAGTATCTACTTAAATTATGGATACGCCAGCCCATCATTTTGGTGTTTGTTACCACAGTAGTTATTAAGACTATTTATAGTCTTAATACTGTGTTGTTACTAAGTAACTATATCTAATAATTATACCTATGAACGAGCAATTCTTGTATGTATGTATATACGATTAGCATGAAAATTAGTAGGTGATTATTGGGGGCGAAAAATCGATTTAGATACGTCTCATCTCTAGGCAAACGCTATTTTCCGAGATTTTCGCACTGGAAATATGCTGCGCAAAGTGAATCATAGATAGCGTATTTTTAAATGTTTTTAACGGCTCTGGGTACTATGCCCCGAGCAAAGCGCGGTCGCCCAGGTACTATTCATTATATAGATATACCTACGTACTTAAACTTAGTAGAATAAGTAATAGAACAACCTTTTGATATTTTATTTTAACCGCCTCCGTAAGAAGAGCGTAATGGTTAGTCCATTCGCTTCACACCAGGAGGTCGCGAGTTCGATCCCCGGTGGGGTCAACTTGTAAGACTCAGTTTGGTTGGTGGTAGGGCATTTTCTAAGCCCGCCTGGCTAGCTACCATTATCTTATCTAAGTCTTACCGCCAAATATCAGTGTTAAAAACATGAAGATAAGATAGCCAGTTCTCCATTGCGTTGGGGAATCTTGGTAAGCCCGCTTCCATCTTCGGCATCATCGTTGAGATGAGATGAGATGATGCCAAGGGCTTACCAATTGTAAATAAAAAAATAAAAAAAGAGTGTATAAATTACGTTTTATTTTCGTTACAAACTTAATACGCCTAACGACTTTCCACTAACAACATACTTCCGCTTTTTGCCTCTCTCTGAGAGACGAACGATCTGAATAATTGATTAACCGTAGCTTTCTGTCTCGCGGCGGGGCGGCGGGGCGGCGGCGCACCGAGTCGCCCCGGCCGCGGCTCCGCGGAGAATCGCCCCGTCGTCGTTGTCACAATGATAAGAACATTAAAATGTTCAGATGAATCCCGAAGTCATTTAAAAAGTACCTAAGCTAAGACTGCCTTTTTCCTCTCAGTCGCTCCTTTAATGTCGCCTCAGCAAGACCTAAGATATTTGTATATTTTTTTAAAATAGTTTATTTTATGTTATTCTTCTTTAATCAAAACAATTCTAAAATTATTTTATAATTTGCGGTTTTAGAGGGGGTTACATACTCGTAAAAGGGGCGAAGGAGTAACAGTCGACCAACTTAAGATGTGCAGTTAGATTTGAAAAAAGTTCATAGATTCTCTATACAAAATGTTTTATTACCAAATGAAAATTACACATATTTTTCGAAAACACTTTTTCATTTTGCGCAAGACCAAATCGCACTTTTTTTTGTTGTGCTTCCGTTGCTTCGCTCCGACACAGACCAAAGCTCATTATCATCAAAACTGTTAGACAAAGGCCTTCACAAAGGAGCGCCAAGTGGAAGCCACTTGTGCCGACATTCGGCCCTGCGTTTCCGACTGTCTTCAACAACCTTGGGCAAATTATCGCTCTACCATACTTACCAGCGCGCGTTGTTCGCCTATAAACGCATTTTCCATTTTATGGCGAGGTATGGATTGGAACAGTTGTCTCTGTCTTTTTCTTTACGTGTAAAGAGTAAAGTAAATAACCACACTTTTTAACTTTTTCAATGGTTTTTCGTTTCAATTTTAAAACTACAATGAAAGTATAAATAATAATAACATTACTCACTTTGTATTATCATAACAAATATTGTTGATTTTTTTTTAAAATTATACTTTAAAATATTAGTCATAACTAGAGTTGAAAGTAACGGTGTAGACCTAACTTGGGGATTTTTTCTATCGAGCCAAAACTGCTAGATCAAGTTTCTAATAGCTATTGACTTTAAGGAACATCATGAACAATAAGGGTATGTTTTTTCAACCTTGGGTTTTCTATCGATTAGGAGTAATTGACGTCAATAGTTGAGAACGCTAAACACGTTAAAAAACCGACTTCAATCGCAACAACTTAGTACATTTTTGCATTTATATTTTTGGTTTTTGTTAATTTTCTAATAAAGTACTGCACCGATTTTGATAAAATTTATATGGGACCACACGGGAAGCACTAGCTTTCAAATAAAAAAGGATCTTAAAAATCGGTTCACACATTCAAAAGTTCTGAGGTAACACACATAAAAAAATATAATAAAAAAAACAGACGAATTGAGAACCTCCTTCTTTTGGAAGTCGCTTGAAAAAAACGAAAATCTGCTATATTACCGCCTTAAATCAGGTTACACTGAAGTTGCTTCATCAATATTGGTGAAGATTTTGGTAACGCAGCCACGACAAGAGCCAAACATAGCTATTGATTCCTGCGAACATAATATTTCTCTATTAAACAGTAGTTTAGAGGCACCCCCCACTTTGCGCAAGCAATCTATTTATCTAACTACCTTCTTAATGGTTTTCGCGAAAGGTGCGCGTCCCTCTGTTGCAAGCTAAAAAGGCTTGCGGTGGATGATGATAAAATATATACCTATTAACCTAGTGTACACCGGAAGACGTGTACACCCACGCGGTGGACCGACGACCTGGTAAAGGTCGCGGGAAGCCGCGGATCCGGGCAGCGCAGGACCGGTCCAGTGGACGTCTTTCGGCTGATATGACGATGATGATAAACCTACTGTACGTAAATAATCTAATCAGAGCACAAGTACTAAGGCTCCACCGTCCCTAAAATTAGAAACTCCTTTCACGATGTTTCAAACATCGAACGAAATCGATATATATATGTACAAGGCATGATTTGGGACTTGACAATTTAGGGTGATAAATTTAAAGCCTGCCATCCCCCGCATTGGGGGATGCAGATACTTTCATTTATATGAACCATATATCGTATAGTTATTACAGTTTCGAAACTTCTGAGACACAGCGTGTTTTTCGAGGTCTATGTCCTGAAATTAAACGGTGGGTGAATTTACACACACATACACGTGCATTTATATGAACTTAGCGTTTAATACGGAGACAAGACCTCAAAATATACATTAAGTAAGTAAATCAGACATAGGTGACGAAATACGGCATAAGTACTTATTTATAATTTTCACATTGCGAATCCAATACCGACTAAAAAGGCATTAAACAAGATTATTATAATCTCTCAATTTACGAATGACAAACAATCTACATTGTAGATATCATCATTGTTACTTTACAATACTTTAAATAAATTATGATTAACCTGGTTTTCTTTAAATTAATTACTCGCTTTGTTTGAGTAAAGCACTACACAAGCCTTTTGGTCCGTAATGAGTGCGCTGCGGGCTGGCCAAGCTATGATGACCTTGAGCTAAGCTTACCTTCTCTCTCAGCCCTTATCGCAGCCCTTGCTGTCTACGCTATAAAGGCGTCAACCCCCACAATGAAGACCACCACCCGGAAGGCCACCCAATAACGGCGTTATTGGGTGGCCTTCCGGGTGGTGGTAAAGCAAAGTAACAATGATGATAAGTAACGATGATGCCGAAGATGGAAGCCGGCTTACTAAGATTCCCCAACGTAATGGAGAACTGGCTATCTCATCTCAAATCTTCAAACCAGAACACATCAATATTGTTAACACAGATGTTTGGGGGCAAGACTTATATAAGATGGAGCTAGCCAGGCGGACTTAGAAAATGCCCTACCACCAACCAACACGAGTCTTACAAGTTGAACTCACCGGGAATCGAACCGGCGACCCCCTGGTGTAAAGCGAATGAACAAGTATGACCAGTAATCCTAGATACTACAGTGGCCTCTAAAAAAACTTGCTTTGCCAAGGGGCCAACAGATAATACATATTCTCATCTTTTATTATAATAAATTTAAAAAATTAAAAACCCCCTACAAAAAACTTAGAAAATTTTTGTAGTTTTTTTTTTTTGTCGGGGGTTCTTTTAAATTTTAAATTAAAGTTTTATTTCGTGCTTTTTAAACTAAATGTGTCTCAAACACCTCAAACACGATACCTCTGCTGTAAGTTGGTAAGGAGTTGGGTATCATGCAGATACTAGAAGATGCTGCAGCATCAGATCAAGGTTAACATGTTCTATCTAAATCCTATTCATTGAGTCTATTCTAATGAGCCCAAACACGATTTATCTGCTGTAAGTTTGTGAGGAGTTGGGTATCCTGCAGATTCCAGAAGGTGCTGCAGCATCAGGTCAAGGTTACCATGGTTTTTCAGTACATGCAGCAAATATCTAACCAACATTTCGTGACCAATGCCGCCAGTGTGATAGACCATAGTAAAAATAAGCCTATACATACATGCTATACCATAGTAAAACCTATATTACCTTCATTCATAGATACGTCAGTTGTTTATATGTAGGTATATCATTTCTCGCTCGTTTGTATGAAGTGTTCGGGGTGTGTCTAGGCTAGGTAATGAAGGGATGTGGGCAACTTATACCGGTCTGATCGATTCGGAATTTGGTGCCGTGTTATGATTTTTTTTTTGTTGGAAAGGACATATCCCAAGGGTGGTACCATGATAAGGAAACTAGGATCTGATGATGACATTCCAAAGAAATCGACGGGAACCTTAGTTTCCTGTTTGAAGTCGGTTTTTTTTTGTTCAAAATTATCCAACAATTGTGTTATATTAAAGAACTAGCTTTTGCCCGCGGCTTCGCCCGCGTGGACATTATGACCCTTTTTGAGGGTGAGTGGTGCGCGAGCCGCAATCAGCTCGCAAGCGTGGACATGAGTTTTCTCCCGGTACCTCAGGAACTGCATCAGGCTATTCGGATTAGCGGTCTTTGTCACTTCCCACCCCTTCAACAAATTATATTCAAAAAAATACTTTAATCCGTTGCTCCGTTGCGACGCTACCGACGTGCGCGAACGTAGAAAACAGTTGTCCCCAGATCCCTCGGGAACTATGTCAGGATATACTTATTTGTAAATTATATCATTTTCCACCTCATCTCTGTGCTAAAAATTACACCAACCCATTTTTTCGTTACGATTTTAAATAATTTAACGAACATAGAGTATTGTTTTAGTTTCCTCAGAAACTGCATCGGGCTATGATAATTTCCACACATAAAAAGTAGACTATTTCATTCCCAGTGATACAGGCTACCTGCATGCCAAATTTCATCAAGATTGGTAGGTGTTGAAGTGTGAATAGGTAATAAACAAACAAACACATTTTCACATTTATATTAAGTAAGGATTTCTAAATCTTAAATAACATACAGAGCGTCCGTGGCAGAACGGTTAGGGCCACTACATCCTGTCCGGAAGGCCGTGGTTCGAATCCTGCCACTTACCAATATCTATACGAATATCGATTTCGTACTGGTATGTACGTTTATCCGACGCTCTAACGGTGAGAAAAACAACGTGAGGAAACCTGCACACGCCTGCGAAGAAACTCGAAGCTTATGTGTGAAGTCAATCAACCCGCAATGGGCCCGCGTGATCGTCTAAGGCCTGATCGCCCTAACTCAGGGCAGGTCGAGCCTCTTGGTGGGGACGTATATAAATTGATATGATGAAATAAAACATATACCTATACTATCAAAAAACTAATTCAAATCATTATATCAATCGAGTAAAAAAAATCCTAAAAATATTAATATGGGTCAAATCCGCGAGTCGTATCAACTCCAAAGGAGCCCATATCGCACTTCTCGTTGCCGCGCTGGATGGCAATAGACAACCTTAGCAGCAGGTAGGACCTCACGTCACATCTCCTCTCTCGAAGGCGACGGCCATTCTCCTTTGTGAAGGCAAAGGCCTCTGAGGGTTCAGCAGCCGGTTGTCTCACAAACCAGCGGCACAAAGCAGTAATTTGGCTCTAAGACCGAGTACTTATTATGATTCTTTCTCGCCGCAAATTGAGCAGCAGTACCGTATGGGTGAGGAGTGAGGCAGAAAAAGTGGCGTACCAAAGCAGGCACGTTCCTCTCTGCCATAACACCTGTTTAAACCCTCCGGCCTTTTGCCATCAGATCGACTAAAGCCCGGCGGCTGCATCAAAGATGGAATATTCCATCTGGCCGAGACCAGTGCCCTCCGAGTAAAGTCATTATGGAGTTCGTGACGTTGGAATCTTCACAAAGACAACGACCGCAACTCAGTGAGTGATGGCCAATTGCCTCCACCGTGGACCCGCAAATACATTGATGAGGTTCACAGATATTGATATTGCAGGCGGAGAGCAATACTGCCACACGCAAATAGTCGTCGTCAGAAGAGTTCCCGTATCTGTGCCCCCTGATAAAAGATGCTAAACTCGATTTATGTGTTTTTATTTTTTTACACGATTGGAATCTGTAAAAAAATACCTATCTGTTCATCTATGAAACACATCGCTACGTGCCATAGTTCCAGAGAGTTGTGTAAAGTAGCGTGTGTGCTGAAAAATACACAAAAGAAATCCACTCAAAAGTATGAAATAGTCTTTTAATGTTTTAATATAACTTGGGCGCGTTTTATTATCCCTGCAGTGCCATCTAATGACATTCTGCTGCTATGATTATAATGTGTGTTATGTGTAGCTAATATGGGGAAAAAAGTACTCTATTGTTATTATTGTTAGAATCGATAGATCTAATTTCCCACGGGACCTCTTTGGTTTTCCGGGATAAAGAATACCCGACTATACAACGATGGTCAAAACACCCCATTCCAATGTAAAGGTTTCATATTGTTACGTTAAGCCAATGTAAAGATACAATTTTTTGCATTCCTGCAGGAACCCTTAATTTTTTTGGGATTCACAATGTCCCAGTTTTAGTTCGCGATATAGGGTATCAAAGTGTATAATTAGATTGTAATAGGTCAAGCCAAATTTGCGTGGTGAGCCATTCTATAAATGAATACTTTTGATTTTCCCACGGGAACTCTTCAATTTTCCGGGATAAAAAGTATCCTATATGTTACCCCGGGCTATAAGGAACCACCATACAAAATTTCACCAAAATCTGCCTGGTAGTTTTTGCGTGATGCGCGAACATACAGACAGACAGACAGACAGACAGACAGACAGACAAAAATTCCAAAAGTTGTCGTTTTGGCCTCTGTATCGTTAGTAATGTCCACCACAGTTATTATTTTCCAAAAATATTTCATGTACAGACACGGCCCCGTTACAGTTTTATTATATTATAGATATTTTTGTTAATTCCGTTATTTTTGCTTTTATTTCGATTATTACAGTTTACAACATTATTATCTAAGGTTTAAAACACTCTGGTATCTAATATTCATTTTTAGGATTCCGTATACAAAGGATTCCAACAGAACCCTGTTACTAAGCCTGCGTCGTCCCTCTATCATCTTTTGTACCGTAATAGATTGGTTAAAATTTTTACAGATTATCTGTTATTATGCCAGATTCTCAAAAATAATAAAAAAACCTGAAATAAAAAAGGGGTTTAAGAAACTTGGTTTTTTTTTCAAGGTTTTCAGGTTTCCGTACCACGAAAGAAAAAAATTAACCCTTATAGTATCACTTTGCTATCCGTCTGTCTTGTTTTGTCTTCTCAGGAACGGATGGAGGTATCAAGTTGCAATTAATATCAAATACAAAAGTCTACAGATTCTAGAAGCTGTAAAAAATGAAGCTTCCTAGTCAGAGCAATAAAAAGATAAGGTCATCATAATAATATCAGCCGAAAAATGTTCACTGCTGGATAACGGCCTCCCCCAAGGATTCATCGGCTTCCATGTCGCCGGCCTTCCTACGCTACGTTTTACGGTGCGCGGTCGCCACTCGAGAACTTTACTGTCCCAACGGCCATCTGTTCTACGAGCTAAGGCCAAGAAAAAGATAAGGTAATTTTTGGCCATTTATTGATACATTTAAAGAGCGTCGGTGGCGTAACGGCTAGAGCCGCCGCCTCCTGTCCGGGCGGGGGGTCGTGGTTCGAATCCTGCCACGTACCAATGTGATTTCGAATTTAGATTTCATATGTACTTTTATCTGACGCTCTTACGGTGAAGGAAAAACATCGTGAGGAAAACCTGCACATGCCTACGGAGAAACTTGCAGGTTGTGTGTGAAGTCGACCATCCCGCACTTGGCCCGCGTGGTCGTCTAGGGCCCGATCGCCCAAATTCAGGGTAGTCTCGAGCCCCTCGGTGGGGACGTATATGAGCTGATGTGATGATTGATACATATATTGATAGTCGCTAGTAAATCAAAACTCATAGGGTAGATAGTAGGTTGACCTGATGGTAATTATTCTGTACTCTCACAGCACAAGTAAAGGAAAAATTGAGACGATTGTACGTGAATAGATTTTTTTCAACTACAAAGTTAATTTTGTTCTTCAGTCCGATTGTTGTACTCGTTGATGTTTGTAGGGTTCTGTTCCCAAATGTGTTTTGGTATAGAACACTCATTGCGCAAGTGCAACTCGCACTTGGCCGGCATCATAAAAAAGGGTAAAATAAACACAAATGTATGGTATGTTACAGTGCAAACAACAAACTTTAAAAAAAAATAACTTAACCACTCCAGGAGTGCCGACTGAAGTGAAAACTTTTTACAGTTTTATGAGTTTTGACCCTGCGATTGTTCCTGGTACGGTGTCGGTATCGGAGTCGGTAACGTAACGGTGTCTCGAGTTCAATGGTTGTTTCCATCTCAAAAAATGCCCAACGCGCCTAAAGAAGTCTTCACTTCAAAAATCGGCCAAACTGAATTAAAAATATTTAAGTCCACTTTTGTTGATGTTTTTTTATATGGGGTGACTTTTAATTAGTTCTTGATAGCAAAGAATATGAATGTACTCGTGTTTACAAACAACTTTCCCAAAGAAACTATATGTCAAATATAAAAAAAAAATTTTGGTCCTTTTAACATTTTTGCAGATTTGATAACTTATTTATTTTGTATTGAGAACCATATTTTTTGTGATTTGACATATTGTTTCTTTGGGATAGTTGTTTGTAATCACGAGTACATTTATATCCTTTGCTATTAAGAACTAATTAAAAGTCACCCTGTATGAACCTCTGATAAACAATTTTTAAAAGCCAGTTGTTTTCCATCTTAACGGGTGACTTCAATACGTGCCTTATAAAAGATGATTCCCGTTCAAAAAAACTAAAATCACTCGTCCAATCGTGCAACATAAACATTCTTCCCCTAAACTCCACTCATCACTTTCTTAACACTGTGCCTTCTCTTTTAGATCTAATCCTAGTTTCCTCTCCTTCTCACGTTGCAAAGCATGGTCAATTTCCGGCGGAGGCTTTCTCCTATCATGGTCTTGTCTTCCATTCCTACAAAATTCGTCCTCCCAAACACAAACCTAAAATACTACTTCGACGTAACTTTAACGGGATAGACTCCGAGCGTCTTACGGAGGATGCGCGTAAAATTGACTGGTCTGTCATGGATACGGCTTTTTCTGTGGATGAGCAGGTTGAAATACTTAATTCGCTTCTGATACAGTTGTATGATTTGCATGCACCTGTGCGACCAGTTAGGCTGAAGCACCTTCTTGCTCCCTGGCTTTCAGAGGGCATTGAGTTAGTGATGGCAAAGAAAAACAAAGCTAAGGCGAAATATAAGGCGGACTTTTCGGACTTAAATCGAAATAAATATCACTGTATAAGAAACCACTGTAATAGACTTGTCAGAAATGCTCAACGCCGTCATATTCATAAATCAGTAGACAATGGTGACCCCGCTGAAGTCTGGCCTTTCTTGAAAACTATTGGCATTGTTAGGTCACGTAATGATAACATCCCTAAGGATACCGATCTGGATCGTCTGAATCTTCATTGAAAAATATCTTGTCTACATGTACAAAAATTTCTCTTGCTCAATCGTTGCTCTTGCCGGTGCTTGATTACGCTGATGTGTACTACCCTGACCTTACCGTTGAGCTTAAAAACAAACTTGATCGTTTGCAAAATCTTTGCATCCGCTTTGTTTTCGGTCTTAGTAAATTTGATCATGTTTCCCATTTTCGTGCTCAACTAAAATGGCTACCTGTTCCCCATCGGCGGGATTCGTACATCTTGTCTCTCCTCTATAATATCCTTTTTAATCCAGTCACTCCTTCTTACCTCAAAAATCGCTTTGTCTTTCGTTCATCGACCCTAAACCGCACCTTGCAAACATCCAGCACCCTAATTCTCGATATCCCCATCCACTCTTCCTCTGTTTATTCCAACTCTTTCACAGTTCAAGCAATCCGGCTGTGGAATCCGCTGCCTGAGTCTATCAGGCGTGCTCCAACGCTACAATCTTTTAAAAGGCTTGTGAAAGCTCATTATTTAATTTCATAATATCACTGTTCTCTGCTTTTAAATCCTTTTTTACCCGACTGCGCCAGAAGGAGGGTTATGTTTTTCGAGGGTATGTATGTATGTTTGTATGTATAATTGTTTGGCACGCTCTGCAGCCTGAACGGCTGGATGGATTTTAGCTTGAGACGTGTCGTTAGATTCGTATTTACTGTGAGAGTGCCACTGGGTATTAAAAAAAAATGGCGGATTTTTGGCGCAAAATTCAAATGTTTGACACGCTCTGCAGCCTGAACGACTCGATTAATTATAGCTTGAGGGTTGTCGTTAGATACGTTTTTACTGTGAGAATGACACTAGGTATATCAAAATAAATAAAAACATAATGGCGGATTTTTGGCGCCAAATTCAAATGAACTCATTCAAAAAACTAAAAAACCCGACTGCGTTTCTGTGTAATTTGGAAATGAAAAACCCTAAAACAAGAAAGTCGTCATACCCGATTGCACTTAACTTAAGAAAAATTGTAGTAGTCGGGACCCAATCTAGAAATGGAGGCATAGTGAATTGAGAGCACAAACCTATATTACATTGCAGATTACTCCAATATACTGACTAGACGGCTGACTTTCTAGAATGGGTCCCAACTGCTAAAATTTTTCTTAAGTTAAGTGCAATCGGGTATGACGACTTTCTTGTTTTAGGGTTTTTCATTTCCAAATTACACAGAAACGCAGTCGGGTTTTTTAGTTTTTTAAATTACCGTTTTTTATTTCCATCTTCCTTTTCCTTTCTTTACCATAGTTAGATAAAACATTAAATTTATTTATGTTTTTGTTTGTTTATGTATATATTTATTATTTTATATATTATTGTTATATTATTTAAGTATTTTATTGATATTTATAATAACTATTAAGTATTTCATAATAACTGTTTATTTGCATTTTTTTCTGTTTTTAACTATTGCACCGCCCCTTAACTTATTATATCGCTGTTTCCCTACCCAAAGGTTGCCTGGAAGAAATTGCTACCTAGGAATAAGGCCGCCTATTGTATAGGCTTTCTTCTATATTGTCAATTTCTTTTTTTTTATGTTGTGATGCAATTAAGAATATTGTATTGTATTGTATTCTTTATACTAAAACTAGCTGTTTCCCGCGGCTTCACACGCGTGGACAATGTTTTATGAATTTCCGAGGGCGCGCAGTGAGCGAGCCGCAATTGCGGCTCGCGAGCGTGAAAATAAGTAGCCTGTGTGTTAATCCAGGTCCTAATCTGTCTACCTACCAAATTTCAGCCAGATCCTTTCAGTAGTTTTTGCGTGAAGAAGTAACAAACATACACACTCACAAACTTTCGCCTTTATAATATCAGTGTGATGACTAGGTATCATTGTACACGTTGATGTTTTAGAGTTCCTCAGCCAAAGGGTCGGTGGTACGGAGCCCTCGGTGGACGAGTTCTAGTCGCAAATGGTCGGTTTTTATTACTGCTCAGTTTCCGCAATATCTTGTCGGAGGATGTTATTAAAGCTAGTGCCAGCGGCGGTGAGCTCATTACTTTTTGTGACTCTCTCGTCCGTTCAAGCGATATCGACCTATTGGCTGGTGAACGCAGAATCTGGCTTCCGAGCCTTTTTTTATTTATCTAAATATATATGTATAACTCAAAGGTGACTGAATGACTGACATAGTGATCTATCAACGCACAGCCCAAACCACTGGACGGATCGGGCTGAAATTTGGCATGCAGGTAGATGTTATGACGTAGGCATCCGCTAAGAAAGGATTTTGGGAAATTCCCACGGGAACCGCAAAAAAAGGGATCTGCGCGGGCGAAGCTGCGGGGCATCCACTATTTAATCTAATTGGTAAGCCCTTGGCATCATCTCACCTGATGGTAAGTGACGATGATGCCGAAGATGGAAGCGGGCTTACCAAGATTCCCCAACGCAATGGAAAACTGGCTATCTTATCTTCAAGCCGGAACACATCAATGTTACTAACACTGATGTTTGGCGGCAAGACGGTAAGATGGTGGTAGCTAGCCAGGCGGGCTTAGAAAATACCCTACCACCAACCAATCCCAGTCTTACAAGTTGACCCCATCGGGAATCGAACCCGCGACCTCCTGGTGTGAAGCGAATGGACTATCCATAACGCCACGAAGGCGGTTAACTATTAACTAATAATATCAGCTCATATACGTCCCCACCGAGGGGCTCGAGTCTATCCTGAATTAGGGCGATCGGGCCTTTAGTCAAACGCGGGCCCAGTGCGGGTTGGTCGACTTCACACACAATCTGCGAGTTTAATCGCAGGCGTGTGCAGGTTACATCACGATGTTTTTCCTTCACCGTAAGAGCGCCGGTAAAACTTATATATGAAATCTAAATTCGAAATCATATTGGTACGTGGCAGAATTCGAACCGCAACCTCCCGGACAGGAGGCGGCGGCCCTAGCCGTTACGCCACCGACGAGAGTTAAATTAATTAAATGTACAAGTATCAAACAAAGAAATTACACCTTACACACTATGGAAAGTTCAATAGTTCAATTGGATTGGTAGTTTGATTGTTGAAAAGTTTTAGCTGAAATTATAGGTTTCTAGTGGACGTTATAATTAAGGCTTTAAGACGACTCAATCCTAGTAGGTCGATCCGTGATAAAATAATATCGAACGTAAGTCTATTCGTTTTAAGTTAAAATCAATGAGGGCTTCAACGCGGCTGTTACGTTGAAAACAAACGCCCAATTATAAATTTTTACATGTTTTAATTACTTCTCTTTATTTTCAAATAAGTTTTAAAAAAATGTGTACAATTAAAATGAAAGGTGTTAAAGTCACCGATTTTTTTGTTTTGCTTTCATTTAACATAAAACAATTTGTATCCGAGAAATTTTGCAATTAATGCAAAAACAGGGTCTACAGTATATTTTTTATATCAAAAGTGGTAATATTTTTAAAATTGTATTCAATTAAATCGTTTTTAGGGTTCCGTACCCAGAGGGTAAAAACGGGACCCTATTACTAACATTTCGCTGACGGTCCGTCTGTCTGTCTGTCGGTCCGTCTGTCACCAGGCTGTATTTCATGAACCGTGATAGCTAGACATCAGTTGAAATTTTCACAGGTGATGTATTTCCGTTGCCGTTACAACAACAACTACAAAAAATTTGAAAAAGTGAAAAATTAAGTGGGTTTCCATACAAAAAACGTGTTTTTTTTAACGTGAAGAAACTAGCGCCATCTAGTGTGATGATACGGAACCCTATGTGTGCGGTTCTGACTTGCACTTGGCCGGTTTTTTTATTACTTTAAGTATCCTACTATAATATTATAAACGCGAAAGTTTGTAAGAATATATGGATGTATGTTTGTTACTCTTTCACGCAAAAACTACTGAACGGATCTGGCTGATATTTGTTAGGTAGACAGATTAGGATCTGGATTAACACAAAGGCTACTTTCTTCCACGCTCGCACACTGCACACCCTCAAAAAGTCATAGAAACGTTGTCCACGCGGCTGAAACTGGGGAAACAGCTGGTATTGTATATTTTTTCCATAGTGATAGCTTTGCGCAGTATTTTAATAATTTGAATAGAATATTGTGATTTGACCCATCTTAGGGCCTTAAGAGGCGTAACTAGCTTATTTTTTGTCACTCACTATTGATTCGTATCCGAACTAGCTAATCCACACCCACGACACACGACCACGACGACACGATAGACGGGTATGGTATAATAGAAGCGAACGGAAGACGTAATAAGAACATCAACGATAGGTAGTTGATGAATGGCATCGGGGGTGTATTGCCACGCAACATCGTTATCGGCGCGATGGATCTGCGCCCGCACGCGACGCTGCCTGTCGCTGCCTTGCAATGCGGCACCGACGCTGCCCTACTCAGCCCCACGCGTCTTAATAAAATGAAAATGTGACCAAATGCGTGTCGGACCACTTGCAAAGTAGGGTCCCGTAGTCTTTTCAATAAATAAATATAGTAATAAATATAAAATACTAGCTGTACCGGAGAACTACGTTCCACCTTACACTACATTATACTACCCTACCCTACCCTACACTAAACTACACTACACTACTCTACCCTTCCCTACCCTACACTACACTACACTAAACTACACTACACTACCCTACCTTACCCTACCCTACCCTACATAAGAACCTTCTCCTGACAATAACGAACTCGACAAAAAAAGAATTAACGGAATCGGTCCAGCCGTTCACGCGTTATGCCGTGACCAAGGGAAATAGGGATTCTTTATATATATATATATATATATAGTTAATATAAAAATATTGTAAATAATTATAGCGGATGGTGGTGCATCGGGAGCCGGGTCGTTCGTTTTCCTCTAATATGGTTGAGAGGAGCGCGATGGCTGACTCTCGTGTTGTACTCGTGACCGGGTGCTGTCCGTGTGAACTGGCCTACACTTGTCAAAGGTATTCATGTCATTCAATGATTTTAATGTATAAATTCTCGTGTCATATTGTTTTCATGTTCTAATGACATAATTTGTTTGTTCTAATGACAAAATAATTTATATCAAGGATTGGATTTTGATGTTATTAACTAATAATTGTTTATTTCTTGATTTTTTACAAATGAAATTAAGTAATCACTTTTTTATGACTATCAGAAAGAGTGTAATTTGCACCTGTTTTGAATAAATATCTTAAATAGTCACACGGCAGTTTGCCAGCCAAGTTCAAAAAGAAAAGGGCGTCACCGGTCGTGGGTTACACGAACCATTTCAGGCCACTTTCGACCTACCCGTAACTAAAATTACTTTAAGGCGAGGCATTTGTGAAACAGATGTCTCTGTTTTTTCCTTTACGTGTAAAGAGTCAAGACAATAACCACACTTTTGCACTTTTTCAATGTTTTACGTTGTTATTCCTTTAAAGACTTCAATTTAAAAACTAAAATTTAGCACATTCTCTGTAGTACTTAATAAGAAATATCTTCATATAAAAACTATGTGCAAATTTTGAAATTTTATTAATAAACAATTCGTTTTAGACCTGTTTTTGGATTTTTTTTAGGATCGAGTAAAGTACATAGTATAGTGTTACCTATTAGCACATTACTCAGACAATATCCTTAAGTATGTCCAATATTTTTTCAAGACCGATGTTTATTTATTTTTATTTTTTTTTTAATATTAAAAGTTTGATCTAGCAAAAGGGTTTCTCCGCATCTACACCGTTGCCTCGCCTTAACGATACCCCACATAAAAGGGCATACTCGAAAATAAATTAATCCCGGTTTACATGTAGCTATGGGATTTTAAGCCTATTTTTTTTTTATATTACGTACCTGAAATTGAGATCTGTATGTTGGCGGCAAATTGTAAGAATCCGGAAGTTTGCGATCTGCCTACATATTCCCAGTCAAAACGTGAAAGGCATTTCATCGCGGGCCTCCGAAAAATAATAATTCGACGGAGCCCCGCTTCGCGGTTCTAGTTTCTACGTTAGCGCCAGACATTCTGAACATAGGTTTGTTTTTAGCATTTTTCTTACGATCTGCCGCCGACATATATGAACCATTTTTGTGCCAAATTTCATGAAATTCATTTAGAAAATGTAAAGTTATATCGATGTGCCTATCTCTGACAGAAGGACGGGCAAACAAAATGATCTTTTTAGCTTTCCTTGTAGATACTACGGAACCTGAAAAGAACACCTCGAGGAAATTTCAGTATTTACTTACTTAAGAGCCCGCTGGAGTTCATAAATCCCATATAAACGTAGTATTTGATTCAATTGGTAACCAAACAACCGTTTTTGAAATAATTTTATATCGTTAATCGGATGACTACATCTGTGTCGGTATCGTATTACTTTTTTTTTAAAACATTAAACTTGTTTTCCGTTTAAAAAAAGAGTTTTCCATTAAAAACAAGTTTATTGGTTATTATTGGATTCCTGTTTCGTTTTTCAAAAAAGTAATATACGATACCGACACAGATTCGAGTATACGTCATCCGATTATAGATATAAAACTATTTCAAAATCGGTTGTTTGGTTACCAATTGAATAAAACGCTACGTTTGTATGGGACTTATGAACTCCAGCGGGCTCTTAAGGAAAACTTTTTCCGTGTCTGAACTATCTGATGTCACCGACTCCATAACAACATCGGCCAGTCTGAACTTAAACAGGGCTAGTTTGGTCACCGGCGCGGCGGCGGCACGACACGCAACGGGCTGCTTACCAGCTTAGCTCACCGCCAAGACCCAGAAAGGTTTTCTCGATCGATACATAGTGAATTACTTATGCACGGCGTTGTCGGACGCCGCTACCTCAATGAATAGTCCTCGATACACAACAAACTCGACAAAAGAAAAACGCCTCCTTAGAAACTAGAATATAATACAAGTATTATCAATCGATGATATTCTGAACTCCAGCCAAGGTATGGCGGTAATATTACAGATTTACAGGTTTATAGAAAACCCAATGTTAAAAAAAGTCCCTTATTGTTGATGATGTTCCTTAAAGTCAAAAGCTATTGGAAATACGGTTGAGCAGTTTTGGCTTGATAGAAGAAAAACCCAAAGATAGTTCTACATCGTTACTTTCAACTCTAGTTTTGACCAATATTTTGAAGTATATAACTTTAAAAAAATATACAACAATATTTGTTATGATAATACAAAGTGAGTTATGTTATTATTTTTTAAACTTCGCAATCTATCAGATGCGATCACGTGAGTCGTTACAGAATAAGTTTAAAGAAATCAATATTTTAACTGTTGCTAGTCAATTTATACCTATATGAAAACATCATGTACGTTCGTAAGAATTTGCATATATTTCCTAAAAACAGTGATAGGCATAATTTGAATTTAAGAAATGTAAATAAAATAGATATAGCCTTTTCGAGACTGAGTAAGGTTAAGAAGTCATTTGTGGGGCAGTGTATAAGATTCTACAATAAAATTCCAGAAAATGTAACTAGTTTGTCAGAGAATAAATTCAAGACTCATGTCAAAAAAGTTTTGTGCTCTAGAGGATATTATAAAATAATAGATTATGTAAATGACAAAGATATAAAATATGTTGATTCTATATCAAATACCATTACATGAGACTGTAATCTGAATCATGACATTATTTGTAATATACAGATTTTTTTTGTTTTGACTATTTAAATGTGTGTGTTAACACCTATTTGAAATAAATTGTTTTGAGTTTTGAACTTTCATTGTTGTTTTTGATTGAAACGAAAAAGTGTGGTTATTTTCTTTACTCTTTACACGTAAAGAAAAAGACAAAGACAACTGTTCCAATCAATACCTCGCTATAAATAATATATTTAAAGTTCCCTATTTTCTCGTATTCCAACACAAGTTACTTTATACATTCATGAAAAATCCTTGACGTGTTTAGTTCTCATAATTATGTACGAAAACTAGGCCAAGCAAACTTAGCAAGGTGCTTTTTTTTCCTTACTATATTATTATAAATGTGAAAATATGTTCGTTTGTTACTTTTTCATGCTTCAACAACTCGATCAATCTTGATGAAATTTGGCATAAAGGTAGCCTGTATCATAGGGAAGGACAATAGGCTACTTTTTATCCCGTGAAAATAGCATAGTCCGATGCAGTTCCTAAGGGAACTGGAAAAGGACTCTTTTTTTGGTTAATTTCTTTGAGATTGCAACGGAATATTGTTGTGATTTTTTGCACAGAGATGGTTGAGTGGTTGGAAAATGATATAATTAAGTAATTAGCATATTTACTCATTTAATTAGCTCATTTCCACGTTCGCGCACGTCGGCGTCGCAACGGAGCAACAGATTGAAATGATTTTTTGTATAGAATTGGTTGAGGGGGTGGGAAGTGACATAGACTTCTAATCAGAATAGCCCGATATAGTTCCTAAGGGATCTGGAGAAAACTCAAGTCCACACTCGCGAACCGCTTGCGGCTCGCGCACCACTCACCTTAAAGGACAGTCATAAAACGATGTCCACGCGGGAAAAGCCGCGGACAAAAGCAAGTATAATGGGTACAAGACAGAAATAGATTAAACCAAAGTTCTCCTGTCTTGAAATGTCCATTATAGATAATGCTCTCAAAGAAGTCTTTTGGCTTTGATCAGCCCACTGTGAAACAATTTTGTGGGATCTCTCTTAAAACGACCACCTAAGAGGTAAATCCTAGAATTTTAGTTTTTCAAATAACTTGTAACTTGTAATGATACCAAAATAACTTAAAATTTAAAACATTTGTGCATTTTTTTAACTATAAACTTAAATTAAACTTAGAATAGGGATGACTACAGCATCAGAAATAAATTATGAACTCTTTTTCACTAAATTGCCCTCCTACTTAAACTTCAAAAAAACTTACTCTTTTTGTTTTCTATCAAGGCTTTGAATGTCGATTTCATAATGTAGGTACGTTTATCCGACGCTCTCACCAAAATATATATCTCACCCCCTCGTTACCCAGATTAATACAGATTGGTTGCAGTTCGGTTGTCGAACGTAATATCTGTGCAATAGGCTTTTAATGGCGTCACTCAAAGCCTGGAGTATGCTGTTATCAGAGCTGTGCAGTCAAGGTATATATATACAGGGTGACCTCAAATTAGTTCTTGATAGCAAAGGATATGAATGTACTGGTGATTACAAACAACTTTCCCAAAGAAACTATATGTGAAATATGAAAAAAAAATTTCGCCCTCGATACATAATAAGTTATCAAATCGGCAAAAATGTATCAAGGACCAAAATTTTTTTTCATATTAGTTTCTTTGGGAAAGTTGTTTGTAATCACGAGTACATTCATATCCTTTGCTATCAAGAACTAATTAAAAGTCACCCTATATATATAAGGTGTAACAAAATTAGCTGAAACTATTTTAACTGGTGCTTCTACCCATGAAACTGAAGAACTTTCCCCATGGAACCCATAGTCAAATCGCAAAAAAAATTGGCTCTCCCATACTAACTCGATCAGCTGATCAGTCAACTTAGTATGGGAAGTTCAAAAATTTTTTGGGGATTTGACTATGGGTTTCATGGGAAAAGTTGTTCAGTTTCATGGGTAGAAGCACCAGTTAAAATAGTTTCAGCTAATTTTGTTAGACCTTATATATATATATATATATATTAGTACTAACATACAGTATGGACACTCTCTGTCGCTCTCTAGATTGCGACCTCACCCCCTCGTTACCCAGATTGATACAGATTGGTTACAGATTGGTTACAGTTTGGTTGTCGAACGTATAGGATTTCGCCGCCATTTTTTTTTGTTCCGTCATTCCCTTTTTGAATGTCATTTCTAGCCCGTTGTATGAAGTGTCCAGGGTGTGCTCTTGCGGTGAAGGAAAACATCTCGAGGAAGTTTTTTTTATTCATAAATAAACAAAATATTGTTATAAATAACGGTAAAGATTGTTTGATATGTTTTGAAAAAAGGGCACACAAGCCAACCTTAGACTAATTGGCCACGTAAAAAACTTGGATAAAAACTAAAATATTAAAGTACCTGAGTGGGATTTTTTTCTAGGTAAAGCTAAAAATTCACATGTAGAGGAATATACAAAATCTAAACATACATATAAAAGGAAAAGGTGACTGACTGGTATATCAACGCACAGCCGAAACTACTGAACGGATTTCGCTCAAATTTGGAATACACACAGTTATGAAGGCAACCGCTTAGAAAGGATTTCGGGAAATTCCCACGAGAACGGCAAAAAACGGGATATGCACGAGCGAACCTGCGGGCACCCACTAGTAAGTTATCCTACTAATATTATAAACGCGAAAGTTTTTAAGTATGTTTGGATGTATGTTTGTTACCCTTTCACACAAAAACTACTTAATAGATCTGGCTGAAATTTAGTGGATATATAAGGCTACTTTTGTCCACGATCGCGAGCCACTTGCGTCTCGCGCACTGCGCACCCTCGAAAAGTCATAGAAACGTTGTCCACGCAGGTGAAGAAGCGGGAAACAACTAGTAAACTTATATTTCAAGATAAGTCTGTGTTTACGGCACTTATGTCCGTCTCATCGTCGCAGTCGATTCGGTACAAAAGTTGTAAGTTTCACGCGAACGCTCGCGAATAGGCCGATATCGGGCGCGCCGGCCCACCACTCGCGGGCAATCTGTTTACGTAACAGCGCCCGTTATGTTCCGAGAGGGTTCCCCAGCTAGAAGACGTTAAACATATTGCCTCATAAATCGTGCGAATCCCAGCACGTTGTGTACCTACCTGCCCGCCGGCGGCGCTTTGGTGTCGATTTGACTACGTTTCCTATAAAAATTTGATGCTGGTTGATCGAAATTCTCTGAATCTTGCTTATAAATGTTTATTTTATTTATTTATGTTAATTTTAGTTTGTTTAATTAACATATAAAAATCACAGACCATAAATAAATTGGCAAGTCTTAAACATTCCAACGACTTTAACAAAGAACAAAGTAAACATAAAAAAACGGCCAAATGCGTGTCATAATCGCACACAAAGGGTTCCGTACCGTTATTTATAGTGTTTATTTTTTCACAATTTATTTTACATAGTAATAGGGACAAACAAACATTAAACTAGATGAGAATATACAAAAGTACTAGATGTCGCTAGTTTCTTCAAATTTGAAAAAAACATGTTTTTTGTATGGGGGGACCCGTTTTATTTATAAATATTATTATTTGTGGTTATAGCGGCAATAGAAATACACACTCTGTTTTTATGAGAGAGCTAAACAAAAAAACTCTATAATATACATAAAAACATGGTTTGCGAAATATGATATTTTTTGTTGTCGTCGTCCTAGCTGGACTCACCAGCTGGATTCACCATTCCAGCACATCTGAAAAAAAATGTAAATAACAAGACATATAATCAATTTAAAATAAAAACTATCACGGTTAAGTAGGCTTTCTTAGTTCAAGAGTGTTTCCATACAAAATGATATTTTACCAACTGCAAATATAATTTAGTTTTTAAAGTATACATTAATTTCTTGAAAAAACTACGGAACCGTACTTTGCGCCAGTCCGACTCGCACTTGGCCGGTTGTCTGCGCCCGCTTAGGCCAATTATAATAACTAAAAATAAAATTACCACCCTCGACCGTAAAACTAGAATAACTCGAAAACCATTCTATAAGTTCTACATTATTTTGATTTAGTTTTTGAAACTTCTACTTTTGTAGATTTATTTATTATGCCTACCTACGTGCGATCTAATATTTGCCTATTAAGTGTTATTAAGCCGTCGGTGGCGTAACGGCTAGGGCCGCCGCCTCCTGTCCAGGAGGTCGTGATTCGAATCCTGCCACGTACCAATGTGATTTCGAATTTAGATTACTAATTACGTATTTGTACGTTTATCCGAAGCTCTTACGTTGAAGGAAAAACATCGTGAGGAAAACTCGCAGGTTGTGTGTGAAGTCGACCAACCCGCACTGGGCCCGCGTGGTCGACTAAGGCCCGATCGCCCTAATTCAGGGTGGGCTCCTCGGTGGGGACGTAAATGAGCTGATATCATCAAGTGTTATTATTTTTTGTGGGTAGGCGTCTTTTTAGGGCTCCGCGAAGCACACTTTAAGTATGGCTGCCCTAATAAAAATGTCTACAACCTCTACACCTATGAGACCTCATGTGTTGGAATCGATTACCTACTTTAGATTTCACAATAATAACCGAACAATGTACACTTGTGAGGTAACCATTTGTTTTAACTTAGATAGTCCGGTAAAAAGTTTAACCAACTAATCATTAGGTGTTTCATATCTGGGACACTGCTGGGAGCCAGGCCCCGCAGTAAGTCTACTGAGTATAATTTTCATAACTGGGACACTGGGAGCCAGACCCCGCACTAAGTCTACTGTGTATAAGTTTCATAATTGGGACACTATTAGCCAGGCCCTGCACTAAGTCTACTGTCATTCCTAAAAACCAAAAAGCTTTTAGCTACAAGCTTTTATGTGAAATTTAAAAAGTTTTTTTTTTAATTTACCTTATATTTGTCATACAAACTAAACGTGTATGCATAATTTTAGCTCAATCGGAAACCGGGAAGTGGGTCAAATTAAACTTACAAATTTTCAAGTGGACAACTTTACTCTTGCATAAAAAACGTTGCAAGTAAAACAAAAGACAAGAGTTTGTAAAAGTAAGTAAGTCCGTAACTTTTAGGTAGGTACCTGTACAATAATTTTTACATCTGTAAAGCTAGCATTGACACCGTCTAGCATTTTAATTTGATGCTCGGTTGTTATTCAAGCAACAAAATTTATTCGTAGTGATAAATTAGTGCTTATTTGATGCTAATTAGGTTGCCCTAGCGAGAATTTTGTTGCTCGAGTAATTTCTGAGCAACAAATTACAATGCTAGACGGTGTCAATGCTTGCTTTGACGTCTGTAAAGCTAGCATTGACGCCGTCTAGCGTTGTAATTTGTTGCTCGGTTGTTATTCAAGCAACAAAATTTATTTAATGCTTGAAAAATTTATTACTAATTAGTTGCCTTAATGAGAATTTTGTTGCTCGAGTAATTTCTGAGCAAAAAATTACATTGCTAGACGGTGTCAATGCTTGCTTTGACGTCTGTAAAGCTAGCATTGACACCGTCTAGCATTGTAATTTGTTGCTCGGTTGTTGTTCAAGCAACAAAATTTATTAAATGCTTGATAAATTTATTGCTAATTAGTTGCCCTAACGAGAATTTTCTTGCTCGAGTAATTACTGAGCAACAAATTACAATGGTAGACGGTGTCAATGCTTGCTTTGACGTCTGTAAAGCTAGCATTGACACCGTCTAGCATTTTTATTTGTTGCTCGGTTGTTATTCAAGCAACAAAATTTATTTAATGCTAGATAAATTTATTGCTAATTAGTTGCCTTAATGAGAATTTCGTTGCTCGAGTAATACTTGAGTAACAAATAAAATGCTACACGGTGTCAATGCTAGCTTTACAGACCTATAATTTTGTGAAGAAGTGTCTCTTCACATAAAGGAGAATTACTTTTTGTACTTGAATTCAAGGTAGGTTACTTTGATGTGAGAAGAAGTTTTTAACCGCTTTTGTAGCGTAAGTCCATTAGCTTCACATCAGGAGGTCGCGGGTTCAATTCCTAGCGGAGTACAACTTTGTAAGACTCGGTTTGATTGGTAGAAGGGCATTTTCTAATCCCGCCTGGCTAGCTACCACCATCTTATCTAAATCTTGCCGTTAAACATCAATGTTAACAATGTTAATGTGTTCGGTCTTGAAGATAGAGCGCTAGTTCCCCATAGCGTTGGGGAATCTTGGTAGGCCCGCTTACATCTTCGGCATCATCATCACTTACTATCAGGTGAGATGATGACAAGGGCTTACCAACTATACTGGGAACTGGATATCTTATCTTTAAGCCTAAACACATTAACATTGATAAAATTGATGTTTGGCGGCAACACCTAGAAAATACTCTTCCACCGACCAAACCAAGTCTTACAAAGTTGTACTCCGCCAGGAATCGAACCCGCGACCTCCTGATGTGAGGCTAATTTATTTAAATAACGAGCTAAACAGTAAAACCAAAGCATTACTCATAGCAACGACGATTCCATGCGATTCATAGGAAACTTTACACGTTTTTTATCGTACTTCCGGCAACAAACAACTTCAAAAATATACTTTACAAGAGAATACATCTCATAGCATAGTAGATATTTTACTATTACAATGCATTATTATTGTCTGTGAAAGAAAAATTGACTTTTATCGAATCCAAGTTCAATCCGCTTACGAATATTATGACTTTTCCGAGATTTCTTTGTATTACTTATTCTTCGGTGAAGGAAAACATCGCGGGGAAACCTGCATACGCCTGCGAAGAAACTCGAAGGCTGTGTGTAAAGTCGATCAACCCGCACTGGGGTCGTAGTCGACTAAGGCCCGATCACCCTAATTCAGGGCAGAATCGAACCTCTCGAGTGGGGACGTATGTGAGCTAATAATATGATGATGACTTACTCTTTAAGAAAATATACAGTTGACTGGATCTATTGGAACTCTGTCACTCTATCTGGTAGGCACGAGCTAGGTAACATTTTATCTTCAGTGTCCTTGGTAGCCACTCAAGAACCTGTGATCGATCGGTTATTCATCAGTTCACGAGCTTTATGTCCTGCCGATTATCACTTCAACTAGCATGTCACTAGTTACAACAATACTTCATCATCATCATATCAGTCAAAGTACGCCCACTGCTGGACAAAGGCCTCCCCTAAGGATCTTCATGACGACCGGTTCTGCTGCGCTGCCCGCTTCACCAGGTCATGGGACCACCGAGTGGCAGGCCTGCCCACTGCCACTTTAGTTTAGCGATTCTGATAGCTAGGTCGGTTACTTTGGTTCTCCTACGGATCTCCAAATTTCTGATGCGATCACACAGGGAAACTCCGAGCACAGCACACTCCTTTTGGATGACCTTGAGCCTTCTTATGATGCCCTTATTAAGTGACCATGTCTCAGTTCCGTATGTCATCACTGGCAACAAACACTGGTCAAGACCCTTGATCTTGTAACTTGTTTTCTTCGTTATAAAACACAAACAAACACACACCCACATAAACACACACACATTTTTTTCTCCACTAGTTTTATTAGGTACTGTTAATTTGTTATTTTTCTCCTCTCTTTTTTTTTCCAACATAATGTATGTGTGTTTGGTGACAAGGAATCAATAAATGTCTAATGTCTTATGTCTTACGTCTTATATCTTATCTCTTATATCTTATAAGTATGTATTTAAATGTATATATGTATGTATATCAGTCTCTGGTTCCCATAACACAGGGAATCCTACTTTGGAGCCAAATGACCGTAGTGATTTGTCCCAGAATATTTATTTATATATTTATTTTATGTCGAAGTTACTAGTATCTCATCTGTGCTTATGTCTTATATCTTAAGTCTTGAGTCTTATGTCTATAGCTTATGTATTTGGGTAACAACAATACCTACTTACGAAACGAATTTAAGAATTATCCATTTCCACCGACGCGACGGTAGAGATGTTTAATAATTTCCACTCAGAAATTGCAATATCTGAGACAAAATGTCGTTTATGTATCGCGTGTTTGCGAACAAGTGGGCCAAACGCAGCTGAGGCGCCGCGCTGGGTTCCCAGGCGGAGCAGAGGTAAGTAAACTCAGATAAGGGCGGAAGTGAGGGCAACGTTCCTTTAGTTGATAAAACAACACCTGTCAACGCAACGAGTTGACGACGAGCCCCACAGATCATAAGTAGGTAAGTTTCATCAGCCTTCCGATAATAAATTTATATAACACTTATTAAACCATGAGCTCCCATACAACAAACATGATTTTTTTTTGCTTTTTTATGCTTGATATTGATAAAGGCAACACAGGTAGACGCTGTAAATATTCACAGAATATTTAGTTATATATTCACTTTAAAAATAAATAATAAAATAAAAATAATATATAAGAGGGGCTTTCACAGAATATTTAGTTAAATATTCGCTTTAAAAATAAATAATTACATAAAAATAAAAATAATATATATGAGGGGCGTTCATACAACAAACGTGATTTATATAGATAATGGTACGGAACCCTTTGTGCGCGAGTCCGACTCGCACTTGGCGGATTTTGAATCCAATATGGCGGAGTCTCAAAGATGGTGGACCAGTAATTTTTTTTATATCATCATATATCAGCTCATATACGTCTCCACCGAGGGGCTCGAGCCTACCCTAAATTAGGGCGATCGGGCCTTAGTCGACCACGCGGGCCAGTGCGGGTTGGTCGATTTCACACACAACCGGCGAGTTTCTCCGCAGGCATATGAATTTTTTTATGATATGGGTTTCAAATGAAAAGGTTTGCTGAGAAGAATGCTACATAACTATAAAAAAAAAATTATTTTTTTTTATTCACTATTGGTAAACCCTTGACAACATCTCACCTCTAATTATTTTCAAATTAAAACTTTTACCAAGAGTTTTTAAGTTTTTTCGAAAAAAAAATATCACTGTCTCACTCACTCACCGATCATCAAAATATAAAGTAAGAAGGTACTTCTAGCGTAACTATAAACTGAAAATTTGGTAAAATAAAAGGTTAAAGTACCTACCCATACAAAAGAAAAACTTTCAAAATGGGGATCAGCTCCCATTTCACCCGATTAACAATAAGGAGAACAGCTAAACGATTGATGGAGATAAAGACATGCCGCCTATAGCAAAAGTCGTTCATTGTGAAGGGCATTTTACAAAAACGTAGAAAAAAACTAAAAAAAAGAAGTGAAATCTCGACAAAAAAATTCTGTAAAAGAGTTTTTTGGCGGGATTTGTGGTAGACGCATCCGTAGTTTTATTTTGTTGTTTTTTCATTGTTTTCTGCTAGGATTTTGTTTAAGAAGTAGTGCATTTTGGAGAAAATCGTCTAGTGCACGTGAGCAATGTGGAGAACAAGAAAATAAAACGAAGGAGAACGTGAGAACGCAACTTGCACTGGGTGAAATTTTATAGACGCTCTACGGCAACTGGGTCTTCCACCTCAGAATGTAGCTGTTGCAAATGCTGTCAAGAACTTCAGAAAAGATTCGTAATGCACCGGGACTAGCATTACAAATCAAAAAACTAAAGGAAGCTTAAATACGTCAGATCTGGCTGGCTGTATGGTCTTAGTCATCTTTGCCTTTTCCGCGCTTTTGAAAGCCGAAGAGAAGCCAAAAAAAAAATTGGTTGTCTGTAAAGTCGGTTTACGGACGATAGCTAAACGTGACAACGTCATAACGTAACGGGACAATACAATGAGCGTAACGGGACAATGAGTCATCCTTTTTCGTGCGTGCAGCCGGCGTCCATCGATTTATTAGACGTTATCACGTCAAACATTGGTTGTCTGTAAAGTCCGTTTACGGAAGATAGTTTAACGTGACAACGTCATAACGTAACGGGACAATACAATGAGCGTAACGGGACAATGAGTCATCCTTTTTCGTGCGTGCAGCCGGCGTCCATCGATTTATTAGACGTTATCACGTCAAACATTGGTTGTCTGTAAAGTCCGTTTACGGAAGATAGTTTAACGTGACAACGTCATAACGTAACGGGACAATACAATGAGCGTAACGGGACAATGTGTCATCCTTTTTCGTGCGTGCAGTCGGCGTCCATCGATTTATTAGACGTCGTCACGTCAAAAAAACATTCTGTAAAAATATGCCAAGTCTTGATCCCGATCCCGCTAAGTCGAGCGCAATGTAAGTACTGCCGTAAAACTTTAATAGAACCATTTCGGCCTTAGAACATACATTCTCTAAGATTTCGGCTACTTTTCGAGCCCCCTGTATCTGTTCACTATGTTATTACAAAGAAGTGATATCTCAACAAAAACATTCCGTAAAATCGTGTTGGCCATGAGAAGTAGTGAGAGAAAATAAAGAGCCAAGTCTTAGTGAATAAATGAAAACGACTGACTTGCCATTAAACGTTTTATAAGCGTCTTAAACTAGTAAATCTAGGTAGATACTCGTATGTAAGGGAAAAGTGAATCCTTTAAACATAATAAAATAAAAGCAGCTACGTATCTATCCAGACTTATTACTCTTGTAATGTTCATGTAAAACACATTATTATAGTACATATCTCTAATATACTATGTAAAATCGTCGGTGGCGTAACGGCTAGGGCCGCCGCCTCCTGTCCGGGAGGTCGTGGTTCAAATCCTGCCACGTACCACGTACCAATGTGATTTCGAATTTAGATTTCATATGTATACGTTTATCCGACGCTCTTACGGTGAAGGAAAACATCGTGAGAAAACCTGCACACGCCTGCGGAGAAACTCGAGGGTTGTGTGTGAAGTCGACCAACCCGCACTGGGCCCGCGTGGTCGACTAAGGCCCGATCGCCGTAATTCAGGGTAGGCTCGAGCCCCTCGGTGGGGACGTATATGAGCTGATATGATGATGTAAAATGTGAATGAATTTTGTTTTGTTCACGTTATCGTGTAGGAATATCGTTGCGGTACTGCAGAGCATCAGGCATGTTTGCTAAAGCTCGTACAGGCTTTCATGCCATCTTAAGGCGAAACCATTTCAGAAAATAATGCAAACCCCAAAATCTGGAGTTGGAAAAAGACATTTTTCTGCGGTTGAAACTGCAATACATTTATAATTTTTTAAGCTATTGCATAGCTTTTATCGCGGGCTTTGAGCGCGGCGACCGAATCAAGAAATTCTGTAACGATAAATAGAGTTAAAAAAAAACTAAAAAACACGCTTTTAAAGTACATCAGACTAAAGAGTAAAAAATAATCCATAAGTTGAAAATAATAATAATTAACGAATTACAACAATACTATATGGGTGTCAATTAAATGGTTAGCATAGTATTGTTATTTCTGTGAGCAGAAAAATATAATCGGTCAGCAGAAATAGCTAATCGGTTAGCAGAAATAGCTAATTGGTCAGCAACTCATGGTAAGCAAACATTTCAAAATCAATCAGCAATTTATGTCATTCTGGATGGCTGTAATTATTTTAAACATCCCCGTACTACACTCTTCCTACAGTGTTGAGTGGTCGACGGAGCCCCTTCGGGGCTCCTACTTCTGTGTTCTCATGTTAAACCTAACACTACGACTGTGCTAGTGTAGCTCGCCTCCCCGCACAGTCTCCGAACCTAACGGATCCGAGTCGGGGTGCTCCGCAAGTCCGAGCTCGCTTCGCTCGCTCCCGCTTCCATTTAGAACTCCCCGTACCACACTCTTCCTACAGTGTTGAGTTGCTGCTTATAGACATGTTTTTCTGCCGCTCAATCATGAAATCTTGCCGCTCAAGTAGTTATTTTGCGGACTGAATGTTTATTATGCCTTTAAAAAATATATATTTCATACTATATTGTGAAAAAGCGTGGGGCGCTCTGTGCCATATTTTTCGTCTATCGAGCAACCCACACTTTTTCACAATAATACTAGTAATTTGTTAATTATTATTTTCAACTTATATTAAGAATTATTTTTTACTTTTTAGTCTGTTGTACTTTAAAAGCGTGTTTTATAGTTTTTTTAAACTCTATTTATTTTATATTTTTTAGATAAAACTTATGAAATTATTATATTCTCGCTGATTCTGGATAAGTCTACAAAGTTTGAATTAAATCTGTCCGTTTAAAGTGGGTCAAAATCGAGTCCAAAGGAGTCGGTTACATACATACATAAGTTACAAACATACAGGTGAAGCTAATAAAAGCGTGATAATAAAACCTAACACCACGAGTTCTGAAAAACTTACAGTGCCATCTATAAGCGATTTGCGGTACTAAAAGGACTTACTAAATTTTAGTGGTGTAACTTTCTTAGTGTTAATTTATTACAAAAACATCCCGCGCCCCAAGGACTGTATAGTTACTGGTAAATACTGCATAAATAAAAAATACATAAATAATTATAATTGCATAAAATGATAAAAAATGCTATGCAATAGCTTTACCGCGGCAGTCCCCGAGTGCCACACGTTTTTTTTCTATAAATTTATTACAATATGTCTGCTACAAAGTATACGAGGCCAAAACACGATTTGATAAAATTTTATCGATAGAAAAAAATTGCAAAGTTAGCTTAAATTTATCATTTTTCGTTATGTTTTAGCCCACAAAAATCAATTTTACTTCACTACAGTTAGACATAGCACCTTATTTTTTTTCTCTCTTAATCCTCAATAAAATCCGACATATTGTCGGACTCACTTTTTTGCAAAAATGCCTAAATCTAAGTTAAAACGAAAAAACACTGAAAAAGTGCAAGAGTGGGGTTATTTTCTTTACTCTTTACACGTAAAGAAAAAGACAGAGACACTGTCCCAAGGCGTATTGGGCCGAAAGAGAGCCGCTTCGTTGCTGAACCGTGTCTGTGGCTGCTGCCAACGCAACGGTGGCAATTGGTACGGCTACATGTTAACTAATAATAATTTCTTTGTAACCCTACATTAAATATTAAATGTCTTTTTCATCCCCCCATCTCGGAAATTGTATTTTTCCTCTTCGATATCAGAGTGCAAAAGCCGTTTTTATTCGCTAGAGGATAAAGTAAATTGAATTTAGAACATCGTGTGCACTAAATTTGTGAATTCAAAACATTATTGAACATATTATTTACTTCTACCTCCATGGTGCCGAATTTATCATACAACCTTTTTTAATTTGTTAAAAACTCAGACTTTTTTTTAATTTGCTTTGCTCGCGCCATTTTCTTTTCAAGTCATATTGTTAAAACCTAAGGTTAAAAACAAGAAACCTGAAAACAAGTGAGAAACCTAAAATGAGTGATTATAGCGACGAGGAAGTTTATTTGACGCCAACAGAATTGACTGAAACTGTTTGTAATGCGCAAATGTTTTTTTTTTATTAATTTAGTCATTTCCTCGCTGAGGTGGAATGAAAAGTTACGTGTTGCACTCGAGTGTAAAGATAACGCTCAGGATTCTAATTTTTTATCACTCGCTCCCGTCGTGATTCAATTTAAGAATCCTTCGCTTGCTCGGTCATCAAAATTGAGCACGCGGTTAAAAAGCAACTTTGCACTCTTGTATAACGAAAGCGTCGGTGGCTCAACCGGTAATGACTCGGTCCATCTAACCAGAGGTACCGGGTTCAAATCTGGACGGCCAATGTACCAATGAGTTTTTCAAAAACTTACGTACATATACTTACCGATTGCTTTAACGGTGAAGGAAAACATCGTGAGGAAACCTGCACACGCCTGCGAAGAAACTCGCAGGTTGTGTGTGCAGTCGACCAACCCGCACTGGGCCCGCGTGGTCGACTAAGGCCCGATCGCCCTAATTCAGGGTAGGCTCGAGCCCCTCGGTGGGGACGTATATGAGCTGATGTGATGACACTAACACTCTATTGATTATGTTGTCCGAAATAATGAAATAAAGTGGCGATAAGTTTCGAATTGCATTGAATAGGTCTTTGAAAACTACTGAGGGTTTACTAAAACTAATTTCCGATAAATTGTTCGTTTAATAACCTGTTAAGCTTGTAGAAGTGGTGGCTTTGTTAGAGTTACATATTATTATGCCCACTCTATACCAGCTGAACCGCTGTCAGGAATCTTAGAAAGTATCGGAAGTAAAAGGGATTACAATTAATGTAAAAGGAAAACTATCACAGCCAAGTAGGCTGTCTTAGTTTAACAGTAATAGTAGACCAACTTAAGATGTACATTATTTTTAAAAGACTACAGAACCCTACATTGTGAGTTGTCCAACATGCACTTGGCCACAACACTGTAGTATTGAAATACTGTCCTACATCGAAACGACACTTATTATTTTGGATAAACCGTTAGTATGTCTAGATTATATGTATTAGTACTTGTTGGTTGTTACAATTTAAATGTAAGCCCATAATCAACGAACTATCACGGCTTAGTAGTTCCTTATTTCCTATTGTTATCTTTGTTATTTATATGTTCTCCGCAGCTGGCTGTCTCAAACAGCTACGAGTAAACCCCTTACAGTGCATACAAACATGAACAATATATAGGCTTTGTATATATTATTTGAGTAGATTTTCTGAAAGTTTCCACTTTGTTGTTTTCAGAGCAGGGATTTGAGGCAGAGAGAGAAAGTTTCCGGACTGAGCCCCGATCCATCGTCGATCGATGTCGGCTCGACGCTCTGCAGATTACGGGGCCATTTACATGTGAAACGTTTCACTGAACGCCTGCAGTTCACGTACCCTCTTATCCGACTCCATGTCCTTGTTAAAGTGAATTCCGCTCACATGAAACGTGTGTCAAAACTTTATTAGCACATTCGCTGCCGCTGCCGCAGTTTCAGAAAGGAATGAGGTCAACATGGATTTATAAATCATGCTATCTCTCGGAATAGAGTTTAGAAAGTATTCTATTTTACTGATGCGCTTGCTTAATATTGTTTATAGTTCCTCTAAAGTAACACTAACATGTATTATTTGTTACTTTGTTCAAGCTTCTTCTGTTCTTAATTTGTTTACAAAACTAACCGGATATTTACATTTGGTATGTCTGAATCTAAATGGTGAATGGATGTTTTAAACAAACGTGTCGACGTATATCATCGCCGTTTGTAGAGATACATTGACGGTGAACACATCGAGCGGGTTTGCGCTAGATTTAACTTCGGAAATGATTTCTGGAGATCCGGCTGTTTTTCAACGTATGGAGAGGAGAATGGGCTCATATTTCAGCGGCCGCTTCTCCATTAGTGACGCAGGAACCCCAACCAATATGGCGGGGCGAATCTGCAGTGACAGGGGCATTCACCCCTCGTGCAACCAACCCCACGTTTTGTTATAAAATCAATATGTACTTATTTGGAGCAGGCTCGCTTTGCTTGGAATAGTATCCAACCGAATATGTAGGTACTAGCGCTTCTATTGCTATTCGATACTTGTTTTAACGGAAGCCATCAAAGATACAACTACTTACGATCGTTTTGCTGCCGAACACTATAATATGGTGTAAAAAGACCATTCCCGGAAATGGACCAAGGGGCCAATTGGAGAAAATTCTTCACTTTTATGAGTAGACTTAGTTTTTTTCGGAGCACCTTTAAGATATGCCCCGTCGTTTTATGATTTAATTCATGTGCATTCATTTGTGCATTTTAATGTGGAGGGTCCAATTTATTTTTTTGAAAATTGGAAATGGGTTCCGTGTTGAAAGTTGTTCCGTATGATCAGTAGAAGCCCCAGTTAACGGTACTTACACCAATTATGTTACACCCTGTATAGATACAACACGATCTACCTATCGATTGGCTAGTATTATTAAATTGCACATTTTTTTTAGTACTTACGTAGCGCGAACCTTTTTATTTCCAGGATTAAAAGTATTCTTAATATTATACTAAGATGTAAATAAGTGTCTAATTTAATTATACAAGAAATTCCTTTTCGTATTCTTATATACAAAGACCTCGCAACACCAGTAAATCCGATTCTGAGTTTTTGTATAGTTGTTGATGTTGGCCTAACTAATAAATAATGAATAATCCAAATTTTCGACCTCGAGGGCAGAACGCAGCCTTGTAAAAATTAAAGAAAAAAAAGGTAAAGTGCGATTCAGAACCGTGCACAAAGAGTTCCGTACCATCATACTAGATGGCGCTAGTTTCTTAACGTATAAAAAAAACATTTTTTTATATTAAGACTTTCATTTTTTTACGTTATAGCGGCAACAGATATACATCATCTGTGAAAATTTCAAATGTCTAGCTATCACGGCTCATGAAATGCAGCCTGGTGACAGTCGGCCAGACCGACAGACAGAGGGACGGATAGCGGAGTCTTAGTAATAGGGTCCCGTTTTTACCCTTTGGGTACGGAACCCTAAAAGAAGACTACTTTTTGGTCTACAAGGAACCCTTATAGTTTCGTTATGTCTGTCGGTCCGTCTATCCGTCTCTCCGCGGCTTAGCTCAGAGCCTATTAGTATTAGAAAGCTATTATTTGGCATGGATGGTATACATATTAATCACGCCGACAAAGTGGTACATTAAAATCTTCAAAAAAATGTTCAAGATATACCCTATCTCCGTCATTTAAAGAGAGGGTGATTTTTTTTTTATTGACGTACTACCCTGTCGTGTGGGGTATCGTTTAATAGGTCCTTTAAAACAACATAAGCTGTACTAAAATCGTTTTTCGATTCAAGGATCTTTTTGCGAAATATTAAGCTTTAAAAAGTGCTAATTTTTGTTAAAGTTACCTACGCCTACTCCCCCCCTCCTCCCTAAAAGCTAAACTGCTATTTCAGGACATCTAAAATAAATTGTTAATATAGAGGACATATAATCAAGTTAATAGAAAAACTACCACAGCTAAGTAGGCTTTCTTAATTTAGGAGTAAGTAATAGTCGACCAACTTAAGATGTGCAGTTGGATATTTAAAAGTTCATTTTTTTTTCAAATAATCATTTATTTTTTGAAAAAGACTACGGAACCCTATTTTCTGACTTCAAGGCTGACTCGCACTTGGCCGGTTACTGATAATAACTTAGTAGGACATTTTTATAGAAGACAAAATTTTCTGCAATCTGAAATCAAACCCGTGCAGACCCCAGAGCTAAACAGCTTTTAAAAAAAAACTTAACCTAGTTACCAACTTAGGTGTCCTATATCTTGCAATCGATAAACTTGATAAAAATATATTCTTTGGAAAATCTACTTTATTTTCAAAAGACCTATTCAATTCATGAGTGAGATTTTTTTAAATTTTAATGAATAAAACATTTCAAAATTTTCATGCTCTTTAAATGCATGGGAGGTATCCCTAAATCTTTTTTTTCATTTCCTCAAAATGGAGATCTATATCTAAAATTTTACTAGAAATTTGGCATTTCGAGCAGGTTCAGTCCAAAACTATTAAAGTTATGACTCTGTGACTGTGTGACGGATGGACAACGATTTTATAAGGACTACGAATTCAAAACAAATTATAAAATCTGTACCAAAACACCTTAAAGTTACCCTTCGACCATATATAATATATGGTCGAAGAAGTTACCCTTCGACCATATATAAAAAAACCAGACACCCGATCACGCGGGCGTAACTGTCCGAACGTAAAGTCCATCTTTTTACTCGCGGAGATGTACTTGTCCGCCAGTATCACGTGATCTCGCGGTCCGCTAACATGACGAAGTGCAGCTTTAAGAAGTGCAAAAACAATGATAACAAAAAGAGAAAAAAGGATGGAATATCTTTCTATCGATAAGTTAAAGTCACTACTGTTTTTATTTATCACTGATTTAGTCGAAATATTGACGTAGCACTGATAATTTTATTTTCAAAATGATAATTACGCATTTAACTCAAGTATTAGCTTATTGTATTTAATGGTCGTTTGAGTAGTACTGAATAAATAGAAACGTAACCCTTCTTAATTTGATCGGTTTATACATTAAGACTCCACTCCCGACAGTAATACGCGACACGATATTCTTCAACACGAGCCGGCGAGGATGCCCGACATGATAATTCAAGTACACAGTACACCGATTATCGGGTCGGTAGATTAATTCGGTATATTAAATATACAAACCGTACGCTGACAAATCAAATGCCTCGTTTACATTGTCATTTGTCAAGGATTGATCTGCTACGATCACACACTTGGTCAAATACTTTGAGTATATAGGTATATACTCAAAGTTCAAATAATATGATACGTGATAATAGGTTATCTTTGGTAGACGCACAGTCTAAGAATCCATACAATCGTCCAACGGAGACATCTAGACAGGGCAATCGTGCAGGCGTTGAGGGGCGGGTACGGCCCACTAGACCAGCGGTTCCCGCATTGTGTTCCGCGGAACCCTGGGGTGGAAGAGACTCTCTGGGGTTCCGCGAAAACTTAAGATTTCGATGTTTTTTCTATTTATTTAGCTGGTACCTATGGTAATTTTATAAATGAACAACGTAATTAATATTCAGTTTCAATTATCTTATTTTAAAATGTTGTAAATATCTTTTTTGTTCTAACTAAATAAATATTTTTATCTCAATAAGTCCTTCTTGTAAAGTCAAACTATACTACAACATGCTAATACCAAGCCAAAAAGCCTCAGTATAGTATGATTTCACGTAAAAAAAAACATGTTACAGTTAGTTTAATTCTTACTTGAACTAGGGTTCCGCCCAAAAACGGTGAACCAAAAAGGGTTCCGTAGCCAAAAGAATTCGGGAACCGCTGCACTAGACCATTTTCACCGTTTGTTCAGTGCGGTGGGACCATTCATTGAGGGTCGTCACGTCGCATTTTTTAAATGGTGTAACTCCATTTGTACCATGAGATAATGCTGTTCCTCATAAAAAATATATAAATAATTTCCGCGCCAGGAAAACGGGTAAATATTAATAAAATAGTGGTCGCCATTTTTAAAATTTATAGTTTCTGGACCGATTGCATCCAAAATCGATATCTGAGGGTACCTAAGGTCCCTAATCACGAATCAATTGTCAGAATTGAAAAAGCCGCCATTTTGAACCTTTTAGTTACTGAACCGATAGCTTTCAAAATCACTGATCACGAATCAGTTGTCAGGAAAATCGGACTAGTAACTAAAAGGTTCAAAATGATGGGAACTTTTTTTTTCAAATTTTACAACGGATTCGTAATCAGAGACCTCAGGATCCTTCAGATATCGATTTTGGAAGCAATCGGTTCAGTAACTAAAAAGTTCAAAATGGCGGCAACTTTTTTTCAAATCTGACAATGTGTTCGTAATCTGAGACCTTAGGGACCTTCAGACATCGATTTTGAAAGCAATAGGGCAAGTAATTAAAAAATTCGAAATGGCGGCAACTTTTTTTTTCAAATCTGACAACAACGAATTCGTAATCTGAGATCTTACTTACTTTCTGTATTTATACTTTGTTATATATGCCTGTTAATATGTATACTTTTTAAATTCTATTCCTAAATTTAAGTGCCATTTTCTCGAAACCGCTATTTTACTGTTACTGCACTTTAGTCCGTGGAGGGCAGTACTATTACTATTACTATTCTAGTTGCTTATTAAGTATTATTGACACAAGTCACTCGTTTAGATACTACATTACTACCCCTTTTATTTTGTACATGCCAATCGATCTCCATTCGAATCTCAACTTCAAAAGTAAAATAAATGAAAATTTTGTAACAATATCGAATAGTTGTTTTTTATTTTTCGATTATGGAGAATGGTCCTACACAAATATAGTATTTTATTTAGTCGCTAAAAGTGCAAATCGTCGAGAAAAAAGGAAAAGTGAAAAAATATTGTTATAGCTACTCCACACACTGTATTGTTTTCAGTCAGCATCTTACCACATTATTGCGCATGCGGGTGTTTTTTTTATTTAAAATTGCTAAGCCCTTAGCATCATCTCACCTGATGTTAAGTGACGATGATGCCGAAGATGGAAGCGGACTTACCAAGATTTCCCAACGCAGGAATGTAGAACTGGCTATCTTATCTTCAAGCCGGAACACAGCAATGTTGTTAACACTGATGTTTGGCGGTTAGACTTAGATAAGATGGTGGTGGTAAGCCAGGCGTGCTTAGAAAATGCCCTACCACCAACCAATTCAACTCTTACAAGTTGACCCCACCGGTAATCGAACCCGCGACCTCCGGGTGTAAAGCGAATGGACTAACCATTACGCCACGGAGAATGCAGATATATAACTAAAAGTAGCAATTCTATATCTGGGACAGATTTTCAAGCCATTTCGTATGAAACTTTAGGTATGTTTTTTTACGTATATTTGAATTGGCCGACCAGGAAGTCCAGTACATGAGTTATCGGACGGGCATTATCATGTTGAACTTGATAGGTGATGCATTATATCGTGACGGCCATTATACCTTATTTTCAGACAACGTCACGTCACGTGATTACGCATGCGCGTTTTTCTTTTCTGTCGATTATAGCTATTTGTATATTTCCATCCTTGTCTTTTGACAAACAACTGCAGGTATAGCTGGGCATTTTCACTTTCGGTTGCAAAGACAAAAATCTAGCTGTCCCATGACTTTGAACAACTGTTGTTGTAAAACTATTAAACCTGTGCACTAATTATCATATATTTCTGATAATTTGTATAATTTTCTAACTGTTCAGTAACAATTAATCGTTTCTGATCTTAAAATCAATTAATAAATGCAGTTTTTCGTGTTAAAGATTGGCTTTTTTTTTATGTCCCAACCATATTTTTAAAGTTTCAGCGCGAGTTTCAAAATATTTTCGATTTTATAGGCTAAGTTGGTAGCATTTTTTTGGAGGATTATACGCTTAAAAATTCAATTCTGAACCTTAAACATCATAAAATAGGCTATAAAATAGAATAAATTACTTAAATACGTTGTCCCACGAAATAGCATAAAGTGGAATTCCTTAATAACGTCACGGGCTATTTTTGCAACTTCTTCTATGATTTCTACCAAAACATTGTTGTTTTATAATAATGGCAACATTTATATGATCTAGTCAAGCCGCCATTATGTTCTAGCGCGTTCAGTGTCAAAAATATGTGGTGAAGAGTGCTTGTGTTTCGTCGGGGTCAAAATCTACATTCCACGCATTTACGCAGTTCTTCAAAGTAAGTAGTGCTTAATGCATGTAATACAATATTTTATTACGATGTTGCACTATACAGCATGCAAAACTGTGCAGGCTGACTGTCTATTTGCATGATTTATATATTTAAATCATTTTTCAAAATAATGTGGACTAGTTCGTCACATCCACAACGTCACGTCACTTATATGCGGATAACAAAAAGTGACGTATTGGAATTGTAAGGCATAGTTCACAAACATGGATTTCGTATTAAATTAATAATTTGATTAATTATATGACACATAAATTATGTTCTGGACAGGGACATAAATATTGAGGGATTTCTTAGTGATCTCAATGTAAACAAACAGTATATTTATTCTTCATAATAGTATAGTGAAACATATCACTGGAATGTGTTACTTTTTGACATTGCTGACATGAGACTGTTTTAGAATCGAGTCTTATTGCCCGACTGCCTCAGAAGGAGGGTTATGTTTTTCGAGAGTATGTATGTATGTGTGTATGAATGTATGTATGTATGTGTGTGTGTGTTTGTTTGTGTGTGTGTGTGTGTGTTTGTTTGTGTGTTTGTGTGTGTGTGTGTATGTATGTGTATATGTGTGTATGTATGTATGTGGACTATAATGCTTATATATTCTTTTTCACGGGCTACAGCCTAAAGGACTTGTTGGATCTTAACATGTGGGGTATCGTTAGATTCGTCTCAGCAGCGCGAGTGACACTGGCTATACCAAAATTTCAAAAATCCAAAATAGCGGATTAAAAATGCAAAAAACACAACTTTGACATAAAAAAGCAGTCGGGTTTTTTTCTTTTTAATGAATTCAGCTTGTTTGATTTTCTTGTTTACGTATACATAATATATATTTTTGTTTTAGGACACTATGGCTCTCACGCTTGTTTAGTTACACATTAGTTTCCCACAAAGAAGCATTAAATTATTAATAATTTATCATGTTAGTCGTCATCTCATTATCATTATATATCATATTTTAAGACTGTTAGTGAGACTCCGATACCTATACATTTTGACCACTATGTAGAACGTGCCTTACCTTTCCACTAACGTAACATAAGATTCCATTAACGTCACTGTCCCAATATTTTAGGAAGTGAAAATTTAACGTGATTGCTTGAGTATTCCAGGTACTTTAAATGTTTCTATTCTATCTGGATTTGCTTTTAATTCTTTATATTTAAAAATTGTAATTGCTTGTGTAAAGTTTGCCGTATAAATAGCGTACAGAAAAACAAGAAGTGGTTTGAATCGAAAAGTGACGTTATGGAACAATTGCACGTAATATTTTCGTACTTAAAATGGTTTTCTTTCATTTGATTATTATTTTAAAATAATGTTTAAGTTTGCATTCTTTTATAATAAATTCTTTGCCTACTTTAAACTCGCCTTATCAATTTACAGCCTAAAACATTTCGTGACGTAACGGAGCAGTGGGTTTCATACTTTCCACAAAAAAAACAGTTTTGTTCAATACTTTAAAATATTTATGCCGACATATATATATATTATGAATCCTACATATATCTTCTACGTTACTATCTATATTTAAGACATAATAAACGATTTTTTATTTCGTCACTTCCATATACGTCACGCTGCAACCGAAAGTGAAAATGCCCAGCTATAGCTAGCAATTACATATCCCGGACGGTTTTTAAAGGCCGTTTCGTTTGGAATTGTGCGTCTTGTTTTTTTATATATGGTCGAAGAAGTTACCTAAGAAAGTTTCACATTATCTTCCATAGTTACTAATTTTAAAACACACTCATTATCCCACCCACAAACACCCACCCCACACCCGCTATCGTTTCACTTTCTCGTCTCCTCCATTCACCAAAAAGGTTGCCTAGAAGAAATCGCATAAAGCGACAAAGGCACCTTTGCTAATCGTTGTATGTTTTGCTAGTTCATAAATCATAATGTATTTCATTTTTGTGTATTTGGTTTGCAATAAAGAATATTTGAATCGCTTGTTTTCCAAAGAACACTAGTCCACATTTTTTTAATAGGTATACCTAATATGAATGTATGTAACAAGATCTTTTTTTTTACTTACTGTATTCCATATAATTGAAACTATAAATTATACAAGATAATTTATTTCATTCCATATAAGAAATCAAAGTTATGCAGTTTTTTTAAGAATACTGTTAACTTGCTATTTCGTATTTGTGTTCTTTGAAAAACAAGCGATTCAATTATCTTATAGTTTCCATACAACCGCACAAATTTCATCATAGCTTATATATACTCTTAGCTATTTATTACTAGTCCAATCGTTTCTATCAGAGTCTGCGCCACAGAATGAATGGTCGTGCGCTATTATTATTATTGTGCTATTTGGGAATGCGATGTATCTTTGTGAAAGGAAGGAACTCTATTTTATCCTTATTCAGCTATTTCTCCCGGATCAATTTGTTAGATTGATGATGCTGGAGCAGCGAATCGATCACACGGGTTTGTAATTTATTATAATAGTAACATTCTAGACATGCGCGTAACACCCTCATCACGGCTCAGCGCCACTTTCCGCCAGTTTCCGCAAAGTTTCTAACAATCGCCAAGTTATTACGTTTCTCACTACAACAATATTATATTGTACTAGCTGTTTCCCGCGGATTTGCCCGCGTGGACAACGTTTCTATGACTTTTTTTATTATTATTTTTATTAAAAATTATATTGTACTAGCTTTTTCCCGCAGATTCGCCCGCGTGGACAACGTTTCTATGACTTTTTTTTATTAAAAATTTGAATGCGTTTGACTATATCTCACCTGATGGTAAGTGACGATGTAGTCGAGGATGGTACACGCAAACTCAAATAATGACCATTCAGGAAACACTCTCGCCTTGAAGATCCCCAAATTATAGGAGTCGGGAAACACAGACGACGCACAGGCAAGAAGTTCCACTCCATCGCTTTTCGAGGGTGCGCAGTGTGCAAGCTGCAAGCGGCTCGCGAGCGTGGCAAAAAGTAGCCTATGTGTTAATCCAGGTCCTAATCTGTCTACCACCAAACTCCAGCCAGATCCGTGTAGTAGTTTTTGCGTGAAAGAGGTAACAAACATACATCCATACATTCTTATAAACTTTCGCGTTTATAAATAGGATAGGAATGCGCGATCCTGGTGTGAAAGTTTTTTTTTGTCTTGAATTAAGATGAAAGTCTATATATAAGAGCATATTCACAAAATCGTTTCCCAAACAAAATTTAGAATTACAACTTCTTGAAAATGGAAGGCCGATTCTAAAGAAACTTTATACACATAAGCAAGTTGCGAAATTCTTGTTTGTGGAAAGAATAAATACGAGTATTTTCGAAATACTTTATTTAAAAAAAGATAAGCGAATTTCACTGTGAGATTACTATGAAAACCTCGGTCTGAAAGCGTCGGTGGCGTAAAGGTTACGGCCGCTACCTCCTATTCGGGAGGCCGTGGTTCGAATCCTGTCAAGTACCAATGTGTTTTCGAATTTCGATATCATAGTACGTTTATCCGACGGTCTTATGGTGAAGGAAAACATCGTGAGGAAAGCTGCACACGCCTGCGAAGAAACTCAAAGGTTGTGTGTGAAGTCGACCAACCCGCACTGGGCTCGCGTGGTCTCGAGCCCCTCGGTGGGGACGTATATGAGCTGATAAGATGATAAAAACCTTAAATCATTGTTATTTAGTGGCAACAATTTTTTTTAATGTAATCTATCTCGTGACTTGCTTATGTGTATAAATTTCATTAGAATCAAACCATCAATTTTCAAGAATCATTCTAAGAAGAATCATTTTTAATCATATTATTGCAATAGTAAGTTCACAATCCAATGCTCAGAGTTTCCCTAAAAGGAGATCCTTAAAAGAACATAGCTCACGGAATCGCTAAACTTAAGTGGCATTGGGCAGGGCACATAGCTCGTAGAACAAATTACCATTGGGGCAATAAAGTTTTCGAGTGGCGACCGCGCACGTAGCTCTCACACGGTGGACCAACGACGACCTGGTGAAGGTCGCGGGAAGCCGCAGGATGTGGGAAGCGCATCACCGGTCGTCGTGGAAATCATTGGGGGAGGCCTTTGTCCAGCAGTGGAAGTCTTTCGGCAGATATGATGATGATGATGATGATGATGATGACTTGTGTAAATTAGACGGTATGCTTATACAAATAAAATTTTTGAGGCATTAGTAAACTTTAATTATACATTATCTATACAACACAATACATACAAGAAAAGCAAAAACATACATATATAATATAACATACTGGTACGTTTAATAAATAATTGGTAAATACTTATTTATAACAAAACCAGTCTATGTATGTACTCGTGCACCAAAGATCGGTAACGAGCCATGCTCAAATGTTAATGATATAGGCATTTATGTACAACAAGCTTTTAAAACTTGCCCGGCGATGTTGAAACAACAGTTCAACTCTGAAAATCCCTTGTTTTGACTTAACTTAAACGAGGCTCAATCAAAACATTTTACAATATTTTAACCCTCTTCCACTTAGAAAAGGACGTAATATAAGTAGTGTAAGTTAAAGAATATTCACTCTTCTGTGCCTCTATCTATGACTCAATTTATAATTCACTAGTTATGTAAGCGAGTGCAGCTTAATGCGACTAGCGTGGTTGGGTCGTTTAAAGCACGGTCAATACCTGGATGAACAAGTAGCATTTATCCCTACGTGGCCAAAAGCATATATATTAGTACTAACATAGAATATGGATACTCCCTGCCGCTCTCTAGATTGCGACCTCACCCCGTCGTCACCCAGATTGATACAGTTTGGTTCTTGAACGTATGGGATTTCGCCGTGATTTTGTTTGCTTCGTCATTTGTTTTTAGAAATGTCATTTCACGACCATTTGTATGCAGGGTCCGGGGTGTGACGTGGCTATCACTAGACGGCAGATGTCAAGTCGTGTCAGATGCCTTACAGGCGGCATGAAAAACTTCTGACCGTGGGCTTCGCCACAAGCCCTACAACGGCCACCAACCCGGAGTATAGCCTAACTTTGATGAGTTTTTGAAGACACCCATGCCAAAGTATGCATATTAGTACTAACATACAGTATGGACACTCATTGCCGCTTTCTAGATTGCGACCTCACCCCCCTAGTCACCCAGATTGATGCAAATTGGTTACCGTTTGGTTGTCGAACGTATAGGATTTAGTCGCCAGTAGTAGTAGTTTCTGACCCGTTGTATGCCCTAGCAGTGGGGACGTTCATGGCTTGTAAACAAACCCGGCCCAAGGTTGCCACGGCAAAGATTAAAGACTATTTACTAAGTAAAAGAAGGTTAACTTCGCAAAATCATATGAATGAATGGCGACTCTTGCCACTACACAATAAACTCAAATAACTCTTTATTGTACATCATGAAAAAAAACATATACAAAATTTAATAAACAGCTAAGAGACGAAAAATTTAAAATAAAGTGCAAATTCAGGTCGCACAGTTATATCACGTTATATCATGTTATATTCACCTACAAGTTGTCTCTCTTTTTATCGCGTAGGTAAGTCTTATCTCTTCTGACCACTGAATTTGCCCCATTCAGGGGGCCACGCGGCGAAGGCGTTAGTACTTATATGTATACTTTGGCGTAGGTAAATTGTCATGCCTACAGTGCGAAGTGCCACAGTATGTTTGTCCACCGATCCATTGACCTGTAAGCGGATGAGATTTGAAGATAATGAAAAATGATATTTCTTTCAATATGCTAGTATAGGCGAAGTTTCCTCTTCTCATTATGAAAGAAACTACCTTTTGCTTTCGATCAACTGACGAGCGAGCGTTAGCGAGGCACGAAGGAGTGAAGAAAGTATTGTGATGACCAATCATCGAAGTTAAGGGTCCCCCCAGGAGGCTCGAGTTTCCATACAAACGTAGTTCCGCTTTAATGCAAAAACTACTCGCCGGATTGAATCCAAACTTTGCTAATAGTATACACATATCGATGTTTGTAATTAGTTTTCATCGTAGTAAATATGTGTGAAACATAACCAACCAAAGATTTAAATTAGTTTTGAACTGAAAGTTTGAAACTACTCTTATTTTTTCCGTTTTGTAATAGTACATCAAAAACTAAACCTGCTCGCTCGGGAAGGCTGCACATGTGCCGCGCGCTACGACCAAGGACATGGTATTAGAGTTCATTCTTTCCTGTGGTGTTTTATGTGAGAGAATAAGATAGATATGTACTCTTTAATTTTGCCAGATAATAATTCAACTCGTTCCTAGCCAAAAAAATCAGAAATTTCAGTTTGTGCTCTTTGGTGTGCTTAGCGGCAGCGAAGTGCAGTTATTTGTGTAATTTTGTGAAGGAATTCGGACTTCATGGAAGTAAACTGACGGAAGTATTGATTATTACATGTATTCAGTGTATTGTTTCCCTTATTTTTATTGCAATTGAATACATATTCACTGAAAAAACACATAATTTGTGAAATGCATACTTTTTTGTTCCTTTGTAGACTTCACATCAACATATTGAACAAAGAGAATTGTATTGGTCTATCAGCTGTAATGAACCATAGACTAGAGATGTTCGACTGTATTTTACTTTTTATTTCATGACTCTGGACACAATACTTTTCGTAAAAAACTATTTTTTGCAAAATCGGTAATTCGCAACCCGCGCCGCCATTAAAATTCGCGAGCGAACGGTAGACGGAAGTTCCGGCTTAGAGGTTAAAAACATCGATATGTGTCTACTTCATATGTATACAAAGTTTGGATTCAATCCGGCATGTCGTTTTTGTATTAAAGCGGAACTACGTTTGTACGGAAACTCGAGCTTCCTTGGGACCCTGAAGGCGATGCATTGGAAACTTTGGTCGCAGGGATCTCGATTTTTCTCAGGATTAACAAAACTTATGAAAGAGATATTTTGTAACCTGATTCTTCATTTCAATTACTTCATTATGTCAGTTGCAGATACTTTGAGAACAGAAAAAAATATACCAAAGAAATCTCTTTTAAAACAGAGATTTGCATTCTACAGGAAAACCAGACCGATTTTAACCTCAAAACATTTCTTATTCGATTAGACACACACTTCAATATGGCAGTTGGATTTTTTTTTGATCGTAGTTTTGAAAACGAAAAAGTTTTACAAGTGCAAAAGTATGGTTATTTTCTTTACTCTATAGGTATACACGTAAAGGAAAAAACATAGACAACTGTTCCAATCAATGCCTCGAGTTAAGAGTTTAAAGGGGATTTTTTTTCTTCCAAAAAACAGAAAATGAGTGTGTGTGTGTGTTTGTGTGTGCGTGTGTGCTCTAGTTCCCGAACTACTGGACGAATTTGGGTGAAATTTGGGTTAGGACAATGGTATTTATATATCTCCAGGCTTTTTTGATTTTCAAACTTCTCCTATCTTGATTTTGTAGGGTTCCACCCACAATAACAATCGCTTGTTACTTTTTTTACCCAAAAATGGTTCTGTCGATTTTGATGAAACTCGGTACGTTATATAATATTACATGGCATACAGCACGCGGTAGTGAACTTTAAATTTAAAATTTTAAAAAACACGTCTACATAAAAATATAAACCCTCTTTTTTGGGAATTCGGGTAAAATGTCCTATGTCACTCACGGGATCAAGAAAAATCTAACGATAAGTCGCAATCTAAAATCCATCAAGCCGTTTAGAAGATATCGTGAAATAAATAAACATACATAAGTACATACATAAGACCAAAAAGTAACACACTCCTTTTTCAACCGACTTCAAAAAAGAAGGATGTTTGTTACCTCAGAACATTTGACTGGGTCAAACGATTTTGATGAATCTTTTTTTATTTGAAAGCTAGTGCTTCCCGTGTGGACCCATATAAATTTTATCAAAATTGGTGTAGTACTTTATTAGAAAATTAACAAAAACCAAAAATAATAATGCAAAATTGTTGTTGCGATGGCAGTCGGTTTTTTAAAGTGTTGAGCGTTTTCAATTATGTGGGCAGTCGTTTAAAAAAACTTGGAATACGGTTAAACAAATTAATAAACAAATCCAGGTTGTTTGTTACTTTTTCTGAAAAATGGCTCTAACGATTTAAATGAAACATTGTGAATAACTAGGACTTAATAAGACCTACTGCACTGGGTAGTTTATTATTCCAGGAAAAATCCTAATAAAGTATATCTCATACAAACACGAGTTATATATATATATATATATATATATATATATATATATATATATATATATATATATATATATATATATATATATATATATATATATATAAATTAGTGAAGATAGAAAGAGAGATAAAAAATATTTTTGTTTACGAACAATATCGGTTGTCAAAACAATCAAAACGAACGAAGATAAAAAAGATTTGATCATTTTCAGAGGGTAATAAAACTCTTTTCATAAACTGTCTATGGGTAAGTGTAATGTTTTTAGTTGATTTGTGTATGCCCGACTACGACAGGCTTTATGAGAAAAGTATGTACAGTGTGGCTGTTCATTTGATTTTAAAAAAGTAGGTCGGGGAAAAAGTTTCTTCGCATTTTGTAAGAATAAATTTGTAATCAAATCTCTTTGCTTGTATTATTTGTGCCTGGCTGGTAATAACAAAATTAAAAAGGTGAACATCCAAACTTTAATTAAAAAACCCGCCGTTTTTAAATTGTTTTTCTGTCTACGAAAATGAGTGAAAGTAACGAAGTAATTCACTACATTTTGAATTATATGTTTAAAAAAAGGTAAAAATGCAACACAGGCCGCAAATAAAATTTGTGCTGTTTATGGACCTAGTGCAGTATCAGCTCAAACTCGGTTCAAGCGATCCCAGTCTTGACATTTTAACGTTCAAGATGCAGCTCGCTCTGTTTGCCCTATTTGAATTTGTGTACAAAATACGATGAAACTTTTCCCCGACCTAATATATTGCAGTAAAGTTCTCAAGTGGCGACCACACACCGGAAGACGTAGCGTGGGCAGGCCTCCCACTCGGTGGACTGACGACCTGGTGAAGATCGCGGAAAGCCGCTGGATGCGGGCAGCGCAGGTCCGGTCGTCGTGGAAATCCTTGGGGAGAGGGGGCGGGACTTTATCCAGCAGTGGACGTCTTTCGTCTGATATAATGATGATGATGAATGTATTGATTTTTTCAATACACACAATAAGGTAAGATCTAGGCACACCGTGGACACTTCATACAACGGGCCAGAAACGACATTTCAAAAAACGAATGACGGAACAAACGAAATGGCGGTGAAAACTTATACGTTCGACAAACAAACTGTAACCAATCTGTATCAATCGGGGTTGACGAGGGGGTGAGGTCGCAATCTAGAGAGCGGCAGGCAGTCTCCATACTGTAATCGTATGTTATATCGATTAATCTATTTTAAACTATATTAACTATGTTTACTCCAATAATAGGAAAGTACATATTTTATTCCTTTCCTTGGCTGCGATTAAAGTAAATATTTGGAGATTCAGTGGCCGCGGTTGGCGTGCCTGTGGTCGTTAGCACGTATAATCGCCCTTGTAACTAATTTATACCCCCCCATTGCTCATTATTCAGCTCGTTTGTTGCTATAACCAGTCGCTTCCTAACTTTAAATGTAAGCTTGATTTTTAAGCATTAATAAATAGGGTTTTATGAGCTAAAGCTTCCTTTCCCTCCAATATGGTTGAGAGGAGCGATGGCTAACTCTCGCGTTATACTTGTGCCGGGTGCTGTCCGTGTGAACTGGCCTACTCTTGTCAAAGGCACCCACCCATTAACGGTTAGCGATGCCGTATGGCATCACTGTACTACCACTCCAATTTTCGCGCCTTAAGTTACAAAAACTCTGGTACATCGATCGACCAATCACAGAATGGCAATTAGAAAAGTATAGCCGTGAATTGGTTAGAGTTTTATCCAATTATATTCAGAGATTTTTGCATAGCAAACGTAAAAACAACAGTTTGGAGAAAGAAATCCGAAAACATTCTACCTATTTGGTTGTTTTTGTTAACTAGTATTGATATGTATTCCCAGGACTTCCAATAAAAGATAAATGTGTAAAAAACGTTTGTTTTTGTTATAACTTTATTGATATCAAATGATAAATGTGAGTGATGCCATACGGCATCGCTAGCCAAATACGATAATGTAAACATTTATTGAGTGTTTTTTATTATTCTGTTAATGTCGCTCCCAACCAGCACCAGTTTTAATATTTTTTCTCGATTTCAGGGACTGTACTATGCATGAAGCGCTCGCTATACTTGAAGATGACAAGAACTTGGTACTGTCATGCATATTCATCGAGCCACCCGCCCCGGCGATTCTGAACAGATGAAGACTCTGCTGATGAAAACCAACCAGGTATGGTGAACAATCTCACGGGAAATCAACTAAACTCCCGATGCCAAGTGGTTTTAGCTGCGAAGAAAAAAAAAGGTGTGCGAAAATCTCAGTGTCGTAGATGAGACTTATTTTCCTTCCACTGACCGAGATAATACATTTTTCCGTGGACGTGCCGTGCACGTAGTCGTGGTCGGGCTCGATGATTGCGTCGAAGTGCACGTGCCCGTGGTTCTCGTCGAAGAGAAGATACTCGTTCTAGAAGTCCACATATTCATACGAGTAGTGATTCATATGACTCTGACCAGTCTTCTTGTTTGCCATCTACTAGTCGAGACCACCGTGCTACGAGTCGAAAAAACCGTAATACGCTTCCTGGTTTTTGTGAGCCTACTGAAAGTTCTACAGACTGCTCTGAAAGTTCTGATGAGGATGAACGACCTGCCAAATTATCGCGACTCGCGAGTTTCTCATACCTGGGTTCAGGAAGACCTGACTGCGACCAGGCTTATATTTCCCGAAGGAGATTATATTAAATTCCAAGACATGACGTCAAAAGATAAGTTGGAGTTGTTTTTGGATATGTTTTTTTATGAAAATTTAGTGAAGAAATCGCAGAAATATGCCGCTTTTATAAACTGTCCGGACCCGAAAATTACTATTGATGAGATGATAGCTTTCGTAGCTATTCTGATCAATTCTGGTTACAATACAGTTCCTTCCAAAAATCATTATTGGGACAATGGTGAGGACTTACGAAATAATTTGATTTACAAGAGTATGAGGAAGAATCGATTCAAAACTTATATGCGTTTTTTACTTTGCGCCGACAACAATGAAATGGATTCTTCGAATAAAATGTGTAAATACATCAAAATTAAAAAGTTCCGCTGCATTAGGCTAGCGGTGCAATTTGGCATCGCCTAAAATTTCCAAAAATATGTTTTTTTTTGTTTTTTCTTTGTATTTATATTGATTTACTATTAATAACAACATATTAAAAATGTATACCTAATAATCCGCATCAGTCTTAAAATCTGGTCGTTAATGGGTGATATTTAATGATTTTAATGAGAGCGTTGGTGGCGCAACGGCAAGGGCCGCTACTTCCTATCCGGGAAGTCGTGTTTTGAGTCCTGCCACGTACCAATGTGTTTTTGAATTTCGATCTCTTAAGTACGTTTATCCGTCGCTCTTACGGTGAAGGAAAACATCGTGTGGAAACCTGCACACATCTGCAAAGAAACTCGAAAGTTGTGTATGAAGTTGACCAACCCGCACTGGGCCAGCGTGGACAACTAAGGCCCGATCGCCCTAATTCAGGGTAGGCTCGAGCCCCTCAGTGGGGACGTATATATGAGCTGATGTGATGAATGATTTTAATGTACAACTTCTCGTGTCATATTGTTTTCATGTTTTAATGACATAATTTGTTATATATATCAATGATTGTATTTTGACGTTATAATATAATGATTGTTTATTTTTCACAATTGATATGTATAATTATGTAATTACTATTTTATATTATAACTAGTGGATTCCCGCAGCTTCGCCTGCGCAGATCCCGATTTTTGCGGTTCCCGTGGGAATTTCCCAAAATCATTTCTTAGCGGATGCCTACGTCATAACATCAACCTGCATGCCAAATTTCAGCCCGATACGTCCAGTGGTTTGGGCTGTGCGTTGATAGATCACTATGTCAGTCAGTCAGTCACCTTTGAGTTATATATATTTAGACTATCAAAAAGATGTAATTAATTACATCTATTTTGAATAAACACCTTGAAATCTGAAATCTTAAATGTAAGAAGCATCAGTATACAACAAAATGAAAAACCACCTATAATTTCTTATTGCTCATAATGGTAAATGTTTGTGTCGCACCCCCCCCCCCCTTCTAAAAGTTAGAGACTCTACACTGGAAGTTGTTGACGAATACCTGGGACAAACAGTCCAGCTAGGTAGGTCCAACTTCGAGAAAGAGATCAATCGACGAATCCAACTCAGCTGGGCAGCATTCGGGAAGCTTCGCAATATCTTCAAGTGTCTCAAGACTAAGGTCTTTGACCAGTGTGTGTTTCTTGTGATGACATATGGAACTGAGACATGTTCGCTTACTATGGGCCTCATAAGAAGGGTCAAGAGCTATGCTCGTAATTTCACTACGCGTTCGAATCAGCAATGAGGAGATCCGTAGGAGAACCGAAGTCACCGACGTACCTCACAGAATTGCTAAACTTAAGTGGCAGTGGGCAGGGCACATAGCTCGGAGAACAAATGGCCATTGGGGCAGTAAAGTTCTCGAGTAGCATCCGCGCACCAGAAAACGTAACTTAAGCAGACCTCCCACGCGGTGAACCGACGACCTGTTGAAGATCGTGGGAAGCCGCTGGATACGGGCAGCGCATAATCGGTCTTCGTGGAAATCCTTGGGGGAGGCCTAGGTCCAGCAGTGCACGTCTTTTGGCTGATGTGATAATGATGACCTACTCCTTTTTTACCCGAGTACAGCAAAGCCAACAGAAAGGGTTATGGATCTCACAGGCTATTTGTGTATGTATGTTTGGTTGATTACCTCGTGCCGCCTAAAATACTAAACCAATTTCAACAAATGAGGCGTCCCTAAATTCGTAGTGATCCTCAGTGTGTCCTAGGTACAGAGGCCAACATATCAAGCTACACACTTTGGACTTTGTACTGTTTTTATGCTTTATGCGTAGGGATCAGAATCGCACTACTAGTGTCTAGCTTGATGTGCCGGCCTCTGTACATAAATTATTGAAAAATAACACTTTATCACGAAATGAAAATCTATATCACGTAAATGGCCCCTAAATATACACCCACGTTTGAGTATGCCGTATGCAGTGCTGTAGTGAGAGTGAGATAGATATAACAGTTTTTCATACAGTTTGATTTTTTCAGGTACGATTTTACTCCAATTCTCTGTCAAGCAATGTACTTAAATACTTGATCGAGACGAAAAAAGTCATTGTGTCTCTGTTGAGATACAGAAATCCTGTGGTACGAAAATACTGTTTTTCTACTGCTATTTGGTAATATTTTGCGTAATACATAACCTCAAATCATATCAAAAAAGTATTCATTCCTACAAGTATCAATGTATTTCCTTTAATGAATTATTATTTATTTCATAATCGCGATCGTAGAAAAAGTTCTGTATGCCACTTTTTTATTATTATTCACAATTGGTAAGCTCTAGACATCATCTCACCTGATGGTAAAGGACGATGATGCCGAAGATGGAAGCGAGCTTACAAACATTCCCCAACGCAATGGTGATCTGGCTATCTTATCTTCAAACTGGAACACATCAATGCTGTTAACACTGATGTTTGGCTGCAGGACTTAGATAAGATGGTTGAAGCTAGCCAGGCGGGCTGTGAAAATAGTACCAACCAAACCAAGTCTTACAAAGTTGACCCCACCGGGAATCGAACCCACGGCCTACTGGTGTGAAGCGAATGGACAAACGGAGGCGTATGATTTAGCCATTGTAACCCTCAGCTTCGCTTCGTGTCACAAACTAACACTCATATTACAATGGCTCTCATTACTAGGCAGTGGCATTAATAATTAATGTGTCACTGACTCTTACTAAATCTGAAAATAAGGTATTAATTATAAATTAAAATCCGAGTGATTAAAAACTTGACCCTAATTTTTTTGGCCAGTCGGGTAAAAATGTATCCTATGTCACTCACGGGATTAAGACGAACAGTGTAAACTCTGTATAGCGACACTCAAGGGACCGGGCATTTTGTGACGTTATTGAGAGTTTTCGTTTTACACAGAGAAATAAGCGTTAAAGTAAACCAACTGGAGCTAGAATATTTTGACGTTTCAAAGAGTGAATCGTTATATCGAGTGACGTTACACAGAGTTTACACTCAATTTAGATTCATCTTAATCCCGTGAGTGACATATTATCTCGCTCTCCAAAATCAATCAAGCCATTTAAGCTACAGAGAGCGTGCCAAAGAAATGTTAAACCTTTTTTTGGCTAGTCGAAAAAAAAGGATCCTATGTCACTCAAGACAAATCTAACGACTACCTCGAACTCCAAAATCCATCAAGTCGTTTAGGCACAGGGTGTGCCAAAGAAATAAACATACATGCGTACATACATACATACATATTCACACACACCTTACACTACACTACACTACCCTACCCTATCCTACCCTACCCTATCTAACCCTACACTACCGTACCCTGCCCTACCCTACTCTACCTTACCCTACCCTACCCTACCCTACACTACACTACATAACCCTACCATACCCTACCCTAAAACCTTCTCCTGAAAATAACAAACTCAACAAAAAAAGAATAAACGAAATCGGTCCAGCCGTTCTTGAGTTATAAATGGTGTAAGTAACACGACTTTCTTTTATATATATAGATATATACATACATATAACCTTCCTTCTGGTGCAGTCAGGTAAAAACACATCTCTGAATCATAGCAACAACTCAATTTTACTCAGTGGGTGGGTACTGAACCAAAAATAATATTAACCAAGAAATATGCCAGCTTCCTCAAACAATCCGAGATATTTCAATAGCTTACGTTATAGGTACTTAAATAAGTAATATTGTGAGGTCAACTTCGTTCAAATACTTATTTATTTGAATCGTACTCAAGGAAAAAATACATCGTTACATTTAGAAAAATATGTATTAGATTGATTAATGGATATTTCAGAATATGGCAGTATGTAGTACAGTCAACATCAAAAGTAAGTGATCAAAACCAACATTTCAAAACATTTTCTAGCATGACGCCCCAAATATAACAAGTTATACCAAAGTGTCAGGTTTAACTGAAGTTTTAATTAGCCAAAAGAAAATGATCATAACAACATCAAAGATCGAAATAATGTTGATCACTTACTTATGACACGTTACGAGTTCATTTACTACTACAATAGTCACTAACATTTAACTTAATTTATTGTTATTTATTTGTTTCTATGACTTTTCGAGGGTGCACAGTGCGTGAGCCGCAAGCGGTTCGCGAGCTTGGAAAAAAGTAGGCTATATGTTAATCCAGGTCCTAATTGTCTGCCTACCAAATTTCAGCCAGATCCATTCAGTAGTTTTTGCGTGAACAAGTAACAAACATACACACTCACAAACTCCAAAAACTTTCGCCTTTATAATATTAGTGTGTAAGTGTGTATATTAGTGTATAATCTGTCTACCTACCAAATTTCAGCCAGATCCGTTTAGTAGTTTTTGCGTGAAGAAGTAACAAACATTGGCCTTTATAATATTAGTGTGACAAACTCTCGCGTTTATAATATTAGTAGGATATTATTTTGGGACCCTATTTCATCAATCATCAGTTTCTTTTGCTGTTGACTGTACTATAAGTCAACACTTATCTCTAACATTAGCAATTTAAAGCTTAATATTTCGCAAACGCATCCCTGATTCGAAAAATGGTTTTTGTAAACCTTCAGTAGTTTTAAAAGATATATTCAACGGTACCCCACACGATAGGATATCTCAACGAAAAAAAAATCGTCCGGGGAGGTACCCTAAAAAAAATTTTCTTCCGCGATTTATAAGACCACTTTATTTTTTTTTATAAATCCACTTTTTTGGCATGATTTATGTGTATATCCATGCCGAATTGCAGTACTAATAGTCTCTGAGCTAAGCCGCGGACAGACGGACAGACATGGCGAAACAATAAGGATTCCGTGGTGACTACGGTACAAAATAAAGAGAGGTCGACCATAGTCTACTTGGAACTAGAAGCCGTGAAATAGCTTGTAAAATGAACATGGACAAGACGAAAATAATGTTAAATGTCCGTGTCGCACCCACTCCTGTAAAGGTTGGAGACTCTACACTGGAAGTTGTTGACGAATATGTATACCTGGGACAAACAGTCCAGCTAGGTAGTTCCAACTTCAAGAAAGAGGTCAATCGACGAATCCAACTCGGCTGGGCAGCGTTCGGGAAGCTTCGCAATATCTTCACGTCCCAAATACCGCAGTGTCGCAAGACTAAGGTCTTTGACCAGTGTGTGTTGCCAGTGATGACTTACGGAACTGAGACATGGTCGCTTACTATGGGCCTCATAAGAAGGCTCAAGGTCACCCAAAGGCAATGGAGCGTGCTATGCTCGGAGTTTCTCTGCGTGATCGAATCAGAAACGAGGAGATCCGCAGGAGAACTAAAGTAACCGACATAGCTAACAGAATCGCTAAACTGAAGTGACAGTGGGCAGAGCACATAGCTCGTAGAACAGATGGCCGATGGGGCAGTAAAGTTCTCGAGTGGCGACCGTGCACCGGAAAACGTAGCGTAGGCAGGCCTCCCACGCGGTGGACCGATGACCTGGTGAAGGTCGCGGGAAGCCGATGGATGCGGGCAGCGCAGGACCGGTTGTCGTGGAAATCCTTGGGGAGGCCTTTGTCCAGCAGTGGACGATTTGTGGCTGATATGATGTTGCTCTCACCACCAATCGGAAGCAATGGAAAGCGACGCCATGTTATGCTCCTCGAGAAATTAAAGGATCAAGGAATGAAGAAATAGTACATTACTGCAGCGGCCAGATAATGGACGAACATACGTAAATCCATCAATGCGTAGTTGTGGCCAAGGCTTCTATAGTACTTTTCTCAAATAAATTAAAACTTCAATAATGACTTATCAAAATCAATGACGAACAACGAACAACAATAGTTTTTCACGCACCAAAGTGTTCATTTGTTTTTTTTTCTATTAACAGCGTCTATTTGCAAGTCAGTTTGAAATTTAAATATAACCTTTGATAAGTTACCTCCTTGGTGGCCGTGTTTCGGAGTAAAATATACTTCAATTTTTAAATTACACGACAGATATGAGTTTACATAGTAATTTATTTGGCCGCTAAATACGACAGATATGGATTTTCATTCAACTTTTGCCGGCCGCTGCTCGCATGTATTTGGCCAGTACAGCAATTTCGATTTACCTCAAAGACGGTTGTTAAAATAATGCTCAAATTGCCAAGCATGTTTGAGAAAAAGAATTTATTTTTTTAAATTTTTATTTGCCTCACCATCCTACTTATATTATAAACGCGAAAGTTTGTATGGATGGATGTATGTTTGTTACTCTTTCACGCTTCAACCACTGGGCGGATCGGAATGAAACTTGGCACACATATAGCTTAGGTCCTGGATTAACATATAGGCTACTTTTTATCCAGATTTCTTAAGTGGTTCCCGTGGGATAGCTGTTAACTCTATCTTTTTTTTTTAATTTCTGTCACTTCGCAATGAAGCGAAGGATTGACGTGCTTATTAATACTGATTAACGAATTGACTACTAATTAGCATAGCCCGACATAGTTCCCAAGGGATCTAGAGTTGTTGACTTAGTTCCCACGCTCGACAGCACGACAGACATAAAAACTATGTTCACGCGAAAACTAACTAACCACTGAACATATCTGGCTGAAATTTGGTAGGTAGACAGCTTACTCGTAGGACCTGGATTAACATATAGGCTACTTTTTTTCACGCTTGCGAGCCGATTGCGGCTCGCGCACTGCGCACCCTCTAAGACAGTCATAAAACAATGTTCAAGCGAGCGAAGTTGCTAGCAAAATCTAGTATAAAATAATAGAGCAGATACTTGTTACAATTATGTTGAAATACGATTTAAGGCGCGTGAATTCACCATGTTTGCCAACGTGCCGTGAGGGTGACTTGAAAAATATTTGTAAAGCCCGCCCTAACAAGCCCGCAAAGGTTTCAATTGGACATCAATACACATTTCAAAAATGTCGACATGAATTTCCGTGATAGTTCCAAACCTGTGTTCCATACTCTACTGGTTATTGTCGAGTTATTAATATTAGAACGCTGAACGAGTTTTGCCCGCGGCTTCGCCCGCATGGACATCGTTTTTATGACTGTATTTGAGGGTGAGTGGTGCGCGAGCCGCAAGTGGCTTGCGAGCGTGAACATTAGTTTTCTCCAGATCCCAGATTAGCAGTCAAAGAACTCAGTCAGCTGATCGGCCAACATTATCGGTCATGGAAAGTCCAATATTTTGTTTTAGCGATTTCACTATTTTTTCCTTGGAAAAAGTTGTTCAAAATCATAAGCAGATAGCCCTATATAAAATATCGGGTACCTACTAAAAAGTTGCATCTTAGCTGATGTTACCCGTCTAGCCCGGTCTCACCCTCCTGATCTATTTATGTGCCGCGTCCATGGTGCGCAGAGTCTGGGCTAGTTCCAACGCAGTCCTGGCGATGTTAGCATCAAGGTTGGACTATCGATACGTAAGGCATAGCTACGCTAGACATGCCATGGTTCCAATGACGGTGAGGAAATATTGACAATTTGTTTATCTTAATTGTAATCTGTGACTGACTTTACGTTTTTTTTTTTTTGATGACTTGTTTTGAATTTATTCAATTTATTTTATTTTATTGTGAACTGAATTTTCTTTTTGTGGGTCCGTGATTGCCTGAATAAATAATTGTTTTATTTATTTATTCCTACTTTTAGCCTCTTTCTCCTCTTAAAATTAGTTTTATAGGTTCTCTAGTTTTAGACCAACAAAACAAATAGCAATTGTGCGAAAAGTGTGTGATCAAGCAATTTATCTAATTTTACTTTTGAAATTGGTGCGATTCGGGGCGGTATTTTTGATTTTTGATTATTTTATAAAGTGTCAATGTTTCTGTAAAAAAAGATATAAGCCATTAAAGATAAGTTATTTAACTGACTACAAGCATGGTCATTACTTGGATGGGTTTGACTGTTAGGGCGAGGTTGCGATCATTGGACTGGCGTTGGCACTTTGATTAAACCACTTCAAAATCTCTGCAATCGTTCATTTTTAAACTTTCCGTTGCCTCAAGTTGATTTCATTTTCATTTATTTCATTAAATTATTTCAAACCATAGGTACAATGTTGAACACTTGGTTACGTCATCCTTTTATCCTGATTATACTAAATTTCAGTTCAGACAGTATCACCACAGAGAGAAAAAAAAACTTTAATCGAAATGGCTGCGCACAGGTCATAGAAAAATCTAAATAAAAGTAAGTAAATAAAATAGTGATTATTTCAGCCGTAAAGGGGCCATGCCTTAGACTAAAATAATAATAAAACAGGACTTAAATATTAATAAAAATCCTTTTTAAAGATAAAATGTCAAATTTAAAAAAGGATAATCTTCAGCTGTAAAAGGGCCATGTCATAATAATAAAGAAACTATAGGCAAAAATCTAAATAATAATGATTTCAAAAAAAAAAGCCAGTATCTAAATTCGTTGAAAAATAGTTATACCTTATTTTAATAATAGTTTGGCCTAATCTTCCCTAGTTAATGGAAGAGAACCGTGCCCGCAGCACCGGGGAAGCTATAGGTGGTAAACGTGTTATTTTTTTAAATTACATTGTTTTTTTTTAATTTGGCTACAGGAAAATTTTAATCTTCTCATACAATATTTTTCTATAGGAAGACCAATTAAAAAATATATATATACTAGCTGTCCCGGCGAACTTCTTACCGCCTTACATTACATTACACTGCCCTGCCCTACCCTACACTACCCTACACTACACTACACTACCCTACCCTACACTACCCTACCCTACCCTACATACACTACACTACACTACCCTATCCTACACTACACTACACTACCCTACCCTACCCTACACTACCCTACCCTACACTACCCTACCCTACATACACTACACTACACTACCCTACCCTACCCTACCCTACACTACTCTACACTACCCTACACTACACTACCCTACCCTACACTACTCTACACTACCCTACACTACACTACCCTACCCTACCCTACACTACCCTACCCTACACTACCCTATCCTATCTCTCAAGTTGGATCGAACTGCACATGGTGTGCGAATTTTATTATAATCGGTTAAGTGGTTTAGGAGTCCATTGAGGACAAACATTGTGACACGAGATTTATATATATTAAGATTAGGGGAGCTGGAAATATTTGACGACTGATGAGTTTCGCCTTTGCATTTTGCCACCAGCATCGGTGGCGTAACGGCTAGGGCCGCCGCCTCCTGTCCGGGAGGTCATGGGTTCGAATCCAGCCACTTACCAATGTGACTTCGAATTTAGATTTCATATGTACGTTTATCCGACGCTCTTACGGTGAAGGAAAACATCGTGAGGAAACCTGCACACGCCTGCGAAGAAACTCGCAGGTTGTGTGTGAAGTCGACCAACCCGCACTGGGCCCGCGTGGTAGAATAAGGCGCGATCGCCCTAATTCAGGGTAGGCTGATGATGATGAGTTTCGCCTTCTCGAAGCATGCTGAAGTTTCGATCACTAGTTTTAACTTTTGGATGACTTAAAAGTTAAAGATGGAAACTTCAGCATGCTTAGATAATGTTCGTCGCGTATGATCTGGATTGGCTGTGGTCCGGATGGAACGTTTAATTCCCCGAATGTCTAGTCAGTTTTGTAGGTCAATTTCTTCCTAAGTCCATTCCTTAAAAGAGTCGTAACTCCTTTTTTTTAATTCTCAATTGGTAAACCCTTGGCATCATCTCACCTGATGGTAAGTGACGATGATGCCGAAGAAGGAAGCGGGCTTACCAAGATTCCCCAAGGCAACGGGGATATGGCTATGTTATCTTCAAGTCGGCACACATCAATGTTGTTAACACTGATGTTTGGCGGCAAGACTTAGATAAGATGGTGGTAGCTAGCCAGGCGTGCTTAGAAAATGCCCTACCACCAACCAAACAGAATCTTACAAGTTGACCCCGCCAGGAATCGAACCCGCGACCTCCTGGTTTGAAGCGAATGGACTAACCATTACGCCACGGAGGCGGCCTCCATCATTTATTACTTTTTTTCAAATTCAGAATTGACAACTATTATTTTTAATTTAACTACTGGATTCGTATTTATGGTAACAATTAAAAACAAGTGCCGTTAGACCTCTTAAGGCGAGGCATTTGTAAAACAGTTGTCTCTGTTTTTTCCTTTACGTTTAAAGAGTCAAGAAAATAACTACACTTTTGCACTTTTTCAAAGTTTTACGTTGTAATTTCTCTTAAGACTTCAATTTAAAAATTAAAATTAAGCAGATTCTCTGTAGTACTTAAAAAGAAATATCTCCATATAAAAACTATGTGCAAATTTTGAAATTTTATTAATAAACAATTCGTTTTAGACTTTTTTTTAGAAGTTTTAGACCTGTTTTTGGGATTTTTTATGATCGAGTAAAGTACACACTATCGTGTAACATATTAGCACATTCCTCAGACAATATCCTTAAGTATGTCCAATATTTTTTGCAAGACCGATATTAGGTAGTAATTACCCAAAAAAAATATCTAGCAAAAGGGTTAAGTGCCTCGCCTTAAGTCGTACTGGCTGAGCGAATTTCTTTATCTCGAGTAGGTAAGCCGGCGCGGCTTCGTGTCTTGGCACAGGGTACGCCATCGTGCAGCAGGATACCAGACGCAGTGCTAATTGATGTTAAGACAGTGCCAAGCTGACCACGGGCCAACGGATAAGAAACCCCGGGCTTATCCTAAAGGTGTTTAGGTTTAGTCCGGGTGACTTAGCGGTAAATACAGCGTCCGAAGGGATGGCTCGATAATGCGGTTACCGCCCAACGCGATGAATGGACCTGAAAATAATGGAACCTTTTTAACCCTTAACCTTTTTGGCCATTGTTTTCCAAGTAAGGTCTACCTATACAATATATTTTATATGCCTTTTATATTGAGACTTTACGTTACCTTACGCGTCAATGGCTCTATTTTTGGGACTCAAATTAATTATATATATATAAATGAAGTTTAAAAAGTATTCTTATTGAAATCTTCAGAGGATGTTTTGTTACAGATTTTTGACCACTTTTTGTTGTCGTGACAGACCCTAGACACAAAAATCTGGCTACAAATAAAATTGATTTTGATGGCTAATAAAAAACAAATCAGGCGAAATGCGAGTCGTACTTGCTCGCCGAGGGTTCCATACCACTACACCTCTTCACACAAGTACAAAAATGACACCTATTCATTTCAAACAAAAGACATCAACGCGAGTGATGGAAAAATGATTTATTTTATTCAGTGTGGCCTTCAGACTCCATGGCGCTATCGCTAGTATGATTCGTACTTTGAAGGTTTTTTAACCGACTTCCAAAAAGGAGGAGGTTCTCAGTTCGACTGTATGTTTTTTTTGTGTGTGTGTTATGCAATATCTTCGCAGATTGTGCACCGAATTGCATGTTTTTTTTTTACTAGGGTTCCGTCCGAAAGGGTAAAAACAGGACCCTATTACTAAGCCTCCGCTGTCCGTCTGTCTGTTCGTCTGTCACCAGACTGTATGTATTTCATTAACCGTGATATCTAGACAGCTAAAATTTTACAGATGATTTCTTTTCTATTGCCGCTATGACAACAAATACAAAAAAATTAGAAAAAGTGAAAAAGTAAAGAAGTCTCCATACAAAAAACGTGTTTTTTAAACATGAAGAAACTAGCGCCATTTTGTATGATGGTACGGAATTCTATGTGTGCGGCTCTGACTCGCACTTGGCCAGTTTTTTGATAGAGTGTGCTCTCGAGTTGGTCCCATATAAATTTTATCTAAATCAGTGTAATATTTTTTTTGAAAATTAACAAAAAACAAAAATAATAATGCAAAATTGTACTAAGCTGTAGCGCTGGAAGTCATTTTATTTAACGTGTTTATTTATATTATTTTTTGTTTTACTTTAACCAAGTTTCACGCTTGTATGTATTACCGCTCTTAATAATAGATCAAAAGCAATCAATCTTTAAAAACACATTTCTTGTACTATTTTTTTAATCCACAATTGGTAAGCCCTTGGCATCATCTCACCTGATGGTAAGTGACGATGATGCCGAAGATGGAAGCGGGCTTAACAACATTCCCTAACTCAATGGGGATCTTATCTTCAAGTCGGAACACATCAATACATTTAACACTGAAGTTTTGGCGGCAAGACTTAGATAAGATGGCGGTAGCTAGCCAGGCGGGCTATGAAAATGCCCTAACACCAACCAAACCGAGTCTTACAAAGTTGACCCCGCCGGGAATCGAACCCACGACCTCCTGGTGTGAAGCGAATGGACTAACCATTACGCCACGCAGACGGTACTATGAACCCACTGAAACAATTCTGTGATTCTTTTAATTTTTCTTATATTTAAAGAAAAATTAAAAGAATATTGATCTCAAGATTAAAATCAAATTATAAGTGACTTATAAGTCTACTACTAACCTAACTATGGATTTTAATCTGACAATAAAAAGTTATTTATTTTATTTTATTTTTATTTTACCAATTTATTTGGCTGAATATACATAATTTTTATTAACATAACACAATCAAGTGATCAGAATAATGGGCCGAAACCTGGCACCACAAGACCTGTCAAGCCGTTTAGGCTACAAGCTCAGCCAAACAGTAATTCATACGTACATACTCGTACTTACTCCCGTACAAAAATATTACCCTCTTTCTTTATCAGTCGAGTTACAAACAAACAAATGTAAAAAAACACGAAGCTTAGTAAAATAACGTTTTAAAAACTGTTGAATAATACAACAATAAAAATATCTCAAAAAAATGTGAATAAGGACATGAAGGGCGCAAATGTCACATCTGCGACTACACACAGGACAGAATGTCCTGGCGAAGAATGACTAGGAGAGCCGACCCCAAATGATGGGACCAAGTCTAGGCACAGTAGTAATAAAAATAATATCTCAAATACATTTGAGGTATATACCTAGGATAAGCAACCACCCTAATATTGCCTCACTCCTTTCAGACAAGCCCAATATTACATTATTTTGAAAATCTTTAGCGACAAAGAAACAAGTTAAATCATTGTTCAGTTTTGCAAAATTAGGGTGAATACCCTATTTATTTACATTTCTTTACTTGAATAAATCTAGCCCTCTCCCCCATAATCACACATAACCGGCTAAATTAACTCGTGCATCGAGGGTTCCGTAATATATAAACGATTACAACAATTACCTATACCTTTTTATATTATACCAATTTATACATGGTGTAACAAAATTGGTGTAGGTCCCGTTAACTGGGGCTTCTACTTATCATACTGGACAACTTTTGTTCTACGACTTAGCAGAAAACGTTGTCATTTTTTTTACTCTTTATACAAATTGATCAGCTAATCGACTGATTTTGTGCATTTTAGTATGGAGGGTCCAATTTTTTTTTTGAGTATTGACTATGGGTTCCTTGGAGATAGTTGTTCAGTATGACGAGTAGAACCCCCAGTTAACGGGACCTACACCAATTTTGTTACAACCTGTATTGGTATAATTGTTGTTAGCCAATATAGAGAATAATTGGCTTTTAAAATGTATTTATCTAGGGTTCATATAAAAAAGAGAAAAACGAGAGCGGCAATAAAAATGTTTTTCTTTCTTTCAGTTCGGGATCCTAAGCGTCGTCGAAAAAGCCTGACTCAAACTTGGCCGTTTTCAGGATTCTGGAGCCAAAATGAATTTTATTTATTTATTATTATTATATCAGCTTATATACGTCCCCACCGAGGGGCTCGAGCCTACCCTGAATCAGGGTGATTAGGCCTTAGTCGACCACGCGGGCCCAGTGCGGGTTGGTCGACTTCACACACAACCTTCGAGTTGCTTCGCAGGCGTGTGCAGGTTTCCTCACGATGTTTTCCTTCACCGTTAAAGCAATCGGTAAGTGTACGTAAGTTTTTTTTTGAAAAACTCATTGGTACATTGGCCGTCCAGATTTGAACCCGGTACCTCTGGTTAGATGGACCGAGTCGTTACCGGTTGAGCCACCGACGCGTTTTATGAATGAATTTATATAGGTATAATTGTCGTTTTATTTTATTTTATTTTTTAAGGAAAACTAAAGACGAAAACTTGTCAATGTTCCATATCTAATTGATGTTTGATCATATAATGTAACCTTATATGATCAAACATCAATTAGATATGGAACATTGAGAAGTTTTCGCCTTTAGGTTAGAGATAAGCTAGCTTGGTGTACGCCATGAGGATACAGTTTCGAACAGTAACAGTACAACAGTAATATGAAAAAATAATAGTACAACAAACATGAAAGAGACCTTATAAAAAAAAAGTTAAATCAGTTCTAAGCAACAATAAAATAAAATAAAAATAAGCCAATATAGCGAATAATTGGATTTTAAAATTTATTTATCTGAGGTGCATATAAAAGACAAAAACGGGAGCGGCACTAAAAATTTTTTTTTCTTTCTTTCAGTTCGGGATCCTAAGCGTGATCGAAAAAGCCTGACTCACACTTGGCCGTTTTCAGGATTTTGGAGCCAAAATGTGAATTTTCTCTACTACTTAGTACACAGATGTAAAATTATAATTCAAAATGGAAAATGAAGTCAATACTTATGTCTTTTTGTTCTATCGCGTCAATGATTTTACACTTTGACGGTCAGATGTGCAGCCAATCTTTAAGATTTTAAGATGCCTCAATCTGAGCAGGTTAATACGTGTTAAAATTATATGGAACGTAAGTCTATTCATTTTAAGTTCAAATCAATGCGGGCTTCAGCGTGGCTGCTACATTGAAACCAAACGCGTAATTCTCGATTTTTACATGTTTTTATTACTTTTCTATACTTTCAAATAATTTTGAAAAAATTTACGCTAGGTCATCCAGTGTGCCGAAGTTCGCGCACTTACTACATTTTATACCAAATTTACTAAATATTGAGCTTTAAAGTAACGCTTTTCGTGTGTGTGTGTTTGTATGTTTGTGTGTGTGTGTGCGTGTGTGTGTGCGTGCGTGCGTGCGTGCGTGCATTTGTGCTTGCGTGCGTGGGTGCGTGCGTGTTTGCGTGTGTATGTGCCCCGCTAACGGGACTTAAAATTCTGAATAACAAAAAACATAAATAAAATTTTATTTTGGGAGTGAAAATGAATTAGACCTTCCCATACAAGTTGTAAGTAATTTGGGACTGCACCGCCTCATCTATAGGATCTATAGTATTTTTTAATACTACATTTTTAATTATTACGCAAAATAAAAAATGCTGTTCTATTGTCAAACAACAATTTTTAAGGTGGTTCTTCCATACATGTTAAAGTAGCACCAAAAAAATCTTTGTAGACCCCCTATGTGGAGTGTTTTTTAATTAGGCTTGTTAAGGCCTTGAGATGGGTCAACGACCATATTCAATTATTGAAAGACTGTGTAAAGCTATCACCATGGAAAAAATATATAATTTACTTAAAGCAATAAAAAATCGGTGTAACTGAATATAATTTGAAAAATATTACCACTTTTGATTTTGTTTTTGGCATGAATTGCAAAATTTCTCGAAAACAAATATTTAATATTGAATGGAACCAACACACAAAAATCGGTGACTTTCAAAACCTTTCAATTTAATTGAACACATTTTTTTAAACTTATTTGAAAGTGATGAAAAGTAATAAAAACATGTAAAATCGAGAATTGGGCGTTCGGTTTCAACGTAACAGCCGCGTTGAAGCCTACATTGATTTGAACTTAAAATGAATAGACTTACGTTCGATATTATTGAAACTTGTATCAACCTGCTCGGATTGATTGATCTTAGCGCCTTAAATGAAGCTGTAGTTTCTACAAACATATTAATATATATGCTATTCCCAAAATATAACAAGGCAAATTCGTTAAGAACTTCTGTTCAACTTCTGTTCCTATTGGAGCTAGGAAAACTTTAGGATTTCCTGAAATTTAACAGTTTCCAAGTAATGATTTCGGAATCCTACATAATCCTACATCAACTACATTTTGCTTTATTTATTGTTTGCTGTTTTACTTTAGAGCTTGCACTATAATCACATCAAGTTTGAAGCTTGTATCCATTTTTCGCCCTAATTCAGGGTAGGCTCGAGCCCTTCGGTGGGGACGTATATGAGCTGATATGATGATGATGATCTATTTTTAGGACATACAAATAAAACCCATGAAAAAAGAACACGTTTGCTTTATGTAAAACCTCTGTGAGTTTTAATTTTTGTCTCTTTTAATTTTTGTCAATAAGCCTTTTATTTATTTTTTGTCTTTTATTTTTGTCTATCTGTTCACGCATCACACAAAAAAGTCTGAACCGATTTGAGTAAAACTTTGTAGGGTTCCTACATTCCGGGGTAATCTCTAAAATACATTTTTCCCAGAAAAGTGTCCTCACATGGATAAAGAGACCACTTTTTTATTATTATTGTCTGTGTTCATGCTTCACGTAAAAACGGAAAAACCGATTTAAGTAAAACTTTGAAAGACTATTATATTCCGTAGTAATATCTAAGATACTTTTTATCCCGCAACAGTCAAGGGTACTCAAGGGAATGACAAAAATCTGAATTTATGGAATGCTTCATCAAACCAAAACCACTTAACTGATTTAAATGATATTTGGTATGATGATATCTATTATGAGTAAGAATCCCATATTTTTTTATTCCGAATGTTTCCACAGGAAAGCAAGTAAACTGTATTTCTTGAACGGCTTTATATATTAAGATTAAACTTTACTCTAGGATTAGGCATGTCAAATACGGCACTTTTTGTAATACACGACGTCATATTTTTTGGTCCCCTTATAATCTGAAGGAACCCACAGGAAAGGAAGAAAACTGTAGTATCTCTGGAATGGCCAAATGTATTAAGATGAAACCTTTACTAATTAGATTAGGTGCATTAAATATACTACCTATAAAAGCGTCGATGGCGTAACGGCTTGGGTCGCCGCCTCCTGTCCGGAGGGTCGTGGTTCGAATCCCGCCACGTACCAATGTGATTTCGAATTTAGATTTCATATGTACATTTATCCGTTGCTCTTACGGTGAAGGAAAACATCGTGAGGAAACCTGCACACGCCTGCAAAGAAACGCGCAGGTTGTGTGTGAAGTCGACCAACCCGCACTGGGCCCGCCTGGTCGACTAAGGCCCGATCGCCCTAAATCAGGGTAGGCTCGAGCCCCTCGGTGGGGACGTATACGAGCTGATATGATGACATATAATACCATCTGGTTGTAGTTACTAAATCATACTTTTGATCCCGGAAAATTGGAGGGTTCCCAAGGGAATCGAAATAGACCTTTAGACCACTTTCGATTGGGCCGATCAAATATCGTAGGTATCTCAAAAAGTCGATGTAGGTCTGCTGGACATGTGAACACTCTTTTTAACCGACTTCAAAAAGGAGGAGGTTCTATGTTCTACTGTATTTATATTTTAGGGTTCCGTACCCAAATGGTAATAACGGGACCCTATTACTGACACTTCGCTGTCCGTCTGTCTGTCCATCCGTCCGTCTGTCACCAGGCTGTATTTCATAAACTGTGATAGCTAGACAGTTGAAATTTTCACAGATGATTGCCGCTATGACAACGAATGCTAAAAAAAGAATAAAATAAACGTTAAAAATAAATAATTCAATTAAAATACAATTCATATTTAAGAGCCCCCCCCCCCCCATACAACAAACGTGATTTTTATAGATAATGGTACGGAACCCTTCGTGCGCGAGTCGGACTCGCACACGGCCGATTTTTTTTATATATATATATTTTTTTTATTAACAATTGGTAAACCCTTGACAACATCTCACCTGGTGGTAAGTGACGATGTTGCCGAAGATGGAAGCGGGCTTACCAAGATTCCCCAACGCAATGGGGAACTGGCTATCTTATCTTCATGCCGGAACATTTACTATTATGTATGTTCACCGACTACTCTATCAATTGTGGAGCAATTTTCTAACTTCTTTTTTTATTCGAAAGAGTATAATTACGAAGTGGTCCCACTGTCACCAAGTCAGGATCTGATGATGGGATCCTAGGGAAATCGAGGGCAACCCTCATATTTTATAGGCACGTATTACGTGTTTCATGTGTTTTCTAAAGTTATTCAAATATTTGCATCTGCTTGTCATCATCTCATGTTGATGAGCCGACGATGGATGGTCCAACTCTTTAACGGTTAGGAGTTGGAGGATAATTATTTTAATATAGTACGTAGATACGTATGGACCGATAGTTGTAAAGAGTATACTCCCGAGGTGGTCTCATTGTCACCAGGTCAGAATCTCATGATAAGAACCCAATTATATCGAGGGCAACCCTCAAATTTTATAGGCACGTATTACGGTCCATACGTATCTACGTACAATACTTAAATAATTATCCTCCAACTCCTAACAACAGCATCCTGGAAGTAATTGCAGCAGGGTTTGACTCGCATTTCTTGAAGCACTGGCTAGAAATTATAAAGACTGTTTGGGAGTGTATTATGTAGGTAGTTATTTGTTTTATACTTTGGGACCATGTGTGATTTGTCCCAGAATAATTATTTTATTTATTTGTGTATAATTTATTTTGTGTTGTTTCCGTGACATATTTGAATTGTGCTCTTAATTTTGGACTTTTTTAATCTATACATTGACATTGAACTAATATTGTTAACTTACTCAAATAGGCTAAGTGTACTAACAAAATGGAACAGTGTATTCTGACAAATAAATAATAATAAATAATTACGTGTTTCATGTATTTTTAAAACTATTCAAGCATTTGCGTCTGGTAGTCATCATCTTATGTTGATGAGCTGATGATGGAAGTTCCAACTCCTTACCGGTAAGGAGTTGGAAGACAATTCTTTAAATATTTTACGTAGATAGGTAGGTACTTATAGACCGAAAGTTGTTTTCTTACAGGTTATTCAAGTAAGCTGATGATGGCAGGTTTGACTACTCAACTTTCATGCTGCTGAGATGATAATGGAAGCCACAGGACTCTGTATCGGTTAATGCAACACGTGCATTATGTTTGATGATTCCCTTTGGCAAGCAGTTGATGGGGTTTAACGTTGTAACTGTGGTTGTAAGATAAAGTTCATTCGCTCAATTAGCTGCACCTTTGATAAGCTCGACGCCGCTGCCGGCTCGCGGCAAACACTCCGTCAAATCGTGGCGCCGACAACGTCGGGGGCGCTGCTGGCGGCCCGATTGACCTCAGGGCGGCCCCTTTGACGGACATCAATGGTGCAGCTAATACAGCATACTGAACACTATTTTAGCTAAAAAATAAGAAATTTAAGGTTTTAAAAAACAAAACCCGAAAAAAATTTGTAGTTGTAGGCCCCTTATTTGATTTGTACCTTTGATTTTGTTATTGTTGGTTAATTTCGTGCTATTTATATATAAATATATTATGACATACTTTTGAGTGAATTTCTTATTTTGAAGTCGGCTTTTACTTTTTTTTTTATAAAAAATACCGTTCAAACGTCGCGTCATAGTGAAGCGGAACGAACACCTACTTCCCGAAATAACTTACCACAGAGTATAAAAAATAATGTCTTAACTGAGTGGACCCAACATCCGAGCACACCCTGGACTTTTTATACAACGGCCCAAAAATTACATTTCAAAAAAGGAATGACGGAATAAACAAAATGGCGGCGAAATCCTATACGTTCGACAACCAAACTGTAACCAATCTGTATCAATCTGTTAGTACTAATATATATACTTTGATCCAAGTCTCTGGCACCAGCCTTACAATCATAACAACGATATCCACGCCGGTGAAGCCGCGGCCGAAAGCAAGCATAACACATGTTCTGTTAAAATTTCCACCAGCCTATGACAGCCCTCGGACAGGCTAAGTAATATGGTAATGTTTTTGGTAAACTCATTTTTAATTTTGAGTTTGGCAAAACGGAAAGTGCTTACTTTAGACCGCTACATGCGTTTGCACTTTCGCAGCTTAGAGACACCTAGCGACACAACACTCGTGACCAAAGATATACTCCTGAATCCGCAGCCCATAGCAAGTCCAAGGCCCTAAGATGGGTCAAATGACAATATTCAATTCAAATTATTGAAAGACTGCTTAAAGCTATCATCATGGCAAAAATATATAATAATCTTAACCCACTTGTTACTAAAAAAAAATTCGCAAAATTTTGTATTTGAAACGTTTATGCAACTTAAAATATACCTAATAACAATAAGAAAAAATCTGATGAAACTTTTTTTTTGTTTGAAAAAATGTTGTTTTAAAACTACAGTAGTAACAAGAGGGTTAAAGTCATAAAAAATCGATTTAATCGAATACTATTTTAAAAATATTATCACTTTTGATGTTAAAAAATATACTGTGGACCACCCTATTTTTGGCATTAATTGCAAAATTTCTCGAAAACAAATGGTTAATGTTAAATGAAACCAACACACACGAATTGGTGACTTTAAGACCTTTCATTTTAAGTAAACACATTTTTTTAAACTTATTTGAAAGTAATAAAAACATGTAAAAATCAAGAATTGGGCGTTCGGTTTCAACGTAACAGCCGCCTTCAAGCTCGCATTGATTTGAACTTAAAATGAATAGTCTTACGTTCGATATTATTTAAACACGTTTCAACCTGCTCGGATTGCGTGCTCATAGGGCCTTAAGGAACTGACTGGACGATTTTTTGTAAATATTTTATAGTGTGCATTTCTCGAGCAGGTCCACCATTGCTGTGTGATAATAAACTGATATTTTTAGTGACTATTTCAGTAACAAGATTATCGTGTATTATTGTAGTGTGCTTCTTTGTGTATTTTGTTGTATTGTGTCGTGGACAATAAACTCCGCTGATCAGGCACCTATTTTTAGTTTTTTGCTTTACAGAGAGACAGAGCCCACTAGGACTTAGTGCTCGCCACCATTAACAGCTGTTTATTCTATTTGCGGTTGAAATTTTTGTTTGATCCAAAACACAGCAAAGTATTTCTACGTTGGCTCAAGGAGAGAGCTTGTGACACTTGCTCCAGGTCGTACCTGGTGCAAAGGTTGTCCATAGCCATACTGCGACAACTCCGCAAGTTGAAAGTTGAAGTGTCATGGGCACCTTAACATCGGCTCGACAGAGGAGGGGCTTTTGTAAACATAGTTTATTTCCCTTGTAATGTTAATTTTAAATTGATTTAAAAAACTGGAGCTATAAAAATTAAAACATTTCCCTTTCATTGCTGCAGTAACCTCTGCGTTATCAATGTTCCATGATTTAAGATTAACCCAATTCAAACTAAATTGCGATAAATCAATGCAATATCATATTATAATCCGTTGCGATCATTTGACCATTGAATGGCGCGGAGATTACACATTTCGTTTCGGCACATTTCCACACATAGAACACATTGTATATTCGTACTGAACCCAACTAAACATCGGTCTCCTAAATTAGATTTACACAAATTGTGCTGTCAAGTCACTAGTCAAAGTTAGTTAAGACATGGTTGACAAATAAGTTTCCTTTTCTATCCCGAGACATTTAGCATAAGTAAGTACTGTAAATCTTGCGAAAGTCATCAGAATTCTAGTACTAATAAATTAAGCGTGAAGCCCGAAAAAGCGTGTTACTCTTGGAAAAAAAAGGTATGAGAAAACCGAATAATTATTATACTTACTTCAGTTGCGACGAAAATGATTTTCAGATATTGGCAGCCCTGTGCGTGCAATTACAAAGCAAAACATATGAATGCGGAAAGCGGTCATCAGTTTAGGAAGGCGGCGGCGTGGTGGTGTGGGGGCGGCCGATTTCCGAAATTACTACGTGAGCCGATTCGCCCGCTCGAATTAACCAGTAATTCAATTATCAATCACGGGCCTACAGTATAGCTGTTATTCATGCATGTGTTCCATTACACTAAGTCAGGCGCGTAACACTTTAAGTACATGGTTAAATTACAATTATTCAATGGTGATAAGTTGATTTCTAACTGTCTGTACTTTTTCTCTCGGTGTCAATTCTACAAATCTGAGGGGCGTGGTAGTGTCTCCGCTAAGCCGAGCGCAAAGCAATCACTGCCATACCTTTATACCAATACCAATTGTAGAACCATTTCGGCCGATTTTCGAGCCCCTGTATCTTGGCACTAGGAATGATTAAAACAATGAAAATATCGCAATTAAATATGCTATGTATGCTTATGAGGACCCTTTATTTAATCTTTTAAGTTTAAAGCTTAATATTACATGATATCAGATGGTAAATTACAGTTAATTTGACACTTACTCAATGACTCACTTAAAAATTATCTTAATAGAACTAATACTTCCCATATACCTAGAGAGTTAAAATTTGGTATAGGGATAGGTTTTATACCCACATAAAGGAAAATTTTTAAAATGAGGATCTGTCCCCATTTTATCCCGCTTTGATGAGAAACCATATGGGGAACAACAAAACTATTTGAGATAGAGAAGTACCGCCTGAACAAAAATTGTTCACTGTGATGAACCGATTAACAAAAATAATTAAAAAAGTAATTTTCGTACAAAAGAAGTGAAATCCCAACAAAAATATTCTGTAAAAACGAGTCAATTTACGATTGAGTTTAATGAATGGGCCATAATAAATTTTTACTCCCCACGAAGAATATACCTTCTCGCAAGAGCCTCTAACGTTATTCAATTTGTATAGGAGGTAATATTGTTAGGGTTTCACTAGACATAACAGTTATAACATATTATAGATGCTAGTATGATTTCTCGAATATATGATAAATAAACTTAACACAACGAGCCTTAACAAAATAATTTAGATTTTTTTTTTATTTATTTATAATCTTTCAATTTTTGCCAAACTTCAACAAAAATATTTTCAATCTTTTTTTAATAACATGTACAGTTTTTCGAGTTTTCCCAGGTATACTACTAAATATGACATATGTATTTTAGTTCTTAATAAGGTGTTTACAAAAATTTGAAAAACATCCTAAGAGAGATTTTTGAGAAAAATGCATTTTGTCTTTTTTGGGATACCTTCGTTAAATTGTATTTTAAAAATAAAAAATCTAAAAAAGATACTTCTGGCACAAAAAAAATCAACCTAAATGTGCAAACTTTCATTAAAATCAGTCCAATAACGTCCCCACAATACAGGTGGACGGACATACATACATACGAACATATATACATAGACGTACATTTTTTTTCGACTACTATTTTGGTTTCTATTTGCATCGAAACGATGGTATCGACATTTCGATCAAAATCTCAAAGTTGGTTTATCGCGCGATCACATAATCTTCTATTTGCTCATTCACGCTTGAAGGTAAAAATTTGTGAGATCAAATAAAGAACCAAGTCTAAGTCGATAAAATAACGTGGCCGTTAAACTTTTTTTACAGAAAAAACTTTATTTATGGCTGTACATGGAGATCCTAACACCAAAAAACAACTAAAATACTTTAAAATAGAGTTGAGTTACTAAAATGGCAGTTATTTGTTGAAAAATATATCACAACAAAAACATTCTGTAAAAAAGTGCCAAGTCTCGGTTAAAATTACTTGGTCATAAAAAGTTGTGAGCTCAATCATATAATAAAAAATATTCCCACTACTTTTTAAAGCAAAAAAAAATTTGATGGAGTCTTGCCACATTTTTATAAAATGTTTTTTTTTGGGATATATTTTTAAACCAATAACTGCAATTGTACCAAACTAATATTAATTATTTATATCAATATAATTACCTACACGACACCGACCGACCTGGTGAAGGTAGGAGGTAGCCACTGGATCCGGGCAGCGCAGGACCAGTCGTTGTGGAAATCCGCCGGGGAGGCATTTGTCCAGCAGTGGACGTTTTTTGACTGTTAAGATGCTGATTATGATGACTTGCCTAAGCTTTGATAATTAAATAAGTTAATAAATGTAGAGCTGGGCAAGATACTAATTAATTAAATAGGTAGGTACCTATTTAATGAAATGAACCATGAAAATAGTATTTTTTTAATCCCTCAGAAACTGCATCGGACTATGCTATTTTTATGGGATAAAAAGTAGCCTATTTCCTTCCCCGTGACACAGCCTAGTTGCATTTTAATCAAGATTAGTCAAGGTGTTGGAGCGTAAAAAGGTAAGAAACAAATAAACACATTTACACATTAATAATACATATTAGTAAGGATTAACAAAAAAAAATACTTTTTCGTTTGAAGTCGGTTTTTAAACTAAAAAATCAAAAATTATTTACAAGCTGCAACTTCGAATGTCAACATATTATGTTAAACAGTTTCTGTCACTGATTTCGTTTAAGATTCGTTATCTATTTAGTAATAAACTTAATCTGTTTGGAGACTAGCCGTCCCGGCGAACTTCGTACCACCTTACACTACACTACACTACCCTACCCTACTTTACACTACACTACCAAAGTATATATTATTAGGTTATGTACAAAAAAAAAAAAACGGAACCTTATAGGATCACTCGTGCGTCTGTCAGTCCGTCCGTCTGTCCAAGCCCATTTGCTCCGAATCTATTGGACCAAATCAGGTGAAATTTGGTAGGATAGTGTAATCTTATGACCCAAATACAGTTGTGCAACGTAAGTACTTTTTTTTTTAAATAAGGGTGGGTTATTTTCGGAGGACAAATTATGAAATAAAAAAAAGTTTTGGAAACCTTATTGTGTAATATATCAAATGAAAGGACTCGTTATCAGGATCTTAAATATATTTTTGTTTTAATTGTAAAATAAATAGTTTTGATTTTATTAATGAAAGAAGACGAATGTGAACATTCCCCCCCCTGTTCTCCGAAACTACTGAGCCAAAAATTTTTAAAAAAAATATACTTCATGGCTTGCAGATAACAGGAAAACCTTTAAGAATTCTATCAATTGTAGAAAAAGTGGCAAACTCAATGTACGGAATAAAGTTCTAGTCATAATAGAAAATAGTCTTTCGGTGTTCGACAGGATTCATTTCGGAAAGTGTGTCCTGAAGCTTCACGACCTCATTCTCCCTCTTCATTTCATCATCGAACGACCAGGTGCGGAGGGGGATTCTACCCTTTGTCGTTGATGTTCCACCTTTACGTACAAAGCGTTTTGCTTCTTCGTTCATTATGCGAACGGGCAAGGAGTGGAATTCCCTGCCGGCATCTGTATTCCCCGATTCATATAATTAAGGAATCTTCAAAACGAGAGTGAATAGGCACTTTTTGAGCTTGCGTGTTACGTCCTCGGCTGCATCGGCACTTACCACCAGGTGAGGTGCAGCCAAACGCACTAAAATTTTTATATAAAAAAAATAAGTCACTAAAACACCACTAGATTGCGCTAGTAGTAAACTGTATGGAGTACTGTTCTCACTTGTGGGACGGATCAGCTCGTTATCAGCTATATGCCTTGGATTCTATCGACCGACGCGCTAGGAGACTCATTAGCGACGTGGAACTTGAATCAAACAGGCTCCAAAGCCTCGAGCATCTCCACAAAATTCGCCTGTATATCGGTGTTCTACAGGATTCATTTCGGAGAGTGTGTCCTGGAGCTTCACGACCTTATTTCCATTCTCCATTTCATCATCGGAAGATCAGGTTCCGGAGGGCGGTTCCACCCCTTTGTCGTCAATGTTCCTTGTTCGAGAGTCAATACAAATATTCTCGCACGCAGGTTTCAACAATCCTCCCGCCCGCCAGCCTCCAGAACAAGCCGGTTTCCGAAGTTACCATAGACCACATACATACGCTGCGGCAGATTATACAGATGACTGAAATGTACAATCAGCCACTATGCATGGTGTTTGTGGACTAGAAGTAAGCCTTCGATTCAGTCGAAACCTGGACTGTGCTACAGTCTCTCCAGCGGTGCCAAATTGACCATCGATAAATCGAGGTGTTGAAGTGTCTGTATCAAAACGCCACCATGTCGGTTCGCTTACAGGACCAGAACTGGAAACCTATGCTCTTGCAGCGAGGGGTGAGACGAGACAGGGAGACGTTATATCTCCGAAACTGTTCAACGCCGCCCTGGAAGATGTTTTTAAGGTGGAATTTTTTTTTTTTTTTTTTTTTTTTTTTTTTTTTTTTCGTCCGTCCGTCTTCCTGAGCAGACGTGTGCCAACTTTTTCTCATATTTTTTAAAATTTAAATAAAACCTGTCTGGGAATTAAATACCCTATTTCTAGGTAATTTAGCGTCGCTTTTCGATCATCTGCGATTAGCGTACTTGTGATTTAAATATTGCGATCCTTCTTGGACTGTGTACTTGTGTAGTGAGTGCCTGTGTAGTGCGATTGTGCGCGGTCCGCCTTCACCCCCGCGAGACAAAGAGCGTTTCATAATTTGCCTCTCGCTTGCTCTCGCTTCGCCATGTCGGAGATGTCGGACTCATCCGAGCTTGACCACGATGCTCGCGATCGCAACTCCACTATCAACAAAACCGGTGGTGAAAAAGTAGGTCAAGATAGACCTATGAATGCCTCGACCCGGCGCCCAAAAAGGCATAGGGAAGAACTTACTGAAGATGTCCTGAGAACGTATATTAATGATCTCAAAACTTCTTTTTTAACGTCGCTTACCAATCAAGATGACAAATTTCAGTCTTTACATGTGGCTGTGCAGGAGATCAAAGAACAAAACGTCGGTGTCCAGACGGAACTAAGCTCAATAACAGCATCCATCTCAGATATCCGCAACGAGCTTAACACAGTGCGCATCCAATATAATGAAGTCATAATATCAATGTCTTGCATCAAAGAAAAGCAGGCCAAGATGCACACAGATTTCACCGAGATGGCTGAAAATATAGAATTTACTTCAAAACAACAACAAGACCTGATTGTCCGGTTGGACAGAGTCGAATGTGCAGCGAAAATTCCGGAGCAAATTGAAACCGATTTGATGAGTCTAAGAGCGACCGTTAACAACCTCAAATACGAACTTCAGCAGCAGCAGCAATGGGAAAGAATTTTAAACTTGGAGATTTCCGGCGTTCCCGAATCGAATAATGAGGACTTATTTGAAATTATTCTACGTATTGCCAGGCGCAATGATGTGCATTTACAACACGAGGACATAGCTCACGTAACCAGAATTCAACCACGTGTAAAACAGCCCGGTCGACCAAAGTCAATCGTCGTAAAACTCAAGAAACGTCTTCATAAGGATAACATACTCGCGGGTGCCCGCAAATCTCCATTGTCCACTCTAGACATTTCTATGCCCGGCGAGGCTAAGCGCATATTTGTCAGCGAACACCTGACGGTTGATAACAAACTTCTCTATAAGCAGTGTCGCGAGATGGCCAAAACGAAATCGTATCAGTATGTATGGATAAAAAACTGTCGCATTTTTGTCAGGAAAACCGATACCTCTCCTGTAGTACAGATCAAACACGAATCAGATCTACAAAAGTTACGTTAATTTGCCTACATATCTTGCTAACATTATGTTATATTATTGATACAATTATACATTTATATTCTACCCTCATTAGGAAATATCACTGTTATTTAAGAATGTTGCGTAAGCGTTTACTACCGGTAAATAATTCGATGCCAAAGTTACTTTCGAATAATATATATTATTCACATTTAATTTGTAATGAGCCATCAGACAGAACAGAATATCGCTTTTACGGCCATTTTAACTTTTGCCGTTCTTCTGCCTTTTTCATAGAAAAATACATAGCCCATGTGTTACATGTTAGTTACAAAAATACTAGATCTCTGTTAATTTCACAATACTCTGTGCGAATTACATACGGACACATTTATAATAAACCAGAACAAATACTCGTTACCTCGCTCGACCTTTTGACCTGTCATAACCCATACCTACTCCCTATAATAAGTCACTACTTTTATTTATTTATGCCTAAAAATGATTCCATCTAGTAGTATCAGTGTTTATTTTCAGAATGTGCGGGGATTACGGACGAAGACACATCAATGTTATAACAACATTTTGTCCAACAATTACGACATAATTGTACTAGTAGAAACGTGGTTATGTGAAAGTGTCTTCGATCGTGAGCTCTGTGATAACAGATATGATGTATTTAGGTGCGATAGGGACTTTACTGCCACAGGTAAGCGTACCGGGGGCGGTGTGTTGGTGTGCGTGCGCCGCGATCTTCATGCCTTTTGTAACACTGTAGCATCTACCTACTCACCCACAGAAATGCTATGGATAACTATACCTGCAGCTAGCTTGCACTCTAATAATAAACTTGATTTATTCGCAGCCTACCTACGTGGCGAAGGTGCAAATCAACAAACAGACTTAGCAAACTTATTAGGCTTACTTCATTTAACATTTCCTGTTAATTCTTGCCCAGATTTTAGCGGAGACAACTACATAATCTTAGGTGATTTTAACTTACCATTTATACAGTGGGACGACGGTAATCCAACTCTTGTATCAAGAGGATCTTCTGCGCTAACCAGAGAACTAGCGAATGATCTAATAGAACTTTTATCATTGTACGGATTCTCGCAATATAATAATCAAAAAAATTGTAGTGATAACATTCTTGATTTAGTTTTTAGCACTTTTAACATAGACATAAAACTATGTACACACCCTATAAGCAAGGTAGATGTTTTTCATCCACCATTACACATTGATGCCTCTGAACTAACACTTTCTCCTTTTATAAATACTCCGATCAAAAAATTCCAATTTCATAAAGGAGATTATGTTAATATTAACAAATATCTCACTAGCATTGACTGGTCGGCAGAATTCTCAGAAACAGATACGAACACTGCTGTAGATTTCTTCTACGAACGCTTATATGCCAGCATACACTTGTACGTTCCTATAACTACTATTAGAAATACAAAACACCCTTATCCAATTTGGTATAGTAACGCATTACGAAAAATCATCCGTGAGAAAGAAAGAGCACATAAAAACTGGAAACGATTTCACAATTTTAGAGACTACTCTGAATTTTCATTACTTAGAACTCGCTTTCACCGAGTGCACAGAGCATGCTACAATAAATACTTGTTTCACGTTCAGCAATCTCTAGCAAAAAACCCTAAAAGATTCTGGTCGTTCGTAAAGTCACGAAGAGGAGGCAGTAATTACCCAAGTGAATTGACTTACAATAACGCACGTTTATCTAATGGTAATGATATAGCAGATGGCTTCAACAGATTTTTCCAGGATATGTTTTCATCACCAGTTTCGAATTACCCTAACATTGATTTGCCACCTCCCCAAGTAGGACCTGTAGGAGATGTACACACTCTACAATTTAATGTACACACAATCCTAAAACATCTCAAGGGTCTTGATGCAAACAAAGGTGCTGGCGGTGACAATATTCCTCCTATATTTATTTTGAGATGTTCTGAATCGTTGGCACTGCCTCTAACTATCTTGTTTAACAAATCGTTAAGTGAGGGTATATTTCCTGATGTGTGGAAGGAAGCACGCATCGTGCCTGTGCATAAGAAAGGATTGAAGAACAAGGTCGAGAACTACAGACCTATCTCAATTTTAAATGTTTTTAGTAAAACTTTCGAAAAGGTTGTATACAATGAAATTTATCCCTTTATAGCCGGTTGCATTCCACTTGAACAACATGGATTCTTGCGTGGTCGTTCAACTAATACTAACCTCACCTTATTTTCTAAATTTATTCGTGAACATATGGAAAAAGGACAACAGATTGACGTGGTCTACACGGACTTTGAAAAAGCATTTGACCGTGTAGACCATGTAATTTTGTTAGGCAAACTGCAAAAATTAGGTATCCACGGAGATCTGCTTCGTTGGGTAAAATCATATCTCTCCAATAGAGCCCAAGCTGTTGTAGTAGGTGGATGCCGATCTAATCTGGTACGCATTCCTTCCGGTGTGCCCCAGGGATCCCACCTTGGACCCCTCTTTTATAACGCTTATTTATATGATATTTACGCTTTCCTATCTTACTCCAAGTTTTTAATGTATGCTGATGATACTAAAATATTTCTTAACATCAAAACTCCTGCTGATACTTTCATGCTTCAGCATGACCTAAATCAACTCGCCGAATACTATAGACTCAATCGCATATCTGTTAACATTAGTAAATGTCAAATTATCACTTTTGTACGCAATCAGCAACCAATTCTTAATAACTATAACATTAACGGAATGTCTCTTAACCGAGTGAACCTAATACGTGATCTTGGTGTATACTTCGATAGTAAATTCATGCTGAATCATCATATTAATACCACAACTAATAAAGCATTCAAATGTTTGGGCTTTATTTTGAGAATCTGCTCACAATTTCGTAACCGTGAGTGCATTAAAAATATATATTTTGCTTATGTCCGAAGCGTTTTGGAATTTGGTTCATGTGTGTGGTCCCCCTGTTACGACAAATATGTGATCCAGATTGAAAAGATCCAAAAGCGCTTCACGAGATATCTTAACTTTAAAACCTTCTCATCACCTTCATCCTATAATGATTCCTGTAATTATCACAAAATTTTGTCATTAAGCAAAAGACGGACTCTGCTTGATATGTCATTTCTATATGACATTATCAACTCAAATGTAGACTGTCCAGATTTAGTTTTTTCCGTGGGCTTGAATGTACCTCAGAAGCGCACACGTCACACCTGCATGCGAACTCTTCACACTCCCTTACGAAGAACGAACTATGGTCGTAGCGAAACAATTACTCGTTTAACTCACACATATAACACTCATTTTAGTCATATTGATCTCTTTAATTACTCAAAATCTGCATTTAAACAACATGTAACTCGGAGCTTAACCGGCAACAACGAACTATTGCAATAAACTGGTTTGTTTGATACTTACACCGTAATACACCATTGATATAGTAAAACGCTTACGTTCTCTGACAACAGTCATTACATTATCTTAATTTTCTCATTAAAAATTAACTAAATTGGTTACCTGAATGTTAGTAATGTATCAAACTATTTGATTCATGTACGGGTTTGCTTGTTGCCACATTTACGCCACAGCAGTGATTCATGTGGTAACAGTCAAGCCTCTGGCCAGTCTGAGATCATGGCCGGATTGTTGTTGTTGGCGCTGCCGCGTACTGCACACCTTTTGCACAACTGGCAATAATATAAGTGCCTTTTATAAACGCGTGTCTTCGAGCATCACCGCACAGCAATAGCGCGGCTGCCCCATCAGCACCATGAGTGCGTAAACCATTACTATTGTTAAATTATAGTTTAAGTTGGCAATGATCTGTTTAATTTATACTCTGGGGTAATCTGTTATTTGCTTTACTTTTACCACACTGTATCGTATTACAACTTTTTTATTGTAAGCTGTTGATTACCTATAATAAATAAATAAATAAATAAATAAATAAGCTTCTGGACTGGGGTGGACTCGGCATCAATATCAACGGCGAGTATATATATCCCACCTCCGATTCGCTGACGATATCGTGGTCATGGCTGAGACTATGGAAGACCTAAGCACAATGCTCGATGGCCTCGGTAAAGTCTCTCAACAAGTGGGTCTTAAAAGGAACATGGACAAAACGAAAATAATGTTAAATGTCCGTGTCGCACCCACCCCTCTAAAGGATGGAGACTCTACACTGGCAGTTGTTGATGAATATGTATATCTGGGACCAACAGTCTGGCTAGGCAGGTCCAACTTCAAGAAAGAGATCAATCGACGTATCCAACTCGGCTCGGCAGCGTTTGGGAAGCTTCGCAATATCTTTACGTCCCAAAACCGCAGTGTCTCAAGACTAAGGTCTTTGATTAGTGTGTGTGGCCAGTGATGACTTACGAAACGGAGACATGGTCGCTTACTATGGGCCTCATAAGAAGGCTCAAGGTCACCCAAAGGGCAATGGAGCGTGCTATGCTCGGAGTTTCTCTGCGTAATCGAATCAGAAACGAGGAGATCCGCAGGAGAACTAAAGTAACCGACATAGCTCACAGAATCGCTAAACTGAAGTGGCAGTGAGCAAGGCACATAGCTCGTAAAACAGATGGCCGATAGGGCAGTAAAGTTCTCGAGTGGCGAACGCGCAACGGAAAACGTAACGTAGGCAGGCCTCCCACGCGGTGGACCGACGACCTGGTAAAGATCGCGGGAAGCCGATGGATACGGGCAGCGCAGGATCGTTCGTCGTGGAAATCCTTGGGGGAGGCCTTTGTCAAGCAGTGGACGATTTTTGGCTGCTATGATGATGGTGATGTTCCACCTTTACACACGAAGCGTTTTGCTTCTTCGTTCATCATGCGAACGGCCAAGGAGTGGAATTCCCTTCCGGCGTCTGTATTCCCCGATTGCTTGTTACATCCTCAGCTGCATCGGCACCAACGATCAGGTGAGGTGCAGCCAAGCACACTCAAATTTTTAATAATTAAAAAAATAACTCGCATCTTACACAAATGTGATATTTTGTATTTGACTTTGGCATTGTACGGAACCCTCTCCATGCGAGTTCAACTCGCACTTGGCCGGTTTTATATTAGTTCTAACATACAGTATGGACACTCCATGCCGCTCTCTAGATTGCGACCCTCCCCCCCCCCTCCGTCACCCAGATTGATACAGATTGGTTACAGAGTTTGGTTGTCGAACGTATAGGATTTCGCCGCCATTTTGTTTGTTCCGTCATTCGTTTTAAGCAGGAAACAAAATTGTAGCGCATTCTAGTTTTTCCAGCAAAACAGACGACCGGATTTAGATAAAATATAGTACAAAGATAAAATATGAATCTGGAATTGTTATAGCGTACCTACATTTGGTATTCCGATAAAAGATAAAGAAGAGGGCTTAAAATTGTATTTTTTTATAGTCTGGAGAGTAATCCCTTCCCTACTAATATTATAAATGTGAAAGTAACTCTGTCTGTCTGTTACGCTTTCCCGCAAAAACTACTGAACGGATTTGGCTGAAATTTGGTAGGTAGACAGATTAGGACCTGGGTTAAGACATAGGCTACTTTTTACCACGCTCGCAAGCCGCAAGCGGCTCGCGCACTGCGCACCCTCGAAAAGTCATAGAAATGTGGTCCACGCGGGTGAAGCCGCGGGAATCAGCTAGTTGATTATAAATGCGAAAGTGGATGTTTAGATAAATAGATGGTGGATGTTCAAAGGCCCCAATCACGGGGTCAATAGAATAAATTGTACAGCAGCACTGCACCTACTTTCTCTTGGAATCGTAAATAACAGCAAGAGTATTTATAATCAAAATATAGGTTCCACCGTGCGCCAAAAGATTTCAAAAAAATGTATGTGCACAGGCCAGCACATCAAGCTACACACTTTGGACTTTGTAACGTTCTTATGCCGAATGCGTATGGATCAGAATCGCGAGAGTATAGCTTGATGTGCTGGCTTCTGTACAACACATATTGACTCTGTGCCAAAAATTTTAGACATATATTTCGACATATTTTGTATTATCAATGGTGTGTTGTTATAAGAACCATTGTTGTACCGATTATAAAAAACAGAACGAGGGGTATCTCGGCCAGAACTAATTACAGACTAATATCCTTAGCAACAGTTATTGCAAAGGTGCTCGACGGTCTGCTTAATGCTGAGCTTGATAAATATATTAAACTTCATGGCGCTCAGTTCGGGTTTCGACCAGGACTGTCTATACAAAAGACAACACCTATCTATGCGTGCTTCCTAGATCTATCTAAAGCATTTGATTTGGTTAATTACAATAGACTTTGAAGCAAGCTGGAAAAAACTGAAATGCCGAGAGAGTTGATATGTCTCTTTAAATTTTGGTATTCTGGTCAGATAAACTTTGTAAAGTGGGGGGATTCAATATCAGATGAATATGTGTTGCAATGTGGGGTAAGACAAGGTGGCTTAAGCTCTCCAAAATTGTTTAACTTATGTCAATGCCCTGATCGAGGAGCTCAGCAGCATGCATGTCGGATGTCATATAGATGATGTTTGTATAAACAACATTAGCTATGCAGACGATATGGTGCTGCTGAGCCCTTCGATTTGTGGATTGAAACAATTGTTAAGTGTATGTGAAAATTATGCTGCACAACACGGCCTTAGGTATAACGAAACAAAAGTGAGCTACTGATTTTTAAGACAGGCAACAAGTGTCCATATCATGTTCCCCTGTGTTGCTAAACGGAACACCTTTAAAAAGAGTTTCTGCTTTCAAATATCTGGGCCACTTGGTTAACGAATGTTTGAACGATGATGCTGATATAGATCGAGAGCGTAGGGCCCTTTCGACCAGAGCTAATATGATAGCACACAGGTTCCGTAGATGCACAGCTCAGGTAAACATAACATTGTTTAGAGCCTACTGTACATCTCTATATACTTGTAGCCTGTGGGCTGTGTATTCGCGAAGGACGATCGGCGCCCTGCGCGTCCAATATAATAATGCGTTCAGAGCGCTGTTGGGGCTGCCGCGCTGGTGCAGTGCGTCGGGGATGTTTGCGGACGCGCAGGTAGACGGCTTCCAAGCTGTGATTCGCAAACGGTGCGCTGCGGCGTTCGGCAGGCTGCGTTGCAGCACCAACAGCATCTTGGCTGTATTGGAAACCAGGCTGGATGGGGGTATTGTGAGGAGCTGGCTTGGGATGCACTCAGCGGTTGCTAACTACACTCGCTGAGTGGATTGCTTGCCCAGTGGCTCAAATACATTTACCTACCTAAACTAACAATAGATATTAAGTTTTGTGTTACTAACCAAATATGGACTCTGTCTGAAATAAAAGAATTTTTTTTAAGTAAATAACCTGTACTCTCCACTGAGAACATACTTTCTGCAGAACATACCACCTCGGGAGTAAAACTACTTCGAATAAATAAGAATTTTGAAAATCGGTCTACAATTACAGAGTAATCGGTGAATATACATAAAAATTAAATACTTACATTGGAACATAGAACCTCCTCCTTTTTTAAGGCGGTTAAAAAACAAAATCGCAAAAAAATTACACTTATATGAAGGCTTACTTTAACTATTTTTTCCGGAATAACCAATAAGTAGATACCTACTACCTACCAACCTACCTGCTACTTGATAGAACATTAATAATTTTTACTACTTGCAAAGTTTCATAAAAATAGTTATGGCCATTTTCGAGTTTTTGCTTTTTTAATTTTTTTGTTTTTCATTTGTTGTATGGCAACGCAGCCATATGCCGCTCAGAATCCATCTACCAATTTTCATAAGACTCCTCATTTCATTGGTTTGTCCGCTAGCGAAAGCGTGACGGAAGTACGTTTTTGGCAAAAATGATTAAAAAACTTTGGGTAAAATTACAAAAACGACTACAATAACTTTCTTTTGCTGCCTCGCTGCGCTTATTCGCTCGAAAGTAATAATTGAAAACGCTAAATACGTTAAAAAACCGGCTTCCATCGCAACAACTTAGTACATTTTTGCATTATTATTTTTGGTTTTTGTTAATTCTCTAATAAAGTACTACACCGATTTTGATAAAATTTATATGGGACCACACGGGAAGCACTAGCTTTCAAATAAAAAAATAATTATAAAAATCGGTTCACCCAGTCAAAAGTTCTGAGGTAACACACATAAAAAAACATACAGACGAATGAAGAACCTCCTCCATTTTGGAAGTCGCTTGAAAATACCATCTCGGGCTGTATTAAACTGCAAATCGAGAAGTCCTGAGCAGCATTGAGCAAAGTATGTACCTATTACCTAGCTATACGAGTACATATTGTGTTTGCTCACACTTGTGACGCGCGCACTCTTAAGGCGAGAGCGCTTCACAAAGAAATGTCCATTTCTTGAAAATTGGCTATGCTTCCTTTTGGAAAGAGCTCGAAACCTTGAAGGTATAAAGTTGGGCTATTACGGGCACTTGCACGAAATAGCCCCATTAAAATAGGGCAGCTTCAGTGTACTTGCAGGCCAAGGTCCGGTAAGGAAGCCGAGCAAAATACAAGTCTCTTTTATTCCTTTACAATTTGACAGAGATAGCGTTTCAGATATTAACAATAGTAAGAACTCCACCTCCAAACAGATTGCATAGAGAAAAAATAGACGTACATTTTCCCCGGCTTCCTTACCGGGTACGGTACCAGTAGGTGTGCGGCAACGCTAATGTTACCTTTTTGCAGTACCTAAATAATAAAAACAGTTAGGCGCAAACTTAGACAAGTGACAACGGCGCACACTAACAGGTCATAAAATAATATGATAACAATGTCTGTTTGCTAAAATAGTTTTAAATTAATTTTATATATGTGCAACCTCTCAACAGTCAAGCTATAATAACTCCCACCCTCCCTGTCTGTCGCAACCGCCAGATGGACAGTGACAGACGGGTTCTGGGCGCGCTATTGTTTACTTTTATTGGATTTTCTGTGAATCTAAAGGGAATATTGTGTATTTCCATATAAAATATTAATCTAAATTAGAGTGTTTATTACATAAAAATAAAAGAACAATAATCCTTTACTTGTAATTTAGACCATTTAAGTAACAAAAAAAAAGTCACAAAAAAGGCCATAGTTTGAAGGACAAGTTTTCACAGAAAATCAGAAGTATAAGTTATTGTATGTAATTAAAACAAATGATTACGTACCCTGGTATCGTTTTCACTACAAATCTTTTTGAGAAACACAGAAACAACAACCTAAATTGTGCGCACATTCACTCGCGATTTGAAGTAAGTACGAGACATGAATTTTGAGTGAAGTTCCTCTAAATATTTTTGTACTTTAAGTGTGGCTAATGATTGGCCACAGACGTAGCCAACTTCACTCCCATTTATTTCCTAGCTTTCTATTGCTTCTTAAGCAACCTTTGATTTAGTTTGGGCGCTAATTTGAACCGCCGTAAATCGTACCGCCTGGCGACCAGCGACAGATACGGGTTTTTATTTTATTTTGCCGCCTGGCGGTATTCGACAGACGAGAGGTATAAAAGGGAGCCAAGTTCCATATAAAAAATGTATTGAGATATATACGGATACTACGTTCTACAATAGTGGTTTCTTAAATCATAGCTATGGGAATTCAAGTAGAAATATTTATTTCAGACTTCTCTTAAGGCGCTAAGATCACTCAATCCTAGCAGGTTGATACGTGTTACAATAATATCGAACGTAAGTCTATTCATTTTAAGCTCAAATGAATGCTCAAATAAGACCTTTCATATTAATTGAACACATATTTTTTTAATTTATTTGAATGTGAAGAAAAGTAATAAAATCGTGTAAAAATCGAGCGTTCGGTTTCAACGTAACAGCCGCGTTGAAGCCCGCATTGATTTGAACTTAAAATGAATAGACTTACGTTCGATATTATTTTAACACGTGCCAACCTGCTTGGATTGAGGCATCTTAAAGCCTTAATCCAAATCGTCAGAGCCAATTTTTGAGAAAAAAATTGTATTGTACCTAACTTTGATTTCGTTATTGTCGATTAATTTCGTGTACATACATACATACAGGGTGTAACAAAATTGGCATAGGTCCCGTTAACTGGGGCTTCTACTCGTCATACTGAACAACTTTCTCCAAGAAATCCATAGTCAATCCTCAAAAAAACATTTGGACACTCCATTCTAAAATGCACAAAATTGGTCGATCATCTGATCGATTTGTATGAAGAGTAAAACATTTTTTTTACGTTTTCAGCAAAGTCGTAGAACAAAAGTTGATCAGTATGATAAGTAGTACCCCCAGTTAACGGGACCTACACCAATTTTTTTACTTTACACCCTGTATATATTAAAATATAGAATTTCTTGATAAAGTCAGTTTTTAGTTTTTTTTTAAACTTTATTTCATTTTTAATTTTTAGTGAAAATGCCACCTAACAACGTTAAAATCAGCCACTCGCCAATAAATAGAATATCATCAAATCATAATGCATGTGTTTCATTAACCGATACAAAGTCCTGAAGGTTTCATCATCATCTCAGCAGTATGAAAGTTAAGGTGTCACACCTTCCATCATCAGCTCACCCGAATGACCTGAAAGAATACAACTGTCGGTCTATACGTACCATATATTTAAAGAATTATCCTCCAACTCCTAACCGTTAAGGAAATGTACCTTCTATGACCAGCTCATCTACATGAGATGATAACTACCAGACGCAAATACTTGAATAGCTTTAGAAAATATATGAAACACGTAATACGTGCTTTGAAAACTTTCAGGGTTGCCCTTGATTATCCTATCATCGGATCTTGACTTGGTGACAACGGGACCAACTCAGAAATATACTATTTCGAATAAAAAAAACATTTTTGATAATCAGACCACAATCGACAAAAAGCTTGGTGATACATAAAAAATACATACAGTGGAACATACGAGTATTCTATATAGGTATAGTCGTGGTCAACTAATTACAATTTTTATGTTACTAAAAAAACCGGCCAAGTGCGAGTGAAACTAGCACTACGAGGGTTCCGTACCACGACACCTCTACCAATAACTACATAGTAATTATGACAGTGATACCTAATCACATTACAAACAAAACACATCAACGCGAACTACCAAAATATGCTTTTTTGTCATTCAGTTCGGGCTACTAAGCGCGAGTGCGACTCACACTTGGCCGATTTGTAGTATTTGTTGTTTTATCTCAGTGTTAGTACTATAATCACACCAAGTTTCATGTTTTACGATAGAGCTAAATCAAAAGTACTTCTAAAGACCTATAAAAAAAACACGTTTTTTGTATAGAAACCCTACTCATTTTTATTTTTTTTCTATCATCATCATCATATCAGCCACAAATCGTCCACTGCTGGACAAAGGCCTCCCCCAAGGATTTCCACGACGACCGGTCCTGCGCTGCCCGCATCCATCGGCTTCCCGCGACCTTCACCAGGTCATCGGTCCACCGCGTGGGAGGCCTGCCTACGCTACGTTTTCCGGTGCGCGGTCGCCACTCGAGAACTTTACTGCCCCATCGGCCATCTGTTCTACGAGCTATGTAGCCTGCCCACTGCCACTTCAGTTTAGCGATTTGTGAGCTATGTCGGTTACTTTAGTTCTCCTGCGGATCTCCTCGTTTCTGATTCGATCACGCAGAGAAACTCCGAGCATAGCACGCTCCATTGCCCTTTGGGTGACCTTGAGCCTTCTTATGAGGCCCATAGTAAGCGATGTTTCAGTTCCGTAAGTCGTCACTGGCAACACACACTGGTCAAAGACCTTAATCTTGAGACATTGCGGTATTTGGGACGTGAAGATATTGCGAAGCTTCCCGAACGCTGCCCAGCCGAGTTGGATTCGTCGATTGATCTCTTTCTTGAAAATTAAGTCTCTTTTTTTCTATATTTTGTTGTTATAGCGGCAACAGAAATACATATTCTGTAAAAAAATCAACTGTTTACCTATTACGGTTCATGAAATATAGCCCGCTGACAGACGGACAGACAGCGGAGGCTTAGTAATAGGGTCCCGTTGGTCACCCGTTGGGTGTACAGAACCCGATATTTCCTCAAGTACGATATAGGTTATTTATATTACAAGGAGACAAAGTACTATTTTGTCCCGAGCGCGTTACTTTGAATTCTGAGCTTAGCGAGGGATTCAATATACGCCGCCCGAAATTAAAATATTTTGGCCTTGAGTGTGACACCAGCGCAGCGTTGCCAGACGTCCCGATTTTTTAAAACAAAATTAAATGTCCCGCTTTTGGGTGATAACTCGACCATGCGTGCAGCGTCACAGATTACTAAATAGTTACTAAATAGTTACTACGTAACAGATACTTCACTCAGTAGTAAATTTCCAATACCTACTGCTATAATAGCCTACTCCATCGCGTCAGCAACTGCAGTACATGCTTCACACCGCTCGATCGCAGGGCTGCCTCTTCGATAAAATTAAATTAACGTAACTTTTTGTGTCTATGTTATTGAGAACTGTGAATATATTTTGACTTATAGGTGGTAGTTTAAAATTGTATCATTTATCTAAATATCTATAATATAAAAATGAATCGCAAAATGTGTTGGTAAGCGCGTAACTCGAGAACGGCTGGACCGATTTGGCTAATTCTTTTTTTGTCGAGTTTGTTATTATTAGGAGAAGTTTCTTATGTAGGGTAGGGTAGGGTAGGGTAGGGCAGTGTAGTGTAGTGTAGGGTAGGGTAGTGTAGAGTAGGGTAGTGTAGAGTAGGGTAGGGTAGGGTAGGGTAGGGTAGGGTAGGGTAGTGTAGTGTAGTGTAGGGTATGGTAGTGCAGGGTAGGGTAGGGTAGGGTAGCGTAGGGTAGGGTAGGGTAGTGTAGGGTAGGGTAGGGTAGTGTAGGATAGGGTAGGGTAGTGTAGTGTAGGGTAGTGTAGTGTAGTGTAGGGTAGTGTAGTGTAGTGTAGTGTAGGGTAGGGTAGGGTAGGGCAGTGTAATGTAATGTAAGGCGGTACGTAGTTCGCCGGGACAGCTAGTATATATATATATATATAATTCTCGTGTCACAGTGTTAGTAACCATACTTCTCCGAAACGGCTGGACCGATTTTTATGAAATTTTGTGTGCATATCGGGTAGGTCTGAGAATAGGTTCTTATCAATTTTTCATACCTCTACGCGGGCGAAGCCGCGGGAAACAGCTAGAAAAATATATATTTTTTTATAAATTGGTGCTGACTGTGCAATACATCTAGATAACACATAATTTTAGAGGTCAGTGTGTAAGTAAAATGAAAAAATCTTTAAGAGTTACATGTGTTTTATTTTTATATAATTTTTTATTAATTTCTTACCCTTTCTAAATTCTCGGTTATTAAATTTTAGTGTAGCAAAAATCCTGAATCTACTAAAAAGTTTTATTAGATATTGTTTTGGGAAACAAGGGCAGGGAGAGTCAAAATGTATGTCATTTAAAATTTCATATACCTATACTACCCGGCCTTTGTTTTATATTTTTTTCAAAATTATTAATAAACATAGTCTCAAGTTCTCTTACATAATTATAAAACGCATCTGTTAGTACTTTTAACTTTCCATAAAAAGACGATGTTTTGTTGAATGCTTTGCACATATTTGCTTTGAACATTGTTGAATGCTACAGCACATAAGGCACCAGACGGCATCGTAGGTACGCGTACGAACGAACGAAACGATTTAAATTAAAATACGTGCGTGCGCTTCGTTTGTGAAAACCGCACTGAATTGGGTCCGCAAACGGCCCGAGAACGCTCTGCTGGGCGGTAGGTTATTATAGCGCGCAAGTACATGGAGTGACGGAGGCCTGGCAGCGTGCTGAGGAAGCGCGGCCGGGTAGCACAGACAAGTTTGGACTTGCCGCCGTGCCCGCCCAGATGATGATAAGCGCGCGGGAGAGAGGGGCGCGTCACGCAAATCGGTGCGTGTGGCCTAGACATATTCTCTTTCACTCTTTTCTCATTCCCATTTGCATATTTATTAGGTACATTAAACAAAGTTTTAGTTTTTTACTCTTTTTGTTTTCTTAAATTACTGAAGTTTACTTATTAGAACCGTTTAAAGATGAATGAAGTCGATAGTGATGTTTCGGATTGCTCGGAACCGGAAGACATTGCACACAAGAAGAAAGCCAAACCTTATTTTTTGGAAGACTAAGAAGAGTCAACTACCTAACGATAGGGTAAATCTGATTTAAAATATCATTTTTTTATTAAAATTAATTTCTATGTCTATTTTTGCTATCTTTTTATTAACGTTATTTAATATCAAATAAAAACATTAATATTTAAAAACTTCTGATTATTACGTTTTTTTACTATGTCCCGCTTTTGACGAAAGAATCCCGCCTTTTTCACTCAAAAAGTTTCGAAATCCCGACCTGGCAAAAGAAATATCTGGCAACGCTGAGTAACAAACACAATTTTTCATTATAACATAAGAGAAAAAGAAATGAAAAGAAAGAAGAATGCATATGACCGTTATTTTTTTTCAGCGCACATTGCCGCCAAAACCTAACCGACTAGTAACTTCTACATACATTATGCGTTCGACCTCTTTGGTTAACTTCAGAAACTAACCAACAAAGAGATAGTATTTTAATACGAACTCCTCGCTAACCAATCACAAAAGTAAGTTTATCACCAAAAAGAACTTAATGTTAGTTGATATTTATACATTTTATTTTTATATTCAACCTTCACGAACGTGGACGATATGAGAGAAACAAAATTCCCTACATTAAGTAGAATTTAGTTTGTACTTACTGACGAACCAATCATCGTTTTTCGAATAGGCGTGATAAAAAAATTTATTTATTCACGGGGCTTTGAAGCTGGTATGATAAATGATTATTACTCAGTAAATAGGCCAGTATTATAAATATTTAGTGGTTATAAAGGGAAATAGCTACTTATCGTTATTATATTTTTAAATAAATATTTCACTGCTACTGTCGCAAATGGACATTAGAGACACGAGTATATTTGTAATTTGAAAATCATAATCTTTACTAATCTTCTGATGCAGTTTCACGCCGTTATTTGTCATTTTCTGAAATTGCGTGTCAAAAACCATGGCAAAAATAAATCTTGACACTGCTACCCGAGAAATAGTAATAAAGTTGCGTGGTTGTTATAGGTAATTGTAAAAAACCCAGCCAAGTGCTAGTCGGATTCGTGCACCAAGAATTCCCTACACCAAACCACACCCCGGACCTCGGACACTGCATACAACGGTCGTGAATTGACATTTCTAAAAACAAGTGACAGAGCAAACAAAATCACGGCGAAATCGTATAGGTACGTTCGAGAACTAAACTATAACCAATCTGTAGCAATCTGGGTGACGAGAGGGTGAGGTCGGTCGCAATCTAGAGAGCGGCAGGTAGTGTCCATACTGTATGTTGTACTAATATGTATACTTTGACCAAACCGTCCCCACCTCTCCACACAAATATAACTATGATACCTATTCTATTCAAACAAAAAACATAAATGCGAGCGACGGAAAAATGATCATTTTTTCATCCTCAGTTTATGTACGACTTACACATACCAGCCATTTCTTTTTCTTTTTTTTGTATTACTTTAGGATTAGTACTGTGATCACACCAAGTTTCACGTTTTTATGTATTATCGTTTTTAATATAGAGCAAAAACAAAAACATAAAAAACACGTTTCTCTCTTGAGGTCGTCCTTAATTTTATGCTTTTATTTTTTAATTTGTTAGTATTTTCTGTGAAACACATGTTCTGTGAAAATTTTCGCCGGCAACATGTCTAATTATGAAGCGTCCCTAATTATTTGACCACATTTGCATTTAATTCATAATTCATTTATTCATGATAATAATTACATGTCAAAATAGAAAATAAAGACAAAAAATACGTATGTCAAGATATTTTGTTAAATGATACATTATTAATTTCTAATTCTAGGTTACATACTAATATATACTTTAGGAATTGAATTTTAGATTAAAATTAATTACTATTATAAATCCACCTTGCGGCTGCGTACAAGGTCAGAACATAACCGATATTGGACAGGGCTGGAAGCACCTGGAAGTATGTCGCCAGGACAGACAGGCGCTACCCTCGCCTAACACTGGTCTGACTAGGAAGCTCCTGAAACTAGGGAGACTCCAGCTACGGAAGGTAACAGCGCCCATTACCGGTCACGGTTACTTTAACAAACATCTATTTACCCTGGGGATTACAGACAGCCCGCTGTGCCGCGCGTGCATGGCGGCCAAGGAGACAGCCGCTCACATCCTCCTGGATTGCAGAGAGGTAGCGGCGTACAGGGCCGAGCATCTAGGAGACCTGAGGACACTCCCGGTAGTCATCGGCAACCTAAGGGGGCTACTGGGCTTCCTGGAGGAGCTGGTTGCAAAAATCAGCCCGTCCTTACAATTACAATTACAAAACGCCTGCTCAACGATCCATTGTTTTAGTAACGGCTTGGAGCTCCTCAGACTGGAGGCATTGGTTATTGTCTGGTAGTCGATTATACAGTTTAGGGCCCATAACGTGCGTCAATTTTCCAGACTTAGTAAGTCGGTGAGGGATGGGCCTGAGCTGACTAGCGTTTCTCGTATTATATGCATGGGTATCTATATGTGTTGGGTATTGGTCCAGATTACTTCGCACGCTCATGGCCATCTGGAAGATGACTAATGATGAGGTTAGTGTAAACGCGGCTTTAAGCCGCGTATCGACTGCGCGCGGCAAACCATCGAACATTGGCTCGCGCGGCGGCCGCGCAATATGGGGACGGCTCCGCCGCGCGCGGCAGCTCGAACATTGGCGCGCTCGAACGTGCCGCGCAGCGAACCAGTTCGTGTCGGTTTTTGGTGGCGCGGCAAAAGAGCGTCAGTGTGTTGTGCGTGCGCAATTGGGACGGACCTTTTACTTAGAGACGCGCGGCAAGATGGATAACGAGAATTGTCGGCATTTGATTAGATTATATGGCTTAAAACCTTACTTATGTATGGAATAGTAATGCTCTGAATATCATAATAAATCTCTAAGAAAGGATGCATGGAATGAAATAAGCGTAGAAATGGGCCTGCCCGTGCCAGATGATACGTCCATGGTTACCGCGCACAAAATGAATGTTTGTTCACGGATCGCCTGCCGCGCGCGGCTGTCGCGCTATATGAAAATGTGAGCTTTAAATTGGCTCGCGCACCAAAACGCAGGTTTGCCGCGGTCGAACATGGCTCGCGCGGCAGCCGCGCGCAGTCGATACGCGGCTTAAGGATACCCAGCGTTTTAAATGGTCTCGCCGAGTCCATTCGCGGGACTCAGGTGTTTGCGCGGACAGCGCGTTTCTGCAACACGAAAGCTCGCTCAAACTCCGCGGCGCAGCCCCACAGCTTGACTCCATACTGCAGCAGGGAGTGAACCATGGCGAAGTAGCAAGCGCGCACTGTCTCGTCCGTCGTATCTTCGTCCGCAGAGAAGTGACGCATTATCCGCTGTATGTCATTTAAGTGAATAATTTGTTAGTACTTGGATAGTTTATTATCCTACTATCCTACTACGATTATAAACGCGAAAGTTTGTAAGATTGTATAGATGTATGTTTGTTACTCTTCCACGCAAAAACTACTGAACGGATTTTTCTAAAATTTGGTAGGTAGACAGATTATAACCTGGATTAAAGTATATATTAACATAAGGTACACGTTTCCACGCTCTGCGCACCTTCGAACAGTCATAGAAAGGTTGTCCACGCGGGTGAAGCCGCAGGAAACAGCTAGTCTTATATACAACTTCAATGTCTATATTTCGTGTGCATATTCCGGATTAGCTGCGTGCACTGGCAAAAAGGAAGTTTTCTTTTCTTGAAAGTTTTACAGTCCTGCTCGACCGCCTAGACCGTAAAACTTTTAAACAAAACAGAAGCCCATATAGTTACCTCAGCAACGCAACCCCCGCCAGTCAATATGAGACCCTAGATTTCGCTTGCGGCTTCGCCCGCGTGGATGTTATTTTTATGACTGTGATCGAGGGTGCACGGTACGCGAGCCGCGCGGCTTGAGAGTGAGGAATTAAGGTTTCCCAGATCCATTTCTCCGGGTTAAAGTGTAAACTGTGTTGTTTACCGCTTTTTACTTAAGCTCTTTGCCTTTTAGCGAAATCGGTACAGCAGGTTATCGAGAAAAGTAGAAAACAATTCTGACTCTCGTATTATACTCGTGACCGGGTGCTGTCCGTGTGAACTTGCCTACTCTTGTTAAATGCATTGAATGATTTTTATGTATAAGTTTTGGTGTCATATTGTTTTCATGTTCTAATGACATAATTTGGTTTATATCAAGGATTTAATTTTGACGTTTTAACTAATTATTGTTTATTTCTTGATTCTTCACAAATGTCATTTTTATTATTATTTTATGACTATCAGAAAGAGTGTACTTTGCACCTATTTTAAATAAATACATAATATATTGAATTGAATTCAAAGTTTTTTCCCAGTTACCTCAGTATGTATATTTTCCGGGATAAAAATTTGATTTTTCACTTCCCACCCACTTAAAATATCTCCAAGTTAAATTCTACGTCGATAAGATAAATATATCGCCCTGATTCAGGGTAGGCTCGAGCCCCTCGGTGGGGACGTATATGAGCTGATATAATAATAATAATAATAAAGATAAATATCCTTTATTGCACACCAAATTTACAAAAATGAAAATCTTATTAACTAGCAAAATATACAATGATATGCTAAGGCGGACTTATCGCTTAAAGCGATTTCTTCCAGCCAACCTTTGGTGAATAGAGGAGACGAGAAAGTGAAACGATAGCGGGTGGATTCATGTGCAACTAAAAATTAATACTTAATAATAAAGAGAAATTACAAATACTTGAATAAATATATAAATTACAAATACATAAATAAATATAAAAATATACTATAACAATATATATCAATATATGCACACAAAGAATGCTTAAGGAGGAACACAAGTTACACATAAATAGAATAGGAAAAGTTAAGAATAATTTCAGATTTTGAAATAATGATCTCGAAGTCTGTTTTTGAAGATGCCTAGGGATTCAGACAGCCTGATGTCTGTAAGCAGTGAATTCCACAGCCTAACAGATTGCACAATAAGGAATTTGCTGTAGAAATTAGTTCGAGAGATAGGAAAGGACAACATCAGGAGTTCGTTACACGGACGCGGTAGACCATGGCGGCCATGAACACTATCCCTTCGTTTAAAATTTGATTTAAGGTGTGGAGGAGTTACAGGGTTATTGAGCAAGTTATATAAAAGACAGAGTATGTGCATGTTTCGACGCAAGATCCGTTGATCCATTACTCCGTTGCATAAAAAACTGAATCAATTAGTTAGGTAAGTTATTAGGTGATTCCCGAGGAAACTCTGTATTTTTATTTATTATTATTCATAATTGGTAAGCCCTTGGCATCATCTTACCTGATGGTAAGTGACGATGATGTTGAAGATGGAAGCGGGCTTACCATGATTCCCCAACGCAATGGAGAACTGGCTATCCTATCTTCAAGCCGGAACGCATCAATGTTTTTAACACTGATGTTTGGCGGTAAGACTTAGATAGGATGGTGGTAGCTAGCCAGGCGGGCTTATAAAATGACCTACCACCAACCAAACCGAGTCTTGCAAATTAAGAATCTGCCGAGAATCGAACCCGCGACCTCCTGGTGTGAAGCAAATGGACTATAACCATTACGCCACGGAGGCGGTTAAAATAAGTTTGAGTCGTACTCACGCTAATGAGTCAGAACTGAAAAGAAAAAAAAACCGGCCAAGTGCGAGTCGGATTTGCGCAAAGTAGGGTTCCGTAGTCTTTTCAAAAATTAAAATTATATTTTAAAAAACAAAATTATATTTACAGTTGTTAATAAAACATTTGGTATGGAAAATCGACGAACTTTTTACAAATCCAACTTAGCCGTAGTAGTTTTTGTTTTAAATTTATTACATGTCCTACTGTTTTCAATTTTTTTCAGATGTCCTGAAAGAGCAGTTCAGCTGGTAAGGGGGGATTCCTTGTTGACTTCGGAACCCTAAAAAGCGTTTTTCTGTCGCTCACGTTGATGTCTTTTGTTTGTAATGAATTGGTATCATTGTTATAGTTGTGTGGAGAGGTGTAATGGTACAGAACCCTCTTAGCGCAAGTCCGACTCGCACTTAGCCTGTTTTTATTCACTTGACCATAGGTTTTACGAACGGCACAAACATTAACAGATCAAAGCGATTCAAATTCAGTACATTAAACCCGTTTAAGGCTGGGTTTCAATAATAAAAAAAAAACAACTGAATTGAACGGAAATGAAATTAAGACCGGTTCTCCTGAGCCGGCCGACTACTCAGCCGGAGGAGGTGGGGCAAGCCACCACACCGCACCACGACACCTTTTTTTGGATTCGTTGCATCCTCCCCTCGCATCGGATCAGAGTTGCAACTAATACGAAAAAATGTTTTTTTTTTTCAAACAATAAGGCACCACACCACACCACAACACCTTTTTTTGGGTTTGTTGCATCCTTCCCTTGTATCGGATTAAAGTTGCAACTAATACAAAATTATAATTTTTTCAAACAATAAGGCACTACACCACACCACAACATCTTTTTTTGGGTTAGTTGCATCCTCCCCTAGTATCGGATTAAAGTTGCAACTAATACGGAATTATTATTTTTTACACAATAAGGCACCACACGACACCACTACACCTTTTTTGGGTTTGTTGCATTAACTGATTAAAGTTGCAACTAATACGAAAAAAAAATTTTTTTTTACAATAAATCGGTAGAATTAGGCAAGACCAACATAAGTCGATAGTTATGTGAGTTTTATCTATATCTCTCTCTTGAATAAAATTTAAGTTTCATGAGAAGAGAAGATTTAGTTTTTTTCAGCCATTTATTAGTACATATTTAAGTATTTTTAGATAGATGCCAGAATCAAATGCGATTTTATCGGTATTAGTTGCAACGTAAAACTGATCCATGATCCAGGGTACGGATGCATCGCGACATTCCCTTTTTAGGGTTCCGTACCCAAAGGGTAAAAAACGGGACCCTATTACTAAGACTTCGCTGTCCGTCTGTCACCAGGCACTATGTGGTAGCAAGACAGTTGAAATTTTCACAGAATCTGATGATGCATTCTGTTGCTGCTAAAACATCAAATACAAAAAAAAAGAATAAGGGGTTCTCCATATAAAAAACGTGTTATTTTAAACATGAAGAAACTAGAGCCATCTAGTATGATGGTACGGAACCCTTTGCACTAGCGCCATTTACTATGATGGTATGGAACCCTTTTAGTGTGCGGTTCTGACTCACACTTAGCCGGTTTTTGTATGTCTATGCTGTCCCTTGGACCAACAGTGGTTTAATATATAGGAAGACTTTATTCATGAAGCATTGTTATGTTTTATATTTATTATGCACGATTGTAGCATTCCTTTACACTCACCGGCTGATTCACGCTTTTTAAGACCATTGTGAACCTACGGAAATATGTAGACTTTTCATAAAAACGGCGGCAGCGATTTTAGTCGATTTTGTCGAGCTTTTGATAGCTTGTCACAGTTGTCAGTCAGAACAAAAAGCTAGTTTTATAAGTTTCGTTTTTAAATTGTTGCATAAAAATAAACAATTGATGGTCGAAAATAGTTTTGTATCAAAACAATGAACGACAAATAAAATTTAAATTTTTAATTGTAGTTGTAGGTATTGAAAAAACAAAAACCTATAAACCTAGCTTTTGTTCTGACTGACAACCTATCAAAAATTGGTCAAAATCGGATAACTTTCAGGTGAAAATCGTTATCGCCGTTAGTATGAAAAGTCGCAGGTTCATAATAGAGAGAATTTTAAGAGCGTCGGTGGCGTAATAGCTAGGGCCGCCGCCTCCTGTCCGGGAGGCCGTGGTTCGAACCTGCCACGTACCAATGTGATTTCTAATTTAGATTTCATATGTACTTTTATCCGACGCTCTTACGGTGAAGGAAAAACATCGTGAGGAAACCTGCACACGCCTGCGAAGAAACTCGCAGGTTGTGTGTGAAGTCGACCAACCCGCACTGGGCCGCGTGGTCGACCAAGGCCCGATCGCCCTAATTCAGGGTATGCTCGAGCCCCTCGGTGGGGACGTATATGAGCTGATATGACAAGAGAGAAATTTTTGATCGGCACTTCAAAGCTTTACCTGTTTTTGATTGTCATTTTCAGTATCTAAATAGTTTATACGCAATTTAAATTTGTGTACAAAACGTGCATACGTCTAGGAACTCTGTAGTAACGGGAGAGACTTTATAATATGGTTGACTTAGTACAGCTGCCTTTTCTGTCAAGATAATAAGTTAATTGACAGATGTAACTACTGCCATTTAAGTAGGTACTTTATTTTTTTTATTTTTTTTAAATATTACAGTATAATGTCCTATGGCATTCTACTCTGGGGACATGCGGCAGACATTGAAACTATCTTTAGGGTTCCGTAGTTAAGAAGAAACCCTTATAGTTTCGCCATGTCTGTCCGTCTGTCCGCGGCTTAGTTCAGAGAATATAAGTACTGGAAAGCAGTAATTTGGCATGGGTATACAATATATTAATCACGCCGACAATGGTACAATAAAATCTTGATTTTTTTTGTGTAAGTACGTCCCCTACATGTAAAGGGCAGGGGGGGTGATTTTTTTTCGGTGACGTACCCTACCGTGTGGGGTATCGTAGAATGGATCTTTTTAGGGGTCCGTAGTACAACAAGGAACCCTTATAGTTTCGTCATGTCTGTCTGTCCGCGGCCTATTATATTATTATATCAGCTCATATACGTCCCCACCGAGGGGCTCGAGCCTACCCTGAATCAGGGGGATTAGGCCTTAGTCGACCACGCGGGCCCAGTGCGGGTTGTCGCGGCCTAGCTCCTAGACTATTAGTAGTTAAGAGCTGAAATTTGGCATAGATATATATAATAATAATAACGCGAAGAGAAATGTAAAAAATAATGTTAAAAAATATATTTTTAGGGGTACAAGTAAAGTGGGGATTTTTTTTCTCGTCAAACCCAGTTGGGTATCGTTGCTTAGAACTTGAAAAATAGTTGTTATTCTTCTAAGACCATTTTATAATTTAGGATTCCATTTAAGAAAAAATAGGCTTATTTGGAAATTTGAAAATTAGATATGGAAGCGATAGTGGCAACTACGGAACCCTACATTGCGCGTGGCCCGACACGCACTTGACCGGTTTTTTAAAAGATCTTAGCTAAATCGGTTTGCAAAATATTAAGCTTTTAAAGTGCTAATTTTTGTTTGAGTCCAGTGTCCCAAGCTAAACCGTTACTTCAGGACATCTAAATATCTTTTTAAATAGTAAGACATACATAGTCAATTTAAAAGGAAAACTATCACAGTTAATTAGGTTTTTTTAGTTTAGGAGCAATAGTCGACGAACTTAAGATGTGCACATGGATTTGTAAAAAGTTCATAGATTTTCCATACAAAATGTACTATTATCAACTGCAAATATAATTTTGTTTTTTAAAATGTACATTTACTTTTGAAAAGGCTACGGAACCCTACTTTGCACGAGTCCGACTCGCTCTTGGTCGGTTTTATTATTATTATTATTTTTTTATTTGGCAGTTCGCGCATTTTATCAACTGGGATCCCGTGAGTCACTTCGACATAGAATTAAGTAAATAAAATTTTAACTGTTGCCGGTCAATATATTTACGAAACAGTGATGTACCTACGTCAGTAAACATATGGATTTTTTTTCGAAAAACAGTAGCAGACACCATCGTTACCAAGTAACCTCAAAATTACTTTTTCAAGGCTCAGTAAAGTGAAAAAATCATTTGTGGGGCAGTGTGTACACTGCTACAATAGAATGCAATGATTTATGTGAATTACCAGAATGTAAATTAAAAAAAAAAACATCCTAAGAAAGCCGTGTGCAACCAAAGGTTATGAAAAAACTAAACAAAGTTCACATTTCATTATCGCCGTGTTTATTATTTTTCATTTTAATCTAATCTCTTCTTTTTTTCAACATAAATTTTACACATACATTATTATACAGTAATAACATTTCCTTTGTAATAACAAACGATAAAATAGTTTAAAACTGGTACAGCTCCGATATTTTTCTAATATACCGAGAATGTCTTAAACTATCTAATCGATTGTAAGACTTTTGGTAAATTACTAAAATATAGGCATTAAGTCTGAGGGGAGTAGAGTATGTAGATATTTGTGGATCATTCAATTTTTATTCTTATGCGTTATTATATATAACATTATGTATAACCCCTAAAAATGACTTTCAACAATCATAATTTTCTATTCAGTATTTGTAATTATTTGGCGATCTTAATGTACAATACACTCCCGTTTCATTCACATAATTATTTACACTTACAATCCTTCATCTAATCAGTCGTGGATCCATCACAATCGGATCCAATTTTTATCGTTCCCTTACACTAACTAAATAAATTATATGATACAAAAAATATTATTCTAACAACCTGTGTAATATTGATTACACACACGTAGAATGATAACTTATGCAATCTATTTATTTACAATTTGACATGTCACATACAGATATGTAATAGATACCTAATTTATACGTCAGTAGCACAGCCGTCATGGAACCCATCCTCGGCGGGGGGCCTGGTGATGGTGAGCACTCGCTTGAGCGCGGCGACGGGCGGCAGCACGGGCGGCGCTCGCTGCCACACGCGCAACGCGCGCGCTCCGCCTGCGCCCGCGGCCGCGCCGCCCACCGGCAGCCCGTAGTCCGGCGGAAACGGCGCCTCGCCGCCAGCCGGTGCCACCGAGGGCGCCGTCGGCAACGCGTGCGACCGCGGAAACGTTCGACTCATGTAACCGATCTCCTCTTGCGAACCATTTACACTGCTGTTCTCCATGATCGGCGTTCTATCGTTGTAGTAAGTAGGTATGGCCGAGCTGACCGCTCGTGCCAGTTGATTCGCTTGACTCATTTTCATTTGTTCCCACAGACCAGACGGATATAGGGAATCGGAGGCTTCCCTCGCGTACTCGCCGCTGCCGGGCCGCGCGGCACTGTCCGGCCTCGTGTCGTTGATGAGGTCGGGATCGATGCCGGCCGACGCAGTCGGTGACACCACCACGGGTCCTGCAGTGGTCACCAAACTCCCTCTCCCCTCGTAGTGATTTGTCGTATACGGTATGTCATTGGACCTAGGTGGCTTTAATACTGGATTACATTTGGAATCATTATAGTTGGACGTGTCTTGCCGGTTAGCCAAAACGGCTACGTGCGGTCTGTCCGTAGACGCCGGGTGCACTTCATTTCCTGAAACGACTCTATCTATCGTGTTGGGTGTTTTGCTTTCACAAGCCGGCGTGGGTCGAAAACGGACGAACGTAATGAGTAAAGCCAAAGAAATCACAACAATAACTAGGAACAATGCGGCTCCCAGACTCGCTATTTGAGCGCTCCCCAACGAGGCCATTCCTGCTGCCATTCGTGTAACGTGTACTGTAAAATTTGCTGCGGCATTCCCACCTTTATTTTCAGCCACACAGTCAAATTCCGGCGAATCTGTTTCCTGGGTATTCGTTAATATTAAGGAAGATTTCTTCTTTAGTATTCCCTCTTCAAATATGTAAATTCTTTGATGTGAATTAAAATTACTTCCGTTTTGAAGTAAACGTCCATTCCAGTACCAGTTGATGCTGGCGCTTGGCACCGCTTCCGTTCTGCATGTGATAGTGGCGTTATCCCCCGCAGCCGCCTCGACATGCCTGCTGGTCGGCAGGATATCCGGCTTGCAGGCGAACTCGTCTATGCTGAGCTCGGCGAAGGACCGGCCGGCCAGCCGCTCGGGCGCCGCACACGCCGGCGTCGACAGCAGCTTGTGCTTCTCCAGCCATAGCTTCAGCTCCCGGAGGCGACAGTCGCATGTCCATGGGTTGTCGGATAGGTCGATCGCTCTTAATTTCTCCAATCTCTCCAGAGAACTAAGTGGTAAATCACGTAGCTTGTTGTGACTCAGCTTCAGAGATTCTAAAGCTCTAAGATTTCTAAATGCATCTGACGCAATATCTCTGATTTCACATCTAGATAAGTCGAGCTTGACGATGCTTCCCAGATTATTCAAAGCATCGGAGTGTACTTTCAGTACAGGGTTTTGAGCTAATGTGAGGTCTCGAAGAAACGGAGCATCCTTGAAACTATTGGAAGGTATTTGTGTAATTAAATTGTGAGAGAGGTCCAGCTCTACTAAATTACTGAGGCCCCTAAAAGCGCGATCGTGTATTTGGCCGATGTTACAGCTCCTGAGGTACACGCGCTGTAGGTTGACGAGCCCCGTGCGTGCGAAGGCCTCCTGCGGCAGGATCTGCAGGTTGTTGCCGGACAGGTCCAGCACCTGCGTGGCTGGGTCCACCAGCTCCGGCACCGAGATAAGCGCGCGGTCCACGCACTCCACAGTTTGTTTTCCACCTTTCCACTTGCACGCACACACCGCAGGGCAAGAGCCAGCAGGCGCGATGCCGGCCAGAATCGTTTCCCACGCCATAACACTCACTGTCACTATTAACCACTTCATTTTGACTCCGATCCGATAGATGTTCAGAATAATCAGAGTAAACTTTCACTTTTACACATTTTCGTCACCGTTCCGCATTGGATTACTCACAAATTCAAATGTCCAGCGGCATAAAAAAAAATTAACGACGTGATGAGTCTATATTTCTATATCGAATCACATCACTACACGAGAAAGTTGGCAAGCGAACCATGACGGCACGTTGCGCGCTCACGACGACTGTAAATCAACTGAACTGAGAGGGAGGGAGGGATCGTCTCGGTGAAAAGCGCTCGACGCATGCGCGCTGCGGCCCCTCGCCCCGCTCTGCGGCTTCTCCGCTGACGGCCGATCTCAACACGAACTGTAAAAGAATTCCAAAACCGTAATTTTCTACCTGGCCTGTGAGCCGAATGAACATTGCGCCCGTCTGATCGTCACGTCCATTCATAAATACCTGAGCGGCCGGGGCATCGGGGCGCGGGCGGTGTTGGTGGGACGCGGCTTCAATGCGGCAGGAGCAACAATGCATCTCTGCTCTACTGCGGCAAGCAAACCGCTCCGGTTGTTAAAAAAATACCAATAGGATAGGTACACTTCTTTTTGTTGCGATCACGTCGGGACGGTCGTCACGTCAGGTAGAGGACCAATTACAAATAGCAATAGCAGATCGAAAAGGAAGGCAGGTATACGACAACAATAACACAGGATGTCTTGTACAAAGAACACGACAGTTTCATTCACATTTTGCGTTGAATGAATTGAAATCGTAATTGATGTTTTAAACGATTCCAGAGTTCTTAGAAAATGATTACTTAAATACCAACAGGTTTGTCGTGAATCTCTCAAACGGATTAGATATCGATCAAACAAGAGAGCGTGTCGTAAATAAATCCTGAGCTCTCTGGGTGTCAACAATGAATTATTCGATAATTGAAAACGCTAAACACGTTAAAAAACCGACTTCCATCGCAACAAATTAGTACATTTTTTATTATTTTTGGTTTTGGTTAATTTTCTAATAAAGTACTACACCGATTTTGATAAAATTTATATGGGACAACACGGGAAGCACTAGCTTTCGAATAAAAAACGAATCATAAAAATCGGTTCACCCAGTCAAAAGATCTAAAGTAACACACATAAAAAAATACAGTCGAATTGAGAACCTCCTCCTTTTTGGAAGTCGGTTGAAAATACAGCACTTAGACACTGGAATCAAAGTCGTGTGTTGCTCTGATGGGATAGTGTCAGCTCTATAAATACTAATGTGTTTCGGTTATTATTTAGCTGAGGCAGTCAAAGCTGGGAGAATAATTTGAGGCAACTGAGATATCCTTACTAACGTTATAAATGTGAAAATGTGTTTGTTTGTTATCTTTTCACGCTTCAACACCTCAACCAATCTTGAATAAATTTGGCATGGAGGTAGCCTGTGTCAGTGGAGGACATAGGCTATTTTTGTCCCGTGAAAATAGCATAGTCCGATACAGTTCCTGAGGGAACTGAAAAAAATACGCTTTTTTGGTTGATTTCTTTAACATCGCAAAGGAGCAACGGATTGTTGTAATTTTTTGCACAGAGATGTTTGAGGGGGTGTGAAAAGACATAGACTAATAATAAACGTAGCCCGAGACAGTTCCCAAGGGATCTAGGGAAAACTTATATCCAGGCTTGCGCACGTCGACGTCACAACGGAGCATCGGATTTAAATGATTTTTTGAATAGAATTAGTTGAGGGGGTGGGAAGTGACATAGATTGCTAATCAGAATAGCACGATCTCCAGAGTAAACTCCTGTCTACGCTGGTGCGGCTCGCGCACCAATCTCCCTCAAGGACAGTCATAAAAACGATGCCCACGCTAGCGAAGCCGCAGGCAAAAGCTAGTCCTACTAATCCTATCCTTCCTATCCTACTAATATTATAAACGCGAAAGTTTGTAAGAATGTATGTTTGTTTCTCTTTCAAGCAAAAACTACTGAACGGATCTAGCTGAAATTTGGTAGGTAGACATATTAGGACCTGGATTATCACGTAGGCTACCTTTTTTCACGCACTGCGCACCCTCGAAATGTCATAAAAACGTTGTCCACGCGGGTGGAGCCGCGGGAAACAGCTAGTATTCTATAATTCAGTCTTAGTTCGTGAACTTACAATAATATGCCTTGCTAGAGACGACACACCGCCACAGCTACAGTAACAGGCAGGTGAACTTAATATAATAGGGATGACGAATGTTAGTCATCTGAGTTACTTTTTATCATCTGTCAAAAACGAAATTTTGTTCTAATGTTTGTCATACCTAGGCGTGACGTCATAGTTTTGCAGCGTCATTTATGTACTCATTTTGTGATTTTGGTGAATTAAAAATTTAGGACTTGATGGAAAAAAAAACGAGTAAGGTTTTCCGAAGTTTAAATAGGAGACCAATTTAGTGATCAAGAGTTCATAATTTATTTCTGATGGTGTCGTCATACAGACATGGTTTGTACGAGCGCTATGGGCCATGGAGGGAAAGTGCTTTAAATATTGAAAGAGGGGAGGGAGTTTTTCTCAAAGGAAGTCTCCTGTGCTCAAGGGTCGCCAGGAGGCAGGAGGCGCGGGTTTCCATACAAACTAGTTCCGCTTTAATATAAAAACTACATGCTGAATTGGATCCAAACTTTGCAAGTATATTGAGTAGACATTTATCGATGTTTTTAATTAGTTTTCATCGTAGTAAATCCTTACTTAATATCATAAATGTGAAAATGTATTTGTTTGTTTGTTTGTTACCTTTTCACGCTTCAATGCCTTGACCAATCTTTATGAAATTTGGCATGCAGGTAACCTGTGTCACGGGGAAAGACATAGGCTACTTTTTAGCTCGGGAAAATAGCATAATCTGATGCAGATCCTGAGGGAACTAAAAAATACTCGATTGTTGTGATTTTTTGCACAGAGATGGTTGAGTAGGTGAGAAACGACATAATTTACTAATCACCCTTAAAGACAGTCATAAAAACGATGTCCACGCGGGCGAAGCCGCGGGAAAAAGCTAGTTGAAACATAACTAAACGAAGGCTTGAATTAGTTTTCTACTGAACATTTTTCCGATTTATATTTGTACATCGAAAACTATATAATTACAAACATCGATATGTGTCTACTCAAAATATTCACAAAGTTTGGATTCAACCTGGCATGTATTTTATACATATACTAGCTGTTTCCCGCGGCTTCACCCGCGTGGACCACGTTTCTATGACTTTTCGAGGGTGCGCAGTGCGCGAGCCGCAAGCGGCTCGCGAGCGTGGTAAAAAGTAGCCTATGTTTTAATCCAGGTCCTAATCTGTCTACCTACCAAATTTCAGCCAAATCCGTTCAGTAGTTTTTGCGGGAAAGCGTAACAGACAGACAGAGTTACTTTCGCATTTATAATATTAGTAGGGATTAAAACGGAACTGCGTTTGTATGGAAACTCTAGCTTCCTATGGGGACCCATAATGAAACTTTTCAAAATAAATAGGCCAGCAATTAAAGAGTTTTGTAAAACCGGTTACCTCGGCCGGGAATCAAACTGGCATAATGTAAAAAAATCATAATATTGATAACTTTAAATTAAAAATTTAAAAAACCCCCAGCACCCTTTTTCACCGTCTATCTATATATATATATATATATATATATAAGCGTCGGTGGCTCAACCGGTAACGACTCGGTCCATCTAACCAGAGGTACCGGGTTCAAATCTGGGCGGCCAATGTATGAGTTTTTCAAAAACTTACGTACATATCATTACCGATTGCTTTAACGGTGAAGGAAAACATCGTGAGGAAACCTGCACAGGCCTGCAAAGAAACTTGAAGGTTGTGTGTGAAGTCGACCAACCCGCACTGGGCCCGCGTGGTCGACTAAGGCCTAATCGCCCTGATTCAGGGTAGGCTCGAGCCCCTCGGTGGGGACGTATATGAGCTGATATAATAATAAATCTATAGCACAGAATAGAAGAATTTTTTTTCTTATTATCTGTGATCTATAGCCTATTTATTGAGACCATTCCCATGAGCCTAAACACTATATCTCAGTTAGGAGTTAGTGGGTATGTAAATATCCTGTTGCTGCAGCATCAGGTCAAGTTTACCATGTTCTTGCAATATCATTGAAGTAACAGGATACCTCATCATCATCATATCAGCCACGGACAAAGGCCTTCCCAAGGATTTCCACAACGACCTAACAGGGTACCTAATTTCGAATAATTTAGACCCGTGGAAGCTGCTAGAAATACTAGAAAATAGCTGATGATCTTCAAACGGCTGAACAGATTTTCTTAAATTATAATTTAATTTATTTTAATTCTTAGCTATAGCTAAGAACGCTTTCGATCAAGTCACCTTTCAAACAAAAAAAAAACTATATAAAAAAACCGGCCAAGTGCGAGTCGGACTCAAGGTTCCGTAGTCTTTTCAAAAAATAAATGTTTATTTTAAAAAACAAAATTACATTTGCAGTTGGTAATAGAACTATTGTTGAACTATTAGCGTCGGTGGCTCAACCGGTAACGACTCGGTCGTCCTAACCAGAGGTGCCGGGTTCAAATCCGGACGGCCAATGTACCAATGAGTTTTTCGTAACTTACGTACATATACTCTCCGATTGCTTTAACGGTGAAGGAAAACATCGTGAGGAAACCTGCACACGCCTGCGAAGAAACTCGAAGGTTGTGTGTGAAGTCGACCAACCCGCACTGGGCCCGCGTGGTCGACTAAGGCCCGATCGCCCTAATTCAGGGTAGGCTCGAGCCCCTCGGTGGGGACGTATATGAGCTGAAATGATGAATAGAACTATTGTATGAAAAATCTATGAACTTTTTACGAATCGAACTGCACATCTTAAGTTGGTCGACTATTTCTCCTAAACTAAGAAAGCTTACATAACCGTGACAGTTTCCTTTTTAAATTCATAATATAGACTACTTTCATGATTTTATTTCACATTTTTGCAAATACACTCGACTCCAACAAAATTTAGCACTTTCAAGCCTGTTTTTTCGAGAACGGAACCCTAAATTATAAAATAGTCTTAGAAAACTCACAACATTTTTTTAAGCTCTAACGAACGATACCCCACACGACTTGGTTTGACGAAAAAAAAACATCCCCACTTTACTTGTACCCTTAAAAAGTTTTTTTTTCCAAAATTTTTTTTTACTGTTTTCTCCGCAATATTATTATGTATATCTTTGCCAAATTTCAGCTCATAACTACTAATAGACATGACGAAACTATAAGGGTTCCTTGTTGTACTACGGAAGCCTAAAAATCACACGTTATACTTGTAACACCCCTCTGTTTGCGTCACGTCGGGGATACTTTTATTGAAACAAAAAATGTCACTCCCTATTGTGCTGGGATTATTATAATAACTAATAATTATAAATGCGAAAGTTGGGTTCTTGGTTTGTTTTCAATTAAATCAAAAATATTTATTTTAAATAATAAAGTGTTTGTTTACACACATTTTTAAATAGTCAAAAACACTTATTGTCTATTACTAATAATGTCATGATTCATATTACAGTCCCAGGTCATGGTAAATACATATATTTGTTATAGAATCAACATACAGGTATACACGTATGTCTTTGTCATCTAAATAATCAGCCACCAAGAGCACAAGCATTTTTGACATGAGTCTTGAATTTATTCTCTGACAAACTAGTTAGATCTTCTGGAATTTTATTGTACACTGCCCCACAAAGATTACTAAGAATCAGCTGTTTTTTTTATTTATTTAGTACTAGCTTCTGCCCGCGGCTTAACCCGCGTAGACATCGTTTTTATGACTGTCTAGGGTGCGCGGTGCGCGAGTCGCAAGCGGCTCGCGAGCGTGGACATATATTTTCCCCAGATCCCTCGGGACTTATGTCAGGATATGCTATAATAAGCTAGTTATGTAAATCATGTCATTTCCCACCCCCTCAACCATCTCTGTGCAAAAAATCACAAAATCAATTTTTTCGTTGCGATGTTAGAGATTAACCAAAAAAGAGGATATTTTCAGTTCTCTCAGGAACTGCATCGAGCTATGCTACTTTTACGGGATATAATGTCCTTCCTCGTGGCACACGCCACCTGCATGACAAATTTCATTAAGATTGGTCAAGGCGTTGAAGCGTGAAAAGGTAACAAACAAACAAACTTCACATTTATAATATTAGTAAGGATAACGTGGGTCAGGGATAACTGGTAACCGCGGGAGACTCACTCCAAATTCCACGCCAATGACAGAGATGACTCTAGTCATCATCATACCAACTCATTCATATACGTCCCCACCGAGGGGCTCGAGCCTACCCTGAATTAGGGCGATCGGGCCTTAGTCGAACGCGCGGGCCCAGTGCAGGTTGGTCGACTTTACACACAACCTGCGATTTTCTCCGCAGGCGTGTGCAGGTTTCCTCACGATGTTTTCCTTCACCGTAAGAGCATCGGATAAACGTACATATGAAATCTAAAATCGAAATCGTAGGATTCGAACCACGACCTCCCGGACAGGAGGCGGCGGCCCTAGCCGTTGCGCCATCGACGCTCTGATGACTCTAGTACCATAGCTAGATACGTACTCGTAATTACAAAAATTCTTGGTGGATCGTCAGCTTGGAAGCCATACCAACCTTTTTTAGGTTTTCGATCTTGTTGGCACGCGGCTGGCACACGGCTGGCACGCTCCTGCACCCGCCATATGTGGTGCTTTGACATCTTAACACACGTCAGCTGCGGATGCACCTGGGCTTGTGCCGCCGACGCCGGCTGCCATGCCACCAGCCCTAACCCCCACTAATAAGGCTTCCAAGCTTACAATAATGATCGGAGTCTTTAGTTGTTTAATGGTTTTTATACAACTCATTGAGTCTGTTGCACCAACTGTAGTTAAGTCACCCACATTTTATTATATTATAGTAATATTTACTTTTATAAAATCTTTCTCAAAAAAGTGCAGACATACTATCGTTACTTACGAAAATAGAATAGGTAGCTAAGTAAAGTATCACATTTATCTTTTTTTTTTAATAAAAAAAACACAAAAATATGAATTGTTTAGCATAAAACACGCCAGTAACGTTTTTTCGTACATCTTTGCTTTTTTGTACAAATTCAGTAAACATTATTATCTTAATATATATAAATCTCGTGTCACAATGTTTGTCCTCAATGGACTCCTAAACCACTTAACCGATTATAATAAAATTCGCACACCATGTGCAGTTCGATCCAACTTAAGAGATAGGATAGGGTAGGGTAGGGTAGTGTAGGGTAGGGTAGTGTAGGGTAGGGTAGGGTAGTGTAGTGTAGGGTAGTGTAGAGTAGTGTAGGGTAGGGTAGTGTAGTGTAGTGTATGTAGGGTAGGGTAGTGTAGGGTAGGGTAGTGTAGTGTATGTAGGGTAGGGTAGTGTAGGGTAGGGTAGTGTAATGTATGTAGGGTAGGGTAGTGTAGTGTAGGGTAGTGTAGGGTAGGGCAGGGCAGTGTAATGTAATGTAAGGCGGTACGAAGTTCGCCGGGACAGCTAGTATCTATATATACAAAAATTAATACCTATTTCCCTTGGTCACGGCATCACGCGTGAACGGCTGGACAGATTACGCGAATTCTTTTTTTGTCGAGTTCGTTATTGTCAGGAGAAGGTTCTTATGTAGGGTAGGGTAGGGTAGTGTAGTTTAGTATAGTGTAGTGTAGGGTAAGGTGATACGAAGTTCGCCGAGAATACTAGTATATATAAAAAATTAACCCCAATTTCTTCTGGTCATTTCATCACGCGTGAACGGCTGGACCGGTTTCGCTCACTCTTTTTTTATTGAGTTTTTTACTGTCAGGAGAAAGTTCTTATGTAGGGTAGGGTACGGTAAAGTAGTATCACAGTATATATATATTAGTACTAGCGTAGGAGTGTAGTGTAGTGTAGAGTAGGGTTGTGTAGTGTAGTGTGAGGTGGAACGAAGTTCGCTGGGACAGATAGTTATTAATATTTTCAATTATTAATTAAGTAATGGATTTTTTGCTCTGTCTGAGTTTTTGACTCGTACGTCCACACACCAAAGGGTGACCCACGGGCGGGACCCTATTACTAAGCACCTACTGTCCCTGTCCGTCCGTCTGTCCTCTGCTAGTATTTCATGAACCGTAATAGTAAGACGTAAGTTGAAATTTCCACAGAGAATGTATTTCTCTTGCCGCTAATAATAAAAATTTGAAAAACAGAAAAATTAAGGGGGACCCAATACAAATAATGTATTTTATAGCTTTTATTTTAGATCTATTTTTCTTTAGATCTATTTTTCTTTAGATCTATCATGAAACTTGGAGTAATATAGGTACTAATTCTGAAGTAAAACAATAAATACTAAAAACTTTAATAAGAAGCGCGCAAGAACTTCACGACCTCATTCCCCCGGCTCCATTCTACCGTCGGTCAACGAGAGGCAGGGAGGGGTTGCACCCCTTTGTTGTTGATGTTCCACCTTTACGCACGAATCGTACCGCTTCTTCATTTATTATGCGTACAGCGCAGGAGTTAAACTCCTTGCCTGCGTCAGTGTTTCCCGATTCCTATAATTTGGGGATCTTCAAGGCAAGAGTGAATAAGCATTATTTGAGTTTGCGTGTACCATCCTTGACTGCATCATCACTTACCATCAGGTGAGTTGCAGTCAAACGCACTCAAATTTTAAATAAAAAAAATATAAAAAAACCCAGCCAAGTATGAGTCGTACCCACGCTAACGAACTGAATAAAAAAAACTTTTTTTCTCGATCGAGTTGATGTATTTTGCTTGTAAATAGTTATCATTACACTGGTCTATATTGGTTTTGTTGCCATAGATATAAGATCGATTTTGGATATATTTATGCACACAATTCATGAAACTACCAATGATTTTGTAAGCTTTGCTCTCGTTTTTTGGCGCAGAACTCTAATCATGAATGGGAAAATAAATTGTATTACTAACACGCCGATAATTGATCAAAATATAAGATATGCAATAATCATAAAAAAAAAGAGCACATTCAATACTTTCATGAATAAAACTGTAATCTGGGCACTTGAAAACATCAAAATTTGCTAAGATATCCGGGGAAACAAAAAAAAAATTATTTTTAGAGCTGTGATCATAGTTATGTGGAGAGGTGTGGTGGTACGGAACCTTTGGAGCGCGAGCTCAGCTCGCACTTGGCTGGTTTTTACAATTACCTACATGTTAGGGTTTTGTTTATAAATAAGAACGGTAAAGTGGGTACCAACTTAATTGGACTTCCACGGATTGCAGACTTATGCCATTTTCAACCGACTTCCACAAAGTAGGAGGTTCTCAATTCGACTGCATTTTTTTATATGTGTTACCTCAGAACTTTTGACTGGGTGAACCGATTTTGATGATTCTTTTTGTATTGGAAAGCTAGTGCTCTTTGTGTGGTCCCATAAAAAAAATATTTCAAAATCGATGCAGTAATTTATTAAAAAATTACAAAAACCAAAAATAATAATAACGTACTAAATTGTTGCGATGGAAGTGTGTTTTTAACGTGTTTAGCGTTTTCAATTATTATTTGACAACAAATAACTCTAGTGTTTAGGATTTTTTGAAGTGAAAACTTCTATAGGCGCTTTGGGCATTTTTGTGATGGGGAAAAACCATTGAACTCGCGACACTGTAACGTAACCAACATCGTACCAGGAACACTCGCAAGGTCAAAACTTTGTCAACCCAGTCGTTCGCCAAGAACACTGGGAGGGTCAAAACTTAGTTTTCATTTCTGTCCGCACTCCCAGAGTGGTTAGGTTAGGTTTTTTATTTTTCTAGCTGTTGGGAGTAATTTAGTAAAACTTTTGATTAAAAACGATCAAATATAACCTAATTTTGTGCGCGGTCGCCACTTGAGAACGTTACTGCCCCAACGGCCATCTGTTCTACGAGCTATGTACCTCGCCCTTTGTCACTTTGGTTACTTTGGATCTCCCACGAATCTCCTCGTTTCTGATTCGATCACGCAGAGAAACTCCGAGCATAGCACGCTCCATTGCCCTTTGGGTTACCTTGAGCCTTCTTATGAGGCCCATAGTAAGCGACCATGTCTCAGTTTCGCAATATCTTCACGTCCCAGATACCGCAGTGTCTTAAGACCAAGTTTTTCGATCAGTGTGTGTACCAGTGATGACCTGATGACATACGGAACTGAGACTGAGAAGAAATAGTCGTTCACAAAAGAATTGAAATTCTTCGTGCAAATCGATCAGCTGATTGAAAGTTTTCAGCATTTTTTGTATGGAGAGTCGAATTTTTTTTTGAGAATTGACCACGGGTCCTTGGGGAAAGTCATTCAGTATGATGATTATAAATTAACGGCTACTACACCAATTTTGTTACATCCTGTATAGTATCCTTATTTTTCCACTTCAATGTGACACACGTAACACAAAAACAATACAACACAATACTAAACAAAATACAAACGTCTTTGCTAAGCAAAACATAAAAACAAATACCAATAGAAGAAATTCAAAACAAAAGGCGGCATTTAGTAATTAGCTCGTCATTTATTAATTACTAGCTGTGCCCGCGACTTCTTCCGCGTGGAGGTTTTAAATTTTCCCACGGGAACTTTATGTTAACCCGGGCTATAAGGAATCACCATACAAAATTTCATTGAAATCGGCCTGGTAGCTTTTGCGTGATGCGCGAACATACCTCTACAGACAAACAGACAAAAAATCCAAAAGTTGTTGTTTTGGCCTCTATATCGTTAGTAATGTCCACCACAGTTATTATTTTCCAAAAAATATTTCATGTACAGACGCAGCCCCGTTACAGTTTTATTATTTATTTATTTATTCAATTTATTTTTAACTTATAGTGTACCAAAAACAATTTCGTACATAGGGATATTGTATATAATGTACAGTAGGCGGTCTTATTGCTAAAAGAAATCTCTTCCAGACAACCTTATTTATAGGTATACTAGCTGTTTCCCGCGGCTTCACCCGCGTGGACCACGTTTCTATGACTTTTCGAGGTTGCGCAGTGCGCGAGCCGCAAGCGGCTCGCGAGCGTGGTAAACAGTAGCCTCTGTCTTAAGCCAGGTCCTAATCTGTCTACCTACCAAATTTCAGCCAAATCCGTTCAGTAGTTTTTCGGGAAAGCGTAACAGACAGACAGAGTTACTTTCGCATTTATAATATTAGTAGGGATTAGTAGGGATATATTTATTGTATTCCTTTACTTCCTTAGATTTTTCAAGAGAAAAGCATTATTATTTATACCTCGTCGGCTAAAATTAGAATCAAGTAAATCCTATCATTAAAGACCTCGCCGGTTCGACCTGAAATTTCCCGGCCTCCGGATTAATTACATATTACTATATTGACCGGAAAGTAAAAGTTAGATGTCATTAGGTACAACTGCGACGTATATAATATGTACTGTACATACCATAATATACATTCTCTTTGTTCATTGAGTAAAGTCGGGAGAATTTTAACAATCTTGACACGATTCGTTAAGTTTTCGTAACGATACGAAAATTCCTCTCAAATTCTTGTGAAAACAATCTCTTTCAACTCCGAGAGTGAGAAAACATAAGGACCGTTTAAACAATCACCGAACACGCAGATGATAAGTCTCAAATCTGTTTTGAAAGTATTATCATAACAGGCATGAGATGAATGGTCGGTCACATCACATATGACTATTAGGGTTACCATCTACATGTAAGGGAGATGCCTGTCTAAGTATGTACAAAATGCTTGATTTTTCAGAAAAATGCCTATCTACAGTAGAAAATGAGAGATGATGAGAGTGAGATGATGCCAAGGGCTTAAGTGAATAAGAAAAAAAAAAAGAAAAACTGTAAGTCTTGAAATAAATAATATGCAACAGATAGTTTTAGCTTTGATAGATAATTACTAAGTAGTTTAAGTCTGCCCGCGCGGCGTGGTTTTTAGTCAGTTTCATCATCTTGTGTGATTGGAGCTCGTATGCGAGCTTCTAGATTTCACTGAGACCCGCGAAATTCAAAAATGCCTGTCTCAGCCTAGCGCCGGCCTCACGCCTGTCTAAACCACAAAATGACTGTCAAATGCGGCAAATGCCTGTCAGATGGTAACCCTACATATAACCGTAGTACTCTTTATTATACTGTGATATAACTGAAGAAGGCAAGTTTAAATAATTCTGCCTATTATTCCGGACCGTCTTGTATTTTATTTCATTGATAACTATTTATACCTTATATCATCCTGCAATTGTCTTGCTTGAGTAAGCAACTATAATGTTTAAGTACCAGTACTAGCTTTTGCCCGCGGCTTCGCCCGCGTAGACATCGTTTTTATGACTGTCTTTGAGGGTGAGTGGTGCGCGAGCCGTTTGCTTGAGCCGCGAGCGTGGACGTGAGTTTTCTCCAGATCCCTCAGGAACTATATCGGTCTATTCTGATTAGCAGTCAATGTCACTTCCAAACGCCTCAATCAATTCTGTACAAAAAATCATTTCAATCCGTTGCTCTGTTGAGACGCCGATGTGAGCGAGCGTGGAAAGAAGTTCCCCAGATCCCTCGGGAACTATGTCAGGATATGCTAATTAGTAAATTATGTCATTTCCTACCTCCTCAACCATCTCTGTGCAAAAAATCACAAAAGTCCAGTGTTCCGCTGCGATACCCGCCAGCAGCGAAAGCCGCGGGAGGTGAGCGTGCCTACAGCTCCGGGATCTACATGGACAGTAGGTAGTGGTTCTCTTCCACGAGGCACTCGCCTTCCAGAGTTCCAAGACGCTTAGTCTTGGCGACAAGACCTACCGCAACTGGTCCTTGCCTTCGCCTTATAGTGCTGGCAGGAATAGCGGCCCTCACTATATGACCTCGGTGAGTGAGGACGCTATATCATAAACCTGGTAGTTTAGCGTATCTAGTAGATATACGAGAGGGGCATGTTCCGTTGCGATCTTAAAGAAATTAACCAAAAAAAGAGTATTTTTCAGTTCCTTAAGAAACTGCATCGGACTATGCTATTTTCAAGGGATAAAAAATAGCCTATGTCCTTCCCCATGACACAGGCTACCTGCATTCCAAATTTCATCAAGATTGGTCCAGGTGTAGAAGCGTTAAAAAGTAACAAACAAACACATTTTCACATTTATATTGTAAGAGCGTCGGTGGCGTAATGGCAAGGGCCGCTGCCTCCTACCTCCTGTCAGGGAGGTCATGGTTCGAATCCTGCCACGTACTAATGTGTTTTCGAATATCAATTTGCATGTACGTTCATCCTACGCTCTTACGGTGAAAGAAAACATCGCGAGGAAACCTGCACACACCTGCGAAGAAACTCGAAGGTTGTGTGTGAAGTCGACCAACCCGCACTGGGTCCGCGTGGTCGACTAAGGCCCGATCGCCCTAGTTCAGGGTAGACTCGAGCCGCTCGGTGGGGACGTATTTATGAGCTGATACGATGATGATGAAGGCTTGTAAGGATTTGGAATATATTTAAAAGGACCATACAAATTACGCAACAGAGCAGAGTTTTTTGGTTTCTATCTATAGGTTGGTACACTGTCTTCCTCTAAAACTCTGTAACGAGCAGGAGCGCGGTCGGTAATAATTAAGAGTTAAACGACCATCCCAATTTAATGGTTATGAGCCACTTCCGGCGGCCACCCGAACATATACTTGAGATGTGCAAAACTTTAATTAACTTCAATCTACGTTTCGTGTCTTGTAACGTTTTTTGTACTAATTCTACAGAGTATACTTAACTTGGGTCTACCAGTAAGGTACTTCCATATCAAAGGTAATCAATATTAATAAAAAAAGCTATGATCAATTGAAAATTTTAAGTGAAAGGATTTAAGTGCTTATGTACCTATCTATATTTATAATTGATAAGCTAAACACGGATGTCCAGCAGTGGACGTCCGTCGGCATACATGATGAATGATGATGATTTAAAAAACCACTACAGTTAAGTAGAAACCTATTTTATCTCACTACTTTTTTGGCCAATCCGTTAGCACATTTTTGTATAGAACTTGGCTCTTTCACATTAATTAAGCTTAAGAGGGATCAAATAATTCCTACTACTTAGTCGGTCCTATGAATTCTCAGACTTAAACTCCTTGTCGTAAAAAATATTGTCTTACCTAAATTTAATGGACAAACAAAAGCTTGCTTGGGAAGACACGAACGAAAGATTTCATTAAAGATTTACACACACACACGCCACCCATTATATTCTCGTCAGTCTCCCGTCACGTTAAAATATTAACCGAATAAACAACTAAATTATTAAAGGTCACGTTTTGTTGTATAGGTGGAGATTGTATTTCTACTTGCTCCAATACGAGTAATAATAATTTTCGAAAGACCTAAAATCTTTTAGGTACAACTTTTATTTGAATTACATATTTCGTAATCTTGTCAGCAAACTCTTTTATTTGGTACCTATTGTGCAGGAGTGCATAAAAAAAAACTAGTCCGGCATCGTGGGTGTGCCGCCATGTTGGATTTAGAATGACGTTACACAGTTACCCATGCATTGTCATCCAAACTGAACGTTTGTATAAAATTTCAGCTCAATCGGTTGAAGATATCTGCTTCAAAATTGAGTTGCAAGATTCCACCCGAACAAACATACACACATTGCAAGTAAAATCAAAGCTTGTAAAAATCTAAACAACTTTAGCACATAAATCAGTCAAATTGGGAAAAAAATATTTGACTTCTCATACAATTCGATGAGCTAATAAGTGACTGTATGGAAAGTGATTTTTTCTCGCAACTTGACACACCACCTCCGTGGCGTAATGGTTAGCCCATTAGCTTCACATCAAGAGATTACAGGTTTGAGTCCCGACGGAGTCTAACTTGCGGTTTGGTTGGTGATTGATTTCAAGACCGCCATTTTAACAGACTTGATGTGTTCCGGCTTGTAGATAACATAGCCATCCCCCACAGCTTTGGGGAATCTTGGTAACCGCGCTTCCATCTCCGGCATCATCGATCGGTACCATCAGATGAGATGATGCCAATGGTTTACCAATAAGCTATTTTACCGAAAAAAAAACACTATTCAATAAATAGAATTTCTTCTAGAATAGCAAAAACACTTTCTCATGTGAAATATTAAACAATTTTTAATTTATTAAAAACAGCAAATTAGTTCGTTAAAGACTATGGCTATGACGTCACTATGGCAGTAACGTGAATAATTGCAGAACAAACTTTCGTTTTTGACAGTTGATAAAAAGTTACTCAAATGACTAGTAGTGAAATGCCGTATTGTGTGGATAAACAAGTTATATGTTCCTTCTGTAAAGTGGTTAAGTTTAATGAGAAGAAAAGACGTAAACAATAGCTATTTATGATACAAGGGTGCTAAATAGTGATAATGATAAGCCCTCGCCGCTCGCCTGCGGCTCAGGCTTACAAATATCACTCGTTTGTGAATAACCTTTTACGGCCACGTATCTTGAAGTAAAATGAAAAAGAGCATTACCATATAATCTAATATGGTTGATGGGAGCGATGGCTGACTCTCGCGTTATACTCGTGACCGGGTGCTGTCCGTGTGAACTGGCCTACTCTTGTCAAAGGTATCAATGACATTCAATAATTTTATGTACAACTTTTCATGTCTTAATGTTTTCATGTTCTAATGACATAATCTGGTTTATTTCTAGGATTTAATTTTGACATTATTAAATGATTAATGATTGTTTATTTCTTGATTTTTCACAAATGAAATTATGTTATTATTATTTTATGACTATCAGAAAGAGTGTAATTTGCACCTATTTTGAATAAATACCTTGAATCTTGAAACCTTGACTTATATAGTCCAAATCTGTGATTACCATAAAAACAAAATACACGGGTTTCGAGTTTTTGGCAGTCACAATTGGTTTACACGATTTTCGGCTCATTTAAAATATCCGGCGGCGTTATCTCACTTAATTTTTCCTACACATTATTTACAATTTTATTGTAATACATATAAAACTTATTACAAATTCTCAACGCAGTTTTACGACAGTAACATCTCATTTTAACTAGGCACTACATACGCATGCGTAGGTTAGTTTTTTTAAAATTTAACCATAAATATGTAGTTAAGATAAGAAAATCGGTCAAGTGCATGTCAGACCACGCATAGCGTAGGGTTTCGGAGTCATTTCTTTAAAACTGTTGGTAAATTATTTATTAGTTACTAGCTGTACCGGCGAACTTCGTTTCACCTTACACTACACTACACTACCCTAACCTACACTACATTACCCTACCCTAAACCCAATTATTTTTTGACTGATATTTTTTTTGTTTTTTTTTTTATTTAATTCCAAGCATTTTCATATTTATTCATCTTTTAAACCTTCTCTGGACTTCCACAAATAATTCAATACCAAAGTTAGCCAAATCGGTTCAGCCGTTCTCGAGTTTTAGCGAGACTAACGAACAGCAATTCATTTTTATATATATAATATAGATATATAGATATAGATTTTTTATTTTAGTTATTTCAGGTGTTCCATTTTAGGAACATATTTCAGGTTTTCCATATCTAATATTAGATACATATTATAGGTGTTTTATTTTAGGTGTAATTTGTTTGTAAATGGTTAATACAGGATAACCTAAATCGTTTTCCTTAGTCCAATAGATTGAAAAAAACCAAAGGACAGGAACTTCAGTCAAAATCTTGAAAAAAGTGCCCCACTTTTTCTTGGAAACGCCACATCTGACAAAAATACATGTGTTGTTGGAAAGCGCTTCTTCATTTAATACTCGTAATAATAATTCAATGATACGACACACGGGGGGTTAGTAAAAATATATTTTTTCGTGCCGCTTTTACCTGTATGAGAGGTAGCCCTGAAAAATTTTGTTTGACAAAAGGACTCTATTTTTCCTTATGCTCCCTACCTACCTAGTTTTATAACTAACATTCTAAAATGTATGTACAGTTAAAAATAACATTCACTTGTTCGGGATGTATGGAAAAAAAATGTGTTTTTTGACTGACTCGTTGGCTCAGTGGTCCTGCTCTTGACTGCTGATCCGAGAGTTGTGGGTTCGATCCCCACCCAGGGCAAGCATTTGTGTGATGAACAGATTTGTTTGCTCTGTGTCTGGGTGTTAAATATCTATATATGTATGTATTTAAACGTATATAAGTATGTATATCAGTCTCTGGTTCCCATAACACAGGGAATCCTACTTTGGGCCCAGATGACCATGTGTGATTTGTCCCAGAATATTTATTTATTATTTAACATCAAAATAATTTAATTTTCTTAATTTAGTAGTGTCTATTATTTGTATTTTTTTCATTATTTTAGGTGACATAGTAAAAAAGTTAGAAGGGAAGTTAAATTAAAGTGAGGATACGAAAAGTGTCACTTCGGAACCCAATATTTTCTAAAAGCTACTGTAGTTTAAAAAAGTTTTCACAGAAAACTTTGTTCAATTTTATGAGACCTATTCAACGATACCCCAACAACATATCCCCCTCTAACCTACATAGCAGTCAAGAGGCTACCCTAGAAAAAATACTTTATTATCATCATCATAAACATAATTATGAGCTCATATTTCCACCGAGGAGTTCGAGCCTACCCCAAATTAGGACAATCGGGTCTTAGTCGACCACGCGGGCCCAATGCGGTTTGGTCGACTTCATACACACTCGAGTTTCTTCGCAAGGGTGGTACAGGTTTCCTCACCTTGTTACCCTTCACCGTAAGAGCGTCGGATAAACGTACATTTGAAATCGAAATTCTAAAACACATTGGTGCGTGGCAGGATTCGAAACACGATCTCCCGGACAAGAGGAAGCAGCCCTAGCCGTTACGCCACCGACACTCTTCTCTAGAAAAACATTACATACATATTTATTTCATTTTCTTCCCATTTTAGGTCATAATTTTACATCTAACTAAATTTCATTCTGTAAGTCTAATTGTGGCAGAGAAAATTAACAGTGACATACGGACAGATGGACGGACGGACCTGACAAAATTATAAGGGTTCCGTTTTGGCGATTTTGACTCCGGAACCCTAAAAATGCAACCTTCTTGGCATTGTTGCCCTAGGTGTGATCTGTGCGCTTGATGCGTCTCTTGTCGTCTTAAGCTGTGGGCAAAAGATAGTTGGACATAACTTACATTGATTTCATCATCATCATATCAGCTCATATACGTCCCCACCGAGGGGCTCGAGCCTACCCTTAATTAGGGCGACTTGGCCTTAGTCGACTACGCCGGCCCAGTGTGGGTTGGTCGACTTCACACACAACCTGCGAGTTTCTTCGCAGACATTGATTTATTTGAAGTTATTGTAAAATCTTTTAACGGGTAGGTACAACCTATACTAAAAAATCTACTGCTCATTTTGAAATTGATTAATTTTCCTCTTATTGCTAGCACTTGCATGCAAATTTCAATGCTGAAAAAAAAGAAATAAACATGTTTATTGGTTGCAACTTGCAAGAGCATTTTTTTTTATTCACAATTGTTGAGCCGTTGGCATCATCAGCTCACCTGATGGTAAGTGAAGATGATGCCGAAGATGGAAGTGGGCTTACCAAGATTCCCCAACGCAATGGAGAACTGGTTATCTTATCTTCAAGCCGGAACACATCAATGTTAGTAACCCTGATGCTTGGCGGCAAGACTTAGATAATATGCTGGTAGCTAGCCAGGCGGGCTTAGAAAATTCCCTACCACCAACTAAACCGAGTCTTACAAGTTGACCCCACCGGGAATCGAACCCGAGATCTCCTGGTGTGAAGCGAGTGGACTAACCATTACGCCACGGAGGCCTTACCCACCCAAAACTAAATCAGATATTGCTGCATAATAATGCTGCAAGGCCTGCGAGCAACTATTGGACGCAGAATCTAGTATCTCATCTGTGGCAGAATGTTAGATGTGTCAGAATCTAGTATCTCATCTGTGGCAGAATGTTATATGTTGCAGAATCTAGTATCTCATCTGTGGCAGAATGTTAGATGTGGCAGAATCTAGTATATCATCTGTGTCAGAATGTTAGATGCGGCGAAACTCAATAATATAACTAAGTATCTACTGCTACTCGTACGTACGTAATCCGTCCCCTCGCAATCCCTTTAGAAACCTACATCTACGTGAAATGTTACAAGAGTTACAAAAACATTTAAATACATAAACCTTTTTGGGGCTGGTGCGTGCACGGACTACGTAACACGGGCGGTATTTTCAATTTTCTAGTGGACATGTGCAAATTTTTGTCAGCTAGGTAGGGTACATGTGTTTGATGTACAAACACTGATGATTCAAAACGCTATGTGGTTCCTGTCGTTGAAATAAATTGTTTATTAAAACCCACTTGAGATAGGATAAATCATAAAAATGAAAAAAAAAACCGATCAACTGCGAGTCGGACTTGCCCACCGAGAGTTCCGTACAAATTTGTAGGTACATAATATAAATCTTAATAGTGTAAACACCAAAATTATTAGGTACCTACCTGTACATATAAAAAAGGGAAAAGATTATTTTTTTCATTCTTCGTCATAAATCGAATACTATAACATCATAAAAATAATTAAATATCAGCTTAAGCTTTGCCAATGAAGCCCTTTTATACGATATACCACATGACACGGTTAACTCAATTCAAAAATTAGACCGCCGTTCCTTGCATATGATTTAATTACAAATGTATAGTTTACAGATTTTTCCCTACACTTGTAGTATAAGACGGCATTACTTGCCAAATTTCATAGTTCTAGGTCAACGGAAAATATCCTATAAATTTGTATACCCTTGAGAGTGACAAAATATACGTATTTTGCGGCATAAACATCCGTATCTTTTTTTTACGCTACCTAACTTAGAAGTTTGATATTTTCACAGCTTCAAGGGACTGTAGACCGTTATATGGTTTTAATTTCAACTCGATACCTCCTCCCGAGATAAAGGGTCTTGACAGACAGACGGATGGACGGACAGACAGACGGACAACAAAGTGATCCTATAATATAAGGGTTACGTTTTTTTCCTTTTGAGGTACGGGATCCTAAATTCACAATTCGTAAGCCCTTGGCATTATCTCACCTGATGGTAAGTGACGATGATGCCGACGAAGAAAGCGGGCTTACCAAGATTCCCCAACGCAATGGAACTAAAATATGTAATTGGAGTATGTTCACTGATTATGGTGTATTTTTATATTTAATTTTGTTGTTTTTGATAACGGTTTTTTTATATCATTATTATACGTCATCTTGTCTCTCAACAGTCCATTAAGCAATTAATATTTGGTTTTATAGAGCTTTGTCGACTTTTCATTCTTTTCAATTGGATGAGAGATGACTTCCCTCCCTGGGCGTATCTGGGTAAAAGCATTTTAATAAAAGTAAAAATAAAAAATAAACATTCAAAAATTCTTGTATGGGTGTCACGTCGTAGATGGTACTACGTGAAGCAGACGGATTCTTTTATTTTCATTATTGAACAGAAGCTCATAAATTTCCTCCTAAGCTCTGTATTGGTTGGCATGGCACATGTAGATATTTTAATAAAACCCAACAGCATCACAATAATGCAGCAAAACTGGCAATATGTCGCGCGGGTGTTCGCCAGCGAGCAGCCAGCGAACAAAGGCGCCGCGGCCTTACTCCACTGTGCTCCGAAAACATCGATTGCATTGGATTTAAGAGCCCGCTGGAGTTCATGAGTTCCATACAAAATTAGTCTTTGATTCATTTGTTAACCAAAAAACCGATTTTGAAATAATTTTATATCGATAATCCGATTACGTACATCTGTGTCTGTACCGCATTATTTTTTTGAAAAACTAAACAGGAATTCATTATTAACCAATAAAACAGTTTCCCGTTTTTTACCTTGAAAACAAATTTATTGGTTAATAATGAATTCCTGTTTCGTTTTTCAAAAAAGTAATGCGATACCGACACAGATATACGTCATCTGATTATCGATATAAAATTATTTCTAAATTGGTTGCTTGGTTAACAAATGAATCAAAAACTACGTTTGTATGGGATTTATGAACTCCAGCGGGCTCTTAACGTACCCGGATATTTTGTGCTAAAACTTTTCGGTGCTTCGCAAGCCACTTCAAGCCTTTGGTGCCAGATGCTATTACTAGATGGCAGTCGTTAAGCCGTGTCAGACTCCTTATAGGCGGCTTGAAAATTTCAGACAGTAGGGTTCGTCACTAGCCCTGCAAGTCCAACAGTCCGGACTTGGCCCCCGTGTGTAAAGTATGGCCTAACCTTACCGAGATTGGGGAGAAACCCGTGCCCCAACAGCGAAAACGTTGTGGGATAAACCAACAGAATGAGGATCTGAACATCAGGATAGCAATCCCCTGGGTGCGCATAACACGGTCTTTCAGGCTGAGTGTATGGGCATCATCAAGGCAGCTGAGGCGATTGCTGCAAGGGAGGTGCGTGAGTACCCCATCCGCATCTTCTCTGACAGCAGAGCCGAACTACAGGCCCTGCAGAGCAGCATGATCACATCGGGGCTCATACTGGAGTGCCAACAAAAATTGACAGAGGTATGTAACCGCGGCGGCGTAACTCTGCAGTGGATTAAAGGGCACAGTAACTCACGCGGCAACGATGCGGCGGATGAGCTTGCCAGGAGAGGGTCAGAGCTAATGGCCGTGGGACCGGAACCCATAATACCCCTCCTATATGGCTGGCTACGGTCCACCCTGAGGAATCGCACAAGAAATGAACACAATTTGTACCGGTCCGGTCCTTCCGGCTACTAACCCTGGTCTATCCAGAAAGCTTCTGAGACTTGGGAGAGCTCAGCTCCGCAAGGTAACAGCCGCTATTACTGGACATGGCCACTTTAATAAACACCTATTCGCTCTAGGTATCACCGACAGCCCACTATGCAGAGTGTGAATGGAGGCTGAGGAGACTGCTGCCCACATCCTACTGGATTGCGAGGGGCGTGCACAGTACAGGATCGTGCACCTCGGTGACCCGAGGCACAGATTACTAAAAAGTTTGCCCGAGGTCACTCCAGGAAGTCGTCGGCAACCTACTGGGGCTACTGGGCTTCTTGGAGGAGCTGGGCTAGCAGTGATGCCGGCCAAACACGCAAAATGGACGCAGTGGTCGCCTGGTTGCGGAAATCAGCCCGCCCCTAACTTCAACTTCAACTTCAAACCAACAGAATAGGGATGACGACAGCATCAGAAATAAATTATGAACTCTTAATCACTAAATTGCCCTCCTATTTAAACTTAGGAAAACTTTACTCGTTTTGTTTTCCATCAAGTCTTCGATTTTTAATTCACTAAAATCACAAAATGAGTACATATATGATGCCGCTAAACTATGACGTCACGCCTAGGTATTTCTAACATTTTTAGAACAACATGTTGTTTTTGACAGACGATAAAAAGTAACTCAGATGACTAGAAATCGTCATCCCTATTCCTGGAGCGGAGTGTAGTGCACCAGTTGACGACCGCTGCCGCCGCTGCGGTGGTCGAGCCAGTGCCCCACACCTCCGTCACGTACTTTAATCCCGAGCCAGCTTCCGGCTTTTTGTCGCAAGCCCTCGCAATGCTAATAAAACGAATTCAACATTTGCAAAAGGCTCTTTTTTGCGTTTAAACAAAACTTAATGAAGGAAATCGCGAATGGTTGCGCGAAATCATAACCGCTTTTGTTATTTCGCTACAAAATGTCACGTCACAGCGACGCCGACGGTGTGCATTCGTATAGAATATTAATCAACATAAGGAGCTTAAATAAAGGCTTATGTTGAAAATAGGTCAGTAGCTTTGTAATTAGTACCTGTACTTATTTTTAATTCTGTGATTATTAATAGGTCTTCGACTGTATCCCATTAATTATTTATTTTATAATTCAACACATACAAACGCTTGGATCGCTATTAAAAGCTTTTATTTAACTTGCGATGTTGGAAGTATGTATAGTATATGTATATGTCGGAGCGTCATTGAAAACGCGACTAATACCAGCTCGAGATACGTTTACATAGATCGTTAAACTTTATTTGGATTAAACGTCAGGTATTAGTACCTGGGTGAAACCGGTGGTGGCGTGACAATCGCTTGTACTCGTGAGACGATCGTTTGTGGTAGCAAAGATGACGTATTAACGAAAGGCTGTTTGTGATTAAGGTGGCAGCACTGAGTTGAGAAACTATTAGATCTGTGGAGAAGCCATATTAGCTGGACGTCAGTCTCGTGGCGGACACTTTTTGACGGAGCGTCGAGCAGAACGCAAGTAGTGGTGATCTGTGAGCAAAACGGACGTGTCACGCTATCGCTGGGATCACCGCGTTTGCATCCATTGTAATCCAAGGCATCCTGTACAATTTCGATTGCCGAATGATCAAGATTATTGAAGAAGGATCTGTGATATAGAGCTGCTTTGTAATTTCAATGCCCACGATCGAAATAGTTAAGGTCGTGAACCATAAGGCCATCCATAATGGCCTAACCACCCCCTTCGACATATATGTTAGTTAGTTTGTAGAGGTCAAATCTTGCAAACGATTTAAGAGCTTCAGGAGTCCGATTGACCTGAAATTCAAGCTCCGAGGATCGTCTTTTATTTTCAATAGAATCGTACGAACTGTGCTCGCTTTTTTTTAAATTTGGAAACGTGTATTTATATTCACATTGTGCACCGTGAGGATTTGTTTTTTGAGGATAAAACTCTTTTCAAATATAAGCTTGTACTTAATGTTTTTTTGGTTTTTCTTCTACTTATTAAAGTTTATGTCGTTGTCACCAAAATCGACACATCACACCATCACAAATAAGTATCTTATTAAGAACTTTATTATAATATTTATTACATTTAGAATAGAGTAGAATTAATTTTTAATCAGTGATAAGTACCTACAAGTGAAATATAGCACAGACGGACGGACAGCGAAGTCATAGTAATAGGGTCCCGTTTTTACCCTTTGGGTACGGAACCCTAAACACGGAACCCTTTTAATTTCCTCATATCCGCTTTTCACAGTCAATTTTCCCTGCCGAATGCTACTATTAGACCTACAGTAATGAAATTTAGTACACAGATGTATGATGTATTTATAACTTGTGCTTTGAGACCTTACTTCTCGCCGAATTTTATAATTCTAGGTCAACGGGTAGGTTCTGATTTACTGCGAGTATCAAATTACTGGGTGGTGGCGCAAAAGTCACGACGGGATTTTAAAATACATCTATGACATTTCTAGTGACATTCATAATTATTTCATTTTAAAAAAATTAATCTAACCACTCCGGAAGTGACAACACAAGTGAAAATTTTACAGTTTTATAAGTTTTGACCCTGCGAGTGTTCCTGGTAAGGTGTCGGTGTTGCGAGTTCAATGGTTTTTTCCCATCTCAAAAATTCCCAACGCGCCAAGGAAGTTTTCACTTCAAAAAAATTTTAATACCTTTAGGAGTTTCATCGTGGATAATAATTTCACAGAATAAAATATCAGAAATAAATTATGAACTTTTGATCACTAGATTTCCCCCTCGCTTATACTTTGGAGAACCTTACTCGTTTTGTTTCCCATCAAGTCTTCAATTTTTAATTCACCAAAATCACAAAATGAGTACTTAAATGACGCTGCTAAACTATGAAGTCACGCCTAGGTATTTCAAACATTTTAAGAACAATATGTCTTTTTTGACAGATGATAAAAAGTAACTCAGAAGACTAGCATTCGTCATCCCTATTTCATTTTAAACATCTGTCGATTATTCAAAGTTTAGTCTGGAGGTTTTCAACAATTAAATGTTTCGCTCGCCCACCAGATTTAACAGCGCCAGACTATTTTCTCTGAGGGTAGTTGACAGAGAAGGTGTTCATTAACAAACCCTGGACAACTGGGCAGCTAAAGGTACACATCCGCAACCCCTTTGTGCTACCCCTTTGTGACGTAAGCGCCACCCTGTACTATGACATAAATGACCGTAAAAATTTGATTGAATTGACTGACGAGCTTTCATCATATCAGCCAAAAATCGTCCACTGCTGGACAAAGGCCTCCCCCAAGGATTTCCACGACGACCGGTCCTGCGCTGCCCGCATCCATCGGCTTCCCGCGATCTTCACCAGGTCATCGGTCCACCGAGTGGGAGGCCTTCCTACGCTACGTTTTCAGGTGCGCGGTCGCCACTCGAGAACTTTACTGCCCCATCGGCCATCTGTTCTACGAGCTATGTGCCCTGCTCACTGCCACTTCAGTTTAGCGATTCTGTGAGCTATGTCGGTTACTTTAGTTCTCCTGCGGATCTCCTCGTTTCTGATTCGATCACGCAGAGAAACTCCGAGCATAGCACGCTATTGCCCTTTGGGTGACCTTGAGCCTTCTTATGAGGCCCATAGTGAGCGACCATGTCTCAGTTCCGTAAGTCATCACTGGCAACACACACTGGTCAAAGACGAGCTTTATTTTCTTATTATCTCCAAGGAAACGTAGACCGAAGTATTTGACATTTGTTTTAACTTGATACCTATACGCGTTCCTAAGAAAAAGAGACAGACAGACAGAGGGACTAAGTAAGTGATCCTATAAGGATTCCTTTTTAGGGTTCCGTACCCAAAGGGTAAAAACGGGACTCTATTACTAAGACTTCGCTGTCCGTCTGTCACCAGGCTGTATTTCATTAACCGTGATAGCTAGACTGTTGAAATTTTCACAGATGATGTATTTCTGTTGCCGCTCTAACAACAAATACTAAAAATTAGAAAAAGTGAAAGTCTTCATACAAAAAACGTGAATAAACTAGCGCCATCTAGTATGATAGTACGGAACTGAAGAAACTAGCGCCATCTAGTATGATGGTACGGAACCCTATGTGTGCGGTTCTGACTCGCACTTGGCCGGTTTTTACCCTTCTGTCCAAAAATGTGGGTAACGATTTTTAAGTGTGTATATGTAGTATGTAGGTCTGTTACTTACCTGAGCCTGCAGTCTAAATGAGTTTGACAGCTTTTGGAGTTTGGTTTTGTTAGATTTATCTTGATCCAATGAGTGACATATGAAACATTTTAACCCAACTCTTAAAACAGAGGAGTAATGTTTTTATGCTGTCAGTTTTATAATTTTTAATTAAATTGGTTACGTTAATTCCTTTTGTGGTACCGGTACCTTAAGCAGGTTTTCTGTGAAGTCGACCAACCCGCACCGGGCCCGCGTGTTCTACTAAGGCCCGATCGCCCTAATTCAGGGTAGGCTCGTGCCCCTCGGTGGGGACATATATGAGCTGATGCGATGACCGGTACCTACCACGTTTTTTCCTGTCCTTATTCCATTCCTTATTATTATTTGTTAGTCAATCCGTCATATTATCACCTGTTCTGTTAAAATTTCAACCGGCTTGGTGCAAAAGTTAAAGTTCGGACTGATGGACGGCGTAGGCTAAGTAATTAAAGGCTCAGTTGGCACCTTTTGGTTACGAAACTCTAAAAAATATTATTGTATCCTAAGGGATATCCTAAGGGATACAATAATATTTATTAGTTTCGTAACCAAAAGGTATCCTAAGGGATACAATAATATTTTTTAGAGTTTAGTAACTAAAAGGTATCCTGGGATACAATAATATTTTTTAGAGTTTCGTAACTAAAAGGTATCCTGGGATACAATAATATTTTTTAGAGTTTCGTAACTAAAAGGTATCCTGGGATACAATAATATTTTTTAGAGTTTCTTAACTAAAAGGTATCCTGGGATACAATAATATTTTTTAGAGTTTCGTAACTAAAAGGTATCCTGGGATACAATAATATTTTTTAGAGTTTCGTAACTAAAAGGTATCCTGGGATACAATAATATTTTTTAGAGTTTCGTAACTAAAAGGTATCCTAAGGGATACAATAATATTTATTAGTTTCGTAACCAAAAGGTATCCTAAGGGATACAATAATATTTTTTAGAGTTTCGTAACTAAAAGGTATCCTGGGATACAATAATATTTTTTAGAGTTTCGTAACTAAAAGGTATCCTGGGATACAATAATATTTTTTAGAGTTTCGTAACTAAAAGGTATCCTGGGATACAATAATATTTTTTAGAGTTTCTTAACTAAAAGGTATCCTGGGATACAATAATATTTTTTAGAGTTTCGTAACTAAAAGGTATCCTGGGATACAATAATATTTTTTAGAGTTTCGTAACTAAAAGGTATCCTGGGATACAATAATATATTTTAGAGTTTCGTAACTAAAAGGTATCCTAAGGGATACAATAATATTTTTAGAGTTTCGTAACTAAAAGGTATCCTGGGATACAATAATATTTTTTAGAGTTTCGTAACTAAAAGGTATCCTGGGATACAATAATATTTTTTAGAGTTTCGTAACTACAAGGTATCCTGGGATACAATAATATTTTTTAGAGTTTCGTAACTAAAAGGTATCCTGGGATACAATAATATTTTTTAGAGTTTCGTAACTACAAGGTATCCTGGGATACAATAATATTTTTTAGAGTTTCTTAACTAAAAGGTATCCTGGGATACAATAATATTTTTTAGAGTTTCGTAACTAAAAGGTATCCTGGGATACAATAATATTTTTTAGAGTTTCGTAACTAAAAGGTATCCTGGGATACAATAATATTTTTTAGAGTTTCGTAACTAAAAGGTATCCTGGGATACAATAATATTTTTTAGAGTTTCGTAACTAAAAGGTATCCTGGGATACAATAATATTTTTTAGAGTTTCGTAACTAAAAGGTATCCTGGGATACAATAATATTTTTTAGAGTTTCGTAACTACAAGGTATCCTGGGATACAATAATATTTTATAGAGTTTCTTAACTAAAAGGTATCCTGGGATACAATAATATTTTTTAGAGTTTCGTAACTAAAAGGTATCCTGGGATACAATAATATTTTTTAGAGTTTCTTAACTAAAAGGTATCCTGGGATACAATAATATTTTTTAGAGTTTCGTAACTAAAAGGTATCCTGGGATACAATAATATTTTTTAGAGTTTCGTAACTACAAGGTATCCTGGGATACAATAATATTTTTTAGAGTTTCTTAACTAAAAGGTATCCTGGGATACAATAATATTTTTTAGAGTTTCGTAACTAAAAGGTATCCTGGGATACAATAATATTTTTTAGAGTTTCGTAACTAAAAGGTATCCTGGGATACAATAATATTTTTTAGAGTTTCGTAACTAAAAGGTATCCTGGGATACAATAATATTTTTTAGAGTTTCGTAACTAAAAGGTATCCTGGGATACAATAATATTTTTTAGAGTTTCGTAACTAAAAGGTATCCTGGGATACAATAATATTTTTTAGAGTTTCGTAACTAAAAGGTATCCTGGGATACAATAATATTTTTAGAGTTTCGTAACTAAAAGGTATCCTGGGATACAATAATATTTTTTAGAGTTTCGTAACTAAAAGGTATCCTAAGGGATACAATAATATTTTTTAAAGTTTCGTAACCAAAAGGTGCCAATTGAGCCTTAAATTACTTAGCCTACGCCGTCCATCAGTCCGAACTTTAACTTTTGCAGCAAGAACAGGTGTTATTATGACGGATTGACTAACAAATCTATCTATAACTTAATCTATCTGTGTGTCATTCGTTACGCAGGTGACCTGTGTTTACGAAGTAATTAGTATCTCATTTGTGCCTGTGTATGCATTGCAGTATGATTAAGAATATATTATGTAGGTATACATTACATAAACTGATTTTTGATATTTTTTTTGTTATTATAAGTATGTAGGTGACGTAACGGCTAGGGCCGCCTCCTTCTGTCCGAAAGTCGTGGTTCGAATCCTGCCACGTACCAATGTGATTTCGAATTTAGATTTCATAATATGTACGTTTATCCGATACTCTTACGGTGAAGGAAAACATCGTGAGGAAACCTGCACACGCCTCGCCCTAATTCAGGGTAGGCTCGAGTCCCTCGGTGGGGACGTATATGAGCTGATATCATCAGGTAGCTCGAAGACGACTGTGAGCACCTAGACAAACCATTCAGGTTTAATGGTGCTAGATGATTAATTGTTTTGTACTTTGTTTAAAAATTGGTAAATAAAAATAACTAAAAAAAATCTATCTATAATAACTTTAAACGAGCAATTCTTGTATATATAATTATAATCTGAATCTCGGAAACGGCTCCAAAGATTTGCTTTAAAATTTGTATACAGGGATTTTTGGGGGCGAAAAATCTATTTATATAGGTCTCATCTTTGGGATATTGTTATTTTCTGAGATTTTCGCACTGGAAATATGCAGCGCAAAGTGTATCATGGTAGCGTTTTTTTAATTGGTTTTAACGGCTATAAGTATTATGCCCCGAGCAAAGCTCGGTGTCGCCCAGGTCTTAAGTTATATCATTGTAGAATGTCCCAAACTTTCAAATATTCATCATTATGGAAATGTTGAATGGCACGTGTGGAGCATGCTCTATTCCTTGCCCAAACGCAGAAACAGAAACAGGTGTATAAATAATCTATTCTACTTAATATTATAAACGCGAAAGTTTGTATGATGTATGGATGTTTGTTACTGTTTCACGCAAAATCTACTGCACGTATCTGGATGAAATTTGGTACGTAGACAGATTAAGACCTGGATTAACATATAAATTACTTTTTTCCACACTCGGTAGCCGCTTGCGCACTGCACACCCTCGGAGACAGTCATAGAAAATATGTTCACGCGAGCGAAGCCGATGACAAAAGCTAGTACTAAATTATTTCTTTTACCTTTTTAGGAAAAGTTTATAAATATGTAAGTTTGGATGTAAGAGGTAATCTCCGAAACGACTCATCCTATTTCAAAATATTTTTCACTATGGTGAAAAGAAACCTGAAAAATTGAACATATAATTAATGTAAATCTTGAACCTTCAAGCTGAACATAGGCCTAAAAAAGTTGTAGTTAGCGCACCGCGCATCCTCGATATCCACGCGGGAGTCGATATCCACGCGGGTAAATCCGCAGGCAACAGCTCGTTATCACGTGGAATGGAAACTAGTGCTTTATTTGTGAGTCTCGTTGTCGGAGTCGAGTGCATTTTTAGCGAATTCCCCGCCACGGCCGCCGCTGGATTGTTCGCAAGTTTAGCAAATTTAATGTTAGTGAACTTCCAGCTGGCGATGGCGTCGCCGCTCGCCAACTAATAATGTAGCTGGAAATGCTCAGCATTCCACAGTAAACCATTTTTCACACTCTCCTTGTCTTCAGCTATCTCTCGCAATTCTCGCGTTCACGAGAAAGATAATTTAGTACGGAATACGGCGAACTTTGTGTGTAGCAAATTACTTAGTTCTGTTTAGTGCTTACTGTTATTATGGTTAATTCGCAACTACAAACTCAACACCGCAGAATTAATTTCTCAACTGAAAACTAAAATACTAACGCTCTCAAGTTTAAGCTCTTTTCCGAAATCAGTGTAACATTTTCGAGCACGCTCCTTTAGCTAATGCCTAATTCGCACGCCATAGGTCAATCAAATTGAATTCATAATATATCCGAGTCAGCAAGGCATAGCAAGCTTTGGCTCGTTGTTTGGTATGGTTTTCGTAAATTGGTTCGAAGCGAATATTTGACGTTCTGTGCAAGCTTAGCGTTCTAGCAAGAGAGTCGATTGGTTCTTGGTTTAAATAGTATATTTGTATAGGGAGAGTGGGTATTTACCCGCTCTACAGTCTAAACTAGTTTCTAGACATAAAAATCATTTAGAGAAACCATAATTTGTTTCGATTGCTCTGGAGACAGCGGGGCCATAGTGCTCTAAAGTCAAGACTTTTTTTACACTATTTAGGGCGTCGTATGAAGGAAAAGGACCTGGACCCGAGGTCGGGCTCCTTTTTGGCCCAACGCATCTTGCTAGCTTCGGTGGCGTAACGGCTAGGGCCGTGGTCAGAGGTCGTGGTTCGAATCCTGCCACGTACCAATGTGATTTCAAATTTAGATTTCATATGTACATTTATCCGACGCTGTTACGGTGAAGAAAAACATCGTGAGTAAACCTGCACACGCCTGCGAAGAAACTCGCAGGTTGTGTGTGAAGTCGACCAACCCGCACTGAGCCCGCGTGGTCGACTAAGGCCCAATCGCCCTAATTCAGGGTAGGCTCGAGCCCCTCGGTGGGGACGTATATGAGCTGATGTGATGTTGATCTCGCTGGCTATCCAGCGGGGCAACTTAGCAAGCGTCATGCGTCATGGGCACGTTAGGGTGGGGGGCACTGCAGGGAGGGCATTTTACTAGGCACTTAATTTCATACATACTGTTTGCGATGATTAGTATTTTTAATTGATGATTAAGAACTAAATTTAGTTACTTAATGCTTAGATATTATTTTACTAATTGTGTCAGTCAGTTAAAATTAAATTGGTAAATATAATTACTTATATTCTAAGTTACATACGAATATTTTACGAACAGAATATAATTTTAGTTTTATTACATGAAACAATGGGATACGCTAAACACGTAAAAACAGACTTCAACTACAACAACCAAGTACAATTTTGCTTCATTGATCTGTTTTTGTTAATTTCCTAGAAAAGTATTCAACCGATTTTGATGAAATTTCTGTAGGACCAATCTGAAAGAATATCATTTCACTTACGACCTAATAATAGGGGTAGTAATGTCAATAATACTTCTGTTTTTTTTATTCACAGTTGGTAAGCCCTTGACATCATCTTACCTGATGGTAAGTGACGATGATGCAGAAGATGGAAGCGGGCTTACCAAGATTCCCCAACGCAATGGAGAACTGGCTATCTTATCTTCAAGCCGGAACACATCAATGTTGTTAACACTGATGTTTGGGGGCAAGACTTAGATATAAGATGGTGGTAGCTAGCCAGGCGGGCTTAGAAAATGTAGGGCATTAACCAAACCGAGTCTTACAAGTTGACCCCACCGGGAATCGAACCCGCGACCTCCTGGTGTGAAGCGAATGGGCTAATTACCTGTTGTGTAATTATTTTCATCCTCAACACTTCAACTTAAAGTACGATACCGGGTATACTGGAATACCGGGAATACTGGGAATACCTTTCAGCTTTAGCATTGATGGTCTTTCCAAAAACATACTTTTAGGGTTCCGTACTTCAAAAGGTAAAAACAGAACCATTACAGGATCACTCGTGTACCTGCCTGTCCGTCAGTCTGTCACAGCCAATTTTCTCGGAAACTACTGGACCGATTGAGTTGAAATTTGGTACATATATGTAAGTCGATGACCTAAAGACGGACATGTAACGTTAATAAAACAATTCTAAACATGGGGGCTAGTTTTGGGGGTAAATTAGGAAACTTATATAAAAAGTTTTTTTTTTATATATTGTGTGACATATCAAATAAAAGGGCTAATTGTAAGAATTGTAAATGTATTTTTTTTATAATTTTAAAATGAAAATTTTTGAGATTATTTAAGAAAATATGCGAAAAATGACCATGGCGAGAGTACACCGCGAGTTAATGAATGTAACCTCAGAACTCGGTCATTTATAACCCGATTTGAATAATTCTTTTTTTATCATATTGGTCCCATAGAAAATTTAATTAAAAACTATAAAGTACTTTTTAAAGTTTAACAAAAACATTTAAAATATATCAAGCGTTCATCGTAGTCAATCGTGTTATCACGATCAATCACCTAAAGTGGAATGTGGCCTTGGCATTTAAAATATAGTTTTCTCTTAGAGTAAGTACTCTGTACTCTAATATTATTCCGATTTCTGTGGTACTCTACCTACGTCAATACAAAATACACTATATTATTGATGTGTAACATCTTTGCTCTCGCTTTCCTGCAATTTGTGGGAGTGATTTCGTGAAATGGGACGGAAATGTGTAACATGGGACGGAAATGTGTAATAGGAAGTCGCGAAAGCGCGGAATTCTACTTTACGAGAGTCCGACTCGCACTTGGTCGGTTTTTGCAATTTGTGGGAGTGATTTCGTGAAATGGGACGGAAATGTGTAACATGGGACGGAAATGTGTAACAGGAAGTCGCGAAAGCGCGGAATTCTACTTTACGAGAGTCCGACTCGCACTTGGTCGGTTTTTTCGTTACTGTCAGATCCGCCACCCAGGTACAATATCGTCATCAAATCTAACTAACCTAAAGTATTTTGTCACATGTTACACATCATTTGCGAGTACTGTAGGTCTCGCTCGATTTTTTTTTTATAGGATTACTAGTTGACCCCGCAAAGGTTGTTTTTTCATATGATATACGACCTTACGACCTGTTCCCATACCTACCAAATACACGTAAAAAATTCATTGAAATCCGTCAAGCCGTTTCGGAGGAGAAGGAAACAAACACCGTTAGACGAGCTTTTTAGGGTTCCGTACCTCAAAAGGATAAAACGAAACCCTTGTAAGATCACTTTGTTATCCGTCCGTCGGTCTGTCTGTCAAAACCCTTTATCTCGGGAACGCGTAGAGGTATCGAGTTAAAATTAAAACCACATACTTCGGTCTACAGTCCCTTGAAGCTGTGAAAAAATCAAACTTCTAGGTTAACGTGAAAAAAAAAGATACGGCCATTTATGCCGCAAAAAATGTATATTTCGACACTCTCAAGGGAATCAAAATTGATAGGGTCTATTCCGTTGACCTAGAACTATGAAATTTGGCAAGTTATACCGTCTTATACTACAAGTATAGAGAAAAATCTGAAAACTATACATTTGTAATTAAATCATAAAAATATAGTCTTTAATTAAAGAACGTAACAAATTTTGTAAGGAATGGCGGTTAAAATTTTGTATTGAGTTGACCGTGTCATGTGGGGTATCGAATGAAAGGGTTTTTTATTATTTTTGTTTAGAATAGTTTTTGGTTTGTTATTTTTAAGGTTCCTTATCCAGAGATGTGGTGGTACGGAACCCTCGGTGAGCGAGTACGACTCGCACTTGGCTGGTTTTTATATATTAGAGAAGACAGATATGCTATCCACGTGCCAAATCTCACAAAATATAAACCCACCTTTAAGTCACACCCTGGACACTTCATACAACGGGCCAGAAATGACATTTCAAAAAAGAAATGACGGAACAAACAAAATGGCGGCGAAATCCTATACGCTCGACTACCAAACTGTAACCAATCTGTTTCAGTCAGGGTGACGAAGGGGTGAGGTCGCAAGATATAGAGCGGCAGGAAATGTCCATACTGTATGTTAGTACTAATATATATAAGGTCTAACAAAATTAGCTGAAACTATTTTAGGTGGTGCTTCTAACCATGAAACTGAACAACTTTCCCCATGGAACACATAGTCAAATGTCAAAACAAAATTTGAACTTCCCATACTAAGTTGACTATCAGCTGATCGAGTTAGTATGGGAGAGCCAAATTTTTTTTTGCGATTTGACTATGGGTTCCTTGGGGAAAGTTGTTCAGTTTTATGGTTAGAAGCACCACCTAAAATAGTTTCAGCTAATTTTGTTAGACCTTATATACTTACTTTGCTTTAGTATTTCATTTTAGTTAGAATTTCATCGGCACAAAGTAAAATAAATCCCAAAAAGTATGCAAATTTCAATTTTAAAATTACGTATCCACTTGTCTGCGTACCTGACTTACTGAGCTGTGGAAAAGGTGCTTGAGCTTGGGACCTTCATTTGACACGTCTGACTCTCTAACATTTGGAAAACGAATCGATGTGTTTGTTAACCGTTCGTTGCCGTTAATTAATGAAGGTAGGTTCCCACTACATTACAAACTTTTGTGAACTAAACTATTTAATTCGATAGGCTAAATACCTTACTAATTTCAAAATTTATTTAAGAGCCGGGTGGATGCCGCTGGAGTTAATAAATCCCATACAAACGTAGTATGTGATTAATCTTAGTATCTGATACTTTTTTGAAAAACGAAACTGGAATCCATTATTAATCAATAAACTTGTTTTTAAGGTAAAAGACGGAAACAAGTTTATTGGAATTAAATAGATTCCTTCCTGTTTCGTTTTTCAAAAAAGTAATGCGATACCGACACAGATATACGTCATCCGATTATCGATATATTTTTTTTTCAAAATCGTTTAAAGCAACGATTAACTAAAGAGTTAACAAATAAATCAGATACTACGTTTGTATGGGATTTATGAACTCCAGCGGGATCTTAAGTATTAATCTTTATAATATCTACTTATCTAGATAATAATGATCTACATTCTCTGTCTTACCTACGCAGTCAGACAGTCATTAGATAAATATTATCGAGAAATATGGCAATTACCCGACTGCTAAAAAGGAAGGTAATGTTTTTCAAGTGCATGACTGTAGGTATGTCCGTTTCTTTGGCTGAGCTAAACGGCTAAACGGCTTGAGGGATTTTGGGGTTCGAGGTGTCGTTAGATTCTTCTTGATCCCGCAAGTGCATAGGATATTGTTTTATCCGACTGTAAAAAAAATGTGTTAATGTTTTAATGCAGTCAGGATTGAAATTTTTAAATAAATTGGTCAGATTATTATTATCATTATATTTTTATTTACAATTGGTAAGCCCTTGGCATCATCTCACCTGATGGTAAGTGATAATGATGCCAAAGATGGAAACGGGCTTACCAAGATCCCCAACGCAATGGAGAATTGGCTATCTTATCTTCAAGCCGGAACACATCAATGTTGTTAACACTGATGTTTGGCGGCAAGACTTAGATAAGACGGTATGTATATTATTGATGTAATCTCGTTATGGAATACGATAGGGTTCCATGGTAGAATTTGTGGTCGTGTCTGCGAAAAAGGGAATTCCACTTATGTACAATTACACTGATACAGGATATGTTAGTTAGTTTAAAGGCCTCCGTGGCGTAATGGTTAGTCCATTTGCTTCACACCAGGAGTTCGTGGGTTAGATTCCCGGCGGGGTCAACTTTGTAAGGTTTGGTTGGTGTTACGGCATTTTAATAACGCGTCTGGCTAGCTACCACCATCTTATCTAAATCTGTAAGATGTGTCCCGTCTTGAAGATAAGAAATACTGATAGTGTGACAAAAATAAAATAAATTGGGATTAAAGACCCTTATGGAGTTTGCCACATATAATACGTGGAATTTGAATCAAGGCCTAGACGGATTTTTAAAGGAAAATAATTTTAGAGTGAATCAGAAAACCTTTAATATAGTAAACAATTTGAAGTAAAAAAGGGTAAAATACACTAAAAGGATTACGGGATGACGATGTAGAAATGTTTTATACAAATTAGCTCAAAGCATCGGTATACCAAAATTTACAAAATTAATTTTAATTGTAGGCCGGTTAGGCAACGATCGTCCCCTTCCCTGGGTATTAAAACGATAAAATCTAATAATGAGATATATAAAATAATAATTTTTACTTGGGGTGAAAATTACCCCAAGGTTGTAAGTATCACCAGAAGGGAACACAATACTCTTAAGTAACTTAAAATTTATAGTCCGTTAAAATAGAAAGAGGTGAAGAATTTGAAGCTTGAAAGTAACACTTGATGTAGAACAACAGAAACCCGCAGGGCAGCCACTATACTTTACATCGCACGGTCTCGAAGGTAGCGTATGGTTAAGATAATGAAAAAGAAGACACTTCCCTTGGAGCTAGAAGTCGGACGTGCCGCACAGCAAATAAAGATGGCCGACAGAACGCACAGCTCCTTCCCAGGATCCAACCACTCTTCAAGCGAGTACTGCACCATGCGGCGCAGCAAAAAGTTGTAGTAAATTGTATCTTGCGCTGGTATTGTATTACGTCTCAGGTTCTTCCGAAGCGGAATATCTTCGGGATTCCGAAAATGCGGCCGGAGTGTAAAGGCTCTCGGAAAAACTCAAAATAACTATAAATAATAATATATCCGATAACTAAAAAAAATAACATTCACAACCCAAAATTCCAACAAAAATTCGACCGTCATCCCTTTTTTCTCCAACTTGTCAATCCTTCCTCGTTAATCAAAAAATCAATACCTCGACCAACAGCGGAAACCAAAAAGAATTTAATATGAAACAGCAAGAAAGAAGATCGGCTTTGAAGCGATACTTTGCGCTTTAATAGCCAGATCCCTAATGCATTGGGAAATCTTGGTAAGCCCGCTTCCATCTTCGGCATCATCGTCACTTACCATCAGGTGTCTTATTAATTAAAAAATGTGCCAGACAGAACACAAGTGCTCACTGCAGAAGGCGTGTCGGAGAATGACGGTAGAGGTCGGTTTACACCAGCTATCAGCGCTTAGCCTCTATCTGTTCCTTCTGGTTATAGATGCACTTCATAGCGTAGCGTAGGCAGGCCTCCGACTCGGTGGACCAATGACCTGGTGAGAGTCGCGGGAAGCCGCTGGATGCGGGCAGCGCAGAACCGGTCGTCGTGGAAAGATGCACTAACATCAGCCTTTCAAGAGGAATCACTATGGTGTATGCTGTTTGAATGAATGAATAAATGATTTATTTATTGTATTGCTTAGGTAGGTACACAAAAAAAGAGAAAAAAAAACAATTTAAAAAAATACAATTTCATTACGTTTGCAGTCGAAATCGTTCTGATCTACAAAAGTAGAGAAGAACTTCAGAGGAGACTAATCCAATGACTGCATGCCAATGGCTTAAAATCAGCAAAACCAAATACCTACTTACATGTTTTGCAACTTCAGTGTTATCTCCGGGGTGAAGCAGCTAGCCTAGCTAGAGGATAGATACCTGGGTTCTCTCCAGCGCCAAAATGGAAACGTTAATCGTGACGTCATTAAACGTGGGTTGATTTCATAAAATAGGTCACAGGAATGACGTGTGACTTGCGTGTGACAGATGGATGCTGGTCCGACTCAAAGAATGGTCTACTGTTACTGTATAGAAGTGAATGCTGGGCTCTTTAAACTAACGATGAGAAGCGAATGCATATGGCTGAAAACAGAACGTTACGATGAATGTTGAGAGTGATGAGAATGGACAAGATCAGGAACTAGTAGGTACTTTCATAAGAGGAAGTACCTATCAAAGTAGCAACGGTCACGGAAACATTAAAAGTCATCGACTGGCATGGTGTGGCAGGAGTGAGAAGGATCATGTGAAATGAAGATTAATAGACATGCGAGTAGAGGGATAGGTATGGACGCAGGAAAAAGCCTAAGGAACGATGGTTACAGGGGGTCAAGACAGGCATGGAGTAGTGTGGAATAAAAAATAACTGACTCGCATGAGGCCTGAATGGAGGCGAAAACCTACAAAGCCCCAATAAATTGTGATTAATAAGACTAGAATAGTAGTTTTAGAACTGTTGCATAACTTCTTTATCTAATCTCATACATTTGGATTGAATCAACAGACAAACAACAAAGATCAAAGTTAAAAGAGTAAGAAAAAAAAATTCCCACGAAATTCAGTACCTACATTTTGTTAGAGAAGTAATGTTATATAAAGTGTTTTTTTTTATTTCGGTATTGTGTTTATAAAGTATGCCAATATAAATTCGTTTTGAAGTTTATAATTCGAACTTTACGATATGAAAGTAGATAAAGAAGATTATATTATTTTATTATCTCTACCTATGCCTATGCTATCTCCTGTAGGTTCATTTAATATAATAAAACGTCAACTCACGCAACCCATGTAAATCTTTGGTCATAAAGTGTATTTTGTTTAAATAGAAATAAAAATATGAGCGTCATATCCGCCTCCATTCTCTTGAATGGGGATTGTGACATTTTAAACACGTCATATTTACATATTGTGTGCGCGACTGTGACTCAGTGATATCGCCACAAAAGCTCGTTCCTCGTTTGCATAGCGATAAACCACGCGGCTAGGAACAAGGTTGAATCGACAGGTTAATACAAGTCTCGACGCGTCTCATAGTCGACTTATTCTTTTATCAAGTTCCTGTATACATACCTAATATGATTTTATATGTGATTCATTGCTTCTTTTATATGACCAAAATAGACAGAGCTCTGTGAAACAAGATCATTGGAATAGTCACAGACACAATGTGAGACAGATAGGTAGGTGTCTGAGTAAGCCAGTTTTGTGTGGGTTAGCTACAGTCATGAGATGAGTCACCATATTGCTGCATACATGTCTGCCTGGTCTCTTAGTTATTTTATTGCGCTCCAAGATACAATAAGTTATGTAACTACCTATTTTAGGTAGGTATATGTAGTTATGTGTCAGTACGTCGCGTCTGTAAACCTGCTCAGTAGGTTCCTGTCCAGTTCTTGCCTATTATTTTCTATTCGTATGAATTGTATGTGTGAGTCATTTGCTTAGCCACTAACTTCTCATCATTTCAGCTCATATTCGTTCCCACCGAGAGAGTCGAGCCTACCCTGAATTAGGGCGATCGGGCCATAGTCGACCACACGGGACCAGTGCGGGTTGGTCGACTTCACACACAACCTTCGAGTTTCTTCGCAGGCGTGTGCAGGTTTCCTCACGATGTTGTCCTTCACCGTTTATGAGCGTTTGATAAAGGCACATAAAATCGAAATTCGAAAACACATTGGTAGGTACCTACTACATACGTGGCAGGATTCAAACCACGATTTCCCGGTCAGGAGGTAGCGGCCCTTGCCGTTACGCCACCGACGATCTTATGTTGCCATAATTGATAGTTTAGTTTAGTTTTATTTATTTCACGTCACAAATTCATAATTATACATGTCAGGTCATAATTTAAAATGTCAATAGTGATGTGATCGTCAAAGAAAGAAATACAGAAAATAAACTAATAAATCTAATAATATTAACAAAATGTCAAAATAAAGTAGAAAACTACTTTAAAATATTAACTTGTATTACGCACATTCGAAGAAACCTGAAGAACTTTTCCTCATGTTTTTCCTATAACGTTAAGATGTAATTACACCTAACTATTGTAAGCCTAAATTATCAGTTGTGTGAAGGAAGGAAGTTCAAAACACACGGTCTAAATAAGGATAAATAAACAGTGTGATAGGAGTGGGCGCGCGAGGCCGTGAGATCGGCCATTGATAACTCGCCGCAAGCGCAGCCAGTTAAAAGGGAAACTGTGTTGCACCGTGCGATGGAATGTCTGGTCGATGTTCACACTAGGGTTGGTAGATATGAGGACCATCGGAATACAGATATAGGTAACCTATCTACAGCCTCTTTACAAGCTTTTAAAGTGAAACTTTTATTACATTGTCTCAAGCTTTTTCGTCTGTGTGTTGCGTGACGGCAAAGAGATTATTACATCGTCTCAAACTTTTTCGTCAGAGCAGCCATGATCGTTTCGTCCTCTGCACCGTAGCTCCAAGACGAGAGCAGCCATGATCGTTTCGTTCTCTGTACCGTAGCTCCAAGAGGAGTGAAACTCTTATTACATGATCGTTTTGTCCTCTGTACCGTAGCTCCAAGACGAGAGCAGCCATGATCGTTTCGTGCTCTGTAAATGTCTATATTGTGAAAAAAAAAGCTTCACTTTTACCATGGTTTCATAAAACCACACACACTTTTTATTTAACTTGCAATGTATGTATGTTTGTTCGGGTGAAACCTTGCAAGTTAAATTTGACCCACTTCGACGTTTCCGATCAAGCTGACATTTTGCATGCATATGTATATCACGTAACAATGCCATATTAAAAGCTTGCACCAAAAATTTTTTTCGAAAATTATTTTACACGACTGACAAAAAAAAAGAAGTGTATTCCTTTCAGGTCCAAGTATGTATGTTCCTTTATTCCACGATATCTTCTAAACGGCTTGATGGATTTTAAAGTGCAAGGTATCGTTAGATTCGTCGTGATCCCGTGAGGGACATAGGATACATTTTACCCGACTTCCCAAAAAAGATGGGTAATGTTTCTATGCAGTCGTATTTGGCTATTTTTAAATTAAAATTAAGTATATTAGCGGAACGTCGGTGGCGTAGCGGCTAGGGCCGCCGCCTCCTCTCCGGGAGGTTGTGGTTCGAATCCTGCCACGTACCAATGTGATTTCTAATTTAGATTTCATATGTACGTTTATCCGACGCTCTTACGGTGAAGGAAAACATCGTGAGGAAGGAAACCTGCACACGCCTGCAGAGAAACTCGCAGATTCTGTGTGAAGTCGAGCAACCCGCATTGGGCCCGCGTGGTCGACTTAGGCCCGATCGCCCTAATTCAGGGTAGGCTCGAGCCCTTCGGTGGGGACGTATATGAGCTGATATGATGAAGTATAATAATCTCATTTATGATTTTTGGACTGAGTTTCGGAGTGGAGACATATAGCGTTATTCCTGGGACGCCTCCAGCATCTGATCCGTGCCTCCAGCCGCCTGCCCAGCTAGGTGGTTGGAGCATCATTTTGCACAAGGTCCTGGTGACGGCTGGATGTGCATCAAATGTTGGCGTGCTTATTTAATTAGTACTAGCTGTCCGCCCGCGGCTATGCCCGCGTTGTTTTTGATTTTCCCGTGGGAATAACACGTTTTCCCGGGGTAAAAAGTAGCCCAATATCCTATTCCAGGACCTATCTTATATTAGTGCCAAGTTTCATCTCGATCCGTCCAGTGGTTGAAGCGTGAAAGAGTAAGAAACATCCATACATACAAACTTTCACATTTATTATATTTATAGTAGGATTCTCTGGTCGGTACTAAACTTGCACCTTGGCGAAGAATTATCTAATGTGGATAAAAAGGGCTAACAGGGCTAGAGATGAAATAAGAAAAAATATTTCTTTCTAAAAGTCAAGGTATCTGGAGGGGCAATAAATCTCGTATCAAAAATGATATGGATAATATGATAATTATTATTTCGTATATCAGACAATTATTGTAATTTTCTACAAAAACTTTTGACGTGAAACGTGTTTAAAATCACATACGAGGTACCTACCAGTTTATAAAACTGAAATGCAACGGACATAACGAAAGAGACTTAGATCCGTTTCAGGTAGAACCGTGACAATTTTATGCGAGAAGTCAAAACTCTACAGGTTCCTTGGGAAAGATGTTTCGATTTATGAATAGAAAAATGAGACCTTGACAAGGAGGCTGAATTGATAAAAAAAAACATTTTTCTGTCTTAGGCTCCATAGCCATACCGCCTTAAAATATCCTCAGAAAGAATACCTAATTGCATACAACAAAGTAACAAACACAAAAAACGAGACCACATTTACACAATAGAATAATCAAAGATACATATAAATAATCAAGAAAGAAAACTTTAGAACTCTGAAAAGTAAAATTATTTTTTTTACTATTATTCCGAAAACATCCGCAAATACAAAATACAAATGTAAAATAATTCTGGAACTAACATACCTCCATCCAGTGATTCCGCAGTCCGCACAAGTATTTTTGGATATGTAAGTATATAGCTCAGATTACAGACACATCCCTGGTGTCCTCGCGCCTCGCGCCTCGCCCGCCAGCCAGCGCCAGCCCGACCCAGGATAATCCGACATTATTATAAAGTCGTTTAGAGGAGAATCTCGCTCGACCGGATATTTTTGGAAATACTTTGTTCGTAAATACGTGTGTAGACTGTAGAGTCTAAATTTAAGCAGGCTCCTAATTGCAGTTCAAAAAAACATAGCCAGCTAAATATTTATTTTAAAAAATACTCAGAATAATCTCATTTTTTTATTATTAAAATTTGAGTGCGTTTGGCTGTACCTCACCTGATGGTAAGTGCCGATGCAGCCGAGAGTGTAACACTCAAGCTTAAATAGAGCCTATTCACTCTCGTCATATGGAGAACTGGCTATCTTATCTTTAATCAATGTTGTTAACACTGATGTTTGGCGGCAAGACTTAGATAAGATGGTGGTTGCTAGCCAGGCGGGCTTACAAAATGCCCTACCACCAACCAAACCGAGTCTTACAAGTTGACCCAACCGGAGGAATCGAACCCGCGACCTCCTGGTGTAAAGCGAATGGACTATCCATTACGCCACGGAGGCGGTTAAAAGAAAACAAAATACCTAAATGTAGGAATGGCGTTGACAGTAAAATAATTTAATTAAACAAAGAAATCGTAATGGATGGCGGCCGCGCTGAGCAGAAGACGCATTTACTTAAACAAAAGTGTACTCGAGGTATACAGGGTGTGCAGTGAGAAGCGCTTAGCAAAAAAATCAGGAAAATTATTCCCGCTTAATTTATCGGCCTGAAAAAAAGATATGTTATATTACCTAGGGACCTTGTAAGTTCATTACATGATTTGATTAACTTGACTCGATCGTAAAAAAATCCCAAACATAGCATAAATTGAAGGAAAGTGAAGCAAAGCCTGTATGTATAAATATTTCTCTTTAAGAAATTTATATCTTCTTTTCAAATAACGTAGTCTATGTTTATTCAAATTTAATTTACTTAGTTCACTTTTTTGAAACTATCCAACGAAAAAACATTGAAAAAGTTCAAAAGTGTGGTTATTTTCTTTACTCTTTATACGTAAAGAAAAAGATAGAGACAACTGTTCAATCAATGCCTCACCTTAACACCGAACTCATGAAACTGAACTACTTTCCCCAAGAAACCCATACTGAATTCGCAAATTTTTTTGACTTCATATAAATCGATCATTCCTGTTAGTCAAGTTTGCATGGAGAGTCAATTTTTTTTTTTCGCGATTTCAAGGGTTTCTTGGGGAAAGTTGTTCAGTTTCATTCAGTTCATACAGTCATTTCAGTAGAGCCTACCCTTACACAACAATAAGAACGGTGTTAAAAAAACACCCTGTATATATACGGAATAAACACGTTTTTTGTATAAAAAAACACCAAATACATGGTGCTTTGTTTGTTTATTATGCATTGTACTATTATTTGGTTTGAATTATAAAGTGAAGTAAATAATTACAATTCGAGCTCATAATATTAAATTATTAAGCAAGCTTTGAAACATTTTGGGCTTCTTAACTTAGTAGGTAGGTAAGTACTTAAGGCTTTAAGATGCCTCAATCCGAGCAGGTTAATACGTGTTAAAATAATGTCGAACGTAAGTCTATTCATTTTAAGGCTGTAATATAACAGATTTTCGTTATTTTTGACGTCAATTACTCCTAAACGATAGAAAACCAAAGGTTGAAAAAAATACCCTTATTGTTGATGATGTTCCTTGAAGTCAAAAGCTATTTGAACACATTTGAGCAGTTTTGGCTCGGTAGAAAAAAATACCAAAGATAGGTCTCTACATCGTTACTTTCAACTTTAGTTAAGGCTAATTATTTTGACGTATAAATTTTAACAACAATATTTGTTATGTTATTACAAAGTGAATAAAATTATTTTTTTTAAACTATCATTGTAGTTTTTGACTGTAACGAAAAAGTAAAAAAGTGTGGTTATTTTCTTTACTCATTACACGTAAAGAAAAAGACAGGGACAACTGTTCCAATCAATACTCCGTCTTAAGTTCAAATCAATGCGGTCTTCAACGCGGCTGTTACGTTGAAACCAAACCACAGATGAGATACTAGTACTTCGTAAACCAAACGTCCAATTCTCGATTTTAAAATGTTTTGATGTGTAACATCTTTGCTCTCGCTTTCCTGCAATTTGTGGGAGTGATTTCGTGAAATGGGACGGAAATGTGTAACATGGGACGGAAATGTGTAACATGGGACGGAAATGTGTAACAGGAAGTCGCGAAAGCGCGCGCTATTCGATCTGACGAATGAGCTTTGCTCTCGCTTTCCTGCAATTTGTGGGAGTGATTTCGTGAAATGGGACGGAAATGTGTAACAGTGATTTGTTACACATCATATGCGAGTACTGTAGGTCTCGTTTTTTTTATCGATTTTCTATTCTATCAAATTAGTTTGAAAAAAATATGTTCAATTAAAAGTCTTAAGTCACCGATTTTTATGTGTTGGTTTCATTCAACAACAACTTATTGTTTTCGAGAAATTTTGTAATTAATGCCAAAAACAGGGTCTACCTACAGTATATTTTTTTACATGAGTGTTTATATTTTTAAAATTGTATTCAATTAAATCGATTTTTTATTACCTTAAGTATAATATTTTTTTTCCATAGTGATAGCTTTACACAATCTTTCAATAATTTGAATTGAATATTGTCAATTGACCTATCTTGAGGCCTTAATTTTCAATGGAGTATATTGGGACAAATATAATCAAAACCATTCCGAAACTGAAAGCAAATAATGTAGGTAAGTATTTATAAAATGTTCAATAATGGCATATATGTATGTATAGTGCAGGGGCTTCATACTCGTTTACGTGGTCTTATATTCAAAGCCTCGCATCCGGCATACCTCGCCGTCTCCGAGTAGCGGAAATAACTTATCAGATACGCCAGGACGCACCGCACACAGCAACGCATTATTTATTTATACATGCCGCGCGCGACCGAGCTGTGTTGGGCAATAAAAAACCGTCCAAGTGCGAGCAGGGCTTGCGCACCAAAGGTTCTGTACCGCCACACCTTTGGGAAAGAATCCTAAATATCAACAAGTACGATAAAAAAAATCAATAAAAATAATTATTGGCTAAAGAAGGCCGGCCAAAATGGACCTAGAGCCATCGCAAATGTGCTTCCAGACATTAGATACATAACAAGTAGGTAATAGGATTTTCAATACAATTTATTATAAAAACTTTTTTTAAGACAAGGCCATGATTTTAAGACATTTTGGATTTATTATGATGTTTTGGGCTTGCTATTATACTATTACTTCAATTATCAGGTCGGGCCTAATTCCTTGTCGAATATTCTTGAGTTGAACATTATCTGGCCGCGCGTTATTGGCTTCCTGACATGCGCCTTTTTTCTATTCGATCTTTGCAACAAAGAGAATATAATAAATACACGACGTTTTCTTTGCAGTCGATTGGCAGTAGATTAGTATTTTTTTATATTCTCTTTGAGACAGAGCGGACAGTTTTTTTGGTAACAGAGTAGCCTACATTTATTTAAAGTAATTGTCAAAAAGAGTGTTTTTAACATAACTTTTTTAAGTAGCTTTGTCTTAAAAAGATGCGCAGATTAATATTGATCCTTTTCCTAAATAAATCACTATATGTGGTTCTTAGACGGGAACTTTGGAAGTCAGGTTCTCTGTACCATGTTCTTTGTTTATTATAGACTAATATAAAAGACATCAACGAGGCGAATGTAATTTTTTTTTTTTTTTTCAAGGATTTGGGATCTTAAGCGCGGGTCCAACGCAAGTATTTACTTTCGAGTTTTCACTTGAATCACACCAAGTCGTATGTATTAGGCATATTTTTTAACAATAGAACTAAAATAATAATAAAAAACATTAAAAAAAAACACGTTTCTTAAATGGAGCCTCCCCTTAATTTTTTACCGACTTCAAAAAGGAGGAGGTCCTAAGTTCGACTGTATATATTTTTTTATGTATGTTCACCGATTTTTCCGTCAATTGTGGACCGATTTTCAAAATTCTCTTTTCATTCGAAAGAGTATACTCCTGAGGGGGTCCCTTTGTCACCAAGTCAGGATCTGATGATGGGATCCCAGAGAAATCGAGAGCAACCCTCAAATTATTCATTATGTAGGCAGTTATTACGTGATTCATATGTTTTCTAAAGCTATTAAAATACTTGCGTCTGTTAGTCATCATCTCATGTTGATTAGCTGATGAAGGAAGGTACAACTCCTTAACGGTTAGGAGTTGAAGGAAAATTCTTTCAATATTATACATAGATATATACGTAGGTATGCATAGACCGATAGGTTGTATTCTTTCAGGTTATTCAGATGAGCTTATGATGGACGATAACTTCATAACTTTCATGTTATGGAGTTAAATCGTCCATCATCATCTCAGCAGATGATGATGGAAGTCACAGGACTTTGTATCTGTTAATGAACCACATGTATTATGATTTGATAATTCCTATTCGTGAGTAGGTGATTGGGTTTAACGTTGTTAGATGGATAGCATTATCACTAAAAATAAATAAAATAAAAATAAAAGTTTAAAAACTAAAAACCGACTTCAAAATGAAATTCACTCAAAAGTATGAAATAATATTATTATACTTAAATACACAACATTAACCAACAATAACGAAATCAAAGGTTAAAATTAAAATTAAATTAGGGACTTAATTTTTTTTAGGTCGGTCTCAGCAAACCATCGAATATAAATCATTTGATACGTAAGTTATTGTGTGCTAGTACCGACCTCAAAAAAAATTTAAAGCCTCTAATTTAATTCGTATATACCCACCTTTGATTTCGTTATTGTTGGTTAAATGTTGTGTATTTAAGTATAATAATAATATACTAGTTTTTTAACTACTTTTTTATTTTTTTATTAGGACGCCATAATACATAGACCTACTGCAAATTTTTTAACAAGATTACCTATTACGGTTCAAAACATACAGACCTTTAAATACAGACAAACGAACATACGGACAGTCGACGTAGGATTAGTACCTAACAGAGTCCCGTTGACACACTTTAGGTCATCCTATCAGCCGAAAGAGGTCCACTGGCTGGACAGAGGCCTCCCCCAAGGATTATCACGACGACTGGTCCTGGGCTGCCCGCATCCAGCGGCTTCCCGCCACCTTCACCAGGTTGTCGGTCTCTCGAGTGGGAAACTGCCTACGCTACGTCTTCCGGTGTGCGGTCGCCATTCAAGAACTTTACTCTCCAACGGACATCTGTTCTACGAGCTATAAGCCACGCCCACTGCCACTTAAGTTTAACGCTAAACTTAAACACTTTGGTGACGGAACCCTAAAAAATAGTTTAGGCTCGCTGGCGACAAGGCGGCACGGATTGAGGGTCTGTTGGCCGTGGGCCCGTACTTAGTACAATGAATACGGACCCGGATTATTCTTTACGACAAGAACAGGTAATACAATATATCGGCTATTAAAATAGTGCTGCGCTGAGGCGCTATTGTAAGTGAGACGTCGTCGTTCATTTTATCTATCATTTAATAACTAAGTATAACGTTTTAGAGTTTTGAAAATATGTCCTTTTCTCGGTTAACTTATTTTCTAGTGTTTTTAGGATTGCGCTCAACAAAGGGAAAAAAGTAACCCTTTTAGGATCAATTTGTTTTCCGTCTGTCTAACAAGACCATTTTTCTCAGGAATGCGTGGCGGTATCAATATCAAATACTTAGATATTTAGTCTTTATAAAAAACAAGATAAAAAGTCAACCCACTAAAAAAAATCGGTTATTTAAATCAAAGCAAAGCAAGTAAATAAAAATCTTTTAGGTAAGTAATTTACGTCGACATAAAATAAGTGATCACATCACAAGTTAAATTATCTGATTCTTTATATTTTTTTGTCTGACTTGATGGCTATAATGGTGCTAAATTATTGATTGTTTTGTATTTTGTTTTGAAATTGGTAAATAATATTTAAAAAAAAGAAATCCGGAAATAGTTTTTATCACTTTTTTTGGCGATTACAAGCTTACATATTGCAGCTGGAAAATTGACCGTGACATATGTCGATCTATAAAGGCACATTTTTCAACACCAAAGTTAAGTTTGTACTTTAATCCGACTTATTTTTCAAACGACTTCCAAAAAGGAGGAGGTTCTCAATTCGACTGTATGCTTTTTTATGTTTGTTACGCGATATCTTCGCAGATTATGAACTGATTTTCATGATTCTTTTTTCATTCGATAGGGTAGACTCCCCAATTGGTCCCATATAAATTTTATCAAAATCATTGTTATTAGAAAATTAACGAAAACCAAAAATAATAAAAAGGAGGAGGTACTCAATTTGACTGTATGTTTTTTATGTTTGTTACGCGATATCTTCGCAGATTGTTTACCTATTTTATTTATTTTTTTATTCGATAGGGTATGCTTCCCAATTGGTCCCGTATAAATTTTATCTAAATCGATGTAGAACTTTAATAGAAAATTAACAACAACCAAAAATAATAATGCAAAATGGTACTAAGTTGTTGCGATGGAAGTCGGTTATTTAACGTGTTTAGCGTTTTCAATTATTGTAGATACACAACACAAATATATTTTGTGGTAGTACGGAGCCCGACACGCACTTGACCAGTTTTCATTAAAGTACAGTAATTTAAAAATACCAGGAGAAATGTTTGAGTTTTACCCACCGCCCATCTCTAATTCAAACTTTTTCAAAGATTTCGTAAAGATGCAATAATGTCGACTTCCCCATCCACTAACTTCGTAACTTGTATATTGCACGTACGCATAATATGTATAAAGCTATCAACCTTATTGATAGGTAACGTGACACGTGTATCGTACGTGCAAATACCGTCACAGTAATTGTCGACAAACATTATTGAAATCCCTAGTCAGTCGCAGACAACAATATTGCAGTGCGCGCTCGCGACCCACACGTGGGTGGATGCATAATGAACCTCTGAAGCCGGTGGGCGGAGGGGCCGGGAGGCAGGGCCTGCGGGCCCGCATTCCAGCAGTGGGCCCGCAGCGGCCCACCTGCGCTAGATTACAATCCGCGCGAGTCAGCGCCACTGCTCTGCCGTCTGCCAAATCCGTCAACATCCAAAGCTCGGATTTCACACGTCCTCGTTAAATCACACGAAAGGAAGAGATTTTAAACATTGAAGTCCAGCAAAAGTTCTGATGTAAAGTCTGGTGTTTACTCGCCTATCAGTTCAGCTTGAACAAGTTCAAGTTTACGTCATTATGAAGTCAATATGAAGATATATCCACAAGATCACGTCTTTATGAAGTTGTGTCTGGTAAAGGATGGACTATTTTTTGTGTAGGTGTAATAATAAAATACTTACTAATATAAATCTTAAATAACAAGGATAAAAACAGCAAACCTAATTTGCAAGTCAAATCACTCAAACTGAATAATAAAAATGTTGTGAATATACATATTTAACAAAACAAAAATTAAGATTATGACATCCGCTTCAGAGGACGAAGCGAGCCAAAAATACGTTCAATATTGAAATAATTTATGCACAATACCAAGCTTTTAGTGAAAAAATCAGATTAGAGAAGCATTTTAAATCTTTATAATATTTTTGTGACAGCAAAAGTGTTTTTATTTGGCGACCCAAAATGCACATTGAGTGAAGTAAAGTAACCAGAAACTTACCTATTTTATATACATACGAGTAGCGTTGCCAGGCGTCCGGATAAAGCCGGACAGGGTTAGGCTTTTTGGATGCGTGTCCGGCCAAATTATATGGTGTCCGGCCTATCCGGCTTTTTAGGTTTAATGATTTTACCAGTGACCTGGACATTCGGTGAGCGCTGACGTATTATTAGACTATGGCGGCGTTTCTTAGTCTGATTAGGACCTCGCTAAAGGCCAGTAAATATGACTGATTGATTTAGGCGTGTCTTAAGCGGGCTTTAATAATACAGTCAGGCTTTTTTACCCAAAAGTCCGGCTAAACTGGCAGGTATGTCCGGCTATTCAGTTTTAGGACCTGGCAACCCTACATACGAGTCTTTAGTTTGTTTCAGAACTAAAAGGAGATCTAGATCGTTTCAAAGTGATGCCAATTTCACTTTGTATTAGCTACTAAGTTACTGCAAAGTTCTTCAGAGGGAGTTACCAAAAAATATTACGCAAAAAAGGGGCAAGTTCCCTTTTTTTAAAATCTGCATATGGAAGTAATTATTTATAATGTAATTTTCGGCCAAGATACTCCAAGATTACATTCTTCAGGTACCTGCCCTTACGTTAATTTCAATTTGTTTAAGCTACTCAGTTACTAGTAGCCAAGTTCTTCAAAGGAAATCCCCAAAAAATTAATGAATGAAGGGCCAAGTTCTCTTTCCTTAAAATTCTGCCAATAGAAGTAGTTATTTATTTATTTACACTTATAGTACACCAAAATACAATTTCTTAAAGCTAACACATAGGGATATTATATCTACTTTACGACCAAGATACTCCAAGATTACATTTTTGAAGTATACCTCACATCAAATCCTCTTCGGTCAATATTCTGTTATTTTCATATACTAATCAGCCTCAAAATAGGCCAGTTTTATAATGGAGCTGTTTAAAAAGAGTGCCTAGGCTTTTGTTTACTTCGTCTAAAGATTCACATCGTGATTGCTGGAACTGGGCCTGGCGCACTGCCGTGCGCTCAAATCAGCGTCGTGGCGCCACGACTCCACGAGTGACCAGTCAAAAGCACCGGAGCACCTAGCTACTTTTCCCCTCGATTGCGGCGAACGTTTCCGCTCGCTCCTCGGGAAATTTCGCACTCTTCCAATTTTCTTCTTACATTTCGTAGTTTTAGTACGGTGAGCTTAGTATTTCAGGAAATCTTGGTAAGTAAGAATTTTAAGCACGTATTTTTATGTGAAGGTTTTGTGGGAAAAGTTATATTATGGGAATAATGTATATGTTAGTAATGTTACTTAATAATTGTGTATCAATATTAACCGCCTCCGTAGCTCAGAGGCAAAGTTCACTGGCTTTACACAGTAGGTCGCGGGTTCGATTCCCGGCGGGGTCAATTGTAAGTCTCGGTTTGGTTGGTGGTAGGGCATTTTCTAAGCCGGCCTGGCTAGCTACCACCATCTTATCTAAGTCTTGCCGCCAAATATCAATGTTGATATCATTGGTGTAAAATAAAGATATCATAAAGATAAGATAGCCAGTTCCCCATTGCGTTGGGGAATCTTGGTAAGCCCGCTTCCATCTTCGGCAACATCGTCACTTACCACCAGGTGAGATGTTGTCAAGGGTTTACCAATTGAGCATAAAAAAAAAAAAAGTTACAAGCTTTTATTTAACTTGCAATGTACTCGTATGTATGTTTGTTCGGGTGGAATCTTGCAAGTTAAATTTGACCCGCTTCCCGGTTCCGATTGAGCTGAAATTTTGCATGCATATGTATATCGCGTGACAATTCAATATTAAATGCGTGTACCTTTTAGTTTTTAGGTTTAACGAAAATTATATCTATTAAGAACAGGGCCGCATGCTACGATGCTATAGGTATATTTGACGACCTCAGATAAAAATCGAATTTATATCACACTAATATTATAAAGGCGAAAGTTTGTGAGTGTGTATGTTTGTTACTTCTTCACGCAAAAACTACTGAACGGATCTGGCTGAAATTTGGTAGGTAGACAGATTAGGACCTGGATTAACACAAAGGCTACTTTTTTCACGCTCGCAAGTGGCTCGCGCACTGCGCACCCTCGAAAAGTCATAGAAATGTTGTCCACGCGGGTGAAGCCGCGGCAAACAGATAGTATTAAATAAAGTTTCAGTGTCATTCTTGACTTCCCGTTGGTCTAGTGGCAGCGCTCCTGCTTGTAACACTGGGGGTACTGGGTTCGATCCCCACCCAGGCCAATGCAATCATTTTTGTGATGAACTAGCTTGTTTGCTCTGTGACTGGGTGTTAAATATATGTATATATTTAAACGTATATATATGTGGCGGCCGCGCACCTGAAAACGTAGCGTAGGCAGGCCTCCAACTCGGTGGACCGATAACCTGGTGAAGGTCGCGGGAAGCCGCTGGATGCGGGCAGCTCAGAACCGGTCGTCGTGGGAATCCTTGGGGAGGCCTATGTCCAGCAGTGGACGTCCTTCGGGTGATATGATGATGTAAGTATGTTACATCAGTCTCTGGTTCCCATAGCACAGGGAATCCTAGTTCGGGGCCAGATAACCGTGAGTGATTTATTTATTTTGAACAAAATGTAAACGAGTTAAGGCCTTAAGATGGGTCAAATGACAATAGTCAATTCAAATTATTGAAAGACTATGTAAAGCTATCACCATGGAAAAAATATATAATATACCTAAAGAAATAAAAAATCGATTTAATTGAATACAATTTTAAAAATATTGACACTTTTAATGTAAAAAAATATACTGTAGACCCTGTTTTTGGCATTCATTGCAAAATGTCTCGAAAACAAATAGTTAATATTGAATGAAACCAACACACAAAAATCGGTGACTTTAACACCTTTCATTTTAATTGAACACATTTTTTTTAAACTTATTTGAAAGTGATGAAAATTCATAAAAACATGTAAAAATCAAGAATTGGGCGTTTGGTTTCAACGTAACAGCCGCGTTGAAGCCCGCATTGAAATGAATAAACTTACGTTCGATATTATTAAAACTCAATGTGCTCGGATTGGGTGATTTTCGCCAGTAATATATAAGTCATTGGTGATTTTTAATCTAATTTTTCAATAGATATACTTACTAAATAACCAACACCTTTCACCAGAAAAATAAAAAAAACAAACCAATTGATATCGAAATTGAGAATCAAATGAGATCGCCGTCACGTACCTACATATTTACTTGTTAATCTCGAAATAAGAGACGATATTGGCTCAACACAGTAGAATCAGCAGGTTATAAACAGTGTCCCATATTTACCTGGGATTTAATTTCAGTTAACCCTGCAAAGAGGGTCGGGCGCGGGCAGCTAATATGCAATATCGACATGTTCTGTCGTACAGGCACGCCGTAGGGTATCGCAATATCAGCACAACAAGACTACAGCGATGACACAGCCATCAAACGCTTTATTTTTTATGAAGGTGCTGTAATTTTGTCGTGTTTTCTTTCTTTCAAATAAGTAAATAACCGACGACCTGGTGAAGATCGCGGGAAGGCGATGGATACGGGCAGCGCAGGACCGGTCGTCGCGAAAATCCTTGGGGGAGGCCTTGGTCCAGCAGTGGATGTTTTTTGGCTGATATCATGATGAAGTAAATAACAGAATTTTGCGAAAACCATGCATGTCTTTAAATATTGAATGCTTTCAAATCTTAAGATCAAATCTATGTCGATTTCAGTCACTCAATGTGATTGATTACTTAGTAGGCCTGCAAATAGTGGGGCCTACTAAATAATCAATTAACTAAAATCGACATATATTTGATCTTAAGACTTGAAAGTATTAATATTTAAAGACATGCATGGTTTTCGAAATATTAACTTTATTAAAATATTATATTTTAAATATTAACTTCATCAACATAATCATATCAGCGGAAAAACGTCCACTGCTGGATAAAGGCGTCACCCAAGGATTTCCACGACGACCGGCCCTGCGCTGCCCGTATCCATCGGCTTCCCGCGACCTTCACCAGGTCTTCGGTTATTTACTTATTTAGAAGAAGAAAAAAACTACAAAATTAATCCACCAAAATAAAGCGTTTGATGGCTGTGTCTTCACTGTAGTCTTGTTGTGCTGATAAAGCTCCGATCTGATATGCCTTTAGTCTAAAAAGTTCAACCCTGAAATAGGTTTTCTTAAATTCAGCCTTGGAATGATAAAGGTATCTCTCAAATAACCTGTACATAAAAGAGCCAACAGTCTTCTCCAGAATGGCCTTGAATAGATGGATGTTGTGGGGTTTAGTGGCTAATCCTTTTTCAAGACGCCCAAAAAGCTATGTCAAATTAAATCACATTTCTGGGGGCACGGTAGTACCCCCGCCAAGACGACAAGCCAAAGGAAGCAGGGCACCACCTACCTTTTCTTGAAGCATTTCGTCGGTTTTTTCGAACCCTCATAGCTTACGATTATTGACAGTATTACGATATGGCTTACAGTAGCGCAACGCCTTTGATGTTGCACGATGCCTCCGGCGTAGGTGCCAGCATACTAGCCTGTAGTCAGACTGCCAAACTCGCGGAGTTTGGCAGGCTGTGCCCCGCCGCCCGTTGCCCCGCAAGTACCCTTCCGTTGTTTTGCGTAAGTACATTCGTTGCGCTACTGTAAACCTCTGTACTGTAATACAGTGGCTTTGGTCTGGAGAGCCTAAATTTTTAGGATAATATATAGTCAGCAAACTAATAATATACACTAAGTTACATTTTTCTATCTTTTCTAGGTCCTTTCGATTTATAAATACCCAACTTGCGCGGATTTCATCACTGACTAAGTGACTCCTAATATACACTAAGTTACATTTTTCTATCTTTTCTAGGTCCTTTCGATTTATAAATACCCAACTTGCGCGGATTTCATCACTGACTAAGTGACTCCTAATATACACTAAGTTACATTTTTCTATCTTTTCTAGGTCCTTTCGATTTATAAATACCCAACTTGCGCGGATTTCATCACTGACTAAGTGACTCCTAATATACACTAAGTTACATTTTTCTATCTTTTCTAGGTCCTTTCGATTTATAAATACCCAACTTGCGCGGATTTCATCACTGACTAAGTGACTCCTAATATACACTAAGTTACATTTTTCTATCTTTTCTAGGTCCTTTCGATTTATAAATACCCAACTTGCGCGGATTTCATCACTGACTAAGTGACTCCTAATATACACTAAGTTACATTTTTCTATCTTTTCTAGGTCCTTTCGATTTATAAATACCCAACTTGCGCGGATTTCATCACTGACTAAGTGACTCCTAATATACACTAAGTTACATTTTTCTATCTTTTCTAGGTCCTTTCGATTTATAAATACCCAACTTGCGCGGATTTCATCACTGACTAAGTGACTCCTAATATACACTAAGTTACATTTTTCTATCTTTTCTAGGTCCTTTCGATTTATAAATACCCAGCTTGCGCGGATTTCATCACTGACTAAGTGACTCCTAATATACACTAAGTTACATTTTTCTATCTTTTCTAGGTCCTTTCGATTTATATACCCAACTTGCGCGGATTTCATCACTGACTAAGTGACTCCTAATATACACTAAGTTACATTTTTATATCTTTTCTAGGTCCTTTCGATTTATAAATACCCAACTTGCGCGGATTTCATCACTGACTAAAGTGACTGACTTACTCAAAATCATCAAACCTAATATCTAGGGTACTTCCTGAACTCTTTGAAAGCTGAAATTCGGTATGCAGGCTAGAGTTTGATAATATTAGATAATGTTTTTTGTCAAAAATGAGTAATACAAGCTGATGCCGCGGAGGCTAAGCGGAAGCCGCTGGGATGCGGGTAGCGCAGAACCGGTCGTCGTGGAAATCCTTGGGGAAGGCCTATGTCCAGCAGTGAACGTCCTTCGGCTGATATGATGATAATACAAACAAAAACAACGAAAAACCCCTCATGAAAAGGGATTTGGTTCAACAAGTTTTCGTAGGTATTCCAAAAGTTCTAGAAAGCTGAAATTTGGTATGCGGGTTTGCACCAAACAAAGTAATAATTAAAAGATATGTATGTTTCTTTCATCCTCCAACCTCCATAAAAGGGGGCTAAAGGTCTGTATAATATATAATTTTTTTATGAATAAGTAAGTACTGCCAAAAGTTCTAGAATGCTGAAATTTGATGTGAAAGCTAGATTAGTACATAAACAACGGAAAAGAGAGTGAATAGGCTATGAATAAGTAAACTGCTGACATAGTAGAAATACCTTATTAGAACACCTTCCGAAAAGAAATGAAATCACACCAAAAACATTTCATGTAAAGTAGATTGACAAGACTCACAAGCTCATAGCACAGATGAGTTACTAGTTACTTCGTAATCATAGGCTTAACTCAACAAGCCCTAACTCTACAAAACTTATATCTTGGTCAAAAATTAAAAGTAGCTAAACAACTGAGCATCACAAAAAAAACCGCACACCAAATTCTTGAAATCATGCAGGCCTGTCACATCCTGGATTCCTTAAACAACGGGCCAGAAATGACATTTCAAAAAACAAATGACGTAACAAACAAAATTGCGACGAAATCCTATACGTTCGACAACCAAACTGTAACCAATCTGTATCGATCTGGGTGACGAGGGGGTGAGGTCGGAATCTAGAAAGCGGCAGGGAGTGTCCATACTGTATTTTAGTACTACTTTGGCCCTTTACTGCAAAATGTACAGCAACCTGTCGATTGCGTTGTATTAACGGATATTATCTTTCATGTGTAAATGTTATTTAAATACTACCTATGTACATATCAAGAAATAAATGTAAAAAATAATAATATTAGTATATTTTTTTAAATCAAGTTCCTGCTGAGGGTTTTCAGCCACATAAAAACATTACCAAAAATAATTTGTACAATATATGTAAGTAGCTTTTAATTTTTGCCGAGCTCTAATTCCAAAACTAATCATCACAATTCCTTACTAATGCGATTGAGAAAATATCAAAAAAACCGGCCAAGTGCGAGTTGTACTCGCGGTATGAGGGTTCCTAAGCACCGCACCTCTCCACACAACTATGACAATGATACCTATTCACATGACAAACAAAAGACACAAACAAGAGCAACGGAAAAATGCTATATATATAGCGCTATCTAGTGGTGTTTTAGCGAACTATTTTCTGTAAGAGAACGTATTACATTGAGTTTGCCACTTTATTTTCAATTGATAGAATTTTTTTATAGGTTTTCCTGTAAACTATATTTTGTATTTTTTTCAAAATTTTAGGCTCAGCAGTTTCCGAGATTAGGGGGGGTGGTCAATTTTCGTCTTCTTTAATGAATTAAATCAAAACTGTTTATTTTACGATAATAAGAAAAATACATTTGAGATACTCAAAACGAGCCCTTTCATTTGATATAGGATACAGTAATGTTTGCATAACTTTTTTTTAATTTCCTATTTTTTTTCCCGAAAATGACCCTTATTTACGCCCTGATTCAGGGTAGGCTCGACCCCCTCGGTGGGGACGTATATGAGCTGTAATGATGATGACATTCGGAGAAAATGACTATGACAGACGGACGGACAGACAGACAGACGCACGAGTGATCCTATAAGGGTTCCGTTTTTTTGTTGTTGTACGGAACCCTAAAAACCAGAAACTACAGCAGTTCAGGTTTTTTGGGTAAACATTTAGTATTACAAAAATTTGATACCCACATTCCAAGAGCGCTTCCCACCGACCTTTTTCAAATAAAATGCTCTTGAGAACGTCTTCTAGACGCTTTCTAAAGGTGAACTGAATATACATAGTCACAGTATTACAATATAGCGGCTTACAGTAGTGCAACGAATGTACTTACGCAGCGCAACGGAAGGGTACTTGCGGGGCAGCGGGCGGCGGCGTACAGCCTGGCAAACTCCTCGAGTTTGCCAGGCGGGCTACAGGCCAGTATGGGCTGTACCTACGCCATGGCGGCATCGTGCGACATCAAAGGCGTTGCGCTACTGTAAGCCATATCGTAATACTGTTACATAGTCTTGTTTACGTCTTTTAAATAATATAAATTGTACGTCATTGACGCATGCAATAAATCTTATTGAATTGAAATGAATTGATGTACTCGTTAGTGTCCTCGTTAGGGTTCCTTACCAAAAGGTGTAGTAGTACCGAACCCATGGTGCGCGAGTTCGACTTGCGCTTGACTGGTTTTATTTATTTACCTTAGGAGATTAACGGCTGATAAGGAAGGTATTTGTCTTTTCAGATAAAAAAAAATATTAGAAACCGGCCAAGTGCAAGTCGGACTCGCGAAAAGTAGGTTTCCGTAGTCTTTTCAAACAAAAAATGTATATTTAAAAAAATATATATTTGCAGTTGGTAATATAATATTTTGTATGAAAAATCTATGAACTTTTTACAAATACAACTGCACACCCTAAGTTGGTCGACTATTACTCCATAACTAAGAAAGCCTATGTAGCCGTGGTAGTATTTGTTTTAAATTTATTATATTTCCTACTATTTTCAATTTTTTTCAGATGTCCTGCTATAGCGGTTTAGCTGGTGGGGAAAGGGAATCGAAAAATGCTTTTAGCTACCCCTCAGTAGTTTTTACAGACTAATTCAACGATAATCCACACGACAGGACACGCCAACGAAAAAAAAAATCACTCCCTCTTTATATGTTGGGCAGGTACCCTTAAATTATAATTTATTTTTAACATTTTTATTGTACCACTTTGTCGGCGTGATTAATATATGTATGCACATGCCAAATTACAGCTTTATAGTACTAATATCATCATCATCATCATATCAGCTCATATACGTCCCCACCGAGGGGCTCGAGGCTACTCTGAATTAGGGCGATCAGGCCTTAGTCGACCACGCGGGCCCAGTGCGGGTTGGTCAACTTCACACACAACCTTTGAGTTTCATCGCAGGCGTGTGCAGGTTTCCTCACGATGTTTTCCTTCACCGTTAAAGCAATCGGTGAGTATGTACGTAAGTTTTGAAAAACTCATTGATACATTGGCCGTCCAGATTTGAACCCGGTACCTCTGGTTAGAAGAACCGAGTCGTTACCGGCTGAGCCACCGACGCTTTTTTATACATAGTACTAATAGTCTCTGAGCTAAGCCGCGGACAGACAAACGGACATGGCGAAACAATAAGGGTTCCTTGTTGAATTTCGGAACCCTAAAAAGAGATAAAGGTATATGTATGCAGAGATATGCTATATATAAGGGGAGGTAGATAGGTTACATGCATCCTAAAAGTGAAGCAAAAAAAAGATGCCAATTGGCATCTCTTTTCATAGTAGCATTCGGTAGGTACCTATTATAATGTGTGTGTAAATGGATTCGATTTTCAAATGTGGTTTGTTAGTGCATAACCCATCTATGGTAACAAATCTCTGTATGTATGTATTTATTTATTAAAAAAAAGATATAGAACAATGTAGGAGCTACTAACTTCTTTTTTTTTCAAAGTTTATACATGAAGGTACGCCAGTTAAGGAAGATAATTTAAGCTTTGTTATGAACTTAGGAAATAAATGCCTTCAAATGATAAATAGATGGACTGCGCGAGCTGAAATTTGCATAAACATGCAATTATAAGAGATGAGTCCCGTCGGCCTGTCCCGCCCCACACAAATGCTGGAATTGTAGAAGATTTCGATGAGAGGGATCATTAATAAATTTGGTATTCAACATAAAATGACTGAAATTTCAACCACTTTTTAACGTGAAATGTTTTTAATCACACCGATACCAAAAATATATATATTAGTACCCGATACCTCGGCTGAGAGGAGAGGGTTGGTGGTGTAATGGCTAGGGCCGCTGCTTGCAGTCCGGGAAGTCGAGGTTCGAATCCTGCCTCTTACCAATGTCATTTCGAATTCCGATTTCATATGTACGTTTATCCTAAGTACCTGCGAAGAAACTCGAAGGTTGTGTGTGCGGGTTGCACTGGGCCCGCGTGGTCGATTAAGGCCCGATTGCCCTAATTCAGGGTAGGCTTGTGCCCCTCGTTGGCGGCGTATATGAGCTGATATGAATGAACCCGATACATCGGCTACCGGGTCAGAAAAGTGGAACTTCACGAAATTGATCTATATTACCTTTGTAATTACCGCCTCCGTAGCGTAATTGTTAGTCCAATCGCTTCACACCAGGAGCTCGCGGGTTCGATTCCCGGTGTGGTCAACTTGTAAGACTCGGTTTGGTTGGTGATAGGGCATTTTCTAAGCCCGCCTGGCTAGCTACCACCATCTTATCTAAGTCTTGCCGCCAAACATCAGTGTTAATAACATTGATGTATTCCGGCTTGAAGATAAAATAGCCAGTTCTCCATTGCGTTGGGGAATCTTGCTAAGCCCGCTTCCATCAGGTGAGATGATGCAAGGTCTTACCAATTGTGAATAAAAAAAATAAAGTATAAACATGAATCGAGTGTCATTATTCAGCTTTAATCAAACGTACTCAAATTTTAAGTAAAAAAATTGTATTGAAAAAATTAAAGGCGTATAATCACATCAGCTCATATATACGTCCCCACCGAGGGGCTCGAGCCTACCCTGAATTAGGGCGAGGAGCGGGCCGTAGTCGACCACGCGGGCCCAGTGCGGGTTGGTCGACTTCACATACAACCTTTGAGTTTCTTTGCAGGTGTGTGCAGGTTTCCTCACGATGTTTTCCTTCACCGTAAGAGCGTCGGATAAATAATACATATTACATAAAAAAGGTTTTTTAGGGTTAAGTACCCAAAGGGTAAAAGGCTAGGCTTAGTAATAGGGTCCCGTTACCTTTTAATACGGAACTCTAAAAAAATTCGAGCGAGACCTACAGTACTCGCATAATATGATGTGTAACATGTGACAAAATACTTTATAAAAGGACGGCAAAGATACGGGAGACTAGGCTGTATGGTCATAGAGACCTTTGCCTTTTCCGCGCTTTTAAAGCCTGAAAAAACGCGACTCCCTGGGACACATTTCCGTCCCATGGGACACTTTTCCGTCCCATTTCACCAAATCACTCCCACAAATTGCAGGAAAGCGAGAGCAAAGATGTTACACATCAAAAAACATATTTTATATTGAAACTACTTACATAATGTCGAGCAGGAACCGAGCCAGTAAATAAATGCACCGAGCCACCCCAGGGACTTATTTGCAACAATCTCTATTCGCAAACACTATTACAGCACTGCTTTGTGTTAACTTTGTAAGTTCCAAATATGTGCACAAATGCGAAACACACGTTGCTTCAAGTTTGTAGATCTGCATCAGAGCTCGTTAGTGCACCTATTAAGTGTACTAAAACTTTCTAAAAACAAAATTTTTATTTGAATAGAGTTTTTATGCTCAAACAGCCAAAGTTCAGTGTGCCAAATGTGAATATAAGTACACGGTTCCTAACTCAAAATGGGCAACAGCATTTTTTACGATTCTAATGAAAATAAAAGATGATCACATGCAAAGTTGTCCAAAATTTATCATGAGATCAACTTTAAAATACCGATATGATATAGTCACAGGGAATACGGCTTCATACCAAATTTCAGCTCAAACGGATTTCTGGAAGTCACTCTGAAATCGTTTGCAAGTTCAATTCGATTCAATTCAATACATTTATTCAAAATAGATGCAAATTACACTCTTTCTGATAGTCATAAAATAATTATAACAATGTCATTTGTGAAGAATCAAGAAATAAACAATAATTAGTTAATAACGTCAAAATTCAATCGTTAATATAAACGAGATTATGTCACTAGAACATGAAAACAATATGACTCGAAAAGTTATACATAAAAATCATTGAATGCCTTTGACAAGTGTAGGCCAGTTCACACGGACAGCACCCGGTCACGAGTATAACGCGAGAGTCAGCCATCGCTCCCATCAACCATATTAGAGGGAAAGGAACGACCCGGCTCCCGATGCGCCACCATGCGCACGAACATTTAAGCGAGCATGCACCACTCATGTCAATGCTAAGATTAGGTAAACAAATTAAAATACATAGCAAGTTAAATAAAAGCTAGCCAGGCGGGCTATGAAAATGCCCTACCACCAACCAAACCGAGTCTTGCAAAGTTGACTCCGCCGGGAATCGAACCCGCGACCTCCTGGTGTGAAGCGAATGGACTGACCATTACGCCACGGAGGCGGTTACAGCCTGCAAGTTCTATCAATGCAATGACTTCTATATTACCTAATTATCAATGATATTTTCTTTGTTTTTTTTTTCTTCTCTTATATTCATTTATCACTGTTGACCGCATGAGCGCGAAGCGTCTCCGTTTTAGCTAATATACAGGGTGTAAAAAAATTGGTGTAGGACCCGTTAACCGGGGGTTCTCTACTCATTATCCCTACTAATATTATAAATGTGAAAGTAACTCTGTCTGTCTGTTACGCTTTCCCGCAAAAACTACTGAACGGATTTGGCTGAAATTTGGTAGGTAGACAGATTAGGACCTGGATTCAGACATAGGCTACTTTTTACCACGCTCGCGAGCCGCTTGCGGCTCGCGCACTGCGCACCCTCGAAAAGTCATAGAAACGTTGTCCACGCGGGTGAAACCGCGGGAAACAGCTAGTACTGAATAACTTTTCTCAAGGAACCCTTTGTCAATTCGCAAAAAAAAAATTCGACGCTCCATACAAAAATGCACAATTATGGTCAATCAGCTGATCGTTTTGTATGAAGAGTTCAAAAACTTTTTTGCGATTTCAGCAAACTTTTAGAACAAAAGTTGTTCAGTATGATGAGTGGAAGCCCCAGTTAACAGGACCTACACCTATTTTGTTACAAACTGTATAACTTTGGTTTTAGCTAGGGCAAAAATGCTTTTGTATGTCTGAATGTCCAGCGGATGTCCGGCTGTTCTTCGCATTTCTCAACCGATTCTCGTGAAATTTTGTGAGCAGGTTCGATAATTATTTTATTTTTTTGTCGATTCAGTGCAGCCATGGGAATTGAAGACTTAAAAATATATCAACCATTTCTGAATCTGTCATTTTTTTACTAAAATTGTTTATTTATGAGTTGACATGATGTTCTGTGACTTGAAATAAACGATTTGATTTGATTTCGAAAAACTCACAAACTCTACAGCTCACAGAACCACTAGTTTTATCATGGACATCGAGGGTGCGCGGTAGATAAACCGCGAGCGTCTCGCCATCGATGGTGCGCGGTGGGAAACCCGCAAGCGGCTCGCCATCGATGTTGCGTAGTGTGCCAGTATGTGCGACTGTGCGTGTTGAATGTTCACACCTTGCTTCCTTTCAACTCAGCTAATTTAACCCGGCGGCGAGCGCTAGGTGTTTTCAGACACGAATACTCGCTACCAGTTAAAAGAAACAACAGAGTTTAATTGGCGTTAAGTACATAAGAATATAACTTTGTATTTAAAAGTTTGACAATTCATTGGTGTTAAGGACATCACTGTCTATAAATAAAACGGTAAATGCAAGTTGTATTGTTCATTTATTCCAAACTAGCTTTTTCCCGCTGCTCCACCCGCGTGGACATCGTTTTTATGACTGTCTTTAAGGTTGATTAGTAAATTATGTCGTTTCCCACCTACTCAACCATCTCTGTGCAAAAAATCACAACAATCGAGTATTTTTTTAGTTCCCTCAGGAACTGTATCAGATTATGCTATTTTCCCGGGATAAAAAGTAGCCTATGTCCTTCCCCGTGACACAGGCTACCTGCATGCCAAATTTCATAAAGATTGGTCAAAGCGTTGAAGCGTGAAAAGGTAACAAACAAACAAAAACATTTTTACATTTATAATATTAAGTAAGGTTGAGAGCTTGGCCTTACAAAGTATCAAAATTGATAAAAAGTCTTTTGTACCACCAGTCAGTTGAAAAACCTTAGTAAATAAGCGTTAAAATTCGCTTTATTCGTTCGTCGTAGTCGTCAAACGTCGCATGCGAACTGATTGTCCCTTAGTGTGCGTGTGTATTATCTATCGATTAGAATGTAGGTACCTAGAATCCTGAGTTGCCAGGGGGTTTAAAAAAATAATAATAATCAAATTTAGGTACTCTGGGGTATTTTTTACCCGGTAGCGAGTGTCGCTGGGTTAAATGGGCAATAGCTCAAGTGAGAGAGCTCGTCCCAGCGTGTTTTCTAGATCAAAACATACCTTGTACTTGAATTAGAACCGCAAATATAGAGAAAGAAAGCTATGAACATCGCGTTTGGGTTTAACTTGAGAAGGGCGAAAGTTTGGTGATTTTCAATGGTTGATTTTGTTTGATTTTTAATGGTTGATTTTGGTTGATTTTCAATGGTTGATTTGTGTTGATTTTCAATGGTTGATTTTGGTTGATTTTCAATGGTTGATTTGTGTTGATTTTCAATGGTTGATTTTGGTTGATTTTCAATGGTGATTTGTGTTGATTTTCAATGGTTGATTTTGGTTGATTTTCAATGGTGATTTGTGTTGATTTTCAATGGTTGATTTTGGTTGATTTTCAATGGTTGATTTGTGTTGATTTTCAATGGTTGATTTTGGTTGATTTTCATTTGTGCATCAATACCTTTTTAAAAAATAGGCAAATCGGTTAGATTGAACGGTCGAACGGACTCGCATTCGATTTCATAAATTGTTTAATATATAGGGTGTCTTTTAATTAGTTCTTGATAACAAAATGTATTCATGTATTCGTGATTACAAACAACTTTCCCAAAGAAACTATAGGTATGTCCTATCAGAAAAAAAATATAGTTTCTTTAGGAAAGTTGTTTGTAATCACGAATACATGAATACCTTTTGTTATCAAGAACTAATTAAAAGACACCCTATATAAGGTCCTCATTTATTAGATACCATCCTTTCAAACACAGCGTCTACTCCTGATTCTGAACCCATAGTCAAATCGCAGAAAAAAATTGGAACTTCCCATACTAGGTCGATCAGCTGATCGGCCAACTTAGTATGGGTAGTCCAATTTTTTTTTTGGGATTTGACTAAGGATTCCTTGGGGAAAGTTGTTCAGTATCAGGGGAAGACGCTTTGATTGAAAGGATGGTTACTAATAAATTAGGATCTTGTATAGAAGATTACTAATTAATTAATTGGGCCTCAAAAAAATAATTTTTGAAAGACCTAAATACTTTTAGGGAGGTACAAGCTTTTATTTGAAAATTTTCAATTATTTCGTATTCTTCTCAGCAAACATTTTGTAGGTGTGCATTGAAAAATTACTATAATCCGCCATCTTGGGTGTGCCGCCATGTTGGATTTAAAATGACGTTACAAAGTTAAGAATGTATTGTCATCCAAACTGAACGTGTATACAAAATTTCAGCACAATCGGTTGAAGATATCTGCTTCAAAATTGAGTTGCAAGATTCCACCCGAACAAACATACAGTATACATTGCAAGTCAACTAAAAGCTTGTAAAATGCATTTCGATTACTAAATGTAGAAGTTATGACGCTGTGACAGACTGGGGGAAAATAGACCGTCGGATAGATGGACTGGACGATTTTTTTGGTTTGTTATTGAACTAAGGAACCCTAAAAATATGTAACGATATCTAAAAGACCAGAAAAGAAACTTGAGCTTTAAGGAAGTCACGTCATAATCCCAAAGAGTTAACCGCCTCCCGGGGATAACTTTCATTTTCACTTAGCACAACGCACCGTAGTATAGACCATAACCATTAGATCTACTTGTTTATGGTCCCTCCACGCCCCGCCTAACACCCGCCTATTGCCCACTTGTAAGCTACCTAACTTATTCACAGAGAAAAGTAAAAGGTGTGTAAATAAACTGTGCAAACGCTTCGTAGTAGGCACCTGTCTAACTAGAATAAATACGCGTCTCTTTGGAGGTCCTGCTCTTATTTATTTAGAGTAACTTCGCAAAATTGTTTCATTGTAAGAGCAACGCTAAAATATTCACAGTCAGAAACAGTTAAGATGGCGTTTAACAAGCGTTAAACTGACAAGAACATTAATTCTGATTTAAAAAATGAACCGGCCATGTGCGAGTCGGACTAGCATTTCAAAAGTTCCGTATCACCACACCTCTCCACACAACTACATAGTATAATGACAATGATACCTATTCACATTACAAACAAAAGACATCAACGCGAGCGATAAGAATGTGGTTTTTTTGTCATTCAGTTTGGACTCCTTGGCCGATTTTTATTTTTTGTTACTTTACTTAAGTATTTTTTTTTATTCGCAATTGGTAAACCCTTGGCACCATCTCACCTGATGGTAAGTGATGATGATGCCGAAGATGAAAACGGGCTTACCAAGATCCCCAACGCATTGAAGAACTGGCTATCTTAAATCTTCAAGCCGGAACTCATCAATGTTGTTAACATTGATGTGTGGCGGCAAGACTTAGATAAGACGGTGGTAGCTAGCCTGTCGGGCTTAGAAAATGCCCTACCACCAACCAAAACGAGTCATACAAGTTGACCCCACCAGGAATCGAACCCGCGATTTCCTGGTGTCAAGCAAATGGACTAACCATTACACCACGGAGGCAGTTAAAATTAAAATTAAATTTTTAATGAAATTATTACAGAATATGTGTTACTAGCTTTTGCCCACGGCTTCACTTACGTGTATACATTTTTTGACTAGCTTTGGCTTGCGGCGGCTTCAGTTGCTTAAATTTAGTTTTTATTTAATGTATTCAAGACCCGCTAGCGTGCTTAAGTTTGATATTTGACATCTGAATTATTTGACATTTAAGATCGACATTGAATTGTCATTGACATTGACCCTATGTTGCCGAGCCACGCAGACTATGCGTGCGTGATTCACTTTACATCACTGAATCAGCCACAGAGAATAACATCACAATGCCACCTGGTATGCCAGATACCAATTGACGAATTTTTAATAATGAAATACTGACATACTTCAATGTATTCATTTATATTGTTCAGTTTAGTTTTTGACATTTTAATTTTTGTAATTTGACATTTTGTTTTTGTGAATTTGTAAATTTCTTTTATAACGATCATTTCACCATTGGCATCCTTACTAATATTATATAGATGTAAAAATGTGTTTGTTTGTTTATTTATTTTTTTGTTCTACACCTCAACCAATCTTAACAAAATTTGGCATGCTGGTGGCCTGTGTCACGGTAAAGGACATAGGCTACTTTTATCCCGGGAAAATAGCGTAATCCGATGCAGTTCCTGAGGGAACTAAAAATACTCATTTTTGATTAACTTCTTTTAAATCGCAACGGAACAATGAATTGTTGTGATGTTTTGCACAGAGATAGTTGAGGAGGTGGGAAAGGACATAATTAACTAATCACCCTTAAAGACAGTCATAAAAACGATGTCCACGCGGGCGAAGCCGCGGGAAAAAGCTAGTATTTTATAATTTGACACGTGTATTTTATGAATTTGTGTCGTGTGATGAATAAATCTAATTTAATCTACCATACCGGAATACAGGTACCATGAAAAATACTAAATTGAATTCGTTTTAATGTCGTCCCTAAACAAGCTGAAAGTAAAAAAAAAAACAAAATGCCTCCCAAATGAGCTCGCCAAATAGAAACATCGCAGTAATTTCATCTCTTATGACTGGAATACACATAAAACGGCATTCTTATCTCATCTGGAATATCGGGCACGTTCCAAAGTCATAACTTCACGATGAAGCACCGCATGGGCAAGGGCGCCCTTCGCTGGGTGATTCAGTGTTACGATTACCCGCATGCTCTGCTTTGTTTTTAGGGTTCCGAGCTAAGCCTATGTTGTCTGTCCGTTCGTCTGTCTATCTGTCCAACTTTAGAAGGCTGGTTTTTTACCTAAATAATAGGTATCCAGCTGAAATGATAACACAATATGGTGACAAATAAAAAATTCACTGAAAAATAAAAATATAATTTGCTCGCGGCTTCGCCCGCGTAGATAATGACAGATTGAAAGCGGGACTTGACGTGATTTTATATAACATAATATGAGTAGGTATTGATGTTGTTTTTACCTCAACGTGTCGACTATGCTTCGATAGCCGTGGTCGCGAGTAGACTGAAGCCGCGGTGTCATCGCCGCCGGCGCATCGCAGGAACACCTCCATCTACCCTCACTTCATTTTGTGAAGAGTTAGGGTCACCACACATTTCATTTAATAAGTTAGGGTCACGACACACTACACTGACACAGTCCACAGGCCGCACGGGTGTTTGTTCGCAGTTTACTTGTCTACACTAATCAATCACCGGATTCCATGACGAGGAAAGCTTGTATCGTTGATCACGATTGAAATTTCTGTGTTTATAAGTATATAAACAACTACGGGTTTCAACTACGAGTACGTAGTTAGATAGAGTTTATACAGCGTAGATATAGTTTGTGACTTCGGGTGATGGTTCTCTTGGTTAGGTTAGGTGTATGTTGGGCCTGCCAATACTGTTTTGAAAAAAAAAACCGTTCACAATTTTAGCTGCGATATTCGAAACGCCTAATAGAAGTAAAAACAATAGGCTATTTTGATTCTTTGATAATAGTTACAAAAATATACTTTTGATTAGAATATATTTTGTATAGAATCTCTACGACAGTACCTTGCTCTGTTGCGACGTGCTCAAGCATGGAAATGAGTTTTCCACAGATCTCTCGGGAACTACATCGGGTTATTCTAACTAGTAGTCTATGTCATTTCCCACTCCTTCAACCATTTCTGTGCAAAAAATCATAATAATACGTTGCTCCGTTGCGATGTTAAAGAAACCTGCCAACAAAAAAAAAATTCAGTTCCCTCAGGAACTGTACTGGACTGAGTCATTTTCTTGCATTAAAAAGTAACTTATGGCCTTTTCTATGACACAGGCTACGCGCGTGCTAAATTTCGTCAAGCATGGTTGAGGCGGGCGTTAAAATGTGAAGAGGTAATTTAAAAGATTTCTCCATACAAATTGTGAACCCCTGTTACACCCCTTTAGGGGTTGAATTTTCAAAAATCCGTTCTTAGCCGATGCCTACGTCATAATTTATATATGTGTGCAAAATTGTAGCCCGATCCATCCAGTGGTTTGAGCTGTGCCTCGATAGATCAGTCAGTCAAACAGTCAGTCACGTTTTCTTTTTTTATATATTATAGCGGCCCGTCCTGGCTTCGCACGAGTCTAAAATCAAAAACACAAAAATACGAATCATCATATCAGCCGAAGAACGTCCACTGCTGGACATAGGCCTCCCCACAGAATTTTCACGACGACCGGTTCTGCGCTGCCCGCACCCAGCGGCTTCCCGCGACCTTCACCAGATCATCGGTCTACCGAGTGGGAGGCCTGCCTACACTACGTTTTCCGGTGCGAGGTCGCCACTCGAGAACTTTACTGCCCCAACGGCCATCTGTTCTACGAGCAATGTGCCCCGCCCACTGCCACTTAAGTTTAGCAAGTTTCTCTGTTCAACGAGGAGATCCGTAGGAGAATCAAAGTAACCGACATAGCTCTCAGAATGGCTAAAAAATACGAATATTTTCTTTTTACTATAATACTAGTTTAGATTTAGATTTATACCATAAAATGTAGCATAATAATATATGTCGTTATCCCAGCGGCAGATAGCCTTATAGAATCAGACGATGGTTTGCAGTGTAAGTAATTTTGCTATCTTTTTTCTGTCAGGCAATTTTTTTTTATGGTCGGCCATGGGTTTAATTATTGAACTTTTAGTAGGGTCCCCCTTTTTTTCTAGTAATAAATATAGCCTATGTTACTCAGCGATAATGTAGCATTATAATGGTGAAAGATATTTTGAAATGGGTGCAGTAGTTTTTGAGTTTACACGTTATAAACAAAAATACATACAAATCTTTATTTCACAATTTATTGCACACAGAAATAGGGACAAACAAACATTAAATTAGATAAGAACATACAAAAGGTACAGCTTATTTCTTCTTAACAATCTTTCGTCTTTACAATAATACTAGATTTTGCCAGCGGCTTCGCGTGAACATAGTTTCTATGAATGTGTTCGAGAGTGCGCAGTGCGCGAGCCGCAAGCGGCTCGTGAGCGTGAAAAAGAGTAGCCTTCGATTTAATCCAGGACACAGTCTGACTACCTACCAAATTTCATCCAGATCCGTTCAGTAGTTTTTGCATGAATGAGTAAAAACATCCATACATACATCCATACACATAAACTTTGACATTATAATATTAGTCATCATCATCATCATATCAGCCACAAATCGTCCACTGCTGAACAAAGGCCTTCCCCAAGGATTTCCACGACGACCGGTCCTGCGCTGCCCGCATCCATCGGCTTCCCGCGACCTTCACCAGGTCATCGGTCCACCGCGTGGGAGGCCTGCCTACGCTACGTTTTCCGGTGCGCGGTCGCCACTCGAGAACTTTACTGCCCCATCGGCCATCTGTTCTACGAGCTATGTGCCCTGCCCACTGCCACTTCAGTCTAGCGATTCTGTGAGCTATGTCGGTTACTTTAGTTCTCCTGCGGATCTCCTCGTTTCTGATTCGATCACGCAGAGAAACTCCGAGCATAGCACGCTCCATTGCCCTTTGGGTGACCTTGAGCCTTCTTATGAGGCCCATAGTAAGCGACCATGTCTCAGTTCCGTAAGTCATCACTGGCAACACACACTGGTCAAAGACCTTAGTCTTGAGACACTGCGGTATTTGGGACGTGAAGATATTGCGAAGCTTCCCGAACGCTGCCCAGCCGAGTTGGATTCGTCGATTGATCTCTTTCTTGAAGTTGGACCTGCCTAGCTGGACTGTTTGTCCCAGGTATACATATTCGTCAACAACTTCCAGTGTAGAGTCTCCAACCTTTAGAGGAGTGGGTGCGACACGGACATTTAACATTATTTTCGTCTTGTCCATGTTCATTTTAAGACCCACTTGTTGAGAGACCTTACTGAGGCCATCGAGCATTGTGCTTAGGTCTTCCATAGTCTCAGCCATGACCACGATATCGTCAGCGAATCGGAGGTGGGATATGTACTCGCCGTTGATATTGATGCCGAGTCCACCCCAGTCCAGAAGCTTAAAAACATCTTCCAGGGCGGCGGTGAACAGTTTCGGAGATATAACGTCTCCCTGTCTCACCCCTCGCTGCAACTGGATAGGTTTCGAGTTCTGGTCCTGGAGGCGAACCGACATGGTGGCGTTTTCATACAGACACTTCAACACCTCGATGTATCGATGGTCAATTTGGCACCGCTGGAGAGACTGTAGCACAGCCCAGGTTTCGACTGAATCAAAGGCCTTCTCATAGTCCACAAACGCCAAGCATAGTGGCTGATTGTACTCTTCGGTCTTCTGTATAATCTGCCGCAGCGTATGTATGTGGTCTATGGTACTAAAGCCTTTTCGGAAACCGGCTTGTTCGGGAGGCTGGAAGTCGTCAAACCTGCGTGCGAGACGATTCGTAATGACTCTCGAAAACAGCTTGTAGACATGGCTCAGAAGTGAGATGGGTCTGTAGTTCTTCAGCAGAGTGTTGTCACCCTTTTTGAAGAAAAGCACGACCACACTTCTGTGCCATGCCTTAGGCGTTTGTCCCTCGAGTAGCACGGAATTAAATAACTTCTGAAGAGCTTTAAGTACCGGTGTTCCACCTGCTTTCAGAAGTTCAGCCGTAATTCCATCATCACCCGGTGCCTTGTTGTTCTTGAGCTGTTTGAGAGCCATTCTAATCTCGTACAGGCTGACGTCCGGGATATCTTCGGTATAGTGTCGGGTTAGTCTGGCTCTTGGGTCTTCAGCCAGATCGCTGACAGGCAAACGTGTGGTCTTGTACAATTGTCCATAGAACTTCTCAACTTCTTCCAGCAACTCAGTCTTAGACGATATGGTCCTGCCGTCCTCAGTCTTCAGCTTGGTCAGTTGGCTTTGTCCAACAGACAGATCTCTCGCGAACACTTTTGAGCCTTTGTTGTGCTCAATCGCCTCTTTAATACAATTTGTATTATATTGGCGTAAATCGCGAGTTAGGGACTTAGAGATCTGCCTGTTTAGTTGCCGATACTGAGTAGCGTCTTCAGAGGACTGCAAAACCAATCTGCGTCTTTCTTCCATGAGGTTGCTGGTGAAGTCGGAGATTTTTTTGGTTCTGTTTGAACGGCGAGTTTTAAAAATCTTAGACCCGACCGTTTGAACAATTTCCACGAACCTGTCATTATAACCGTCCACATTCTCGCAGTCTCCTAGGCATTCGAAACGATTGTGCAACTCGAGCTGAAAGCTCTCGGGGTTTTGGAGCTGGATGGGCGCTGGTCGGAGCGTAGACTTCATCAGTCGACATCTTTCTAGCTTGGTCTTCAGATTCAATGTGCCTCTGACCATCCGGTGATCGCTTCCTGTTTTGACTGAATTGATCACGGAGACATCATTGAATATTCGCTTCCTTGTCGACAAGATGAAGTCTATCTCGTTTTTTGTTACGCCATTGGGATGCAACCATGTCCACTTCCGCTGTTTTGACTTTTTAAAGAAGGAGTTCATCATAAAGAGGCTCTCCTTCTCCATAAAGTCGGCCAGCATCTGGCCACGTGCATTTCTTACTCCATATCCAAATTGCCCCACTCTCAGCTCACCATCGCTTCGTTTGCCCAGTTTCGCGTTAAAGTCCCCCATAACAACGGTATAATGGGTCCTGGTGCTATGTAAGGCTGTAATTGTGTAATAATGTAATATTAGTATAATATATAATTTATAATAGTGTAGAAGTATAGATATAGTAAGTACATAAAAAAAATTAAAAAAAGCAAAAAATTTAAGGGTGGTCACCATAAAACAGTGTGTATAGAGGTATTCTTCCATGACAAGTACAAAACGGTGTTAAAATGTAGTAAATGTTTTATCATTGGATTTGTTTTAGTGAAAATTACGGTCATCACCCGTGGTACGGTTGGGTTGTCCGGCCAAACGTACCACGGAAAACATAAATTTTCCGTGGTACAGTTGACCGGTCCATGGGTAATATTTTTTTTCCATGGTCCGGTCAACAGGACCTCGGAAGATTGTATGTATAAAGTTTTATTATCAGAGTAGAATTACTTTGTTTCCACTAGAATCTCTTTGTTTTTAATACTGCTAATGTTATCTTCAAAAAAACCGGTTGTCTAGAAAGTCGGTTTACGGACGATAATTTTACGTGATAATAAGTACCCGTCTAAGTCCCCGTCCATGTACCCGTCCGATTCCCCATCTAAGTTCCCGTTCAAGTGTCCGTCCGTCCAAGTGCCCGTCCGAGTGCCCTTTCAAGTCCCCTATTGTGTTTACTCACAGAGAATAGAAGCGTCGGTGGCTCAACCGATAACGACTCGGTCCTTCTAACCAGAGGTACCGGGTTCAAACCTGGACGGCCAATGTACCAATGAGTTTTTCAAAAACTTACGTACATATACTTACCGATTGCTTTAACGGTGAAGGAAAACATCGTGAGGAAACCTGCACACGCCTGCGAAGATACTCGAAGGTTGTGTGTGAAGTCGACCAACCCGCACTGGGCCCGCGTGGTCGACTATGGCCTGATCGCCCTAAATCAGGGTAGGCTCGAGCCCCTCGGTGGTGACGTATATGAGCTGATGTGACTGACTGACTGACAGAGAATAGACCGCATTGGAACACCGCTTGTAAGCTCCTGGAAGCCTAGTACTTTTAATCCATTGACACACTTGTTTCACGGTTCGTCCGTCCCAGTACAAGTACTAGTACAAGTACAACTCTCGCTTGCACGCTCGACTCAGGCGTAACGTGACAATGACCTCACACTGGCGTAACGTGACTATGATGTCACACTGCTGTAACGTAACAATGACATTACATTTTTTCGCGTATGCAGCCCGTGTCATCACTTTATAAGACGTAATCACGTCAAAAACATTTTGAGTAACTCATAATATTTACGAATTTGAACAATTTACTTTCTAAAAACTGTGTTTTTGTACGTAAACTATACAAAATTTACTATACAAACATAAAACAAAATCAAAACTATTTTAATTGACTTTAATATTAAGACGTATCTCAATTATCTTCGACTCCTTGGCAATTAAAAAATATATACTTTCCACCCTAGAGATGAAAAAGCAATTTTTCACCCGGCTATCTACTCATGAAAATTAAACTTTCCGAACAGGAGAGATGAAAAATAAACTGTGTTACACTGAATCCAAGAAAGAAGCTGCTAAAAGATATAAACAAAAAAGTAATACCGTAGTAATATTAGGTATTCTTTAGTTATACATACCCACCTTGGAGGTGGTAAAACATAGTTCATATTTTAAAGATTTAAGACATATAACAAACTAGTGGATGCCCGCAGCTTCACCCGCGCAGATCCTGATTTTTACGGTTCCCGTGGGAGTTTCCCAAAATCCTTTCTTAGCGGATGCCTACGTCATAACATCTACGTGCATGCCTAATTTCAGCCCGATCCGTCCAGTGGTTTGGGCTGTGCGTTGATAGATCACTGTCAGTCAATCAGTCAGTCACCTTCGAGTTATATATATTTAGATTACCTCTAGAATTCAAATTAATAAAGAACAGTTCTGTTTTTAAAACTCAGTTAAAAAACTTGCTGTTGGAAAAGTGTCTATACTCGTAGTATAGACGAATTTGTGGATGATAAATTTTGAGGAAATTTTTCGGATATTGGTTTATTTATTTGAAAATTCATGTTTGTGACTTTGAGAAATAATTTGACAAATTAATTTTTGAAGTTATTTGAATGCGTTACGCGTAAAAAATTCTACGCGAAATGCCATTTATCATAATATTTTTTTCACCCAGGTTCTTTCAAATGCGGTATAGATCCTTCATCATCATCATCATATCAGCCGAAGGAAGTCCACTGCTGGGCATAGGCCTCCCCCAAGGATCTCCACGACGACCGGTTCTGCGCTGCCCGCATCCAGCGGCTTCCCGCGACCTTCACCAGGTCATCGGTCCACCGAGTGGGAGGCCTGCCTAACTACGCTTTCCGGTGCGTGGTCGCCACTAGATCCTTATTCTGCTATAAATTGAAATTGAATTTCAATATATGGTATACACCGTTTTACGGGTAACGCATTCATTTAATATTACTTATTATGACATACCATTTATTTAAATTATTGACATGCTTTGCTGTACCTACTTTTTCTTTTTTTTTTTTAATTTTTAAAACCTTAATTGTAATATTATCTAGCAATTAAATTATTTAATGTATGAATCTTTGAGTATCAATCATTATGATTAAGCTGTAAGATTTTAATTGTGTTTTCCTTTATATTATATTTTATTACTATCACGCTATCACACTAATATTATAAGGTGAAAGTTTGTGAGTGTGTATGTTTGTTATTTCTTCACGCAAAAACTACTGAACGGATCTGGCTGAAACTTGGTAGGTAGACAGATTAGGACCTTGATTAACACAAAGGCTACATTTTTTCACTTTTGCACTGCTCACCCTTGGATAGTCATAGAAACGTTGTCCACGCGGGTAAAGCCGCGGGAAACAGCTAGTAACTTCATAATTACAAATACACTGTTACAATGTGTCTAAATAAATGAACTGAAACGCGTTTTTGAAAGGTAAAATAAATAACGGTTATCTACAAAAATCATGGAATTTGGTACGATTATTATAGTTCTAACCTTAATGTTAAACAGTAAACAATAAAAACTGGCCAAGTGCGAGTCGTACTCACGCTAAGGATCCCGAACTGAATAAAAAAAATCTGTTGCTTTTACTGATATCTTTTGTTTGAAATGATTAGTGTTTGGTGGTACGGAACCCTCGGTTCGCGGATCTGACTCGCACTTGACCGATTTTTTTCTTAACTTTCGAACACCAGCAACTATATAGAGTCATTAGAACTTAACGGATGTTCTAAGTTCCCCTAATAGTCCCGTAGCGAGAATAAGTAAAATCGTAACCAGAAACAGTTACCGTATACCACCGCATCTCTAAATTCTTGGAAAACTTACTTTGATAAATAACTGTCACAATTACATTCAATCAATCAAATAGAGAGACAACATTGGTTCATACCACAGATAAGAAAAATAAATGTGGTCCATACTAATCTAATCTTAACTGACACTTTTGTAAGATTTTAAATTTTGCCTCGAAAAATGTTACAAAGAAATTCATAAAAATGAGGATTATTACAGAATTTCTTTATTTTTTTCGTCTTCGTATTTTTTAAACAGCAAACCAAATTTCTTGAAACGAGAGTGTCCATAAATTAGGACATTCGGAGGAGAAGTCTCAGTTACCCGTCACGTTATAAATAAATGGGGACCACAAATTTTCCAACACAGACGAATTTTGATAAATCGTATTTTAGGGCCTGTGATTTAGAAAAATCTGCGAAGCTTTGTGTCGGTTAACTTATATAAAGGTAATCGTAAGATATTTATAAAACTAGTAGCTTTTGCCCGCGGCTTCGCCCGCGTGGACATCGTTTTTATGACTGTCTTTAAGGGTGAGCGCGGACATGAGTTTTCCTCAGATCCCTCAGCAACGATATCGGGCAATTCTGATTAGAAGTCTATGTCACTTCCCACCCCCTCAACCAAGTCTATACAAGAAACCACTTCAGTCCGTAGCTCCGTTGCGACGCTGACATGCGCGAGCCCTCGGGAAACATGTCAGGATATGCTTATTAGTAAATTATGTCATTTCCCACCCCCTCAGACATCTCTGTGTGAAAAATCACAGCAATCCATTGTTCCGTTACAATGTTAAAGAAACTAACCAAAAAAGTGTGTGTGTGTGTTAGCTCCAACGCACGACTGGAGTTTACTCCTTACTAACGATTATAAATGTGTTGGGGATGGCGGCCAATTTTTCAATTCTGAAAACGGATTTGTGATTAGGGACCTCAGGGACCCTCAGATATCGATTTTGGAAGCATTCTGTTCAGTAACTAAAAAGTTCAAAATGGCGGCCACTTTTCTTCAATTCTGACAACGGATTCGTGAAGAAGGACCTCTGGGACCCTCAAATGTTGGAAGCAAGCGGTCCAGTAACTAAAAAGTTCAAAATTGCGACAGCATTTTTTTTTTATTCTGACAAGACAAATCTAACGACAACTCACACTCCAAAATCCACCTAGCCGTCTTCAGGACAAGCCAAAGAAATTAATATACATACATACATACACACATACCTACGTACGTACACACACATACACACACACATTTCACACATTACACACATGATACACACATTGCACACACATAACACACACTTTACACCCACATTACACATACATTACACACATTACAGACAAATTACACACGTTACACACACACTACACACACATTACAGACAAATTACCTACATTACACACACACTACACACATTACACACGCATTAAACACATTACACACACACTACACAAATTACACATACACATTACACACACATAACACACATCTTACACACATACACACACCTTACACACATACACACATTACACACACATTACAGACAAATTACACACATTACACACACAATACAGACAAATTACACACCTTATATATTATGAAAATCAATTTGTAAGGAGTAAACTCCAAAAATATTTCAAAAAACGTAACGCGGTTATTAGATCACTAGATTTTACTTCTAATTTTTTTTTATACCGGGCGCCATAAATGAAAGTCGATTCTTAAGGAGTAAACTCCAAAAAAGAGTATATTTTTAGTTTTCTTAGGACTATCGAACTATGTCATTTTTAACGGGATAAAAAGTAGCTTATGTCCTTTCCAGTGACACAGGCTACTTGCATGCCAAATTTCATCAAGATTGGTTAAGGTGTTGAAGCGTAAAAAGGTAACAAATAAACAAACACATTTTCACATTTAAACTATTGATAAGGATACCTATAATTTTCGTTTTATTATCAAAAGTTCAACCAACTGAGATGGTCTTGAAAGTTGAGCTTTAAAGAAAACCTGTTAAAACAGCAAAAAAAAATATAGCTTCCCATACAAAGTTAGCGAAACAGCTGATCGATTTGTATGAGAAGTGTTTTTTATTAATCATTCAATGATCAAAAAAGTGTTCTGTTTTATTACAAGCTTTTATTTACTTTCACCTATGTCCTGTTGTCTGTAATGAAATCTTACAAGTTAAATTTGACCCACTTCCCGGTTTCCGATTGAGCTGAAATTTTGCAGCCATATGTATATTGTGTGACAATACAGTATTATGATGACATGTAGCTGATCTGATGCTGGAGATGGAAATAAGTTTTTATTTAGTTCACCTGTCCCGGTATCTGTAATGAAATCTTGCAAGTTAAATTTGAACCACTTCACGGTTTCCGAATGAGCTGAATTTTTGCATGCACATGTATATCGCGTGACATTGCAATATTACAATGACGTGGAGCTGATCTGATGCTGGAGCTGAAAGGTGGCCATAGGAACTCCGCAATAAAACGACACAACCCCATCGAGTTTGGGCTCGTTTGATTCGTATTGACGGGTACTTTGATCCTAAAAAGCTTGTTATTAAAATCTTTTAGGTTTTTCTAAAATTATTATTCTAACACCCTGTATAATTCATTATATACATAATGTTCTTCTGCCACGGTACACTAATGAATCCGACGAATCAAACATGAGATATTTGTGGATATAACGAATCGTGTAATAAGATACGCCGCGGCGCGCCGTAGATTTGTTACGTTACGTTACGTTGCAATAATTGCGTCGAGTCGATCCTAAAACTACGAATACAATAAATAGTAAGTATGTATCGTACCAAAGAGTACATACGATTATCTATCTACTAGGCTCTGTGGCAAAAAAAGTTGAGGTTGAAATTTTGATGGGAGCGATTGTCTTACCACTCATAAAGTCTAAAATAATAAAAATAAAGATGTATGTATGTACGTATGGGTGTGTGTATCAGGTTCTCTAGCGCCTAAGCTACTGAACGGATTAGGGTAAAATTTGGGCTAATGCAATCTTATTTTTAGATTTTCGGAAAAAATCTCTTGGTTTTTTAGTCTTGCCAAAATTATTCAGATTTATTTTTTAATTGACTTCAAAAAAGGAGGAGGTTTCTCAATTCGACCGTGTATATATATTTATGTGTGTTCGCGGATATGAACCGATTTTAATGATTCTTTTTTTGTTGGAAAAAGATATCCCAAGGGTGGTACCATGTGTCGCGAACACGATGGATTTAACATCGTGTCGCGAATGAACTTCATAAAGATGACCTAACTTAAATTGATTAGTCTATGACGAATCGGTAAACGGCAAAGAGTTTTTATCCTCTTAGTCATTTCACTCGTTTTATATAGGAGCGCTGGGCTCTTAATTCATTTCATTTCAATTTCGCGTGTGCTTCGATCAACACCTCTTCGAGCCAACCACGAGGAAGGAAGGAGACACGAGCCAGCTGCTACTACTACTGCGCCAAAGGACCCAAGTTGAGTATCATAGTTGATTTCATATCTTGTCGAAATCTCTTTGCTTCTAACTTGCTCATGTAACTATATCCGATGTAATCTTGATATTTACACAATGCCTGGTGCCGGTATCAGCCTGAAGGCTCCACAATCACCAAACCCCATCGACCTTGCACCATATTTCCACGACACATCATACACGCTACCACAGCTCGCACATAACCTATAATCATCGTGTCCTTTGACACAGTTTTCCTAACACAGCTAGGTGGAGAGATGACAATTGAACGACGTGGCGCTGACGTGGCGAGCGCGCTGCAGATCCTGTTGAGTACACGGAACGGACAGGAACCCAATCACCTTGGATGAACCTGAGACTGTTTATGGATACGGAAGACGACATACTCGAGTATGATCTGTAAGTTACGGGAAGCCGCAGATCTTTCCGGAGTGCCGACTACCTAGATGTGGATCAATCGACGTGTGAGAATAGCGTGGTACCCGCTGATACTTCTGTGAACGTGGATAGCCAGATGTCGCCTGGCAATGGGGAAATTAAACCTCTCCCCCGACGAGGGACATGGGGAATGAGTTTCTCCTCCAACTTGGGACATGGGGAACGTTACTCCCCCAACAGTCCCCAACGACTCGCCAGCCCGGACGCGGGTGGGACGAGGGGACGAGGAGGTGGCTCCTCCAACGAGGGACATGGGGAGGTGGCTCCTCCAACGTGGGACATGGGGAACGTTACTCCCCCAACAGTCCCCAACGACTCGCTAGCCCGGACGCGGGTGGGACGAGGGGACGAGGAGGTGGCTCCTCCAACGAGGGACATGGGGAGGTGGCTCCTCCAACGTGGGACATGGGGAACGTTACTCCCCCAACAGTCCCCAACGACTCGCCAGCCCGGACGCGGGTGGGACGAGGGGACGAGGAGGTGGCTCCTCCAACGAGGGACATGGGGAGGTGGCTCCTCCAACGTGGGACATGGGGAACGTTACTCCCCCAACAGTCCCCAACGACTCGCCAGCCCGGACGCGGGTGGGACGAGGGGACGAGGAGGTGATTAATTAATTAAATGTATTTGAGATACTTGTTAGGTTATGCCATTTGATACCACGAGACGGAGAGAAATTGTAAGAGGCTCCTTGACAGCTGTCAAAATCTAACATGGCCGCAAGGTAGCGTTCAGAAATTAACATAGCGATCTCACACTCTCCTCCGCCATTAAAGAACACTACTCTAATTGTGAACAAAATAAACCTTAAAACTAAACTATTCTTATTCTTCTAATAATGCACATGTTATCATTTGATTAACATGTCGTTTACATCTTACACCTTCTACATCAATAATGTAAGTTACTCCCGGAATCGATTCGCCCACAACGATCCCCATAGCCCATGGCTTGCGACCCCTACGGTAATCACGTACCATTACATTCTGTCCAAGTGAAAAATTTGTGTTTCGTTTTCCGGACCTCTCAGTTATTTTATTTTCACCATTATACAATTTTTCAGCAAATGGTGGTGGTCTCAATATTGTGAATCTATTCCTTAATTCCCTCCCCAGAAGTAATCGAGCAGGAGACTGTCCTGTCGTTCTTTGAGGGGTGCTACGGTAGTCAAATAAGAAAAGATTTATTGCCGATGTTAAACTTTGACCACCGTCCATTATTTTAGTTATGTGTGATTTAAAAGTCTCTACGAATCTCTCGGCTGCTCCATTAGTCGCAGGGTGGTACGGTGGTGTAAAGGTATGTTTTACTTGTATCAATTTACAGTAATCCTTAAATTCGGAACTTGTAAAACTTGTTCCATTATCGGTCACTAAATGTACCGGAAAACCAAATCTACAAAATAGACCCTTAAATACCTCAATAGTATTTTTAGCTGTTATGTTACTCATTTGAAAAACTTCAACCCATTTTGAGTAACTGTCAATTATTACCAAAAACATTTTATTTTTGAATGGTCCCAAAAAATCTGCATGTAATCGGTACCAAGCCGATGGTGGTACAGGCCATGGTTTCATTATTTTTGTTGGACTTTTACTATTTACTAAACATAATTTACATTCTTTTGTAATTGTTTCTATTTCACAATCTAAATTGGGCCACCAGAAATAAGATCTAGCTATTTCCTTCATACGCACAACGCCGAAATGACTTTTATGCAACTCTTTTAGCACTAATTCTCTCAATATTGGTGGTATAATTATTCGAAAACCCCAAAATAAACAATTTCTGTCTAAGCTAATTTCATTTTTCCTGTTATAGTATGGCATGATTTCTTTTTCTATTTCTTTTTTATCAGGCCAACCGTCTGTTAAATATCTGGCTATTTTTGAAAACATACAATCTTTTTTTGTTTCTAACTGAATTTCCTTCCAATTTAAATTTTCTATTTCGGCGTTGCTCACATATGTTAAATAGCCTTCATTGCCATCCTTACATATAGTATGAAGATTTAAATTAGTATTATCTTCAGTTTTAGCGTTCCTAGATAAATAATCGGCTGGGTTTTCATTGCTTTTTATATGTCTTATGTCATAGGTAAATGCCGATAAAAATATAGCATAGTGTTGCAGTCTCTTAGCAGCCATTTTGGGAATTGATTTGGTGGGACTAAATATGCGGACTAATGCTGCGTTGTCTGTTTCTAATTCGAATTTCCTGCCATATGTATAGTTATAAAATTTTGTCACACCAAATACAATTGCCATTGCTTCCTTATCTATAGTTGCATACCTTTGCTCTGTAGTATTAAGTTTTTTTGCTAGCATAAGCAATTGGTCTTACTACTCCGTCTTTGCCCCTATTAGAGATGACAGCTCCCAACCCTACGTCTGAGGCATCACAAGTCAATATTAAAGGTAATTTAGGGTTATAATGCCTCAGATTTTCAACATTTGCAAGCTTGTTTTTGACTAAGTCAAAGGCATGTTGACATTCTGGTGTCCACTGAAAACTATTTTTCTTTGTTAAGTCAAACAATGGTGCCAAGGCAACTGCCATGTCTTTTAGAAAACGCGAGTAATATTGAATTTTTCCTAAAAATGATCTAAGTGCTGTTATGGTTGTTGGGGCCTGGGTCTCTAATATGGGCTTTACATTAGATTCAATTACATTAATGCCATTTTTATCAATTCTGTAACCAAAAACATTTATGTGTTTTTTAAATAATTTACATTTTTCGGACTTTAGTTTAAACTCGCATTCCTTCAATTTTTCTAAAACTTTACTTAATGTTTTCTTAGTTTCATCCAAGGTTTTTCCTGATATATAGATATTATCTATGAAAACTGCCGTATTAGGTATTTTCCCTAGTTTTTTACTCATAAGTCGCTGAAATGATCCAGGACCAGTACTGACTCCATAAGGTAAATATTTATATTTAAATGTACCTAGTTCAGTAACAATCACAGTGTAGTCCTGTGAAGTTTTATCAAGTGGAGCCTGAAGATAGGCTTCTTTTAAGTCGAGCTCGCAGAAATATTCACCATCCTTAAGTGAATAAAATATTTCCTCAATGTGTGGTAGGGGAAAGTGATCCACTTCTAAATGTGGGTTTACTGTTAATTTATAGTCACCACAAAGACGTACTGAACCATCAGGTATTAATATTGGGACTACTGGAGTCCCCCATTGGCTGTGCTCCACGGGTTCAATTCGATCATTTTTTAATAAACGAGAAATTTCGTCTTTTACCTTGTCTTTTAATGCGAAGGGTACTCGACGTATCGGTAGACATCTTGGTTGTGCATCAGGTTTAAGTTTTAATGTAATCACTTCTCCCTTAAAGTTTCCCCAGCCAGGACTAAATACTTCTGCGAACTCACTTTTTACCACATGCTCCGCCTCTGAAACATCAATAGGTACGTTATTACAGCTTTTACGTAAAACTAATTTGTTTTGTTCTAGGATTGGTGGCCATAATTTCAATTCACTTAACCAATCCCTACCAATAATACAGGGTGTATTGTAATCACTAACAAAAAGTTTCATTTTCTTAGTAATATTATTGTAATTTACATTTAAATCTTCAATTATACCTACTGGCTTTGATTCACTTTGGTCAAAGTTTTTAAATATTACTTTACAATTTTTAATTTTTTTTAATGGAAATAATTCATGTTTTTCTTTCAATGAAATAACTGACACATCTGAACCTGTGTCCAACTGAAACTGCACATTTTGACCATCAATATTTATTTTTATAAAGTGTGGAGGCACTCTACTTACGCCTAGTGAATACATTTCATACTCTCCAGTTTGACCGTCATTGGAGTGGGGAATTGTAACTTCAGCTTCTTGGTCCTTAGGTGTGGGTGAGTTATCGTCTTCCAAAGTGACTAGCTGCTGTCTTCGGGTAGGACACATTCGAAACAAATGTCCCTGCTTGCCACATTCCTAACAGAACTTAGAAAGCAAGGAACACTCTGGTTTTAGATGGTTATTTTTTCCACAACAGAAACATTTTGTAGACCCTAAGTCTTTACTATTTTTCCTGTTATGATTTTTTGCTTTGCTTTTAGTAGATCTTTTTTGGTTAAAAAACATTTCTGTGACCTCCTCTCCTTGTTGATTTTTTCCTGCTTCCGAGAGAGCAGTTTCCACAGTTCTGGCCAAGTGTACTGATTCTTCTAATGTTAGTTCACTAGTACTTTTAAGTAGCTCAAATTTAACTAATTTTGAGTACGCTCCATCAACCAATTTTTCTTTGATTTGATCTTCTACATCTTTAAAATTGCACTTTTTTGCTAGCCTCCGTAGTTCTGTTATGTAATCTTCTACAGTTTCATTGGGCAACTGGTTTCTTTTTCGAAAAGCTGCTCTCTCCAATGTAGTTGGTCTTATTATGCAATACTTTTCTTGTAGTTTAGTGCATAGGGATTTATAATCATTGTCAATTGGGTTGCTAGGAGCACACAATAATGACAGACATTCAAAAACTTTTGGTTTTAATTTTGTCAGCAGTAAAGGTACCTTTTTTTCCTCGGGTATGTCATTTAGTGTAATGATACAATCCAGTTGTTGACGAAACGTTTCCCATGCGTTTCCGTCGAATAATGGTATGTCATAGTGTGACATTGTCTTTGTCACTGAACTAGTTTTTGTTTTAGTGAAATGTTTTCTCAATTTTTTTCGTAAGATGTCAACTGTTGTTGTTGAAGTGTGCTGAATTCCAAGCTCACGCAATATCTGACAAAGTTGTTCCTTGTTACATTTGTGAATGTATTTTTTATGACCAGACTTCACAAGACTCACGTAGTCGTCGTTTTGTTCCTCGTGTTCGCTACTCGCACTTTCTTGTTCCGAGTCTGATGTTTTTATAACACTCATTGATGTCTATGGGAATTTGTATTTTCTGACTATTTTTTTTTTTACGCGCTGGTTCAAAATATCTCGTCGCCAATTTGTCGTATCCCAATAAAACAATTAAATTAATTAATTAAATGTATTTGAGATACTTGTTAGGTTATGCCATTTGATACCACGAGACGGAGAGAAATTGTAAGAGGCTCCTTGACAGCTGTCAAAATCTAACATGGCCGCAAGGTAGCGTTCAGAAATTAACATAGCGATCTCACAGTTACTCCCCCAACAGTCCCCAACGACTCGCCAGCCCGGACGCGGGTGGGACGAGGGGACGAGGAGGTGGCTCCTCCAACAAGGGACATGGCAACGGTCCCTGACGACTCGCGGCCCAGGCATGGGAAGGACGAGGGGACGAGGAGAGTGGCTCCTCCAACGTGGGACATGACAATGCGATCCTCCTTCCTTACCTTCCCTTACCTTCCTTACCACCGACCTATTAATGATTCATTTCTTTCAGCACTGTTGTCGTTTGATGTGTCACTAACCATTGCTTTACTCATGCTATTGTGTTCATGTATTATGTGATATTCATTTGTATACACACCTGACATCAAACACACACTCATAGAAAGGCGCCTCATGCAACACTGATTGCTTATTTCATGTGCATCCTCATCCCGTAATTTAGCCATGGATGGCATGTCCATCCCAAGAGAGATTAGACTATGGGTTTCATGGGGAAAGTTGGTCAGTTTCATGGGTAGAAGCACCAGTTAAAATAGTTTCAGCTAATTTTGTTACACCTTATACTAGGCCCTATGACACGCGGATTTCTCATGGCCTGTGTCACACCCTGGACACTTCATACAACGGGCAAGAAATTGCATTTCAAAAAAGGAATGACGGAACAAACAAAATGGCGGCGAAATCCTATACGTTCGACAACCAAACTGTAACCAATCTGTATCCATCTGGGTGACGAGGGGGTGATGTCGCAATCTAAAGAGCGGGATGTTATATGGTAGCACACTTTGGGCACACCTCGGACACTGCATACAACTACCTATCTGTTTTGTGATACAACGGTCGTGAAATGACATTTCTAAAAACAAATGATGGAGCAAACGAAATCACGGCGAAATACTATACTACTATACGTTCGAGAATCAAACTACAAACAATCTGCATCAATCTGGGTGACGAGGGGGTGAGGTAACAATCTAAAGAGCGGCAGGGAGTGTCCATACTGTATGTTAGTACTAATATAATATTTACTTTGCCAGTGTAGTATATAATCGCCCAGTGTTTCTTAGTACGCGATTTCCACCTCGGACTTGAAATTGGGTCATATTTTGTCGTAAGTATATCACGATATCAAGAATGTGTTGGAAAAACATTGTCAATATTCCATGTCTCCTCAAATGCGAGCGACACGTGGTTCGTGGTTTAATGTCCGATAATATTCTAACAGCTCCTTTTAAGCTTTTAAGCGATGAATACGCTGTCGGCGTCAGTGGAGTTTCCCTAAAGCAAATTATACATATTAGTAATAAATAACATACAGTATGGACACAATGGTTACACAATCTAACCAGAGGTACCGGGTTCAAAAAAAGCGTCGGTGGCTCAACCGGTAACGACTCGGTCCATCTAACCAGAGGTACCGGGTTCAAATCTGGACGGCCAATGTACCAATGAGTTTTTCAAAAACTTACGTACATACGACTTACCGATTGCTTTAACGGTGAAGGAAAACATCGTGAGGAAACCTGCACACGCCTGCGAAGGAACTCGAAGGTTGTGTGTGAAGTCGACCAACCCGCACTGGGCCCGCGTGGTCGACTAAGGCCTAATCGCCCTGATTCAGGGTAGGCTCGAGCCCCTCGGTGGGGACGTATATGAGCTGTAATGATGATGGACACAATGGTTACGAAGTAACTATTTAGTAATCTGTGACAATGGCGTAACTAGGTAACCAAAGGCCCTGGGGCAAAAAATAAACTAGTGCCCCACCCAACTAAACTATTTAAAATCGTTTGTTCCGAATTCGACGTACTCCAGAATATTTTTTAGAAATAAATAATTGGATAAATAATTAATATAGGTATTGGTTTTAAAACTAAGTACCTAAATCAAAAAGTTTTTATTTTGCTTTATTGTACATAAAACATCAAAAACAAATTATTTAGCGACGTCATTTACAAAGGTAAACTTATCTCTATAAAGCATCTCCTATAGTTATTATATGAAAGTCGGAAGTTTAGTTTATCTATAATCGTTTTCTTACTTTAATTTTTGCAAATTTATTAATGACTTCGGTTAAATCTAAACTTGATGCGGCTTTTTCTAAATTTATAGTTTGTAAATTGGGGGCCCCGGGGCACTGCCCCGTCTAGCCCTCCCTGCCGCTCTCTAGATTCCGACCTCACCCCCTCGTCATCCAGATTGATACAGATTGTTTGTAGTTTGATTCTCGAACGTATAGGATTTTGCCGTGATTTCGTTTGCTCCATCATTTGTTTTTAGAAATGTCATTTCACGACCGTTGTATCACAAAACAGATAGGTAGTTGTATGCAGTGTCCGAGGTGTGCCCAAAGTATGCTACCATATAACATCAGGGAATGGAAATACGCGCTATATTTGCTATTATGTGAGCGTATAATGTTTATTGTTGATTTGTGTGGCTTCGCGATACAGGAATAGTATTTACAGGGAATCCTAGTTTAGGGCCAGGTGACCTTGTCTAATTTGTCCTTGATTATATATTATTAGCAAGTAACATAGCGAGTCTGTACAATTTTGCCCACAGCTTAGCTTGCGTGGGCATTGTTTTGTGACTGCTATAGAGGGTGAGCATAGAAAGGAATATTGAGTTTGTCAATGTCGCTTCCCACTCCCTGAACTATTTCTATGCAAAAAATTACGTCAAACCGTTGCTCCGTTACGATGTTAAAAAAAAACAAAAAAGGGTATTTTTTTCAGTTTTCTCAAAAGAACTGTATCAGACAGTGCTATTTTCACGGGATTAAAAGTAGCCTATGTTCTTTTCTATGATACAGGCTACCTGAATGCCAAATTTCGTCAAGATTGGTTGATGTGTTGAAGCATGAAAAGGTAATAAACAAACAAACACATTTTTATATTAATTCACATTTCTATAGTAATCATAATATTAGAGCAGTATTACAATATAGCTGCTTACAGTAGTGCAAAGAGTGTACACTTACGCAAAGCAACGGAAGGGTACTTGCGGGGCAGCGGGCGGCGGGGCACACACAGCCTGCAAAACTATTTAGACACAGTAGTGCAACGCCTTTGATGTCGCACGATGCGCCACGGGCGTAGGTACTAGCCCATACTAACCTGTAGTCAGCCTGGGAACTCGTGGAGTTTGCCAGGCTGCCCCGCATGTACCCTGCCATTGCTCTGCGTAACTACATTCGTTGCACTACTGTAAGCCGCTATATTGTAATACTGTGGTAATACTGTGATATTAATATGGATACTAGTCGCACTATCATCGACCTTCATTTGTAAGTGATCGTAGAATACTTGTAGACAGTATGATGATAAAATGTATTGTTAAAGAGTCTCCAGGAGGCTCGATTTTCCATACAAACGTAGTTCCGCTTTAATACAAAAACTACATGCCGGATTGAATCCAAACTTTGTAAATATATTGAGTAGAGACATATCGATGTTTGTAATTAGTTTTCATCGTAGTAAATTTAAACTTAATAAACGAAGGCTCTCGAGTGGCGACCGCGCACCGGAAAACGTAGCGTAGGCAGGCCTCCCACGCGGTGGACCGATGACCTGGTGAAGATCGCGGGAAGCCGATGGATGCGGGCAGCGCAGGACCGGTCGTCGTGGAAATCCTTGGGGGAGGCCTTTGTCCAGCAGTGGACGATTTGTGGCTGATATGATGAAACGAAGGCTTGGATTAGTACTGAAAGTTTGAAACTGCTCTAATTTTTATCCGTTATATATTAGTGCATCAAAAACTAATTACAAACATCGATATGTGTCTCCTCAATATATCTGCAAAGTTATTCAATCTGGCATGTAGTTTTTGTATTAAAGTGGAACTACGTTTGTATGGAAACTCGAGCCTCCTGGCGGCCCTTTGTATTGTTAGAAAATTATACTTATTTTACTTATTTACTAGAGAAACCCTTAAGGCAGCTTTATTAGCTGACGTCCTTTTAATCAGGGGGTCAACAATTTTGCCCATGGAACCTGAGGTCAATTCACAAATAAGTAATCATTAGACTTAAAATTAGCCTGACAGCAGCTGATCGATATGTTTGAAAAAAACGAAAGTACTATTTTACAAGCTTTTATTCAATTTGATTTTTGATTCAAGGTTTTGTATATCAATGGTTGCCCGCTACAAAATTTGGCAAGTTTAATTTATTTGACCCACTTCCCGGTTTCCGATTGAGCTGAACGTTTAGTTTTGATGAAAATGCTTGTTTAGCTAAGTGACGTCATTCTAAATCCAATATGGCGGACTGTCAAAGATGGCAGACCAGTTTTTAATGCACACCCATGATATGGGTATCAAATGAAACAGTTTGCTGAGAAGAATACGAAATAATTAAAATAATATTCAAATAAAAGCTTGTACCTAAAGTTTTTCGAAATAAGCTTATTTGAAGTCGGTTCAAAGTACATCAGCGAACTATGTAACCGACGACCTGGTAAAGATCGCGGGAAGCCGCTGGATGAGGGCAGCGCAGGACCGGTCGTCGTGAAAATCCTTAGGGGAGGCCTTTGTCCAGTAGTGGACGTTTTTTCGGCTGATATGATGATGATGATGATGATGACTATGTAACAAATAGTTTGGTTAACAATTCTTACGGCCTTATAAACCTTGTAAACAGTTTAATACAAAGCTTTGTCGTATTGTGTCCTTAGTGCAAGTGTGTGAGTAGCTACTCATACATTCACATACTGGTCGAAGACACTCACCTGCCATGGCAACAAAAGGTATCGATTATTCAGATTTCTGTGATCATTGCCTGTACGGGTGCTCATCAGTATATATATATGGATCTACTGAGAATGATACTATTCAGTAGATCCACACTTTTGAAAATTGGATCAATCGAGAAAAAAATGTCTCAGTAGATACATTATGGATCTAGTCAATTGATCTACTGAGAATGATCCATATATATTAGTATTATCATATAGTATGGACACTCCCTGCCGCTCTCTAGATACCGACCTCACCCCCTCGTCACCTAGGTTAATATAGATTGGTTATAGTTTGGTTCTCGAATGTATTCAATTTCGCCGTGATTTTGTTTGCTCCGTCATTTGTTTTTAGAAATGTCATTTCTCGCCCGTTGTATGAAGTGTCCGGGGTGTGTCTTGGCTGAGACGCTTGCCGCTGGTTTATCCGCTGCGATTATGTATCGATTGAGCGAGACTCAAGACTAATCGACTAGGCATGTATCGTTGACACTCAATTCAGAATAAATTTTAAAATAAATAAAAACACTGTATTTCTGTATCTCTGTATTGTTTATTAGTTATGGAAGCGCGGATTCTTCTGGCACAAGTATTCTTATACTTAAAAGAAGTCTCCTGCAACATGTATTATTTTTCACAATGAGATACCGCAATAAACTTTTTTTCATTTTTTTTTCAACACGACTGCATAAAAGCATTAGGTACCCCTCTTTTTTGGGAAGTGGGGAAAATGTATCCTGAGTGATCAAGGGATCCAGAGAAATCTAACGAGACCTCGCAATCTTAAATCCGTCAAGCCGTTTATAAGATATCGTGGAACAAGTAAACATGCATACATTAGATCTGAAAACAATACACTTCTTTTTTTGGGCAGTCGTGTAAAAAAAACACTAAAGTCGTAGGACAGGCTTAGGGCGGTAATATTACAGATTTTCGTTATTTTTGACGTCAGTCACTCTTAAATGCTCCTAAATACTCCAATTGTGAATAAAAAAAAGAAAAAAAAATGACAGAATACCCAGGTTGAAAAAAATACCCTTATTTTTGATGAAGTCAAAAGCTATTAGACACGATTGAGCAGTTTTGGCTCGATAGAAAAAAATCCCAAAGATAGGTCTACACCGTTACTTTCAACTCTAGCTATGATTAATATTTTGAAGTATAAATTTAAAAAAATATACAACAATATTTTTTGTTATAATACAAAGTGAGAAATGTTATTATTTTTTATACTTTCATTCAGAAAATTTATACTAAACGAAAAAAACTTGAAAAAGTGCAAAAGTGTGGTTATTTTCTTTACTCTTTACACGTAAAGAAAAAAATAGAGACAACTGTTCCAATCAAATCCTCGTCTTAATAGGACTACGCTATCACTCTTCATTCGATTTGATTGTCACGTAAACCCGACACTGCTGTGACAGCCCTACGAAAATTTACGCACACACTAGCTGTACTGTGCTGTAAATAAATAAATCTGTTTGTTTGTTAGGGAGTGTCATAGGTTCGTGTACGCTGATGCCTTGAGGCGTAAACATCTTTGATTGCCTAGTCTTTAGGTGACACGCTGACTTCGTGAACAACAGCGATACTTACATGCTCTGAACAACACCTACTTTCTTGCTTACTTGTAGTTCTGGTAGAAGGGTGGGTGTTCCTGAGATTGCGTGGCAGCTTGCCGATCTCTACTAGCGATGAAGCATAAGGGAATCCTTCTACCGGACCAGAGCCGTCATCAGTGAAATATAATTACTCGCTGATTACATACTTTAACGATGAATTTTAAGAATAAATGAAGTTGAAGTTAGGGGCGGGCTGATTTCCGCAATCAGGCGACCGCTGCGCCCATTTTGCATGATTGGCCGGCATCACTGCCAGCCTAGCTCCTCCAAGAAGCCCAGTAGCCCCCGTAGGTTGCTGACGACTTCCTGGAGTGACCTCGGGCTACCGAGGTGCACGACCCCGTACTGTGCTAGCCCCCTGCAATCCAGCAGGACACGCTCTGTATAGGGGGTCGTCAGTGATACCTAGAGCGAATAGGTGTTTATTATAATGGCCATATCCAGTAATAACGGCTGTTATCTTGCGAAGCATAGCTCTCCCAAGTCTCAGAAGCCTCGTGTATAGACCAGGGTCAGTTGCCGGAAAGGCCGACTTCGCTTGCCTGCAGGTTTCCAAACCGGACCAGTACAAATTGTGTTCATTTCTTGTGTGTTGCCTCAGAGTGACCGTAGCCAGCCAGATGGGAGGGGTATTATAGGTTCCGGTCCCACAGCCAGAAGTTCGGACCATCTCCTGGCAAGCTCATCCGTCACGTCATTGCCGCGTGAGTTACTGTGCCCCATAATCCATTGCAGAGTTATCCGCCGCGTTTTTATGAATAGTTACTCTAGTTTATCTTAAGAAACTATCAAGTTTGTGAAATTTAGTTCGCTACAGTTACAGATAGTATAAGTGTAAAAAAAATTACACTATTTGATCTTATCTTACGTGTAACTATAGCAAAGTAACTATATTTTACAAAATCAATGAATTCTAAATAAACTGCAGATTCTTCATTTTCGTTACTAAAAATTTTCGTTAATGGTTGAAGATACAAACTTTTTGTCATAGTAAAAAAAGAAGGTGATTTTGTCAGTTTTTAAATAGGTTAGAATTATTATGTTTTCTCTAGAACCTATGGTTATAATTTAGGCGAGTTATATGCGAATGGTCAATTATTTTACGTATAAGAGTGTCGCCTGATGTCAATACATAAATAAATAAATAATAAAAAAAGACGTGTGGCACTCGGGAACTGCCGCGGTAAAACTATTGCATAGCATTTTTTATCAACTTATGCAATTATAATTATTTATTTATTTTATTTATGCAGTATTTACCAGTACCATATAGTCCTTGGGGTGCGGGATGTTTATGTAATAAATTAACACTAAGAAAGTTCATCATCATCATCATCATCAATCGCCATCATCAATCGCCATCATCAATCACCATCATCAATCGCCATCATCAAACGCCATCATCATTAAATAAATAAATAAATAAATATTCTGGGACAAATCACACATGGTCAACTGGCCCCAAAGTAGGATTCCCTGTGTTATGGGAACCAGAGACTGATATACATACTTATATAAGGTTAAATACATACGTATATAGATATTTAACACCCAGACACAGAGCAAACAAATCTGCTCATCACACAAATGTTTGCCCTGGGTGGGGATCGAACCCACAACTCTCGGATCAGTAGTCAAGAGCACTAACCACTGAGCCACCGAGTCATTCGCCATCATCATTCGCCATCATCAATCACCATCATCAATCGCCATCATCAATCACCATCATCAATCGCCATCATCAATTGACATTATCAATCGCCATTATCAATCGCCTTCATCAATCGCCATCATCAATCGCCATCATCAATCGCCATCGCCATCGCCATCATCATCATCATCATCATCATGATGGATATATAGATGGCACTGTAAGTTTTTTAGAACTCAATATATTTTTTTTTTGGGGTGTCAGGTTTTATTTTCGTTACAAAATTTCTTGATTCGGTCCCCTCACAGCCCGCGATAAAAGCAATACAATAGCTTAACAGCCAAGTGCGAGTCTGACTCGCGCAAAGTAGGGTTCCGTAGTCTTTTCAAAAAATAAATACATATTTCAAAAAACAAAATTATGTTTGCAGTTGGTAGTAAAACATTCTGTATGGAAAACCTGTGAACTTTTTACAAATCCAACTGCACACCTCAAGTTGGTCCACTATTACTCCTAAACTAAGAAATCCTACTTTGCTGTACTAGTTTTCAATGGATTAATTGATTGTATGTCCTTGCTATTTAAATATTTTTTTCTGATGTCTTGAAATAGCGGTTTAGCTAGCGTGGGGGGGGGGGGGGGGGGGGACATTTGACTAATAAGTATATTGAGACACCAGGCACATAATATATAGTTACTGTTATGTTAAAAATGAACATTTAACTTACACTAGACAGACATGTCAATTTTAAATAAACGAGTAGAAGTAAATACATATAACAAATAATTTAGGTATAAACCCGGCGACATCAAAAGGTCCCAGCTCAGCATATGTAGCAGAGACAAAGTCTCAGCTACGCCGCTGGTGATTCTGATAGCATTTTAAAGCTTAATATTTCTCAAACCCACACCTGAATCAAAAAAAGTTTTAGCAAACCCTCAGTACTTTTGAAAGAACTATTCAACGATACCCCACACGATAGGGTATGTCAATGAAAAAAAATTACCACCATATAATTTTTTTTCAAGTATTTATTAGACCAATTTGTCCATACCCATGCCCAATAACAGCTTGGAATCCTAATAAAAAATGGTATTATTGCAATATACATGCTATTTCGAAGAATAGTATGATTCCAACTTAATAATTTGTTACTTCGCATCACTGAAATAGCCTTAATGAAAGCGAGCATTTATTATTATTTCTGTTGCCCTTCAACTCGTATTAATTGGGAACATTGTTTACTGTTTCAATTAGGGTTCAGAACCGGGAAATCCCGGTCTCGAAAGTACCGGAAATTCCCGGTTCTTTTGTCAGTAAAATGGAACCGGGAAACCAAATTTGATTCCCGGTTCTTTCGGTACTTTCGGGAATTTTATTTTTATTAAGCGATTCACACTACTATTTACTTATTTACTCTTACTTTAATTTTCCACACTTTCTACTATTCAAACATTCAAAACTAACGTGAATAATTCAGCGTTAAAATAAATAACGCGCGAAATTAATGGTGCGCTCGATATTACCAATAACTACCTACACTCGCTCGCTGTTGCTAGGAAGGAAAGTAAGTATATAGTAAGTCAAGCTTCCCCGCGCCTGCCGCGCATGCCCCGCTCGCGCGCCGCGATCTTTCGTTCACTCACTCAGTTTTCGGATTGCATTGCGCGCGTGTGTGATTTTGATGATAACCTCAAAGGCTTTTAGTAGATTTTGTTGTTAATTTCTGACAAAACGAGGTGAAATATTTATGAGGTATGTATTTTTGTATGTATTATTACGTAAACATCATAATTTTAGTTAACCTGTCAGGTACCTACAAAATAACGCGGAAACTCCTTTGCGGACCGCCCGGGTTCTTAAAATCGATTTACTCTTAAAAGTCAAAAAAGTAGTTAATGTATTATTACGTAAACATCATAATTTTAGTTAACCTGTCAGGTACCTACAAAATAACGCGGAAACTCCTTTGCGGACCGCCCGGGTTCTTAAAATCGATTTACTCTTAAAAGTCAAAAAAGTAGTTAAACTTTTCCGCAAATCTCCAACTAAAAACGATGACGTTCTGCAAAAGTACGTCATCGCTGATTTTCATAAAGAATATTCACTAACCTGTGACTCAGTAACACGTTGGAGTAGCCTCGCTTTTACGCTTGAACGATACTTGAAGCTGCGAACTTGCATTGTGAAAGCATTAATTGATTTAAAATCCACAATAAAATTTTCAGAATCAGATTGGGAACTAATTGGGAAGTTACACGAAGTTCTTGAGATAATCAAAACCGTATTAGAAGCTTTATGTCGTCGCGATTCTACATTATTGACAGCAGATGTTGCTATCAAATTCGCATTAAAAAAAGTTGCGAATATCGAAAATAACTATGTAGCCGAAAAAATGTTCATGATGTTAAAAAAACGATACACAGAACGGCGTCTCAATGTTGCAGCTGCGACTCTGAATTACTTGCAAAATCCAGAAAGTTATTTCCTCCAACAAAATGATGAAGATTCATTAGTTTTTTCGCGGCCAAGCAGCGATGAAATGTGCAACGCAATAGTGTCATTGCTAAGTCGCACCAAATCCTCATTAACTCCGGTATCTCAAGCTGAACCCCTACAAACCTCACAAGGTGAACAGGCGAATGAACGTGAATTTGACTCTGATGTGCTTGAAGTTCAAAACATTGCTTTGACAAAAGGCGATGAGTTAAATGCTGAGCTTGCAAAGGCTGTTAGTGAAAAACGCGTTAGATCTTCTGCTCATGAAGATTGAAGATCTCTTTACGAATGTTAGGATTGAAATGGCTCTCTTTGAGAATGGAGGAGATCGTGGGCGTTACTTGTCTCAGGCATATGACCATCTATTAACGATTCCGCCAACCAGTGTTGAGCCAGAAAGAGTTTTCTCTTCGGCAGGTTTGTTATGCAACAAAATAAGATCTCGTTTGAGTGACAAAAGTCTAGATGCACTGTTGTTTTTAAGGTCCTATCCCATTATAGAGAAGAGAGAGCTAAAAGCTCTTAAAAAGCTAAACTTTGGCTACGCCATATTTTATGAATAGGTAGGTTAGGTACTCGGAAAGAGATATTATTTTTAAATATTTTTTGGTAAAAAAGTTTAATTTTGTTTTCTTTGAAAAATGTTTAAGATATTTATAAATATTTAAGGAATCTCAGGTGACTGGCTGGATAGTCTGATTTATATATATATATATATATATATATATATATATATAAATAAAATATATATAATTATATATAATAACTTACTACTAGGTATGAGAATAGAAAATAGTTTAATTTTGTTGCTTTTGAAAAATGTTTAAGATAATTCTAAATGTTTAAGGAATTTAAAATGACTACCTAATTTTGACCATTTTATTGACAGTAAATACTTAAGATCCTAAGAATAACACTGTGATTGACAATAGTCTGATTTATATATAATTACTTGCTTTACTACTAGGTATGAGAATAGAAAATAGTTTTAATTTTGTTTTCTTTAAAAATGTTTAAGATAATTCTAAATGTTAAGGAATCTAAGATGACTGCCTTATTGTTACCCTTTAATTGACAGTAAATACTTACTTTAGTACCTAACAATAACATAACACTATGATTAATTATAGTCTGATTTATATATAACTAGCTGTTTCCCGCGGCTTCACCCGCGTGGACCACGTTTCTATTACTTTTCGAGGGTGCGCAGTGCGCGAGCCCGCAAGCGGCGCGCGAGCGTGGTAAAAAGTAGCCTATGTCTTAAGCCAGGTCCTAATCTGTCTACCTACCAAATTTCAGCCAAATCCGTTCAGTAGTTTTTGCGGGAAAGCGTAACAGACAGACAGAGTTACTTTCGCATTTATAATATTAGTAGGGACTAGCTGTTTCCCGCGGCTTCACCCGCGTGGACCACGTTTCTATTACTTTTCGAGGGTGCGCAGTGCGCGAGCCCGCAAGCGGCTCGCGAGCGTGGTAAAAAGTAGCCTATGTCTTAAGCCAGGTCCTAATCTGTCTACCTACCAAATTTCAGCCAAATCCGTTCAGTAGTTTTTGCGGGAAAGCGTAACAGACAGACAGAGTTACTTTCGCATTTATAATATTAGTAGGGATAGGGATTACCTTCTACTAGGTATGAGAACAGAAAATAGAAGAAAAAATTTCGAATTAAAGTTACTTGAATACAGAATTTTAGTTTACTTTTGAAGCATAACCCTTGTTTTCTATGACAAAAACTAGCAAGAACCGAAAATACCGAAAAAACCGGGAAATCCCGGTTCCGTAATACAAAAGTACCGAAATTCCCGGTTCTCAAAAAGAATACCGGTTCCGAAAACACTAGTTTCAATGGATACGACAAGTCCCAGAATAAGCGTCGCACGAATGAACTTTTACGACTTTAATTCATTTATCTCGGTACACACAAAATGCCCTTGTTAACAAATTTTGTCCCTGCACGCTCCCAAAGTTTATTTACGGTAAGCCTTCAAATCCCTTAATTTGCGCACACAGTGGCAAGATTGATTCCACCTTGTTTAGAAGTTTTTTTTAATGTGTTTTTCAAAGGCTAAAAAGGTAAAACGTAACATGGCTTTAGGGGGTTCATTACATAATATTGAACAAATTTTTTTCTACACCTTTTCGGAAATGTCAAAAAAATATATCTAGATTTTATTTAACCACTTTGTCGGCGTATTTAATATCATCATCATCATCATCATATCAGCTGACGGACGTCCACTGCTGTTATTATATTAGTTGTCCATTAGGTACTCGGTAAAAACCCTCGAAATATCGGCAAAGGATCTGTAATATACTAAAAAACTGCACCATACAACTTTGAAAACAGCAAAAGGCAACTTATTAAATTTATAATCTTATTTACGGTCAAAAATAGGTTTGCGGTGACCACCATTCGGTTGTTATTTTTTTCTAATCTCTCATCTTCTTGTCAAAAAGAAACAAATATTTTCAAATTAAATTTCCATAGATGAACAAAATCAAAAGAGAATTTAATTATGAAACGCAAGAAAGGAGATCGGCTCGAAACGATAGTTTGCGTTTCAGGACACAATGGCGTAGCTAGGTAACCAAAGGCCATGGGGCAAAAAATAAACTAGTGCCGACCCAACTAAACTATTTAAAATCGTTTGTTCTGAATTCGACGTACTCCAGAATATTTTTTAGAAATAAATAATTGGATAAATAATCAATATAGGTATTGGTTTTAAAACCAAGAACCTAAATCAAAAATTTTTTATTTTGCTTTATTGTACATAAAACATCAAAAACAAATTATTTAGCGACGTCATTTACAAAGGTAAACTTATCTCTATAAAGCATCTCCTATTGTTATTATATGAAAGTCGGAATCTATAATCTTATCTATTAATCGTTTTCTAGCTTTAATTTTTGCAAATTTATTAATGACTTCGGTTAAATCTAAACTTGATGCGGCTTGTTCTAAATTTATAGTTTGTAAATTGGGGGCCCCGGGGCACTGCCCCGTCTAGCTGCCGCTCTCTAGATTCCGACCTCACTCCCTCGTCATCCAGATTGATACAGATTGTTTGTAGTTTGATTCTCGAACGTATAGGATTTCGCCGTGATTTCGTTTGCTCCATCATTTGTTTTTAGAAATGTCATTTCACGACCATTGTATCACAAAACAGATAGGTAGTTGTATGCAGTGTCCGAGGTGTGCCCAAAGTATGCTACCATATAACATCAGGGAATGGAAATACGCGCTATATTTGCTATTATGTGAGCGTATAATGTTTATTGTTGATTTGTGTGGCTTCGCGATACAGGAATAGTATTTACAGGGAATCCTAGTTTAGGGCCTTGTCTAATTTGTCCTTGATTATATATTATGAGCAAGTAACATAGCGAGTCTGTACAATTTTGCCCACAGCTTAGCTTGCGTGGGCATTGCTTTGTGACTGCTATAGAGGGTGAGCATAGAAAGGAATATTGAGTTTGTCCATGTCGCTTCCCACTCCCTGAACTATTTATATGCAAAAAATCACGTCAAACCGTTGCTCCATTACGATGTTCAAAAAAAACAAAAAAGGGTATTTTTTTCAGATTTCTCAAAAGAACTGTATCAGACAGTGCTATTTTCACGGGATTAAAAGTAGCCTATGTTCTTTTCTATGATACAGGCTACCTGAATGCCAAATTTCGTCAAGATTGGTTGATGTGTTGAAGCATGAAAAGGTAACAAACAAACAAACACATTTTTACATTAATTCACATTTCCATAGTAATCATAATATTAGAGCAGTATTACAATATAGCGGCTTACAGTAGTGCAAAGAATGTACACTTACGCAGAGCAACGGAAGGGTACTTGCGGGGCAGCGGGCGGCGGGGCACACACAGCCTGCAAAACTATTTAGACACAGTAGTGCAACGCCTTTGATGTCGCACGATCCGCCACGGGCGTAGGTTAACTCGAGGAGTTTGCCAGGCTGCCCCGCATGTACCCTTCCATTGCTCTGCGTAAGTACATTCGTTGCACTACTGTACACCGCTATATTGTAATACTGTGGTAATACTGTGATATTAGTATGGATGCTAGTCGCACTATCATCGACCTTCATTTTTAAGTGATTGTAGAATACTTGTAAACAGTATGATGATAAAATGTATTGTTAAGAGTCTCCAGGGGGCTCGAGTTTCCATACAAACTTAGTTCCGCTTTAATACAAAAACTACATGCCGGATAGAATCCAAACTTTGTAAATATATTGAGTAGAGACATATCGATGTTTGTAATTAGTTTTCATCGTAGTAAATTGAAACTTTATAAACGAAGATTCTCGAGTGGCGACCGCGCACCGGAAAACGTAGCGTAGGCAGGCCTCCCACGCGGTGGACCGATGACCTGGTGAAGATCGCGGGAAGCCTCTGGATGCGGGCAGCGCAGGACCGGTCGTCGTGGAAATCCTTGGGGGAGGCCTTTGTCCAGCAGTGGACGATTTGTGGCTGATATGATGAAACGAAGGCTTGGATTAGTACTGAAAGTTTGAAACTGCTCTAATTTTTATCCGTTTTATATTAGTTCATCAAAAACTAATTACAAACATCGATATGTGTCTCCTCAATATATCTGCAAAGTTATTCAATCTGGCATGTAGTTTTTGTATTAAAGTGGAACTACGTTTGTATGGAAACTCGAGCCTCCTGGCGGCCCTTAGTATTGTTAGAAAATTTTACTTATTTTACTTATTTACTAGAGAAACCCTTAAGGCAGCTTTATTAGCTGACGTCCTTTTAATCAGGGGGTCAACAATTTTGCCCATGGAACCTGAGGTCAATTCACAAATAAGTAATCATTAGACTTAAAATTAGCCTGACAGCAGCTGATCGATATGTTTGAAAAAAACGAAAGTACTATTTTACAAGCTTTTATTCAATTTGATTTTTGATTCAAGGTTTTGTATATCAATGGTTGCCCGCTACAAAATTTGGCAAGTTTAATTTATTTGACCCACTTCCCGGTTTCCGATTGAGCTGAACGTTTAGTTTTGATGAAAATGCTTGTTTAGCTAAGTGACGTCATTCTAAATCCAATATGGCGGACTATCAAAGATGGCAGACCAGTTTTTAATGCACACCCATGATATGGGTATCAAATGAAACAGTTTTCTGAGAAGAATATGAAGTAATTAAAATAATTTTCAAATAAAAGCTTGTACCTAAAGTTTTTCGAAATAAGCTTATTTGAAGTCGGTTCAAAATACATAAGCGAACTATGTAACCGACGACCTGTTAAAGATCGCGGGAAGCCGCTGGATGCGGGCAGCGCAGGACCGGTCGTCGTGAAAATCCTTAGGGGAGGCCTTTTTCCAGCAGTGGACGTTTTTTCGGCTGATATGATGATGATGATGATGATGATGACTATGTAACAAATAGTTTGGTTAACAATTCTTACGGCCTTGTAAACCTTGTAAACAATTTAATACAAAGCTTTGTCGTATTGTGTCCTTAATAGTGCAAGTGTGTGAGTAGCTACTCATACATTCACATACTGGTCGAAGACACTCACCTGCCATGGCAACAAAAGGTATCGATTATTCAGATTTCTGTGATCATTGCCTGTACGGGTGCTCATCTTGGCCAAAGTATATATATTAGTATATCATGGATATCGATGGATGCGGGCAGCGCAGGACTGGTCGTCGTGGAAATCCTTGGGGGAGGCCTTTGTCCAGCAGTGGACGATTTGTGGCTGATATGATGATATCATGGTGTATGTATGACACTCCCTGCCGCTCTCTCTAGATTCCGACCTCACCCCCTCGTCACCTAGGTTAATATAGATTGGTTATAGTTTGGTTCTCGAACGTATACAATTTCGCCGTGATTTTGTTTGCTCCGTCATTTGTTTTAGAAATGTCATTTCTCGCCCGTTGTATGAAGTGTCCGGGGTGTGTCTTGGCTGAGACGCTTGCCGCTGGTTTATCCGCTGCGATTATGTATCGATTGAGCGAGACTCAAGACTAATCGACTAGGCATGTATCGTTGACACTCAATTCAGAATAAATTTAAAATAAAATCACTGTATTTCTGTATCTCTGTATTGTTTATTAGTTATGGAAGCGCGGATTCTTCTGGCACAAGTATTCTTATACTTAAAAGAAGTCTCCTGCAAAATGTATTATTTTTCACAATGAGATACCGCAATAAACTTTTTTTATTTTATTTTTTAACACGACTGCATAAAAGCATTAGGTACCCCTCTTTTTTGGGAAGTAGGGAAAACGTATCCTATGTCACTCAAGGGATCCAGAGAAATCTAACGAGACCTCGCACTCTTAAATCCGTCAAGCCGTTTATAAGATATCGTGGAACAAGTAAACATGCATACATTAGATCTGAAAACAATACACTTCTTTTTTTGGGCAGTCGTGTAAAAAAAACACTAAAGTCGTAGGACAGGCTTAGGGCGGTAATATTACAGATTTTCGTTATTTTTGACGTCAGTCACTCCTAAATGCTCCTAAATACTCCAATTGTGAATAAAAAAAAGAAAAAAAAATGACAGAATACCCAGGTTGAAAAAAATACCCTTATTTTTGATGAAGTCAAAAGCTATTAGACACGATTGAGCAGTTTTGGCTCGATAGAAAAAAATCCCAAAGATAGGTCTACACCGTTACTTTCAACTCTAGTTATGACTAATATTTTGAAGTATAAATTTAAAAAAATATACAACAATATTTTTTGTTATAATACAAAGTGAGAAATGTTATTATTTTTTATACTTTCATTCAGAAAATTTATACTAAACGAAAAAAAATTGAAAAAGTGCAAAACGAAAAAAAATTGAAAAAGTGCAAAAGTGTGGTTATTTTCTTTACTCTTTCCACGTATCAAATCCTCGTCTTAATAGGACTACGCTATCACTCTTCATTCGATTTGATTGTCACGTAAACCCGACACTGCTGTGACAGCCCTACGAAAATTTACGCACACACTGATAGCTGTACTGTGCTGTAAATAAATAAATCTGTTTGTTTGTTAGGGAGTGTCATAGGTTCGTGTACGCTGATTCCTTGAGGCGTAAACATCTTTGATTGCCTAGTCTTCGGTGACACGCTGACTTCGTGAACAACAGCGATACTTACATGCTCTGAACAACACCTACTTACTTGCTTACTTGCAGTTCTGGTAGAAGGGTGGGTGTTCCTGAGATTGCGTGGCAGCTTGCCGATCTCTACTAGCGATGAAGCATAAGGGAATCCTTCTACCTGACTAGAGCCGTCATCAGTGAAATATAATTACTCGCTGATTATATACTTTAACGATGAATTTTAAGAATAAATGAAGTTTAAGTTAGGGGCGGGCTGATTTCCGCAATCAGGCGACCGCTGCGCCCATTTTGCGTGATTGGCCGGCATCACTGCCAGCCTAGCTCCTCCAAGAAGCCCAGTAGCCCCCGTAGGTTGCTGACGACTTCCTAAAGTGACCTCGGGCTACCGAGGTGCACGACCCCGTACTGTGCTAGCCCCCCGCAATCCAGCAGGACACGCTCTGTGTAGGGGTCGTCGGTGATACCTAGAGCGAATAGGTGTTTATTATAATGGCCATATCCAGTAATAACGGCTGTTACCTTGCGAAGCATAGCTCTCCCAAGTCTCAGAAGCCTCGTGTATAGACCAGGGTCAGTTGCCGGAAAGGCCGACTTCGCTTGCCTGCAGGTTTCCAAACCGGACCAGTACAAATTGTGTTCATTTCTTGTGCGTTGCCTCAGAGTGACCGTAGCCAGCCAGATGGGAGGGGTATTATAGGTTACGGTCCCACAGCCAGAAGTTCGGACCATCTCTTGGCGAGCTCATCCGTCGCGTCATTGCCGCGTGAGTTACTTACTGTGCCCCATAATCCATTGCAGAGTTATCCGCCGCGTTTTTATGAATAGTTACTCTAGTTTATCTAAAGAAACTATCAAGTTTCGCTACAGTTACAGATAGTATAAGTGTAAAAAAATTTACACTATTTGATCTTATCTTACGTGTAACTATAGCAAAGTAACTATATAGGGTCTTAACAAAGGTACGCACTTTTTTTAACTGGAGCTTGTACTCATGAAACTGAACAACTTTCCCCAAGAAACCCACGGTCAATTCGCATTTATTATTTTTTAATTAAATTATCAACTGCTCAAAATACAACTCCCAGCTGGTATCCGCGTATTGACAAAGTTCAATGACCGCGCGGGCCCGCCACGCCGCCGCCGCGTATTCTGGCGTATTTCGCGCAATTTAATAATTTTATTTTAAAAAAACAAAAGCGAGTTGACCATGGGTTTCATGGGGAAAGTTGTTCAGTTTCATGAGTACATGCTTGAGTTTAAAAAAATGCGTACCTTTGTTAAGTAAGACCCTGTATTTTACAAAATCAATAGATTCTTAATAAACTGCAGAACCTATTCTTCATTTTCACTACTTAAATTTTTCATCAAAGGTTGAAGATACAATCTTTTGTCACAGTAATAAAATAATGTGATTTTGTCAGGTTTAAAATAGGTTAGAATTATTATGTTTTCTCTAGAACCTATGGTTATAAGCGAGTTATAGGGGAGAGTTGGCTATATTGTACCACTTTATTTTTATCCAACTTTGCGAAGGAGCTATGAAGAACATCCTTATATTTGTTTGTTTTTCACTTAATTTACCTAAGTGATTGAAAAGAAAAACAACGTTTCTTTTTAAATTAGTGAGCATTATTTTTATAATTTGATTTCGGTATTATATAGATACCCGTACGTTAAATCGTACCACATGGTTTCTTAATCGTACTTAGAAATTTCCTATAAAAAGTTCAAGAAAACACAAAAGTGTTGGTTTTGGAACGACATACAGTCTTGAGCAATTATTTAGGCCAACTGTTTTGTTTTTTAAGGCTTTTAACGCCTACTTCAAATCTTCTTCTTTTCAAGTATAATACTTTCTTTTTTCTTTCGGTTCTTTCTCTTCTTCCATCTACAAAATTACTAAAAAAGACAATATTCCAAGCAGATAGTCACGCCTTATCGTAATCCATGTGTCCATGAGTGTACACGGGTACAAAAGATTTTAGTTTTTTTAAACCTAAATGTTTGTTAAAATCCATCGACAGGTACGCTTTACAAAACAGGCATATTTTGAGAAAATTATTCATCATTTCGTACCCTCAAATGATTGAGTTATCCTAAAATCAACTTAGCGTTTGTGAGCTAGAGCTTAGGTTTCCATAGCAAAAACTCATATCATTTTTTTTAAGGACTGTGCTTACAACAGCTATACGACAAACTGTCATGGTTTCTTCATTGTTGCCAAAAATGCCCTCGTGGTCAGAGTTAAAAAAACGTGCATTAAGTAGGAAATTTGTTGGTGGTAGGATTTAACAACCGCTACAATGTAACAAACTCTCCCCTAAGTATGCGAGAAACTATAATAAAAAAGTGAAAATTTAAGGCATTCCAGGTGTATCTCGCCCCCCCCCCCTCCTTTAGCTGCTTCTCAGGGTCGTGGATCGAGGGTGGTCGAGGGTCGTGAATCGTCTCTGAGGATGTATTGAATGCCTCAGAAGGACCCCAAACACATCACTGAAGTCAAAAATTCTGCACCCCGTCCACGCACTCTACACGCCTTTCTGAGAACTCGTTGTATTGATTATATGTTCTCCTCCTAGTTGATCCCATAAAAATCAAAATCGGTTAAGAACTTTTTTTAAAACTAATGAAAACAAAAAAGCAGCAAAAATTGTATCAAGTCTGCGATTTTTTAAATTAGTTTTTAACGTGTTCTGTGTGGTGAATAATTTTACGTATAATGATATGGATCTCTACTTCGTACTTTGTAGCATAATGTCAACAAATAAATAAATAAAAACAGCCAAGTGCGAGTCAGACTCGCGTAAAGTAGGTTTCCGTAGTTTTTTCAAAAAATAAATGCATATTTAAAAAACAAAATTATGTTTGCAGTTGGTAATCAAATATTTTGCATGAAAAATCTATGAACTTTTTACAAATACAACTGCACACCTAAAGTTGGTACACTACTCGTATTACTCCTTAAATAAGAAATCCTACTTTGCTGTGTTAGTTTTCAATGGATTAATTGATTGTATGTCCTACTATTTAAATATTTTTTTGTGATGTCCTGAAATAGCGGTTTAGCTGACAGGGGGAATGGGGGGACATTTGACTCTAACAAAAATTTGCATTTTAAAGCTTAATATTTCTCAAACCCACACCTGAATCGAAAAAAAGTTTTAGCAAATCCTCAGTACTTTTGAAAGAACTATTCAACGATACCCCACACAATAGGGTATGTCAATGAAAAAAAATTACTACTTATAGAATTTTTTTTCAAGTATTTTATTAGACCAATTTGTCCATACCCATGCCCAATAACAGCTTGGAATCCTAATAAAAAATGGTAATATACATGCTATTTCGAAGAATAGTATGATTACAACATAATAATTTGTTACTTCGCATCACTGAAATAGCCTTAATGAAAGCGAGCATTTATTATTATTTCTGTTGCCCTTCAACTCGTATTAATTGGGAACATTGTTTACTGTTTCAATGGATACGACAAGTCCCAGAATAAGCGTCGCACGAATGACTTTAATTCATTTATCTCGGTACACACAAAATGCCCTTGTTAACAAATTTTGTCCCTGCACGCTCCCAAAGTTTATTTACGGTAAGCCTTCAAATCCCTTAATTTGCGCACACAGTGGCAAGATTGATTCCACCTTGTTTAGAAGTTTTTTTTAATGTGTTTTTCAAAGGCTAAAAAGGTAAAACGGAACATGGCTTTTAGGGGGTTCATAACATAATATTGAACTAATTTTTTTTCTACATCTTTTCGGAAATGTCAAAAAAATATATCTAGATTTTATTTAACCACTTTGTCGGCGTATTTAAAATCATCATCATCATCATCATATCAGCCGACGGACGTCCACTGCTGGACAGTGGACATAGACTTCCCCAAGGATTTCCATGACGACCAGTTCTGCACTGCCCGCATCCAGCGGCTTCCAGCGACCATCACCAGATCATCGGTCCACCGAGTGGGAGGCCTACGTTTTCCGGTGCGCGGTCGCCACTCCAGAACTTTACTGCCCCAACGGTCGTAATGGGTATACATTATTATGTAGTATATATAGATCCTTACACTGTGGTACCGTGATCCAGCAGCACGCAAGGTGCTTGCGCAGCAAAGGCAAATATGCTGAGCAAGGCCATTCCTGTGAGTTATTTCCAGGAAAAATCTTAAGTCATTCATTTTATTTTATTTAGTAGGAAATTTACGGCCAATTAACATAGTTAAAGATAGAAAACTGAAGAGACTAAAGCCCTTACAAGTTTCAGTGTTTCGTGTGTGTGTGTGTTTGTGTGTGTGTGCGTGCATGCGTGCGTGCGTGCGTGTGTGTGTGGCCGTGCGTTCATTTCGGACCACTTTCGACCTACCTGTAACTTAAAATTCGAAGATTGATTTCAAGAGCTGTATACGTTGGGAATTGGAATAGTAGACATCTCGATGACGTGATTTTTACCCCACTGCGCCGTTATGTTTTTCGAGTGTATGTATGTATGTATGTACGTATGTATGTGAGTATGTATGTATATTTCTTTAGCACGATCTGTATCCTAAACGGCTTAATGGATTTAGGAGTGCGAGGTGTTGTTAGATTCTTCTTGATCCCGTGTAGTGACATAGCATAGGTTACATTTTTACCCGACTGGCTAAAAAGAGGGGTTAAGTTTTTATATAGTCTGGTTTCTAATTTTTCATTAATTCCTTAAGTTATTTAAACATGAAATTCACATTTATGTGCTTCAAATTAACATTATTTTGAGTACTATAAAATTATTTTCCATACTTTAAATTCTCAGCTGAGACACCCACAATTGCGTTTTACCTTGCATTTTTTAAATTTATTTTGAAACGATTTTGAAAAATAAAATAATGTAACACCGCGATAACAATAGAGACGTACTCCGTGAAGATGGAATCTTATCTACATTTAATTGAGTCGTCACAATTTGTTGCTGCGAATATTTTTCCTCTCTGTAGACAATGGGCGAACCGCCGCTGCCATGATTGATAGAACCTTTCGTTTTTATGCTGCCGGGAATAAATCATCTTCGTCTCAATTAATGTCGCCGGCCCGACCACTCCCTCTGATCCGATGGGCGTTTCTCCTCTGATTGATAACGCGGTTGCGAAGCGCAATACTTGTACCAATTAAATGAAGATTGCGTTCGTAAATATTGATTTCCTTTGAGTTCTTTCATATCTTCTTAAGAGCCCGCTGGAGTTCATAAATCCCATACAAATGTAGTGGGTATTGATTCATTTGTTAACCAAAGAAACGATTTTGAAATAATTTTATATCGATAATCGGATGACGTACATATTAATATATCTGTGTTGGTATTGCATTACTTTTTTGAAAAACGAAACAGGAATCCATTAAATTCCAATAAACTTGTTTTCCATCTTTTACCTTAAAAACAAGTTTATTGATTAATAATAGATTCCTGTTTCGTTTTTAAAAAAAGTAATGCGGTACAGACACAAATATACGTCACCCGATTAAAAGTATAAAATTATTTCAAAATCGGTTCTTTGGTTAACAAATGAATCAAATACTACGTTTGTATGGGATTTATGAACTCCAGCGGGCTCTTAATTATTACGCAAAAGAAAATTCAATATTTAATATTCACTAAATTTCTGCCTTGAGTCTTCGAACTAGAAACAATTTTAATAAGCAAAAGTAAACATGTTCCTTAATTAGGCGTAGTGTTGGAGTCTAGTCGTTTGGAATAGTCCTTACTAATATTATAAACGCAAAATTTTGTATGTATGGATGTTAGTTACTCTTTCACGGCACAACAGATAAACGGATCTGGCTGAAATTTGGTAGGTAGACAGATTAGGACCTGGATTAACACATAGGCTACATTTTTCCGCGCTAGCGAGCCGCAGGCCGCACATTGGTACGTGCCAGGATTCGAACCAGGACCTCCCAGACAGGAGGTAGCGGCTTTAACCGTTACGGCACAGACGCTATTTGTTTATTAAGAAGAATTTGCTATGTAGGTATTAATAAGAAGAACAACCAACTTCAGGACGTGCGAGGGGCATGAGATGACTCTCCTCCTATTTTTGGGAGTAAGCAGTACGATACTGACCTGCGGCGTGTGCGCGCATGGCTATTGTAAAGGTATGACTTAATTCCCCTTCTTAAAATAACAGTTCCAAGTAATAGATTAATAAAGGACTAATAATATCAATTTAAAAGATTCAGAAGTACGATATCACCTACTACACATTACCACAAAGTGTTGCCGGTGTAATAAATGTAATAGTCAACGGGATAACTGTTTTGTGCTAAAGAACTCAATTATTATTTTATTGAACTTTAGTGCAAAAAATATATAAGTTGCACACCATTAGTGGCTAATGGCGGATTAAAATCCTAATTATCGTTCCTGCAAATGAATGGGTGTCTCACGATTTGTGTATGATAGATAACCATAAATATCACTGTATTTGATTATGAACAATCAGATAATTTAGTAATCATATGGTTTTATGGACATTACTATTAGAACATCACTATTTGAGATCCGCAGGAGAACCAAAGTAACCGACATAGCTCACAAAAGTGGCAGTGAGCAGGGCACATAGCTCGTAGAACAGATGGCCGATGGGGCAGTAAATTTTTTAGAGTGGCGACCGCGCACCGGAAAACTAAGCGTAGGCAGGCCTCCCACGCAGTGGACCGACGACCTGGTGAAGATCGCGGGAAGCCGATGGATGCGAGCAGTGCAGGACCGGTCGTCGTGGAAATCCCTGGGGGATATGATGAGTATTAGAAAATGTATTAAAACTTTATAATTATATTATTAGATTAAGGAACAAAAGTGCTTTTTGTTGTGTTTGATGCTTGGGTTTGTTTATGTTAGAGCGCCAGTAATTTGAATCCGTCAGTCGCGTAACAAGCGTGTTTATCAGGAGTATCAGGACACCTGAAAAGGTGAAGCTTGACAGACTGTTTATAGAACTGTTTTGTAAAAGTATACTTGATGAGTTGCTATTTTCAATTTTTAGGTTATCGTATGTTAAATGGGTCGGTATTAAAAGAGACAACGGTATCATAGTTCTTCCTCATCAAGCTCGAGTAAGGTAGAAAGACGCTCAAAAGAAAGAATTATAGGGAGAATTTGAAGAGAAAGAAGAGCAGAATCGAAGCGTTAGATGGTTTAATAAGGAAATTAAGAAAGAAAACAAATCATCATCATCATCATATCAGCCGAAAATCGTCCACTGCTAGACAAAGACCTCCTCCAAGGATTTCCACGACGACCGATCCTGCGCTGCCCGCATTCATCGGCCTCCCGTGATCTTCACCAGGTCGTCGGTCCACCGCGTGGGAGGCCTGCCTACGCTACGTTTTCCGGTGCGCGGTCGCCACTCGAGAACTTTACTGCCCCATCGGCCATCCGTTCTACGAGCTATGTGCCCTGCCCACTGCCACTTCAGTTTACCGATTCTGTGAGCTATGTCGGTTACTTTGGTTCTCCTGCGGATCTCCTCGTTTCTGATTCGATGACGCAGAGAAACTCCGAGCATAGCACGCTCCATTATCCTTTGGTTTACCTTGAGCCTTCTTATGAGTCCCATAGTAAGCGACCATGTCTCACTTCCGTAAGTCATCACTGGCAACACACACTGTTCAAAGACTTATGTCAGCAAAAAAAATATCATGTCGAAACCGCAACTGAAACTTTAACTTCATCATCATATCAGCTCATATACGTCCCCACCGAGGGGCTCGAGCCTACCCTGAATTAGGGCGATCGGGCCTTAGTCGACCACGCGGGCCCAATGCGGGTTGGTTGACCTCACACACAACCTTCGAGTTTCTTCGCAGGGTGTGCAGGTTTCCTCACGATATTTTCCTTCACAGTTAAAGCAATCGGTGAGTATACTTCATACCTGAGTTCAATTCACAGGCCTCTTCTATGTCTGTTGAGCATTGGATCCAGAATTTAGAAGGTGTTGCTAACATGCATGGTTGGGATGGGATGAACGAACATTGATCTGCAATGTACTTCGAAACTTAGCGGCTGCTGGTATGAACACCTGGCTTCTTATGAAATCAGCTGGAATGAATGGAAGGAGAAACTATCAGAGCATTTCCATTCACTAAAAATAAACGGTCACAAATCAGAGAACTTGTGAGTCGTATTAGATCAAAGAATGAAGACCCGATCAAATTTTATTAGGTATGACAAACTGGGTATTGGCATGTCATGTCATGTAATATGAGTGATGAAGTATTTACTAAGTAAAAGAAGAAAGGACATTGTTGCTTATTCCAAGACCATTAGAACTAGTTTTGCAAGGCACCAGTACAAAACTTTATCAACCTTCTTATATAATAGTGTGAACAAAAAAACTTAATATCTACCCTACGACTCACTTCGAATGCAAAAAAACAGTGATTGAATGGCTAAAAAGTCTAAACTATGAAGAGGTAGAAGACCTACTTACACACAAATCCTGATGACACTTGCAAATTTACTCCCTCACTATATGCTTCCCTGTCGCACACACATATACACACACACAGTACACACACACTCCCACACACACATCCACACACACACATCCACACACACACATCCACACACACACACACACACATATACACATACACAAACACACAGCCGCGAGCTTGCGCATGCATATGCATTGGTGCAGCGTATTACTAAATTTATAAATGAAAAAATACCGACAATAGTCATCTTTTTCGACATGAGTAAAGCGTTTGATTATGTTGACCATGACATTCTTCTCAAAAAATGCTTTAGATATGGCATACGAGGACCCGCTTTAGAATGGATCAATACATACTTATCAGATCGAAAGCAGTGTGTGCAATTGAGCCGATTAGAGACAAATAAGGAATTAACTACGTTTAAATCTACTTTCCAATACAACAAACGCGGCGTCCCACAAGGTAGTGTATTGGGACCACTCCTCTTTCTCCTTTACATAAATGAGCTACCAGTACAGTCGACACACGAAACAATATTATTTGCGGATGACATATCGGTTATTGTTCCCTATAAGGATGACTCTGTACTTTACGAGGACGTATTAAACGATTGTGTTGGGCGAATTACCGAGTGGCTAGAAATAAATAAACTGAAAGTAAATATTCTTAAAACCAGTTTCATACAGTTTTCTAACTACAAAACAAAACGACTCCATCCCAACATTACTTTTGAAGGTCAACCAATACAAGAAACTAGTGAAATAAAATTTCTCGGTATAATACTAGACCAACACTGTAATTGGAAATCTCATGTCCAATATGTATGCTCCAAATTAAGTAGATTTGTATACGCTCTTAGACAGTTAAGAAAGATTAACGGAGAAAAAACTGCACTAACTGCTTACCATGGATATGTTGCATCGGTTTTAAGATATGGCATCGTTCTGTGGGGCAACTCAACGGATGCAACTAATATATTTCTCACACAAAAGAAATGTGTAAGAGCAATAAGTGGAGCAGGACCAATTGACACATGTCGTCCTCTTTTCAAGAAACACAACCTTCTAACGCTTACAAGCTTATACATTTTAGAAATAGGAACATTTGTAAAGAATCATCCGAATCTTTTTAAACATGCTGAACAGCATCCTAGGTTAAGAGACAGAGACCTTACGCGATTGTTAGTACCAAAATGCAAAAGCTCTGTATATGAGAGAAACTGTTATTTCAATTAAGGTTTATAATCACATACCTCGTGACTTCAGGGAGCTCCCACAAAAATATTTTAAAAACAAACTTGCTGGTTGGCTGACAGACAAATGCTTTTATGACTTAAATGAATTTTTTAATCAATAATTTTATGAGAAGGTACTTATTAATTTCTTTATTGACATTATAATTAGAATTATAAGTATTTTGTATGCCATTTATTGGCGAAACACACTGTTCCATTTAACTATAATTTAAACTAAGATCCTTATTACTGTGTTTCCACAAATAAACTATTTCATTTCATTAACTACTAATTTTAAATTTAATTATTATTATTTTTGGCGCTTTATCTGCTGGTTGCCATGATACAAATTCTTTGCTTAAATATTTAGCAAGCATGAAGATATCGACTGATTTTGCTGAAATAAATAACTCAGAAACATCTCTTGCTCAAGGTAACTTTAGGAAAGTGGTCAAGTGCTTTACTTGTAGCAAGGTCGGCCACAAGGCAAAGGTTTGTGGTAAAATTAAGCTCTGGTGTACCAGACAAGAGAAGTCATCTGTTCGCGCCACCGTTCGACACCAGAGGACCTAAACTAAGACGTGTGAGTTTGATGTCTTATGTCTCTGGTAGAGGCACAAACTCGGTCGCGATTCGCGGCACTGGGGGCTTCAATACTCAAGGTTGCTAACTGTAATACGATTTAGTATAACCCAAAACAAGCTAGGCCCTTCAACGCGGTCGTCTGGGTAACACAAATGTTCACTATCCGAAACGGACACTTGACCGTTGCAAGGTTAAAGTACAGATGTGAGTACTGGAGTAATGTTTGTACCTAACTACAGCCCCCGAGGGCCAACACGAGTAGATTAAATCCAAACCGCTTATAAACTAATCAAACATGCAATGCGGAACCCTATAAATGGTTACGGAAAACAAAGACACTAATTTATAACTCTTATAGGTATTACTCACTGACATCAGATGATGAATTAGAAGAGAATACTGTACCTTTAACGAATTAGTAGGAATTTGGGCCGTAAAAATTGTTTACGGAACAATTGCTACTGCCTTTGGGGGTATTGATTTCGCCTTTAGGGCAATAGTCTTAATTCGTTTTCTTACTATCTTTACATTGCCTATAAGGCTATATTATGTGTACCTGCCTACGGGGCTATATTATGTTGCTGCCTACGAGGCTATGTGCAACTGCCTACGGGGCTGTATGATGAGTAATTGCCAACGGGGATATGAGCAAATGCCTACGTAGCTATATTATGTAGCTGCCTACAGAGTTATGTGCAAATGCCTACGGGGCTATATTATGTGCAACTGCCTACGGGGCTATACAACTGCCTACAGGGCTAAAGTATGTGCAATTGCGTACGGGGCTATAATATGTGAACTGCCTACGGGGGTATAGTATGCAACTGCCTACGGGGCTATAGCACAGTATGTTACAATATATCGGCTTACAGTAGCGCAACGAAAGTACTTACGCAAAGCAACGGAAGGGTACTTGCGGGGCAGCGGGCTGCGGGGGGCACAGCCTGCCAAACTTCGCGAGTTTGGCAGGCTGACTACAGGATAGTATGCTAGTACCTACGCCGGTGGCAGCATCGTGCGACATCAAAGGCGTTGCGCTACTGTATGCCATATCGTAATACTGTGGCTATAGAATTTGCAACTGCCTACGGGGCTAGATAATGTTGTTGCCTTCGGGCACAGTATATAAACTTGTACTAACGCTACGGGGCTGTATGTAACTGCCTACGGGGTTCTATATTACTGCCTAAAGGGCTTCCTGAGGTACAAGTTCAACGTGGAAATCTTTAACGAAGAATGTTGGATCTCCTTTAAGATCGAAGAAGTGCGAGCAGGATGGCCGAACTAATAAGAAGAACAACCAACTTCAGGACATGCGAGGGGCATGAGATGACTCTCCTCCTATTTTTGGGAGTAAGCAGTACGATTCTGACCTGCGGCGTGTGCCGCAGGTCAGAATCGTGCATGGCTATTGTAAAGGTATGACTTAATTCCCTTTCTTAAAATAACAGTTTCAAGTAATAGATTAATAAAGAACTATTATTTTCGATCGAAGTATGTATGTATGTATGTTTAGTTTAAATCTTGCGATAGATTTTAGAGCCACTTCCAGGGGTCCGATGAAGCTGAAATTTGGAATGAAGCCGTATTCCAGGTGGCAATAGATCCTTTTGTTATTTTGAAGTTTACGAGGTGGAATTAAGGTCCCAGAATCATCTTTTAATTTTTAATACAATACTGTGCTCATCTTTTTACAAGCTTTAATTTAGTTTCACCTGTCCCGGTGTCTGTAATGAACTTCCCGGTTTCCGATTGAGCTGAAATTTTGCATGCCTATGTATATTGTTTGACAATGCAATATTAAGCTTGTACCTACAAGTTTTAAGGTTTTTCGTTGGTGGTTTAATATTTGGAACCGTGTATTTTTTATGTTCATTTGAGTATTTTGCTTTTGGATCAAAAAAAACTCATTTTCAAATAAAAAGCTCGTACCAAAAAGCTTTTAGGTTTTTCGAAAATTATTTTTTTTTATCATAATTACTTTTTAAAGTTTCTTTACATATTATTTCTTAAAAATAAATATTATCTAATATATAAAAATTAATCGCAAAATGTGTTGGTAAGCGCATAACTCGAGAACGGCTGGACCGATTTCGCTAATTCTTTTTTTTGTCGAGTTCGTTATTGTCAGGAGAAGGTTCTTATGTAGGGTAGGGTAGGGTAGTGTAGGGTAGGGTAGGGTAGGGTAGGGTAGTGTAGGGTAGGGTAGGGTAGTGAAGGGTAGGGTAGGGTAGTGTAGTGTAGGGTAGTGTAGTGTAGTGTAGGGTAGTGTAGGGTAGTGTAGTGTATGTAGGGTAGGGTAGGGTAGGGTATTGTAGGGTAGGGTAGTGTAGTGGGGTAGAGTAGTGTAGGGTAGGGTAGTGTATTGTAGGGTAGAGTAGTGTAGGGTAGGGTAGTGTAGGGTAGGGTAGTGTAGTGTAGGGTAGGGTAGTGTAGTGTAGTGTAGGGTAGGGTAGGGTAGGACAGTGTAATGTAATGTAAGGCGGTACATAGACATCTAGTAAACAATAAAATTTCCGATTTGAAACTTATACACTATACAGTTGGACACAATATTGTGTGTAGGTGTTAACAGCTATTTAGCAATGGTTTTTCTTTTTGAACATAATGTCTCTAGTTAAGGCTCCTCCGTCCCTAAAATTAGCAACTCGATTCACAATAAAGATAAAGATAATTTATTTGTCAAGAACATGAGTAAATTAAAATACAGATGTTAGTGTTACAATAGAAGTTCTTCATGTTTGCCTTGCAGCATACAAAAATAGTTGCAGTCACACTCCATGCAATGATTAATTACATTTAAATTACAGTTTACCTCATTTACAATTACAGTTTATAATTTACAGTCTTTTTAATCTAATTTATTTCAATATTATTTTTAGTCATGTTGTCCTATACATATTAAAAATTAAAAAAAATGGTCATAATTTAATCTAGTCTCAGTACAAGAATAATCATAATAATTTTAAATAGGATTACATTAATTTATCATTTAAAAATTCATTTACTGTGTAATAGCATTTTGTAGTCAATAGTTCCTTCAATCTTCTCCTAAATGGATTAACATTGCAAGTTCTTATGTCTACTGGAATTTTGTTATATATTTTTGGCGCCATGAAAAAAACACTTTTTGACAATAAAGCTGTATTGCTCCATTGTTGACAAATTTTCGTTAGATCTCGTGAGCGAAGATGATTATGATAAGCTGTAGGCTCTATATTTTTAAACAAACCAGGATTTTGTTTAACAAATAGTGCTGTCTCCAGTATGTATACTGATGGAAGTGTCAATATATTAAACTTTACAAAGAAAGGTTTACAGCTATCAATTCAAACATTGAAAGAAATAGCTTGTAAATAAATTTCTTTTCAGCTCGTACTGCAACGTGTCTGTTACGTTAATCGCTACGGACGAATCCTGCAAAAATTGTTGTTTTTAATTCGTTATAAATAAAATAAGAAATATTTCCAAAAAGTAAGAAATCAAAATCACATTGTTTTGTTAAGAAGTTCGTTAATTATCGTAATGTTTCGATTAACATTGCAGCAGTTCTATGGTAACAACTAGAAGAAAAAGGGTGAATTAGGACCTTTTTTTCTTTAGTTTTGTGTACATAGAATTCGATGAAATCAACATCACTCCTCATATCCTATAAACTACAAAATCAATTTTTTTTTTCGGTAAAAATCCTTACTTGAAGCAAAAAAAATGGTTACAAAGGTGGTCGTTGGCGGCGGCGGTATAAGCCTTAAATCAGGCTTGCCTATTCTAAAGCAAGTAAAAAAACTAAACATTATACTTTTTTGTTCCTCTTTTCGGAGGGTGGGTCCTAGGTCTGGTTATGTGGGACTCTCCTAGTGCATACCCACTAAAAAACCTCCCTGGATCCAAGTCTGCTAAGACTTATGGAACCTTCATCTGAGCGACTCCCCCCTTAACCTATTAGTAGTCTATATCTATACTAATAATATTATAAAGAGGAAAGATTTGAATGTTTGTTTGTTTGTCTTGAATAGGCTCCGAAATTACTGGACCGAATTGAAAAATTCTTTCACCGTTGGGAAGCTACACTATCCGCGGTTGGTATACGCTATATTATATTTTCAAAAAATTAGGGATCCTTAATATCTTTGATATAAAAATAACAGGCACCTATACCTATCTCTGTCCCTCACTGTACCGGCAGCAAGAACAAGCAAGAAGCAAAACTGCGCGAAAACGTGCTTGTCAGATTGATGCATGAGCTCGTGTTTTTCTTGGCCCATCAATCTTAAAGATCTATTTACGTCGTCTTTAGCGCAGCTCCTAATTATCTGAGTAAGCTCGCTACAATCCCAGAGGCTTAAAGGTTTAAGGGAAACACATCTACTATTATCATTTTGCTCCTTAAAACTTTTTTGAAGGAGACATTTTGAAGGATACAGAGGTAAATCAGAGTTTTGACAACCTATAACTCCAAATATCTCAGTAACGTGACACTTTAAGTCAAAGCGCCCTAATATATATCAGGCACACCCTGGACACTTCATACAACGGGCCAGAAATAACATGTCAAAAAAGGAATGACGGAACAAACAAAATGGCGGCGATATCTTGTATGTTCGACAACCAAACTGTAACCAAGCTGTATCAATCTGGGTGACGAGGGGGTGAGGTCGCAATCTAGAGAGCGGCAGAGAGTGTCCTTTCTGTATGTTAACACTGTACGAGCAAGCGCGTACAACGCAAAAATGCTGTATAAACAGTTTATGTTTTAACCCAATTACTCATTTTTTCTACAATTCAGTTCGTTTTCGGCCATCAAGCGCGCCGCGCGTACTCCTATCAGTTTTATCAGTTCATTTAGTTTTTAACACTTTTATACAATCTCAATATACAGTTTTACCAAAAATCAGTAGCAGTATTTTTGTTACGGACTCACCCCGTACATTGGTCCTTCGAGCCGGATCTTTCGGAAAGGCGGGATCTTTCCAAGTGTCGTATGAACTGTCGTGAACTTTGTACGTAAACGTGACTGTGGTTCCGCTTTCCGGCCTGTAGAGACATAGTGCATTCGTTCTACGCTTTGACGGAACCGTGAATGTTACTGTGCATTAAGTGTCATAAACTCACCTAGCAGTATCCTACTGTACGATCAAGGAGTGCAGTGGGTCCCGAGCGGCAAGGTCTTGGGTAATCATCAGCCAACAGGGGTAACGACCTAGACATAGTCGTTGCCATTCAGCAGGAAAAGTCGCCAAGTAAGATCAGTCCATTTATTTTATTTAAACAATGGCTTCAGTTAGTGATGTACTGGCCAATCAAAACCGGTTGTCTTCGGCAATGGAGACTGTTCTCACCAATTTTAAGAAAGATGGTGCAGGTAGGAAGACTGCCGACTACATCAAGAGGAAGTTAGACCTACTCGACAACTATTGGTTCGAGTACGAATCCAATTTTTCTAATTTATCAGCGAGTCAGTTAGAACCAACCCTAATAGAATCAATTAGCAAAGATAGGGAGAGAGTGTACGAAAGGTATGGTCAGGTAAGCGCTTTAATACAAAATTATCAGGCCCCTACAGACGAGAGGCCAAAAACACCCATCATAAAGCCTCCAACGTTCCTTCCAAAGTCAAGCGACACCAACCAGACAACAAACCAGGATATACAAATGACAGAAAGCGGCAGCAGTGCTGGAGCCCGTATCAACAGCGTCACGGTAAGCAAAACCGAAGAGATGCTTAGGAAGCAGGAAGCAACAGAGCAATTTTAAGGCACAGTGACTGCTATCAGTCTTGAATCAGTTTCCGAAAAGTGGGAGTTTGAAGATTTTCTTCACACCATTCAGTCGCGCTGGGCAGCTATTGACTCGTAGCACTGGGACCTGGACAGCCTGCTGGACGGATCCAATCAGGAGTATGAGAAAACATTCGCTTCATACGAATGTAAGTACCTAGAAATTAAGAAGGCCATCAACAAGAAAATGTGGTCGGTATCTCATGTAGAAAAATCCACACCTAAAATGGAGATTCCAGCTTTCAGTGGAAATTATAACCATTGGATTTCTTTTAAAGATTTATTTGTCGAAACGATCCATAATAACCAGTCAATGTCTAATGCTCAAAAAATGCAGTATCTTAAATCCAAGGTGAAAGGGGAGGCAGAGAGATTAATTCAACACCTAAATGTTAGTTCAGATAATTACAATGTTTGCTGGGACATACTAAATCAGAGGTATAATAACAAGAAACTAATATTCACTTCGCATATGAATATTTTGATGAACCTCCCAGTAATGCAACAACAATCAGTCGCGCTTATAAAACGCATGCATGACACTACGCAAGAGTGTTTGTATGCTATAAAGAACCTGGGAGTCGATATCAGTTCATGGGACCCCATTATCGTGTACCTTTTGTCACAGAAGCTAGATACAGCCTCGTTCACCGACTACATGGAGTCTGTTCAGAACCCCCGGGAGTTGCCTGTACTACAAGAAATGTTAAAGTTTTTAGAAGCTAAATTCACGACTTTAGAGCCATCTCGTAGGAAGCAAGACACTCCTACTCAGAAATCTCCAGCAGTTTTTAAAAATCAGAGTAATATTCAAAATCAGAGACCGAATTATTACAAAAGTTCATTCACCAGCAATAAGGTTATTTCGCAACCGGACGCTAAGCAAGTTGCGTCTTCATCAAAATACAATACAACTGTTCTTTATGCCACAGTAATGAACATGGCATCTATTTTTGTAGAAATTTTTTAGAGATGCCATCCTATATCAGACTAAAAACAGTAACAAAATTGAGTCTATGCCCAAATTGCCTTTTTAATCATCAGGGAAGACAATGTTTGTCAGAAAAGGTTTGTCGGGAAAGTAATAAAGACCATAATAGCCTACTGCACGAGGCGTTTGCGCAACCGTAGTACGCCCGCCCAACGCAACAAGGCACTCGGGGCGGGGAGAGTGCGAGCGCGCGCGGGGCCAGTGTCGCTGACGCAAACACAAATGCAAGCGCAGGGAAACAACTCCGAAGTAGCTCGCACGTTTCACTGTACGATGACCCTATTCAAGTCTTATTACCAACGACTGTGATTAAAATTCAAGCCCACGATGGTTCGTACCATATCATGCGCGCGGCGCGCCCTCCTGGATCAGGGCTCACAAGCGTCCTTGATCACAGAACACGCAGCGCAGCGCTTAAAAATACCCAGAAATAAATGTAAGGGAGTTATTTCAGGCGTAGGAGACAAAGAAAGTAACAGTAAGGGCATAATAAGTATAAGATGTTTATCAGCAGTCAGCGATTTTGAATTTGAAACCGATGTGATTATAATGAATCAGCTGTTCAAGAATTTGCCAACTTACTCATTCACTCAGCCTGACTGGTCATACCTGGATCATATCCAACTAGCGGACCCTGAATTTTATAAATCACGCCCTACAGATATTTTATTTGGTGCCGATGTGTACTCAGTCGTATTAATGAATGGAATATGCAGGGCAAACTTGACCTTACCGGCTGCACAACAGACCCGTCTCGGGTGGATTTTGAGTGGCAACGGCAATGCCAAGACTGTTCAATGTATTATAGTGTTGCATAACATGGAGGAGATACAGAAGTTTTGGGAGATTGAAGACATCTCAGAACAATCAGATTTATCAACAGAAGACAAGCAGTGCATAGATTTTTATCAGTCGACTACAACCAGACGAGATGACGGACGCTATGAAGTTAGGATACCCCTAAAAGAAAATTATCAGGAAAAATTAGGCCACTCAAAATCAAAAGCAATTGCACTACATTGTTCTACAATTTGGAGAAAAAACTTTCAAAAAATCAGTCTATTGCGAAAGATTATTGTAAATTTATTGATGAGTATTTAGCACTCGGTCATATGACACCCGCGGTCACCGATTGCGACACGAAACTTAAATGTTATTTACCTCACCACTGCGTGACACGTGAAGATTCCTCTACAACTAAGTTACGTGTTGTTTTCAACGCGTCTAATAAAACATCATCTGGGCTAAGCCTGAATGACGTAATGTGTCGTGGCCCTAATTTACAGCAAGACTTACAAAGTTTAATTATAAAGTGGCGTCAGTTTAAATATGCATTTACAGCAGATATAGAAAAAATGTTCAGGCAGATATGGGTAAACAATGAAGATCAGTATTTACAGATGATTGTATGGAGAGATAATCAGTACAGCAGATTGAAAGATTTTCAGCTCGCGACTGTTACGTATGGAACAAAGGCGGCGCCATTTCTCGCTATGATGACGCTTAAACAGTTAGCTTACGACGAGAAAAGTAACTACCCAGACAGCTGGGCGCCTATGGTCCTTGAGGAGTCCTTTTACATGGACGATCTTATCCATGGGGCAGCCTCTGTACAGTCAGCCAAACAATTACAAAGGGACCGATTGCTCTAACGGTGAAGGAAAACATCGTGAGGAAACCTGCACACGCCTGCGAAGAAACTCGAAGGTTGTGTGTGAAGTCGACCAACCCGCACTGGGCCCGCGTGGTCGACTAAGGCCTAATCGCCCTGATTCAGGGTAGGCTCGAGCCCCTCGGTGGGGACGTATATGAGCTGTAATGATGATGATTAATATATTAAAATCAGGGGGGTTTAATTTAAGAAAGTGGAAGTCAAACTCACCGGAGCTATTAGAAAATGTGGACGTTGACATGCAAGGTCACGAAAACTTCGATTTTAAACAAGCGGAGTCAACTAAAGCCTTGGGACTTGGGTGGAATCCACAGAAGGATTGTTTCACATTTGATTCAAAAATAGATACAACATCTAAGCCTACGAAGCGGTCACTTTTATCAGACATCTCAAAGATCTTCGACCCTCTAGGCTGGCTCTCTCCTTTGACTACGAAACTAAAAATATTATTTCAGGACGTCTGGAGAGCAAATGTACAGTGGGACGAGCCTGTACCGCAGGACGTCTGTGAAGAATGGAATAAAATCAAGGTCGAAATCAAGTTCATCAGTCAGTTTCAAGTACCAAGGTGGCTACAAACGCAAGAGAAAGATCAAGTTGAATTGCATGGCTTTTGCGACGCTAGCACGAAAGCCTATGGCTGCGTTGTGTACTGTAAAATAAATAATTCAGTGACATTGGTAGCAGGAAAAACCAAATTAGTCCCACTAAGTAAAAACTGTTCACTGCCGCGCTTGGAGCTATGTGGTTCAGTTTTACTTTCAAAGTTAATGGCAAAAATCAAGAATTGCCTATTAAATCATGAAGTCAAGGTTTACGGATGGTCGGATTCCATGGTGGTACTAGGTTGGCTTAATGGTGAAGTAGATAGATGGAGGCCATTCGTAGCTAACCGTGTGAAACAAGTCACATCAACAATACCGGCTGAATGCTGGCGATATGTACCATCCAAGGAGAACCCTGCTGATTGCGCTAGCAGAGGCCTCACTGCTTCACAGCTTAAGGATCACTCGTTGTGGTGGGCAGGGCCCACTTGGCTACCTACCTACGAGCCTGAAAAGGCCAAACAACAAAATTATTCTACAAACTTATACATGAAAAATTCAAAGCAAGTAAACGTCATGCTATCAAGTGGCAATGAAATCGTTAAACAGATTATACAAAAGCATAGCTCGTTAGCAAAAGCAATAAGAATACTAGCATGGATACTCCGGTTCAGAACAAAAATTAACCGAAAGCAGTGTTATTTAAATATACAGGAACTAAATAGGGCAAAAACAATCATAATCAAAAGCATTCAACTAGAGGAGTTTACAGAAGAAATAAGTTGCCTAAAAGAATTCAAAAGCGTGAGTAATAAAAGCAAGTTACACTGCTTTAATCCAATATTGGATCCAGACGGGATCCTGAGAATAGGTGGAAGGCTCAGGCACGCCAACATGGATCCTGAAATGAAACATCCCGCTATTATTCCCAGTAACACGAGATTAGCAGACCTCATTATTGATCAGGCGCACGAGCACTCATTCCATGGAGGTGCGAGGTTAACAGCAGCATTTATACGCAGGAAATATTGGATTCTAGGTGGAAACAACGCTGTCAAAAAACGACTACGCTTGTGCGTCAAATGCAGGATACAAAACCCTCACCTTCAAAATCAGATAATGGGTGACTTACCTGCTGCGCGAACTAACCCATCGCGTCCGTTTTATCACTGCGGCGTAGACTATATAGCAGTGTACGTGTGCATGGTGACCAAGGTCGTTCACCTAGAACTCGTTTCCGATTTGACGACCTCGGCTTTCCTAGCATCATTACAAAGAATGGGCGCTAGAAGGGGTATGCCAGGTCATATGTACAGTGACCAAGGTAAAAACTTTATAGGAGCAGAAAATGTATTGAAACAAGCACTAGCAGAATAGAGAATGAAAACAACCAGGAATTCATGTCACAGATAACAAGTATGGGTATCGAATGGCATTTCAATGCGCCCTCCTGGCCTTCAGCGGGTGGCCTGTGGGAGGCTGCTGTAAAAAGCCTGAAACACCACCTAAAAAGAGTTATAGGGGAACAATTTTGGGGAGTAAGGGGTCCAATTATATCAGTAGAGACCCAAGCCAACCTCACCTGCACGTGGTACTCCCTGCTAAACAACTAACGAGGCTCTGGCGTCACTTCAGGTGGTAGGCTCCGGCCGAGGCTTGTCACCACCCTCAATGCAAAGTCGTGCCGCCAAGCGTCCCAGACGTGTTCCGGTATGGTGCATTGAGAAGCCATTAGTGAAGGCGGGTCTGTACAGTTGCGCTCAGTCAGTATGCTGTTTCGATGTCAGAGTGTCGCTGCACTTGGCGGCTAGTCTTGGAGGGTAGCGGGATCCGAAGCACGGTGCACCGCTGGCCGACCGTAGGAAGTAGGGGGCCCAAGTAGTGGGCTAGCCACCTATGAAAGGCTGCCCCGCCACCTCACGAAAAATCCCGGAATGCTCCATCGTGCCAATTGGCGATTGGACGGGAGGACCCGATGGCCATCTCCGGGGGGGTTCGGGCGTCCCCGCAGTCTCCAGACTAGTCAATCCTTCAGTGCAGCGATTCTGTGTTCACCACTAGTTTCTGACCGGCGCCTCGTACAACTTCCGCCTTCCTTGCTTATTCACATCTTTAAACAACCATGAAAAAAGTCAAGAAAAGAAATAGAGTTTTACAGCGGCGGCACTTCCTCCCATTAAAAGTGCACTTCGACAACATCAGAGGGTTGCACTCAAATCTCGATGCGGTCCACTACCATCTAGAGACCGACAAGCCGCAGCTACTCTTTCTTACGGAGACGCAAATCAGACGCCCGGCAGACGCGACTTACTTGCAGTACCCAGGGTACACCCTGGAGCACAATTTCAAAGCGCGCGCCGGTGTCTGTGTCTATGTCAGCGACAACATCTGCTGCCGGCGTCTCCGTAACCTTGAAAACTCCTCATTTTCGACGCTCTGGGTGTTGGTCGACACCGGCGAAGACAAAATAGTCTACGCTTGTGTATACCGATCGCACAGCGGAGATCAGGAGACAACCAGGTTAATTGAACATCTGAGTGAGGCCGCCGATGAGGCTCAACTAAGGTACCCGTCAGCACAACTGGTCCTTCTGGGGGACTTCAATGCTCACCATAAGGAGTGGCTGTTCCCATACCAGAAGACCGACCATGCTGGGAGAGAAGCGCTCAAACTCGCTTTGTCGCTAAATCTTACCCAGCTGGTAGACCAGGCGACGCGTGTGCCGGACGTTGAAGGCGAAACGGAAAATTGTTTGGACCTTCTGCTGACAACAGAACCAGACCGATATAACGTGTCAGTATCGTCACCTTTGGGTACGTCCGATCATTGTCTGGTGAAGTCTGTACTGTCTTGTTCACCACCTGATCCCAGCCCTAGGGGTTCTAGACGGGTATGGCAGTACAAGTCAGCAGATTGGGATGAGATGCGCCACTTCTTAGCATCTTATCCTTGGCGGCGAATGTACTTTTCTTCTAGTGATCCGTCGAGCTGTGCGACAGAAATCTCGAGAGTCATATGTCAGGCAATGGAATATTATATCCCGTTTTCTGACATTTCACATAAACATAAACGATCTGCTGAACCCGGTATAATTGGTTATGCAGACGATAGCACGGTTGTAGAAAGATACCTGTCCAGTGCACGAGCTAACAGCGCTGATACGCTGTTTCTGAGAGAGGCCATGATAGAGCGCATTAACCTATCACTTCAGGCAGTGTCTGAATGGGGTGATTCCAACCTCGTAAGGTTTAATGCCTCTAAAACACAGGCGTGTCTTTTTTCCGCCAAAAGGAGTCCATTCACCTTGACTCCAACTCTCCGGAATGAACCGATTCAGATATCTGACCACCTGGAACTCCTCGGCGTGGATTTAACACCCAATCTTAACTTCGGTCGTTACATTGAGTCCAAGGCAAAAGTTGCTGCAATGAAGCTGGGCATTCTCTCTAAGGTGAGACGGTACTTCACACCTGGACAGCTGCTTACCTTGTATCAAGCACAGGTCCGCTCATGTATGGAGTACTGTTCACACTTATGGGATGGATCAGCGCGCTATCAGCTGGATACCTTGGACGCCATCGACCGACGCGCACGGAGACTCATTGGCGACGATGAGCTAGTCAATGACAAGCTCCAAAGCCTTGAGCATCGCCGCAAAGTCGCCTGTCTATCGGTATTCTATCGAATTCATTTCGGAGAGTGCGCGCAAGAACTTCACGACCTCATTCCCCCTGCTCCATTCCACCGTCGGTCAACGAGACGCAGGGAGGGGTTGCACCCCTTTGTTGTTGATGTTCCACCTTTTCGCACGAATCGTTACGCTTCTTCATTTATTATGCGTACAGCGCAGGAGTGGAACTCCTTGCCTGCGTCAGTGTTTCCCGATTCCTATAATTTGGGGATCTTCAAGGCAAGAGTGAATAGGCATTATTTGAGTTTGCGTGTACCATTCTCGACTGCATCATCACTTACCATCAGGTGAGTTGCAGTCAAACGCACTCAAATTTTTAATAAAAAAAAAAACAAAAAAAAAACCTTTGTTTCGAGGAATATTCGACACTTCTGAGTGTCCTTGAAGGATGTCTTAATTCTCGCCCTCTTGGAATTTTAACAGAAGATCCCGAGGACCTGGATTTTCTAACGCCTTCCCACTTTTTAGCCAGTGGTCCAGCGTTAACCCTGTATGAAACAGAGAAAGATCTGAGAACGAGGTGGCATCTCACTCAGAAACTAATCAGTGACATCTGGAGTCGCTGGCGAGAGGAGTATCTGACTCAGCTTACAGCTAGAAGCAAATGGAGACAGCCAAAGGCAAATCTAAGATTGAATGATGTCGTCATAATCAAGGACGACAACCTTCCGCCGGGGAAGTGGGCCTTAGGCCGCGTAGTGGAACTTCACACAGGTTGTGACGGTCACGTAAGGGTCGTCACTCTAAAAACCAAGAATGGCTTTTTGAAACGCCCGATCGTAAAGTTAGCGATTCTACCCGTCTATCAAGAACAAGAAAATAAGCAAGAAAAAGACAAAAAATCGAAGCAAAAACCACATCAAAAAGAGCAGAAAACAGTTCAGCTCTATAAAAAAGAAAAAAAATGTAGCTTTACAACAATAGCTATTTCCATGTTGTTATTATTTTTCATTACAGTCCCATCAGTACACAGCCAGTATCATACAACCAAATTGCAGGGAAATAATAGTCTTTATTTCGATCGGATTAAAGACATGCATTTAATACGAGACGACTGGAGACTAGTTGTTTTCTACGATACAGAACCTTATAAAGATGGCAATAAAGCTTTGACTATGTATATCAAGTACTTAGACGAGTTGTGTACAAAAATTCAAACAACTTCGCACTGTGAGGGGATCATGTTGCAGCTACGTCACGAGGTGATTGAACTGGAGTATTACAACGATATACTGGTGCATCATAAAATCAGCTGATTCCTTTATTTATTCTCATAGACAAGACGGGAATAAGATTCAATTAAGCTCCAACATTCCAGCGCCAAAAATTTCACAAATAAATCATATCATTAACATCTCATTATCAGATTTGTACATACAAAAAAATGAAACGTATGACTTTTTTAACCATACCGTACAGCTCCAAGAAATCGAAAAGAAACTGCAAGTAATGAAACAGAACGAACCACTAGCAAACCGGGTATCCTACCATGATATACATCATTATACAGCTGTATACATTTTGTTCGCGATGATGGGACTTGGCGCAGCAGTGTGGGCGTGGAGGTACTGCAGGCGCAAGCAGGCGCCAGTAGACACATCGGCCGCGGCGCCGGCGGGGTCTCGTGTGTCGGGCGCCCCAGCCGCGCCGCCCACCGCAGCACCGCGACCGGGAAGTTGCGCCGCTACACCAGTGCCTTCAACTAGTGTCAATTACATTGAACAGTCAAACGCGCGAGTGTTAGTGAAGGAAACAGGGTCGTCCCCTGTAGTGTTTAGACCAGTGCTTAGTGTCCCGGACATAAAAGTGGACACCTCTTAGGCATTAAGCAAATAATTTTAAGGCAAATCACCATGTATCATCTACTAACCTCATCTTTTCTCCCCCGGGAATATGTACGAGCAAGTGCGTACAACGCAAAAATGCTGTATAAACAGTTTATGTTTTAACCCAATTACTCATTTTTTCTACAATACAGTTCGTTTTCGGCCATCAAGCGCGCCGCGCGTACTCCTATCAGTTTTATCAGTTCATTTAGTTTTTAACATTTTTATACAATCTCAATATACAGTTTTACCAAAAATCAGTAGCAGTATTTTTGTTACGGACTCACCCCGTACAAACACTAATATATATAACGTCTAATAAAATTAGCTGAAACTATTTTAACTGGTGCTTCTACCCATGAAACTGAACAACTTTCCCCATGAAACCCATAGTCAAATCTCAAAAAAAAAATTGAAATTCCCATACTAAATTGGCTGATCAGCTAGCTGATCGAGTTAGTATGGGAGAGCCAATTTTTTTTGCGATTTGACTATGGGTTCCATGGGGAAAGTTTTTCAGCTTAATGGGTATTGAAATAGTTTCAGCTAATTTTGTTAGACCTTATATACTTTGTTTCAGGTTAGTATGTAAGTACATCCTTATCAAAATTACCAGTAAGTTTAATCGTATTTGAAAAATTTCGAAAAATTGTACATACTTACAGGTGTTGTTTTGATCGACAGCGCCTTTTCCAGTAGGCTTCTACTAATGAAACTGAACAACTTTGGTTCTAAAACCTTGCTGAAATCGCAAAAAATCTTTTCATACAAATCGATCAGCGGGTTTACCAATTTTGGATAGAGAGGTAAATTTTGTTTTTGAAGAATTGACTACGTGGTCTTATTTCATGAGTAGAAGCCCTCCTGATGAAAAGAGCGTCGACGACCAAAACAATACCTTGTACCTAGTCACTGTGCCACGGTACATACAAAAATGTTCCAACCCCTTTTGCTTTTGCTCACAATAATAACACAAATCCTACACCTGATTGCCTACCGGTTCCATCTCGGACTTGGCTTGTTACTGAGTCTATTATAAGCTTCTACATCTATGCTGCAGATGACACAATCAATGGCTTCCGTATTGCCTATATGCTCTGTGCTGCGTTGACTAAGACTTCAGACAGTAGAATTGTCAACGTACCTGAGTACATTTAAGTACTGACGTCATACATAAGTGAGTTATTTTTAGTGACTACGTTCTTAAAACCGGTTTTAGTTTTTTCTATTGGTGAAGATGACTCTATATATACTAACTCAATTGAAAAAAAGTACCTAAGAGACCGAATTTAGGTAGGGGCATAGTACCCAGAGCCGTTAAAAACATTTAAAAATACGGTACTTATGATACACGCGGCGTGTTTCCAGTGCGAAAATTTCGGAAAATAGCGTTTTCCCAGAGATAAGACTGAGACCTAATCTAAATCGATTTTTCGCCCCTAAAAATCCCCCTATACAAATTTTCAAGCAAATCGTTGAAGACGTTTCCGAGATTCAGATTAAATAAACAAGAATTGCTCGTTTAAAGGTATTAGATTAGATAGATAGAGATAGATAGAGAGAGTGTCAGACAACGCGCAAAGTTGATTTCCACAGTCTTTAAAAAAATAATTAATCGATGAATATTTAGAATTAGAAGGGTTACTTTTTTGCATCGGATCTACGGAACCGTAATAGAGGAACTCCCTAGAGTTATTTTGTAGTTGTGTGGCATAAAAATTGTGTGGAAAGTCTATGAAGTTCTTACACATTCAACGGTTGAATGACTTTTACTCCTAAAGAAAGCCAGCCGTGATAATGTTTCCTTTCTATTTTCCTTAATGTAATAGTGGTTTAGCTTGTAGGGGTTGTCGAGACATTTACAAAAATTACCACTTACAAACTTAACATAACATCGTACACGAATCATTTATCTAAAAACTGTTCTATACAAATCCTCAATAGTTAGACCTTTTTAACTTACACGATTGATGGGGGACGTGAACAAGAATGAATTGTACAGCCAAGCTGTGCATACTTTCCCGCGTAGCGCATCTGATATAGTCGGGCATGCACAAATCAACAATGAACATTGTGCTTAATTAGTAGCAAAGGATAAGTAATAATAATTTGAGTTTGTATGGGAGGTACCTCATTTAGATTTTTCCAGGAATAATGAACTCATTAGCGTAGTAGGCCATATCTAGTACTATTATATATACTGTGGCCATATTAATTACTAGCTTTTGCCAGCGGCTTCGCTCGCGTGAACGTAGTTTCTATGACTGTCTCCGAGGTTGCAGCTCGTGAGCGTAAAAAGTAGCCTATATGTTAATCCAGGTCCTAATCTATCTACCTACGAAGTTTCATCCAGATACGTTCAGTAGTTTTTGCGTGGAAGAGTAACAAACATCCATACATACAAACTTTCGCGTTTATTATATTAGTAGGATAAAAACGTACAAAGTTTCATCAAAATCGTTGAAGCTATATTTAGATAGGTACACATACACATAGACACACACTACTTTTTTTTGACTCTAATAGTCTAGGACAGTCGATCCGATCTCCATCAAAATCTCAACTTCGATTTTTTTGCCACCACAATACCTTCTTCCCCCTTCGTCACTCGAAAGTAAAAAAAAATAGGTGGGTAGAAGAAGATTTTATTTCGTGAACAATATTATACTTAATTATTTATTAAAAAAATAAAACACCTAAAATACGTTAAAATTCCTAAAATGAAACACCTTAAATAAATACAATGATATAATATAATTATTTTAGGTATTTTATTTTAAATGTTTTAGGTATTGTAATAAGTGTGATATTGTTTTTAAGACTGATTAATTAAACTTATTTTGTATTATTAATATAATTACTTTTTTTAAGTTAAGTATAAAGATATTATGAGACATTTTGCTATCCTGTACCACAGATGAGATACTTATAGTTACTTCGTCCTGTACATCGATTTGCGTTGACCGTTCACTAAACCTCATCATCATCATTATATTAGCGCATACACGTCCCCACCAAGGGGCTTGAGCCAACCCTGAATTGAGGCGATCGGGCATTAGTCAAGCACGCAGGCCCGTGCTTGTCGGTCGACTTCACACACAACCTTCGAGTTCCTCGCAGGCGTGTGCAGGTTTCCTCACGATGTTTTCCTTCACCGTAAGAGTGTCGGAAAAACGTATACATAATGAAATCGAAATTTTGAGAAGGTTCCTTGGGGAAAGTTGTTCAGTATGATGAGTAGAAGCCCCAGTTAACGGATCCTACACCAATTTTGTTACACCCTGTATAATACAAATTTTCTTTTATTACCCGACTATTTAAGTATCTAAATATAAAGAGTCATCATCATATCAGCCACAAATCGTCCACTGCTGGACAAAGGCCTCCCCCAAGGAAATCCACGACGACCGGTCCTGCGCTACCCGCATCCATCGGCTTCTACGTATAAAGAGTAACTTAATATATGTGTGAATAAAATAAAACTTACGAAACAAAATCTGCTTGATATACCTAAGTAAGTAACGTCTTTTGAGTGCGAGATATTTCGTTTCCAGCATCCTTGTAAGTATACAAATTCTCGCTAAACTATATTGTACCATCTCATTCAGCTCCAACGATCACATCTCCTGGGAGAATATCTCGGCATATGAGAATATACGAGCCCATTTTTATTTTCACAAACAATATCGAGACAAGGTAATGTACATTTTATGTCAGTAGGTACAAACACTATAAGCCTTATTTCACAAAACTCCGTCTGCGTAAAAAGGATCCCAACAAAACATAAATGTGAAAGGGAGCCAAGTTCGAAACAAAAAAAAATACATAGATCTAAATGGTACCAAGTTCTATAGTGATTTTTTAAATCATAGCTACGGGACTTCAAATTGAAATATTTACGTTGAACTTCTCCAAATGATAGAGAACGTACAACGGTTTTCAGTTGCTTAAAAGAAAATGAAATGTAATGCCATGCAAGTTTCTAAGTCCCCTGGAAGTGGTCTATAATTTTCATAAATGGTAGTAGTAAAGAACCCTAGTTTCGCAGGTCTCACTTGATCTTGGCCGGTTTTTCGAATTTATACTTCTTATACGCCTAATAACTTATTTCGATGCCAAATTTTAAGTTTATAAGTTACCTGGAAGTGGTCTATATATTTTGATGAGTAGTTGTAATATGGAACGTTTTTATTTGCAAAAATCCAATAATCCACCTCGATGCCAAATTTCAAGTATCTAAGTCTCCTGGAATTTTCACAAATGGTAGTAGTAATTAAGATACCCTAATTTCACAAATCCGACTTGCGCTTGGCCGGTTTTTTGTTTTTTTTTTTCTTTGTATACGCCTAATCATTCATCTCGATGCGAAATTTCAAGTTTATAAGTTACCTGATACGGGTCTATATATTTTGATGAGTAGTGATGATATGGAACCCACGGTGCACGAGTACGACTCATACTTGGCTGTTTTTTGATTTTTTTTCTTTGTGTGTCTTAAACCTACCTGATGCCAAAAATTGAAGTTTCTAAATTACCTGGAAGTGGTCTATAATTTTGATGAGTGAGTGAGCTAGTGAATCGTTAAAAATAGTGATTTTCGAACGTCCATATCTCAAGAATGGTAAAAGATATATTTATGAAAATTAGGATTTTAAGTGATTGAGGGGGTCTCAAAAGGGGGGACATACAAAATCGAAGGTGTGTAGGTCAAACAGATTTTAAGTTACGGGTAGGTCGAAAGTGTCCTGAAAATAACCCACGGCCGGTGTCGCCTTTCTCATTTTGAACTTAGCTGGCACACTGCCGTGTGTCTAGATCCACTCTGTGAAACTAAAAAAACTTGGTTGCAGGCAAGCAATAAACGTAGGTTGTTGGTGCAATGGAAATGGCGCCGACTGAGATTGCAGTAGATACTCGTATAATTTGCAGTTTGTGAAGATGCGCCTCCTTATATGTGTGTAATAGCTTTTGCCCGCGGTTTCGCTCGCGTGGACACCATCTTTAGGGTTCCGTAGCCAAATGGCAAAAAACGGAACCCTTATGAATTCGTCATGTCTGTCTGTCTGTCTGTCCGTATGTCACAGCCACTTTTTACCGAAACTATAAGAAGTATACTGTTAAAACTTGGTAAGTAGATGTATTCTGTGAACCGCATTAAGATTTTCACACAAAAATATAAATAAACAATAACTTTTGGGGGTTCCCCATACTTAGAACTGAAACTCAAAAATAACTGCTAAAATAAGAGAATGATAAAAATTAAAAAATATATGATGTACATTACCATGAAAACTTCCACCGAAAATTGGTTTGAACGAGATGTAGTAAGTCTTTTTTTTTAATACTAATCTTAAACCACAATTTACTTTTCATTCAATCAACTCAAATATAAAAAAAACTTTTTATTTCATAAACATACACCTTATGCAAAAAACCGTGAACCATTATTTTAAACATGAAGAAACTAGCGCCATCTAGTATGATGGTACGGAACCCTTTGTGTGCGGTTCTAACTCGCACTTGGCTGGTTTTTATGACTGTCTTTGAGTATATGAACATGAGTTTTCTCCAGATCCCTAGGTACTATATCGGGCTATTCTGATTTGCAGTCTATGTCACATCCCGCCCCCTCAACCAATTCTGTACAAAAAATCACTTTAATCCGTTGCTTCGTTGCGACGCCGACTTGCGCGAGCGTTTTCCCCAGATCTCTCGGGAACATGTCAGGATATGCTCATTAGTAAATAAAATCATTTCCCTTCTCCTCAACCAGCTCGGTGCAAAAAATCCCAACAATCCATTGTTTCGTTGCATTGTTAAAGAAATTATCAAAAAAGAGTATTTTTTCAGTTTCCTCTGGTACTGCATCGGACTATGCTATTTTTAGGGGATAAAAAGTAGCATACGTCCTTCCCAGTGAAACAGCATGCCAAATTTCATCAAGATTGTCGAGGTATTGAAGCGTGAAAAGATAACAAAAAATAATGAAACAAACACATTTTCAGATTTATAATATCAGTAGGGTTATTACTTTGGGTTAGACATACCTACCTGTTTTTATGTAGCAATTTTTATGAAATGCCCACCCGCCAAACTCATCGAATTTACGTCAAAATCTGTAAGTTCAACCTTCAACCCCTCATAAAATAAATGCTTCCAGAAAGGCCATATATAGTTCTAGTCACATACTCAGTTTCATTTAAATTGTTGAAGTCCTTTTTAACTGACTTCAAAAATGAAGGAGGTTCTCAACTGGTCGGAAACTTTATTTATGTATTTTCCCTAATAACTCGATTACGTCTCGACCGATTTGGGAATTTCTCTTTTTGTTTGAAAGGATATACTTCCCAGATAGTCCCATGATCATTAGGTCAAGATCTGATGATGGAATCTCAGGGAAATTGAAGGCAACCCTCAAATTTCATAGGCACGTATTACTGCCTGGTGGTGGAAGGCATTCCCTGCCGGCGGTTGTATCCCCCGATTTGTATAGTTTAGGAATCGTCCAGACGAGAGTGAATAGACACTATTTGAACTTGCGTGTTTCATCCTTGGCTGCATCCGCACCTACCATCAGGTGAGGTGCAGCCAAACGCATTCAAAATTTAATGAAAAAAAAAGAAGATACATCTCCTTAATGGTTAGGCGTTGAAGGATAATTCTTTAAATATTATAGGTACGAATAGACCGATAGTTGTATTCTTTCAGGTTATTCAAGTGAGCTGATGATGGAAGGTTTGACTTAACTTTCATGCTGCTTAGATGATGATGGAAGCCACAGGACTCTGTATAGGTTAATGAAACACTTGCATTATTTGATGATATTCTATTGACGAGTGGGTGATTGAGTTTTACGATGTTAGATAGCATTATCACTAAATATAAATATAGTTAAAAAAAACTAAAAAATACACTTTTAAAGCACAGAAAACTGAAAACTGAAGAACAATTCTTAATATAAGCTGAAAACAATAAAGAACGAAAAATACTAGTATTATTGTGAAAAAGGCGTGGGTTCCTCGATATACGCAAAAATATGGCACAAAGCGCCCCCACGCTTTGTTTACAATAATAATACTAGTATTTTTCGTTCATTATTGTTTTCAGCATAAATTAAGAATTAATTTTTACTTTTTAATTTTATGTGCTTTAAAAGCGTTTTTTTTTTTAACTATATTTATTTTTCAATGTTTAGTTTGATTTGCATTTAATCTTGGCGAACCTGATCAGGATAATGAGATAAACTTATGAAATTATGGTACTGTCAGTTGTCACTGATTCTTGATTAATGTACAAAGTTTAAATTAAATGTGTTCGTTTAAAGTTCGTTTACAAACATAGAAACAAACAAAACACTTAGAGGTGAAGTTAGTAAAAGCGTTTTAATAAAAATAAAAGTTATAAAAACTAAAAACCAACTTCAAAAAGAAATTCACCCAAAATTATAAATTTTTAAGTATAACTACAAGATATTAACCAACAATAACGAATTCAAAGGTAAATACGAAACAAATAAGGGGCTTCATTTTTTTTGAGGTCATTACCAGCAAAGCCATATTTTTTAATCTATACATTTGATAGGTAAGTATACTTTTCTCAAGTGCTGAAACCGACCTCAAAAAAATTTTAGGCCCCTAATTGGTGGGCCAGATTTCGTTATTATTTGTTAATTTCGTGTATGTACATATAAAAAGGAATCTTTATTATTTGAGGAAACACGGTAATAATATTAAACAATTTAGTTTTAAACATCTATAAATGAAATAAGGCATTAATTTTCAATTAAATTTGGTTATTGCTGACTCAGTTAAAAAGCTTTTTTTTATAAATCCAAAAGTATTTTTAACACCAGTCGGTTGAATAAAATAAAATAATTGGCAAAATAATTTCTACTTCAAAACACAACAGTGATTTACGCAATAATTTTTAATTTTCGACATTTGATAATTCCCAAGCAATAATGTATGTATGTAGAATGCGGGCAGCGCATGACCGCTTGTCGTAGAAATCCTTGGAGGATGCCTATGTCCAGCAATGGACGTCTTTCGGCTAATATGATGATGATGAATAATATATGCATTCTTAAGAAAACGTGTCCCGTGGCAACAATTTTAAAAATTATAACACATCAAACTTGTGGATTCTCATGAAGAGATGCCATCCAAGTGAATTGGACACCGCTTCAGCGTCGAAGATGACTGTCCAGAAAATAAAATCCCACTCAAGTGAATTGGACACCGCTTCAGCGTCGAAGATGACTGTCCAGAAAATAAAATCCCACTCAAGTGAATTGGACACCGCTTCAGCGTCGAAGATGACTGTCCAGAAAATAAAATCCCACTCAAGTGAATTGGACACCGCTTCAGCGTCGAAGATAACTGTCCAGAAAATAAAATCCCATCCAAGTGAATTGGACACCGCTTCAGCGTCGAAAATAACTGTCCAGAAAATATAAACCCATTCAAGTGAATTGGACACCGCTTCAGCGTCGAAGATGACTGTCCAGAAAATAAAATCCCATTCAAGTGAATTGGACACCGCTTCAGCGTCGAAGATAACTGTCCAGAAAATATAATCCCATTCAAGTGAATTGGACACCGCTTCAGCGTCGAAGATAACTGTCCAGAAAATAAAATCCCATCCAAGTGAATTGGACACCGCTTCAGCGTCGAAAATAACTGTCCAGAAAATATAAACCCATTCAAGTGAATTGGACACCGCTTCAGCGTCGAAGATGACTGTCCAGAAAATAAAATCCCATTCAAGTGAATTGGACACCGCTTCAGCGTCGAAGATAACTGTCCAGAAAATATAATCCCATTCAAGTGAATTGGACACCGCTTCAGCGTCGAAGATAACTGTCCAGAAAATATAATCCCATTCAAGTGAATTGGACACCGCTTCAGCGTCGAAGATAACTGTCCAGAAAATAAAATCCCATCCAAGTGAATTGGACACCGCTTCAGCGTCGAAAATAACTGTCCAGAAAATATAATCCCATTCAAGTGAATTGGACACCGCTTCAGCGTCGAAGATAACTGTCCAGAAAATATAATCCCATTCAAGTGAATTGGACACCGCTTCAGCGTCGAAGATAACTGTCCAGAAAATAAAATCCCATCCAAGTGAATTGGACACCGCTTTAGCTTTGAAAATAACTGTCCAGAGAATAAAATCCTATCCAAGTGAATTGGACACCGTTTCAGCGTCGAAGATAACTGTCCAGAGAATAAAATCCTATCCAAGTGAACTGGACACCGCTGCAGCGTCGAAGATAACTGTCCAGAAAATAAAATCCCATTCAAGCGAATTGGACACCGCTTTAACGTTGAAAATAACTGTCCAGAGAATAAAATCCTATCCAAGTGAATTGGACACCGCTTCAGCGTCGAAGATAACTGTCCAGAGAATAAAATCCTATCCAAGTGAATTAGACACCGCTTCAGCGTCGAAAATAACTGTCCAGAAAATAAAATTCACTAAGATTATTGGTATCGGTATCACCGATATTCTTATAAGAGTATCGGTATCGGTATCGTTTCGGAAAAAACGCGTATCAATGCATCCCTAATATTAAATGTACGTCCCATTCAAAAGTAATTATTATTATTTATTATTCTTAAGCAATCTTTTTCTGAAAAATTACGTTAGGTATGTTTTTTAATTTTTTGTCATCGAATTTTTTTTTCCGAAAGTAAAAGCTTGTTCTTGGCCGTGGGGGCCTTTACAACTTCACTGAACAGGGGAGGCGAGTGCGGAGGGCACTCAACCTAAACATTTATTTACTAACTCTTAAAATATTCCTTATGTGTGGTACACCTGGGAAACCTTTAAAATGGTAGGTACATGTCATAGAAAAAAAGTTTAAAAATATGTTTTTTTTATCGTCAATTTATAAGCCTAATAATGTATCTTTAAATTTTCTATCTGATTTATTCATTTAGTTATTTCATATTTCTTAGTAATTTCCTCATAATAACCAATGTTCTGTAAAAAAAAATATTCGGTTGCCTATCACGGTTCAAGAGATACAGCCTTAAAAGTCAGAGAGACGGACGGACAGCGTAGGCTTAGTAATATGGTCACGTTACCTGATGCGGAAAAGCTACTGACGAGTATGAAACTGAACATATACAATCGGAGCTAAAACTCTTCACAATTGGTAAGCCCTTGGCATCATCTCACCTGATGGTAAGTGATGATGATGCCGAAGATGGAAGCGGGCTTACTAAGATTCCCCAACGCAATGGGGATCTGGCTATCTTATCTTTAAGCTGGAACACATCAATGCTGTTAACAATGATGTTTGGCGGCAAAACTTAGATATGATGGTGGTAGCTAGCGAGGCGGGCTTAGAAAATGTCCTTCCACTAACCAAACCGAGTCTTACAAAGTCAGAATCCGCCGGTAATCAAACCCACGACCTTTTGATGTGAAGCTAATGGCTTTAACCATCACGTCATGGAGGTGGTTAAATAATAAGTAACTCGTCCATATATGTAGATTAATCATACATTCCGTTAGATCACAATTTTTAATGCGCATCACTCGAAAAACTATAGTTACCAAGCATTAGAAATATACTTACCTACAAAAATTGTGCGCCCCAGTTCATCCGAATGCTGAGCCGCGGTCCCATAGTAACGACTACATTACTAAATTAAATTACCTTTCTGAATCCTTATCTGCAAGAAATAGCACCTGTAATATTCTAAGTTAATGTCACTCCCTGATGGTATCACGGCGCGAGTATGTCCCGGCTCTACGGCCGGTCACAGATGTAGATCTAAAATGCTGATTCTAAATCGATTATTACACCTGAATTTAATAAAAGGCTGTACAAGCATCAAGCAAGCACACACGAACAAAATCTCTCTGAACGTATATTTTCTCAAACATGTGAGACTATTCGAAACTACTATACACATTTTTTTTAAGTGGCCATGTGCGTGTAGGACCACGCGCAAAGTTGGGTTCCGTGGTATATTCAATAATTATATGTATACTTGAAAACAAATACTTTTGCAGTTATTAATAACTAGCTTTTGCCCGCGGTTTCGCCCGCGTGAACATCGTTTTATGACTGTCTCTGAGGGTGAGTGGTGCGCTAGCGTGGACATGAGTTTTCTCCAGATCCCTCAATAACTGTATCGGGCTATTCTAATTAGCATTCTATGTCATTTCCCACGCCCTCAACTAATTCTATACAAAAAATCACTTCAATCCATTGCTCCGTTGCGATGCTGACATGCGCGAGCGTGGAAATGAGTTTTCCCCAGATCCCTCGGGAACTATGTCAGAATATGCTAAGTAGTAAATTATGTTATTTTCCACCTCCTCAACCATTTCTGTGCAAAAAATCACAACAATCCATAGTTCCGTTGTGATGTTAAACAAATTAACCAAAAAAAGAGTATTTTTCAGTTCCCTCAGAAACTGCATCAGACTGTGCTATTTTCACAGGATAAAAAGTACCCTATTTCCTTACCAGTGACAAAAACTATCTGCATGCCAAATTTCGTCAAGATTGGTTGAGGTGTTGAAGCGTGAAAAGGTAACATTATTTTAAGATTTTGTACAATAAAGAGTTTACAAACAAACACATTTTCACATTCATAATATTACTAGCTTTTGCCCGCGGCTTCACCGGCGTTGACATCGTTTTAATGACTGTCTTTAAGGGTGATTAGTAAATTATGTCGTTTCCCACCTACTCAACCATCTCTGTGCAAAAAATCACAACAATCGAGTAGTTTTTCAGTTCCCTCAGAAACTGTATCAGATAAAGCTATTTTCCCGCGATAAAAAGTAGCCTATATCCTTCCTTGTGACACAGGCTATCTGCATGCCAAATTTCATTAAGATTGGTCAAGGCGTTGAAGCGTGAAAAGGTAACAAACAAACAAAAAAACAAACACATTTTCACATTTATAATATTAGTAAGGATAAGGGTCATTTTCTGGGGAAAAATTATTTAATTTTTAATTTTTTTTTTGCAAATCTTACTATACCATATATCATATGAAAGGGCTCATTATGAGGATCTCTAATATATTTTTGTTATTATTGTAAAATAAAAAGTTTTGATTTTATTTATGAAAGAAAACGAAAATTGATCGCAAATTAATCGCACTTGGCACCACTCACTCGCAAAGACCGTCATCAAAACGATGTCCACGCGGACGAAGCTGCGGGCAAAAGTCAATAAAATAATTTTATTGACTTTTGCCCGACTTTTGTTTTGTGTGACCCCGAGTCGCATTGGTCAGTTTTTTTTAGAATCATCATCATCATCATCATTACAGCTCATAATAGAATAGGACTTTAAAACTAAATATGCCTTAGGGCGAATGTCAATTTTAGATCTCATATTTTATCTCATATTTGAAGTTTATATTGCTTCATTTCTTCCCTCGGCATTAATACTAGCATTACGTTGTGTTTCCCGATTCAAAAAGTGAACCTTAAAACCTCTGTATACATTAAAATTGAAAATGATTTTCTGTTCATTTTGTCTTCATAAACTTCCAATGTAGTCTGTTGCCGGGTTAAGGATAACCTTTTGTGTACGATGATCCTAACAACTGTCGAGCCTAAATCCCTGTATACCTAATTAAGGTAAGTATAAAACAACCCAGAGACTTGTTATCACTATTGATTAAGACACAGTTACATTAGTTATTTCTGTTACTATACAGAAGGTAGCTAATGTTACGGTAAGACAGAAGATATACCTCTCTCGAAACAATGAAAGAAATTTCACTATTTATTTAAGGCCTTAAGATAGGTCAAATGACAATATTCAAGTCAAATTATTGAAAGACTGTGTAAAGCTATTACTTTGTAAAAATATAAAATATATTTAAAGTAATGAAAAAATAATTTAATAGAATACAATTTTAAAAATATTACCACTTTTGATGTAAAAAATGTATATTTTTTTGTTCACCATGTTTTTGGCATTAATTGTAAAATTTATCAAAAACAAATAGTTAATGTTGATGAAACCAACACACAAAAATCGGTGACTTTAAGACCTTTCACATTTTCAATTGGACACATTTTTAACTTATATTTGAAAGTTTATAAAAGTAATAAAAACATGTAAAAATCGAGAATTGGCGTTCGGTTTCAACGTAACAGCCGCGTTGAAGCCCGCATTGATTTGAACTTAAAATGAATAGACTTACGTTCGATATTATATTAACACGCATCCACCTGCTCGGATCGAGTCATCTTAAAGCCTTAATTAAATGGTGTCAGACAGATTCGGATAATTACCAGTTTTATTCACAAGAATTAAGTAGGTGGTATTCTTCTTGAAATTACTACCTGTTGGAAAATATGGTGACCATGGTGATTGCTTAGAATAGTGAAGTGAAGACACCTGATAAGGATACGACAGATAACATTACTCATTTTGTATAATCATAACTAATATAGCTTTATATTTTTTTAAATTTATACTTCAAAATATCAGTCATAACTAGAGTTGAAAGTAGCGGTGTAGACCTATTTTTGGGATTTTTTTCTACAGAGCCAAAACTGCTCAATCGTGTTTCTAATAGCTTTTGACTTTAAGGAACTTTTTTTTTATTCACAATTGGTAAACCCTTGACAACATCTCACCTGGTGGTAAGTGACGATGTTGCCGAAGATGGAAGCGGGCTTACCTTATCATCAAACATAAGGGTTTTTTTTTTTCAACCCTGGGTTTTCTCTCGTTTAGGAGTAATTGACGTCAAAAATAACGAAAATCTGTAATATTACCGCCTTAAATTAGATGACGATGATTATGAGGCTTACCTGAGAACTGACACAAAAGTGTAAACTGTAATATATTTCCTCATTTCATTTCTGTGCTCATCGTAGTTTAAGTACCCATCTGCTACTACGTAAAACTTTCGAAAAACCTCAAAATTTAAAGGTAGAAGCTTTTAATATTGCACTGTCACGCGATGTACATATGCAAACAAAATTTCAGCTCAAACGGAAACTGGAAAGTGGGTCAAATTTAACTTGCAATATTTCCAGACACCGGGACAGGTTAAACTAAATAAAATCTTGTAAAAAACAACAGAAGATTTGTATGCGTCGTAAAATAATAACGGTAAGGTTAGTAAAACCTGCCTACTTACATTACTACCGTCACACCCTGGACACTTCATACAACGGGCCAGAAATTACATTTCAAAAAAGACGTGTAGCACTCGGTGACTGCCGCGGTAAAGCTATTGCATAGCCTTTTTTATCAACTTCATCATCATACCAGCCGGAAATCGTCCACTGCTGGACAAAGGCCTTCCCCAAGGATTTCCACGACGACCGGTCCTGCGCTGCCCGCATCCATCGGCTTCCCGCGATCTTCACCAGGTCCTCGGTCCACCGCGTAGGAGGCCTGCCTACGCTACGTTTTCCGGTGCGCGGTCGCCATCTGTTCTACGAGCTATGTGCCCTGCCCACTGCCACTTCAGTTTAGCGACTTTGTGAGCTATGTCGGTTACTTTAGTTCTCCTGCGGATCTCCTCGTTTCTGATTCGATCACGCAGTGAAACTCCGAGCATAGCACGCTCCATTGCCCTTTGGGTGACCTTGAGCCTTCTTATGAGGCCCATAGTAAGCGACCATGTCTCAGTACCGTAAGTCATCACTGGCAACTTACACTGGTCAAAGACCTTAGTTTAGTACTAATATATATACTGTGCCTTAGTCTTGAGACACTGCGGTATTTTTTTATCAACTTATGCAATTATAATTATTTATTTATTTTTATTTATGCAGTATTTACCAGTACCATATAGCCCTTGGGACGCGGGATGTTTATGTAATAAATTAACACTAAGAAATTTCATCATCATTGTCATCATCATCAATCGCCATCATCATCCGCCATCATCAATCGCCATCATCATCCGCCATCATCAATCGCCATCATCAATCGCTATCGCCATCGCCATCATCATCAGCATTATGATGGATAGATAGATGGCACTGTTAGTTTTTATGAACTCAATATAATCGCCATCATCAATCGCCATCATCAATCGCCATCATCAATCGCCATCATCAATCGCCATCGTCAATCGCCATCATCAATCGCCATCATCAATCGCCATCATCAATCGCCATCATCATCATCATGGATAGTTAGATGGCACTGTGAGTTTTTTAGAACTCATTTTTTTTTTGGGGTGTCAGGTTTTATTTTCGTTACGAAATTTCTTGATTCGGTCCCCTCAAAGCCCGCGATAAAAGCTATACAATAGCTTAAAAAGGAATGACGGAACAAACAAAATGGCGGCGAAATCCCATACGTTCGACAACCAAACTGTAACCAATCTGTATCAATCTGGGTGACGAGGGGTTGAGGTGGCAATCTAGGGAGTGTCCATACTGCTGCCTGGACACTTCATACAACGGGCCAGAAATTACATTTCAAAAAAGGAATGACGGAACAAACAAAATGGCGGCGAAATCAATCTGGGTGACGAGGGGGTGAGATCGCAATCTAGGGAGCGGCAGGGAGTGTCCATACTGTATGTTAGTACTAATATATATAAGGTCTAAAAAAATTAGCTGAAACTATTTTAACTGGTGCTTCTACCCATGAAACTGAACAACTTTCCCAATGAAACTCATAGTCAAATCCCAAAAAAAATGTTGAACTTCCCATACTAAGTTGGCTGATCACCTAATCACCTGAGTTAGTATGGGATAGCCAAATTTTTTTTTGCGATTTGACTATGAGTTCCATGGGGAAAGTTGTTCAGTTTCGTGGGAAGATGCACCAGTTAAAATAGTTTCAGCTAATTTTGTTACACCTTATATACAGGGTGACTGGTAAGTGACGCAAATCCTTTTAAGGGGCTATAGATCAGTTCATTTGCAACAAATTAAACCTTATAACACCTTATGCAAAAGTGTCCCATTTTTTAGAAATTGCAGTTTTAAGATTTTTTATAAAAACTCCTAAGTGTTATATCTAAATATCAATAAAACTTGTTTAATTTTTTTCGTTTTATTGATATTTAGATATAACTCTTGGGATTTTTTATAAAAAATCTTAAAACTGCAATATCTCAAAAATCGGTCACTTTTGCATAAGGTGTTATAAGGTTTAATTTATTGCAAATGAACTGATCTATCGCCCCTTAAAAGGATTTGCACTACTTACCAGTCACCCTGTATATATACTTTGCTACCGTGATGGATGATTGATGGTAGAGGTTCAACTGGCCAAGCTCAACATTCAACAAGTAACACTTGGCTGCCAACTTCATTTCACATTTTAACAAATGATGCGAAGTTAAGTAAAACCAAAGATATTAACTTATCAACATCCCTGAGAAAATATCAACGGTTGGCTATTTGCCAGACGAGCAAAGGCGCTTGTTGCAATCGAGCACGAACCTCTAGTGCAACTTCAACTGCAGGTCCCGACGGAATGAGCCTATCGTCGCGATACGCTGGAATTGTGCTGGAATTACACAGCTGGAGCTGACCAACATAAGTAAACTTTGATAAGAGTAACAAAAAGTAGTTACCTAATTAGTTTCTCGGGTTTCGCAAAAGGAAAAACGGGACCGTTGTAGGATCACTTTGTTGTCCGTCTGTCAAAACCCTTTTTCTCAGGAACGAGTAAAGATATCAAGTTGTAATTCATATAATTTAAGGTGTAAAAAAACCAAGATACGGCCATATAATTAAGTCAATTCTTGACACACGAAAACTGGCTCAGCAATACCTATATGGTACTTACTTTCCGTAGAACTGGACTCATGAAATTGGTCAAGCAACAAGCTTCTTTATAACCACCTCCGTGGCGTAATGGTTAGTTCATTAGCTTCACATCAGGAGGTCGCAGGTTTGATTCCCGGCGGAGAGTAACTTTGTAAGCCTAGGTTTGGTTGATGGAAGGGCATTTTCTACTTCGTTTTCACCTGGCTAGCTACCACTATTTTATGTAAGTCGTGCCACCAAACATCAATGTTGCAGCATTGATCTGTTCGGGCTTGAAGATAAGATATCCAGTTCCATACCAATTGTGGATTAAAAAACCGGCCAAGTGCGAGTCGGACTCGTGCAAAGTAGGGTTCTGTAGTCTTTTCGAAAAACAGATGTATATTTAAAAAATATATAAATTTTCAGTTAGTAATTATAGAACATTGTGTATGAGGAATCTATAAACTGTTTACAAATCCAACTGAACATCTCTTTAGTTGGTCGACTATTACTCCTAAATTAAGAAAGCCTACTAAGCCGTGATATACATATCATCATCATCATATCAGCCGAAGGACGTCCACTGCTGGACATAGGCCTCCCCCAAGGATCTCCACGACGACCGGTTCTGCGCTGCCCGCATTCAGCGGCTTCCCGCGACCTTCACCAGGTCATCGGTCCACCGAGTGGGAGGCCTGCCTACACTACGCTTTCCGGTGCGTGGTCGCCACTCGAGAACTTTACTGCCCCAACGGCCATCTGTTCTACGAGCAATGTGCCCCGCCCACTGCCACTTAAGTTTAGCAATTCTGAGAGCTATGTCGGTTACTTTGGTTCTCCTGCGGATCTCCTCGTTTCTGATTCGATCACGCAGAGAAACTCCGAGCATAGCACGCTCCATTGCCCTTTGGGTGACCTTATAAATTGATTATATGTCTAACTATTTAATTATTATTTTCAGATATCCTGAAATAGCGGTTTAGCTGGTAGAGGGGGGGGGGGACACTTAACTCTAACAAAAATTTGCACTTTAAAGCTTATTACAAGCAGATCCCTGAATTGAACAATGATTTTATCAAACCGTCAGTAGTTTTGTAAGACCTATTCATCGATAAACCAAACGATAGGGTATGTCAACGAAACGATAGGGTATGTCAACGAAACGATAGGGTATGTCAACAAAACGATAGGGTATGTCAACGAAACGATAGGGTATGTCAACGAAACGATAGGGTATGTCAACGAAACGATAGGGTATGTCAACGAAAAAATAATCACCCCTTCTTTACATGTAGGGGAGGGTACCCTTAATTATTTTTTTTCAATTTTTTTTCAATATTGATTGTACCACTTAGTCGGCGTGATTATTATATTTTTAACCGCCTCCGTAGCCCAGCGGCAAAGTTCACTGGCTTTACAGTTTACACAGGAGGTCGCGGGTTCGATTCCCGGCGGGGTCAATTGTAAGACTCGGTTTGGTTGGTGGTAGGGCATTTTCTAAGCCCGCCTGGCTAGCTACCACCATCTTATCTAAGTCTTGCCACCAAATATCAATGTTGATATCATTGGTGTGTTCCGGCATGAAAATAAGATAGCCAGTTCCCCATTGCGCTGGGGAATCTTGGTAAGCCTGCTTTCATCATTCTTTAATATTAAAAAAACTAGCTTTTGCACGCGGCTTCGCCCGCGTGAACATTGTTTTTGTGACTGTCTTAGAGGGTGCGCGGTGCGCGAGCCGCCAGCGGCTCGCGAACGTAGACATGACTTTTAATTATATCCCTCGGGAACTATTTCACGATATGCTTATTAGTAAATCGTGTCATTTCCCACCCACTTAACCATCTCTGTGCAAAAAATCGCACATTAAAAGAAATTATCCAAAAAAGAGTATATTTTCAGTTCCCTCAGGAACTGCATCGGTTTATGCTATTATCACGGGATAAAAAATAGCCTATGTCCTTTCTCGTGCCACAGGCTACCCGCATGCCAAATTTCATTCAGATTGGTCAAGGCGTTGAAGCGTGAAAAGGTAGCAGACAGACAGACAGAGTTACTTTCGCATTTATAATATTAATAAAATTAATTAATAATATATTAATATATCCCTGAGCTAAGCCGCGGACAGACAGATAGACATACCGAAACTATAAGGGTTCCTTGTTGAGTTCAGAACCCTAAAAATAAGTCTCACAGCACAAGTAAAGGAAAAGTAGTCATCACATAGAAATGTTCTTTCGATTATATTTTTCATATTTTTTTATTGTCCGTCTTATTTATTTTTGTTGCAATAGGGAATCGGACTGATGATTATTTGAGTTACTTTTTATGATCTGTCAAAAACGAAAATTTGTTCTAAAAATATTTGAAATACCCACAAGTGACGTCATAGATTTTTAGCGTCATTGACGAACTTATTTTGTGAATTTGATCAATAAGAAATTGAAGATGTGTGAAAAAACAAAACAAGTAAGGTTTTTTGAAACTTCAAGAGGGGAGCAATTTAGGAAATCATATTTCAGAATTTATTTTTGATGCAGTCCGATACCCTATTGTTGTGAAATATTTTTTTAGTTTACTATTATAACAACAAAGTTTTAAATTCATTCCGTACCTTCTGAGGGTTCTTTCAAATGCAACGTACGAAACAAATCGCTGTTAAAACAACTCATAGAAATAAAAAATTCAAGCCAAGGGAACGAGCCGAACCGAACCAACGGAACGAACACAAAAGAAAACGAGCTACGAAATTAAAAAGCAGAAAAGCTGGGCTCCGATAAAATTTCAGCCATTTGTGAAATTATTACAGACCAGCCCGTGAATTTTAAACTCTAGCAAAAGGAATTTTCCATCGCTCCATCCAAAGTAACTTTAGACTGCGGTCCAGTAGCACATAATTCACGCCACTCAGTGAAATATAATGCGGATGTTCTCATAATGTACGACGCGCAACTTAATCCGGGCGCACTTTTTCCGCCGCAGATATTTATACAAATGGCCGGAGGGCGGGCGGCGGGCGGAGTCGGCGCGCCGCGGCCACCATGCATAGTATCGCCACACCCTGGACACTTCATATGTCAAAATGTCGGCGAAATCGACAAGCCAACTGTAACCAATCTGTATCAATCTGGGTGACGAGGGGGTGAGGTCGCAATCAATACTGTATGTTATGAAGCAGAAACTTCTTGCTTCAAAATCAGTTTTCCCATTGCACTTCTTGCTGTTGGCTCTTTCAGTTTTGGATTTTATTCCCTTTACCGAATTGTTTTAAAATTTGTGATTGTCAAACTGCCGTGTGTTGTTTTTTTGACAAAGGAATTGTCATCAGGACTGTTATTTGTATTTTTCCGAAAAGATTTTATAAATTTATCTATTAGTGCCAGTTTCGCTCAGCAAGATGTTTTAATTATTGTCCTCAGACCCTCTACCAGAGATATGCTATATATAACGGGAGGTAGATAGGTTACATGCGTCTAAAAAGTGAAGCAAAAAAAAAGATGCCAATTGGCATCTCTTTTCTTAGTAACATTCGGTGCAATCGAAGGGAACTACCTATAGTGATGTGAGTGTAAAAGGCTTCGATTTTCAAATGTTGTTGGTTAGTGCATAACCCATCTATGGTAAATTTGCAAAGTATAACAGACTGGACTTTTTTAATCCAAATAGTTCTACTAGTAGAACTGCCAGTAGGACCAGATGGACAAAACGAAATCTCTGCCCTCTACGATATTTTTTAAGAGGTAAGTATTTCCATATTTATGTCATCGTTTTAACTTGTGTCAAGTGGTGATGAGAATCACGGTCCTTTTACGTTTTAGGGTCTTAGTCTACGACGCCCCAACAATGCTGAGAGCCAGCTCGTGCTCGTCATTGTGAGCACCAAAGGACTAGGGTGTGCGTTTCTTCGTCCGGCCCACCGGTTTTTGTTTGAGCGCCCTCATTTGGGTACACCTCAGCGTGGACAGCGTGGTTGATTGCAATTCAAGTAATACCTTTTAATTTATTCCCTCCCGCGAAATAGAACATACCCAAACGTAGGAATTAAATGACCTTTACATTTAAGTGAAGATTGCAAGTGCCATTTATTTTTAGATTTTGTGTGCTAACATAATATTTTTTTAAAGATAAAACCATCTGTCATAGCAACTCTGCACGTGCGTGGTTGCTACCGTATATTTAAATATTTCGTTATATTAATTATTTGAAAACTTGTAAATTCAAAATCTTACTGTTAAGTTCCTTATTTTACCCATCAGCGATGACATTCCTATTTTATATTCTTCCTTTAATCTTCTTAACTATTTCTTTGATTATATCTATATTTACCATGAAATTTTCTTTTTCTTTCATAGGTTTCAACTATTAGGTAATCTTTTAAAATTCTACGTATCATGTAGCATTGTTATTAAATTGATTTAAATTCATTTATGCTACAGTTAGTACTAATATATTATATACTTTGGTATCGCAGTATCCATCTAGGAAATAACGGAAAAGCGCTAAAACTAGTCGACCTTTTAGGGTTCCGCACACCCAACGGGTGGCCAGCGGGACCCTATTACTAAGCGTAAGCATCCGCTGTCTATTTATTTTTATATATATATTGTACACACACAGTTGAGTTAAACAGTTGCTTACAAACTAAATGTACAAATGGCATGAATAACTGTGTAAGAGTTTCCTTCCTACATGCCATAGGCGATGCGAAATGAGATCGGAAAAGCGCTAAAACTATCCGTCTGTCCGTCCGTCAGCGGGCTGTATTACGAGATCTATCCGTCTGTCCGTCCGTCAGCGGGCTGTATTACGAGATCTATCCGTCTGTCCGTCCGTCAGCGGGCTGTATTACGAGATCTATCCGTCTGTCCGTCCGTCAGCGGGCTGTATTACGAGATCTATCCGTCTGTCCGTCCGTCAGCGGGCTGTATTACGAGATCTATCCGTCTGTCCGTCCGTCAGCGGGCTGTATTACGAGATCTATCCGTCTGTCCGTCCGTCAGCGGGCTGTATTACGAGATCTATCCGTCTGTCCGTCCGTCAGCGGGCTGTATTACGAGATCTATCCGTCTGTCCGTCCGTCAGCGGGCTGTATTACGAGATCTATCCGTCTGTCCGTCCGTCAGCGGGCTGTATTACGAGATCTATCCGTCTGTCCGTCCGTCAGCGGGCTGTATTACGAGATCTATCCGTCTGTCCGTCCGTCAGCGGGCTGTATTACGAGATCTATCCGTCTGTCCGTCCGTCAGCGGGCTGTATTACGAGATCTATCCGTCTGTCCGTCCGTCAGCGGGCTGTATTACGAGATCTATCCGTCTGTCCGTCCGTCAGCGGGCTGTATTACGAGATGTATCCGTCTGTCCGTCCGTCAGCGGGCTGTATTACGAGATCTATCCGTCTGTCCGTCCGTCAGCGGGCTGTATTACGAGATCTATCCGTCTGTCCGTCCGTCAGCGGGCTGTATTACTAGATCTATCCGTCTGTCCGTCCGTCAGCGGGCTGTATTACGAGATCTATCCGTCTGTCCGTCCGTCAGCGGGCTGTATTTCATGAACCGTAACAAGAAGACAGTTGAAATTTTCACAGGTGTGAAATGTGTTTGTGTTTCTATTGCCGCTTTAACAACAATTACTAAAAATTATAAAAAGTGAAAAATGAGGGGGTCTCCATACAAAAAACGTGTTTTTTTATAGGTCTTTCAAAGGTTTTTTTTATCTAGCTCTGTCATAAAAACAGTAATACATACAAGCGTGAAACTTGGTGTGATTATAGTACTAATACTGAAGTAACTGCAAAGTGCTAAATTTGTTACTACAGCCTACAGCTTCTTAGTTACATAAGTGTACTTTTCTTTTTTTTTTATTATTCACAATTGGTTAACCTTGACAACATATCACCTGGTGGTAAGTGACGATGTCGCCGAAGATGGAAGCGGGCTTACCAAGATTTCCCAACGCAATGGGGAACTGGCTATCTTATCTTCATGCCGGAACACACCAATGATATCAACATTGATATTTGGCGGCAAGACTTAGATATGATGGTGGTGGCTAGCCAGGCGGGCTTAGAAAATGCCCTACCACCAACCAAACCGAGTCTTACAATTGACCTCGCCGGGAATCGAACCCGCGACCTCCTGTGTAAAGCCAGTGAACTTTGCCTCTGAGCTACGGAGGCGGTACTCATGTTAATTTACTGTAGATTACTGTATTTGTGTTGTGGTATGAATAAATGTTTCATCTATCTATCTATATAAGTAAAACAAAAAAAAAATTCCAAGTGTGAGTTGTACTCGTGCTAAGCGTTGATGTCTTTTGTTTCAAATGTGAATAGGTATCATTGTCATTATATTATGTAGTTGTGTAGAGGGGTGTGGTGGTACGGAACCCTCGGAGTGGTATTCCGACTCGCACTTGGCCGGTTTTTTCCCATCTCAAAAATGGCCAACGCGCCTAAAGCAGTTTTCACTTTAAAAAATTGCTCCGGTTTTAAGTTCCTTGGGGAAAGTAGTTCAGTTTCAAGACAAGAATTTTATCATTGGTTTTTTTAGTTAAGGCTTTAAGATGACTCAATCCGAGCAGGTTATAACGTGTTAAAATAATATCGAATGTAAGTCTTATTCATTTTAAGTTCAAATCAATGCGGGCTTCAACGCGGCTGTTACGTTGAATCCTAACGCCCAATTCTCGATTTTTACATCTTTTTATAACTTTTCTTCACTTTCAAAAAGTTTTAACAACGTATTTTATACAGGGTGACTTTTAATTAGTTCTTGATAGCAAAGGATATGAATGTACTCGTGATTACAAACAACTTTTCTAAAGAAACTATATGTCAAATATGAAAAAAACATTTTGGTCCTCGATACACTTTTGCCGATTTGATAACTCGTTATGTATCGAGGACCAAAATTTTTTTTCACATTTGACATATAGTTTGTTTGGAAAAGTTGTTTATACATGCATATATTTTGTTATCAAGAACTAATTAAAAGTCACCGTATATAATTATAGGTGTTACTTTCGTAAGTCACCGAATTTTGTGTGTTGGTTTGATTCAACATTAACTAATTTTTTTATGGGAAATTTTCAATTAATGCCAAAAACAGGGTCTACAGTATATGTTTTTTACATCAAAAGTGGCAATATTTTTTAAATTGTATTCAATTAAATCGATTTTTTATGACTTTAAGTATATACTTTATATTTTTTCCACAGTGATAGCTTTGTGCAGTCTTTCAATAATTTGAATTTAATATTGTCATTTGACCCATCTTAAGCCCTTAATACAAAGTCACTTGTATACAGATACCTAGAACAATTTTTTAAATCCTAGTTCTATCGCAAATCAACTCTCAGGCGAAGATTATTTTTATTTCAGAACAGGAGTTAAAGGCTGGATCACGTTCCATTGAAAGGATGCCTTTTCATATCTTTTGACGTGACTCTCGGCTATTTACGTGCAGATGCGGCGCCAGCAGGGTCGTGAGAGGATTGAGAGGGTCTCCACTCAACGCTTTCATCCTTGCTTTCATGATTCCGCAAAGTTGCCGAATCAAATAGACGCTACACCAAATACAAGGCACCTGTGCCGTGTACCATTTTGTGGTATTCGTTATATCTGTGTACCTATTCGTTTATACAGGTGTAACAAAATTGGTGTAGGTCCCGTGAACTGGGGGTTCTACACATCATACTGAACAACTTTCCTAAGGGAACCCATAGTCAAATCTCAAAAAAAAATTGGACCCTCCATACTAAAATGCACAAAATCAGTCAATCAGCTGATCGCTTTGTATGAAGAGTAAAAAAAAAATTTTACGTTTCCAGCAAAGCCGTAGAACAAAAGTTGTTCAGTATGATGAGTAGAAGCCATGAAGAACTGAAGGTTCTACTCATCTTACTGAACAATTTTTCTTCATCACATTGCTGAAATCGTAAAAAAAATAACTACATACAAATCGATCAGCTGATCGATCAATTTTGTGCATTTTTGTATGGAGGTTCCATTTTTTTTGAGAATTGACTATGGGTTTCGTGGAGAAAGTTGTTCAGTATGATGGGTCCTACACCAATTTTAAAGGATATGTATTATTTTAACAAACTACCAGAGAAAGGAGGAGGCCGTCAATTGTCTGTTTTTAGGGTTCCTGAGCCAAAATGGCAAAAGCGGAACCCTTATAATTTCTTTATGTCCGTCTGTCTGTATGTCACAGTCAATTTTCTCTACTACTGTTGGACCTAGTAATGAACACAAATGTATAACTAAGAAAATATAAAAAAAAACTAAAAACTAAGAAACAGTGTTTTTTTTTTTGACAAAGTTCTGGAAAAGCAGGTAAGAACTCGATATTACTAAAGTGAGCAAACGAAAATACCCCCCCCCCCCCCCCATACAAGTGAAAGTTGTTTTAATTGCACCTCCTCATATTTAATTTCATATAACTGAGTATGAGTTATAAAATTTTATAGGTAAATTTAAAATTATTATGCAAAATAAACAATGGAGTGTTTGTAACAACCAAAATTTTAAGGGTGCCTCCGATACAAATAAAGGCAGCACAAACAAATAATTGAAAACGCTAAACACGTTAAAAAACCGACTTCCATCGCAACAACTTAGTACATTTTTGTCCTATTATTTTTGGTTTTATTTAATTTTATAATAAAGTACTACACCGATTTTGATAAAATTTATATGGGACTACACAGGAAGAACTAGCTTTCAAATAAAAAAAGATTCATAAAAATCCGTTTACCCAGTCAAAAGTTCTGAGGTAACACACATAAAAAACATACAGTCGAATTGAGAACCTCCTCCTTTTTGGAAGTCGCTTGAAAATGTGCAAACCCTCTTGTGTGGGGTATCATTAAATTGTTGTTTTTAAATGGAGTAGTGCTTTCTAGCAACAAATTTCGTCAGATGTGTCGTTCCTAAAATATAACTCGACAAAGTTGTTAGACTACGTAACAATACACCTATACGTGGTCGCCCCAACTCCCATTAAATTGTATTGTGTCAAAGAGTTTAATAACGCAGTGGTCCCATTTAATTTATTGGATATTCCACTACCACAGAACCCCTCAACGACTTCCCGTGTACGTTTTAGAATACATTTTTGCTCTTTGGTGCTAAGAAAATGAGGTATCCATCGCGGAGCAAGCTTCCTTGCAGAATGGCGGAAACTGCCTGTGATCCAATCATCAGTTCAGCCTCAATCTCCCGATGTGTCATGTGTCTATTCTCCACGATAGCCACTCTACCCTAATGACATTTTCATGAGCTACTGCAGTTGGTGTTCGGCCAGGTCTGGTGTCATTGTTTAAGTTCTCTGGACCACGTTTAATTCACGACTCACCAAAGCACCTTGTAAATTTTCGTGAGATTCCTTTAAGGTTACCTCGGTTATAATCACAGAATAGAGAGCGGCAAATTTTTTTTCTTATCTGTGTTATAATCATAGAAAATCTTAGCACGACAAGCGTCACGTCACGTCCAATGTTGCAAAGTAAAGAAGAGTGACAGATTGTCTATAAAAATATATTTTTTTAAATACACATTAGGTGGCCAATGATTTTCACCGAGGAGATGTGTATTGAAATTAGCCGTCAATTCAAAATAGTTTCAGGAAATAAGAGATTGTATTTATGTTATGGCTAACAATTTTCGGAACAACCTACACCTTATGTACGTATTTTCACTAAAGGCTTGATCATATATTTTAAAAAATATATAGTATTACTTTTCAAAACAATGGAGAAGATAATACCATCTCTGTCTCAATATGCTAGTTGTGCAGTAACCATGAAGTAACCAGTTGTGCCCGCATCCATCGGCTTCCCGCGACCTTCACCAGGTCATCGGTCCACCGCGTGGGAGGCCTGCCTACGCTACGTTTTCCGGTGCGCGGTCGCCACTCGAGAACTTTACTGCCCCATCGGCCATCTGTTCTACGAGCTATGTGCCTATGTGTACAAGCCGATGGATGCGGGCAGCGCAGGACCGGTCGTCGTGGAAATCCTTGGGGGAGGCCTTTGTCCAGCAGTGGACGATTTGTGGCTGATATGATGATGATGATGAACCAGTTGTGATTGCAGTAAGGGAGACAAGATAAGTCGCTTATCTCAAGACGTTTTTAATTACGGCGAGATGTAGAAAAATCCACAGAGCTAACATTACTTAAACCGTTACCTCTTCACGCTTCAACACCTGACCCAATCATGACGAAATTTAGCAGCATGCAGCTATCCTGTGTCATGGGGAAGGACATAATATGCTACTTTTCATCCCGTGAAATAGTATAGTCCGATACAGTTCTAGAGGGAACTGAAAAAAAAATCTTTTTGGTTGATATCTTTAAGATCGCAACGGAGCAACTTATTGTTGTGATTTTTTGCACAGATATGATTGAGGGGGTGAGAAATTACAAAGACTAATTTGCATAGCTCGAGATAGTTCCCGAGGGATCTGAGGAAAATCTATCTCCAGGCTCGTGGCCGTCGGCGTTGCAACTAAACTATTTAAGATGATTTTTTGCATTGAAATAGTTGAGGGGTGGGAAGTGACATAGACTGCATAACAGAATAGCCCGATCTGAAGGAAATTCATGTCTACGCTCGCGAGCCGCTTGTTATTTTTATAAGTTTTTATATGTGCCTGTACCTTTTTTACTAAGTTGTCTGAAAATAAATGAATAATAATAATAATAACGACGATGCTCACGCTAGCGAAGCCACTGGCAAAAGCTAGTGGATCGATAATAATAATAATAATTCATTCATTGTCAGACTAAAAATCCATAGAGTACAAAATTCAAACATAGGATCTATAATAGGGATGACGACAGCATCAGAAATAAATTATGAACTCTTGATCACTAAAGAAACAAACTTCGGAAAACCTTACTCGTTTTGTTTTTAATTCACCAAAATCACAAAAAGATTATATAAATACCGCTGCAAATATATGACGTCACGCCTAAGTATTTCAAACATTTTTAGAAAAAAATGTCGTTTTTGACAGATGATAAAAAGTAAATCAGATGCCTAGGATTCGTCATCCCTATTAAATACGTACAGAAATTGAGTACACAAATAAAAACGCTTGTATTTTGTATGTGTTATATGTTCTGTGATGTGACAGACAGAACTCTCTGAGCCGTCAGTTCATAAATGAACAACTTAATTTAGTAATTCCTAAACCTAGCGCGCATTTTCCTCCTACCAGCTCCAACAAGAGGGAAAGGCTTTACCGAATACAATGGAATAAGGCGGCGTTATTCCTTCTTCCACTCCTCGCCATTGTTTTCGACTGTTTGCTCTGCTAATTGTGCCACTCGTATTTACAGGGCCAATAGAAATCTTCTGCCGTACGCGTATAATGTAATCTGCAACGCATGGAGGAATTTTAGATTGTCTTTTGTGTTTGGTATCTATTTATACACAAAATGTGCTCTTTGTGTGTCGTTTAACTTCGTTTTGTTTTGTTTGTTATATACTTACTGGCTGTTTCCCGCGGCCTCACCCACGTGGACAACGTTTCTATGACTTTTCGAGGGTGTGCAGTGCGCGAGCCGCAAGTGGCTCGCGAGCGTGAAAAAAAGTAGCCTATGTGTTAATCCAGGTCCTAATCTGTCTACCTACCAAATTTCAGCCAGATCCGTTCAGTAGTTTTTGCGTGAAGAAGTAACAAACATACACACTCACTAACTTTCGCCTTTATAATGTTAGTGTGATAATTAACGTCAATTAGCGTTTATTTTACTACAGTTATTGTACAAGATCACTGAATAATAGTGGATTTACGCTGAACTTTGACAAGTTGTTATTGTTTACGTCTATCAACTGTGGCAATGTTTACACGGGTCTTAGAAGATCCTTATTTAAATAATTTATTAAACTAAGACAAGAAACATTTATAAAATCTACTTAGATATTATGATAAGGACGGGTCCTATTTATTAACAACCCGTAACTACCCCACTTCTGGAGCATGGGTCTGTTCCCAAAGTCGGGAAGGTTAGATCATACCACACCCTGGACAATTCACACAACGGGCCGGAAATGTCATTTAAAAACGAAATGGTGGCGAAATCCTATACGTTCGACAACTAAACTGTAACCAATCTGCATCAATCTGGGTGACGAGGTGGTGAGGTCGCAATCTAGAGAGCGGCAGGGAGTGTCCATACTATATGTTAGTACTAATATATATACTTTGACCATACTCTACACACAAGGACCAAGTCCGGGTTAGTGGAGGTTTTAGGGCTAGTAGCGGGCCCCACTGTCCGATTTTTTTAAGACACGGCTCAACGAGTGCCATCTAGTGATAGCTACGGGCAACAACGGCTCAGCGTGCCTTGTGCAGCACCGAAACTGTTGAACCCAATACCACTAACAGTTAAACCCATCCAGATAATGACCGTGCTTCTGGACAGCTAACTTGCGTGATCGTCCAATATTTACTCACATTACTTTATCCTTGCTCTGTGATAGATAGTACCTACATTATGCTTACAAGGTCGGTGGCGTAACGGCTAAAGCCGCTGCGTTCTGCCCGGGAGGTCGTGGTTCGAATCCTGACACGTACCAATCTGTTTTTGAATTTTGATTTCATATGTACGTTTAACCGACGCTCTTACCATAGTATTACAATATAGCGGCTTACAGTAGTGCAACGAATGTACTTACGCAGAGCAACGGAAGGGTATACTTGTGGGGTAGCGGGCGGCGGGGCACAGCTTGGCAAACTCCGCAGGTTTGCCAGGCTGGCTACAGGCTAGAACTGCTAGTAGATACCTACGCCGTGGCGGCATCGTGCGACATCAAAGGCGTTGCAATACTGTAAGCCGCTATATTGTAATAATGTGCTGTGCTCTTACGGTAAAGGAAAACATAGTGAGGAAACCTGCACATGCCTGCGAAGAAACTCGACCAACCCGCACTGGGACCGCGTGATCGACTAAGGCCCAATCGCCCTAATACAGGGTAGGCTCGAGCCCCTCGGTGGGGACATATATGAGCTGATATGATGATACAAGGATACCCATGCGTTCAATAAAAAAATGCTTGCAGACTAAAGCCAATTCCTCACCGACATATATAGTTACTATGTCCAGAAAGATGTCGTCATCGTGATCCCTTAGCTATACAAGACAAGGTGAGAAACCAGTATAACTGACTTTTCGACGAGGCAATCAAACACATTTATTGCGTAAATAGTATATGTGAATTCAATAAACCATACTGTAGCTTTAAGAAAACTTATGATCTCTTTCTTATCGTGGACACAACTAACCGCGGCGGTCGCCTGGTGTTGCACTTAGCATCACCCGCGGTCACGTGTAGGGCACTTAGATTTACACCTACAGACGCGTGCACCGCGACCTTCGTACACATCTGGAACCAGATGTGCAGGTTTCCTCGTAATGTTTCTCCTTCACCGCTAAAGCAATCGGTAAGTATATGTAGGTAAGTTTTGAAAAACTCATTGGTACATTGGCCGGCCGGGTTTGAACCCGGGACCTCTGGTTAGGAGGACCGAGTCGTTACCAGTTCAGCCACTAACGTTTTTTTACTAATCTTATGATTATTTAAATTAACATAGTCTGTAATAAAACGAAAAAAATGGGGCATGATACTCAATTTTTACTCTTGCCTAATAAAAACACTCTCCTGCAGCGCTTAAGTACGCTAGTACTAATATATAGGGTTTAACAAAATTGGTGTAGGTCCCGTTAACTGGAGCTTCTGCTCATCATACTAAACAACTTTCTCCTGGGAACCCATAGTCAATTCTCAAAAAAAATGTACCCTCCATACTAAAATGCACAAAATCGGTCGATCAGCTGATCGATTTGTATGAAGAGTAAAAAAATATATTTTTTTTAGCAAAGTCGTAGAACAAAAGTTGTTCAGTATGATGAGTAGAAGCCCCAGTTAACGGGACCTACACCAATTTTGTTACAACCTGTATGTACTGTGGCTTAAGTGTAAGTTTTGTTATATTTTTATAACTAAATACTGAATACTAGCAAATGAACCCTTCGTAAATCACATACATATGGTTTGTGTGTACGGACAGCGACACATCAAGCTATACAAAACCAGTATAAGCTGGCCGCGCGAGTCGCGCGACGCCTTTACGTTTCAACATACGCGAGGCCCTTGTATACTGGTTTTTTATAGCTTGATGTGGCGCCATGTGTACACCATATCAAAAACAATACGCTGTCTTCACTATGCCGGAAGAAACCGGTTCAGTATTTCATAGCAGCATCCGGCGCAAAAACGAGCGGACAGCGGCGCGACGCGATAGCACGGCCACACTATTACGATATGGCTTACAGTAGCGCAACGCGATGTCGCACGATGCCGCCACGGCGTGGGTACTAGCAGTACTAGTCTGTAGCCAGCCTGGCAAGCTCGCGGACTCCAAATCCGTTGCACTACTGTGATCCGCTATATTGTAATACTGTGGCACGGCCGTGTTCACGTGAGCGCAGCTTTATCTAAAGCCTGTTTGTTTCCGAAGTCGACTCATTTCACCTACGCTCGCCCCCACCTCCACTCCCGGGCCGTCAACTAACCTGATTATCAGGAGATGATCAGGAGTCAACATTGTGTTCCGATCTCTCGTAAGAATAATAACCTTCTGAAAGCCAAGGGACCATCTGTTTGTGTTGTTTTCTCCAGTTTTCTCAATTTCCTAGTTTTCTTAAATAAAAAATTTAATCCAAGCAAGTTAGCAACAACAAACCCGCTAAGCGCGATTCGGACTAGCACTCCGAGGGTTCCGTACCACCACACCTCTCCACACAACTACATAGCATAAGGACAATGATACTTATTCACATTATAAACAAAAGACATCAACGCGATCGATAAAAATATGCCTTTTTTGTCATTCAGTTCGGACTCCTTAGCGCGAGAACGACTCACATTTGGCAGATTTTTATTATGTTTTGTTTAACTTCAGTATTGCATTATGTTATACTATAATCAAATCAAGTTTCACGCTTGTAGCATCACCGTTTTTACGATAGATCTAAATCCAAAAATACTTCTAAAGACCTATAAAAATAGGTTTTTTATATAGAACCCCCACTCCCCTCCCTTATTTTTCAACAGAAATACACATTCTGTAAAAATTCCAACTGTCTGCCTATTACGGTTCATGAAATACAGCCCGCTGACCGACATACAGACGGACAGACAGCGGAGGCTTAGTAACTGGGTTTACGTAACCCTAAAAATATGAAAAAATCAAAATAATTTATTTTTATGCAAGTTTATTAGTCACTTTTATAAATGTTATCATTTCTCATTGCCTAAATAGCTACCTACATGTCATGAGATTAATTATTAATTACTATTTGCTGGGTAATTTTTCCAAATTTCGTTAGTCTGATGTCTTGTATTAGTCTCTCAAACTTATACATTTTTAGAGTTCCGTACCGCAAAAGGAAAGAAGGAATCCTTATAGGATCACTTCGTTAACCGTCTGTGTCTGTCTGTCAAGAACCTTTTTCTCAGGAAGCATGAAGGTATCAAATTGAAATTAATGCATAATACGATTCCCTGAAGCTGTAAAAAATCAGGCTTCTAAAGTTCCAGGACGTTCAAGTATTACGTAAGCTCTATATGGAGGCAGGGGGGTCTTTTCTTTGCTTATTTTTAAAGAAAGGGGGTGGGGGGGGGGGGGGGTCTAGATGGTGATTACGTCAGCAGTAGTTATTTACTTTTTTACACATATGGCAACCCACCATTGTCTATGCTTGAAAACGAAACGCATTTTCCACAATTATTGAACACGTTTTGGAACTCGCTTAAAACCGAGTAAGAGCTTTGATTATACAGGGTGATTTCGGGGTCGTGATCCCAACCATTTTTTTCTGACTCAGTAAATGATTGCGATGCTACCTGTATTTATTTTAATTGAAACAAAGATGATTCGTTATTTACGTATTTTTATTTAAAAATTATTATTGACTCAAAATACGTGGTCACCCTACTTTTAATTACACCTTTTTATTAATTTTTATTAATAGTAGGGTGACCATGATCTCGAATTATCGCAGTTTTTTTTTGCTGACTAAAAGTAAAAGTCGCTGGTGTACTGTTAGTCCAAACCTATCGTGATCCTTAGGAGAAAGTAAGTTAAATGCTTCTTTCTTGCTCCACGACCGCGTAATCACCCTGTATTTGCTGACAAGGGTGAAGTGGGGGGGTTTAAATAATTTTAGTAAATCTGCTTACGTAATACTTGAACGGCCCCTAAATCTACGCAATCAAAAACTACTGCCATTTATGCCGCATATTGTAACACTCGCACTAAAACCTATGAGTTACTTGCCGTTTACCTAGAATCATGTTTGGCAAGAATCAAGTTTTCACAGCACAAGTAAATTGGAAAATTCTAAAATCATTGATTGGTAGTTTTTTCACTTATAAAATATTTTTTGCGGAAAATTTATTACGTTTGCAGTTGGAAAATTGCGATATTTTTACATGTGACCTGGTGAAGGTCGCGGGAAAATGCTGGATACGGACAGCGTAGGACCGTTCGTCGTGGCAATCCTTGGGGGAGGCCTTTGTCCAGCAGTAGATGTCTTTCGGCTGATATTATCATGAAATTTACAGTTATGGTTCCACATTCATTGTAGTAGTGTCCCACAAATGTTTTTTTTTACTTTATTCGCCTTGAAAAAGAAAAGTCGAGGTTATTTTTAATTCTCAGGTAATTAAAGGCCGGAAGGCCGGTAGATTTTTTACTTATGTCAGATGTTACTACTGCAAGGTTCGCTCGTTTTTTATGAGCATAATTAGAAAGCTCTGTGCCAAACAGTTATGCTACAAAAACATTTTAGCCATGATAAGGAAGAGTGATTCAATTGACCTCACGCTGGGGTCAATTGAAACGTTGTTAAGGGTTGATTGACACATTATAATATCTTAAGAACAGTAGACGTCTTATAATCGGTTTTAACAATTTTCACTACGTCAATACTAATTAAATGATATCGTAAAAAGTCGGTAAACAAAACGCAAACATTTCAAAATTTACAAAATTTTAAATATCTTAGATATAAAAAACTTATTTGTCATTTTGTTACTTAACTTTTTTGCTTTTTAATTACACTACTCTTTGGCACTTAGCTTGTTTATTATCAAGCTTAAACATCGTATAATCCTAGTAAACAGGATAATTTTCTTTCATACATAAAGTGTTGTTTCAATCATAACAATGTTTCAATTATAATACTGTTTAGTTAACTCTTTCTGTCTTATCAATACTTCTCCATTGATAAACAAAAAAAAAGATAACAGAAATGCAATATTTAGGCATTTTTATCGCCTACAGCATTAGTCGCCTTATTATATGTAGTTGTACTTTTTTATGTGATTGCGTTTTTAGTTTCTGTTTTTTATTCGTCTTCGAAAGCCTGAAAATGCTGACTGTACTGATAAGGAAATTACAGCAAAAAATATAGGGAACAACGAGATCTTCTTCAATGCTTAGTTGCTATAAAAAGCATCAAACACGCTATCATTACGTTACGAAGCATCTCACCTTGCTGAGAGGTTGTAATTAGGAGAATAGAAGCCACTTCGGGGCTCGTTAAGCTTACTATACAAGTTTCCAACACTCCCTGAATGTTCGCAGCCTGAAATGTTGAACCTGTTTATGAGTCAAGTATCGTCCTAATCATTATACGGAGGTAAATATATATTTTCAACCGACTTCCAAAAAATAGGAGATTCTCAATTCAACTGTTTTTTTTTATGATTGTTACTTCAGATTTTTTTTTTATGTTTGTTACTTCAGATTTTTTTGACTGGGTAAACCGATTTTGATGATTCTTTTTTTTATTTGAATGCTAGTGCTTCCCGTGTGGTCCCATATAAATTTTATCAAAATCAGTGCAGCACTTTATTAGATAATTGACAAAAACCAAAAATAATAATGCAACTTTGTACTAAGTTGTTGCGATTGAAGTTTTTTAACGTGTTGAAAATTTATTTGTTCAATATACAGAGTGTAAAAAAAATTACTCATCATACTAAACAACTTTCCCAAATGAACACAATATAGTCAATTCCCAAAAAAAATGAACACTCCATACTAAAATACAAAAAATTGCTCGATCAGCTGATTGATTTGTATGAAGAGTAAAATATATTTTTTTGCGATTTCAGCATAGTCGTAGAACAAAAGTTATTCAGTATAACTGATCATGCATAACCCCCAGTTAACGAGACGTACACCAATTTTGTTACATCCTGTAATGTAACTAAATTTTAAAAAAGCTTCAGTAATCAAAGTTCTCATTGAAAAACATATTTTTTCATTCGCAATTGGTAAACCCTTGACAACATCTCACCTGGTGGTAAGTGACGATGTTGCCGAAGATGGAAAAAAGCTCATAGAAAAGACGAAATCGAACTTAAAGTCGTTACCTGATATTTTCTTTTTTTAACCGACTGCGTTAGAAGGAGAGTAATGTTTTTCGAGTGTATGTATATATGCTGTTAACATTGATGCTTGGCGGCAAGACTTAGATAAGATGATGGTAGCTGGCCAGGCGGGCTTATAAAATGCACTTCCACCAACCAAACCGAGTGATACAAAGTTAAACTCCGTCGGGAATCAAACCGCGACTCGTGATGTGAAGCTAATGGACTAAAGTCCATAACCATTGAGTGAGAGTCACTTAACTGCCACGTAACAATGTGTTTTTGAATTATGATTTGATATGTACGTTTATCCGACGCTCTTACGGTGAGGAGAAACATAAAACACCGCTAGGGAACCTGCACACGCATGCGAAGAAACTCGAGATTGTGTGTGAAGTCAACCAACCCGCAGTCCGTTCGTTTCTTTTCGTTTTTCCACTTGTCCGTTGCGATTCGTTTTTCCACTTGTCCGTTGCGATTCGTTTTTCCACTTGTCTTTTGCAATTAGTTTTTTCCACTTGTCCGTTGCGATTCGTTTTTACACTTATCCGTTGCGATTCGTTTTTCCACTTGTCTTTTGCGATTCGTTTTTCCACTTGTCCGTTGCGATTCGTTTTTACACTTTTCCGTTGCCATTCGTTTTTACACTTGTCTTTTGCGATTCGTTTTTTCACTTGTCCGTTGCCATTCGTTTTTCCACTTGTCCGTTGCGATTCGTTTTTCCACGTGTCCGTAGCGATTCGTTTTTACATTTGTCCGTTGCCATTCGTTTTTCCACTTGTCTTTTGCGATTCGTTTTTCCACTTGTCCATTGCGATTCGTTTTTCCACTTGTCCGTTGCGATTCGTTTTTACACTTGTTCGTTGCCATTCGTTTTTCCATTTGTCTTTTGCAATTCATTTTCCACTTGTCCGTTGAAGTTTCACTTTTACTATGTGTCCCAGCACACATTTCGATTTTTTTCTAAAATCGCTTGGCTCAGCCGACAATTAAATCGCCAAATTTTGAAAATTAATTAATGTAAAATTGTATGGTCATCCTTAATTCGTGACACAAAGTTTGTTGAAATAAATTGATACTTATGTCATGATTAATCTTTCGATTGGTTTCATAAATATACAAAATGTTGTTTTCTTCACATTTTGCTAATCCGATCCGAGTTTCCAAAATTCTTGCAATGCAGTTAGACTTATTTTTAATATTTAAATGAAGAGTTCATTCACTCTTAATAGAGCAAACGATTTATTAAAAATAAATTTAAATTTAAGGCAAATGATTTATTTAAAATAAAATGATTTATTAAAAATAAATTTAATGAGAGCGGTGGCGTAACGACTAGGGCCGCCGCGTCCTGTCCGGGAGGTCGTGGTTCGGATCCTGCCACGTACCAATGTGATTTCGAATTTAGATTTCATATGTACGTTTATATCCGACGCTCTTACGGTGCAGGAATACATCGTGAGGAAACCTGCACACGCCTACGGAGAAACTTGCAGGTTGTGTGTGAAGTCGACCAACCCGCACTGGGCCCGCGTGGTCGACTAATGCCTGATCGCCCTAATTCAGGATAGGCTCGAGCCCCTCAGTGGGGACGTATATGAGCTGATATGATGATGATGAAATTTAACGCAAACTGCTACTATTTACCCGACTGCCTCGGAAGGAGTGTTATGTTTTTCGAGTGTATGTGTATAGGTATATTTCTTACGCTCTGTAGCCTAAACGGCTTTATCAATTTTGGAGTACGAGGTATCGTTAGATTCGTCTTGATCCTGTGAGTGATATAGGATACATTTTTATCCGACTGGTTAAAAAAATAAAGATAGACTTTTTATGCAGTCGGGTTTTTAATTTTAGTTATGATTCATATTTTAAAAACAGAAATGTTTCCTTCGAGTAAAATTTTCTACCTTCAATATTTACGACACTTTTCCTGCAGATACGGTTCGACTTTCCATTCTGTATAATTATTATTATTTTCATGTATGTTGTTTTTATTTCAGCTTTTAGCTGATTAAGCCTGTAATTACGGATTAATTACTAATTATTACAATTGTTATTACAGAGCGTCGGTGGCGTAACGGCAAGGGCCGCTATCTCCTAGCCGGGAAGTCGTGGTTGGAATCCTGCCACGTACCAATGTGTTTTCGAATTTCAATCTCATATGTACGTTTATCCGACGCTCTTAGGGTGAAGGAGAACATCGTGAGGAAACCTGCACTGCGAAGAAACTCGAAGGTTGTGTGTGAAGTTGACCAACCCGCACTGGGCCCGCGTGGTCGACTAAAGGCCCGATCGCTCTAATTCAGGGTTGGCTCGAGCCCCTCGGTGGGGACGTATTTATGAGCTGTTGTGGCGATTGTGTTGTGTGAGAAAAAATATATTGTACTAGCATTCGCCAACGGCTTTGCTCGCATGGAAAAAAGTAACCTGTATGTTAATCCAGGTCTTAATCTGTCTACCTACCAAATTTCATCTAGATCCGTTTATCTGTTGTGCCGTGAAAGTATAACAAACTTCCATACATACAAACTTTCGCGTATATAATATTATTAAGGTAGTAAGGATTGTAAAATTGTGTTGTTTTCTTACACGAAAATTACTAAATAAATTAATAAATGCTTAATTAGTACAACTGATTGTGTAGTTTTAAAACTTTTTGATTTAATTTCTATGTGGCAGGCAAATTGTATGATTAGTCATTTTACTAATGTTCAGGCAAATTGTATAATTCGTCCGTATATAAACGGTCAGGCAACATGTAAAATGCTGTACGCCGATTATAAATTGAGAGCGAATGTATGATTAGTCATTTTACAAATGGTCAGGCTGTAAAATTTAAAATGCTGTGCGTGCTAAATTGTATAATACTTCGTCCGTATATAAACGGTCAGGTAAATTGTAATATTCTGTAACCAGATTGTAAAATGCCGAGCTAGGCAAATTGTAAAAATGCCGTACAGCAAATTGTAAATGAGCGACCGAAGCGAGCGATGTTAGGTTCGGTCAGGTTTGATTATTTTAATAGTCAGCCCCCCTCGCAATTTTATAATTTGCCTGACCATTTGTAAAATGACGAATCATACTATACGCCTGCGATATCTACATTAAATTGTTTAATTCCATCCCCATCTCTAAACATGTATCTAGCGCAGGTGCCCTCAGTGGAATAAAATATTGAGATTTTTATTATTCCACTGAGGGCTCTATGGCCAGGTGCCCTCAGTGGAATAAAATATTGATATTTTTATTATTCCACTGAGGGCTCTATGGCCAGGTGCCCTCAGTGGAATAAAATATTGAGATTTTTATTATTCCACTGAGGGCTCTACGGCCAGGTGCCCTCAGTTGAATAAAATATTGAGATTTTTGTTATTCCACTGAGGGCTCTATGGCCAGGTGCCCTCAGTGGAATAAAATATTGAGATTTTTATTATTCCACTGAGGGCTCTACGGCCAGGTGCCCTCAGTTGAATAAAATATTGAGATTTTTATTATTCCACTGAGGGCTCTATGGCCAGGTGCCCTCAGTGGAATAAAATATTGAGATTTTTATTATTCCACTGAGGGCTCTACGGCCAGGTGCCCTCAGTTGAATAAAATATTGAGATTTTTATTATTCCACTGAGGGCTCTATGGCCAGGTGCCCTCAGTGGAATAAAATATTGAGATTTTTATTATTCCACTGAGGGCTCTATGGCCAGGTGCCCTCAGTTGAATAAAATATTGAGATTTTTATTATTCCACTGAGGGCTCTATGGCCAGGTGCCCTCAGTGGTATAAAATATTGAGATTTTTATTATTCCACTGAGGGCTCTATGGCCAGGTGCCCTCAGTGGAATAAAATATTGATATTTTTATTATTCCATTGAGGGCACTACGGCCAGGTGCCCTCAGTGGAAGCCCTTAGAAAAGGTGCTTTTAAAATCAGTTCCCTCAGAGAAATACTTCAGACAATCGATCCCCATTAAAACTAGAACTTAGATTTTTTGTCATTACAATACCTCCTTCACTCCTTCGTCCCTTGAAAGTATAAAAGAAATCTATATTTCACTATCCACGTTTATTCCTCTGAATTATAAAATATCGAGAGTGAAAGCAATTTAATAATGGTTCAGAAGCCGGACGGACGAATTGTAATGTAAGATGGTACGGTATAAGTTAATTACACTAATGAACAAGAAAAGAAGGTGCCCTGAAAAAAATCCACCCCAAGATCACTCCAAAGTCTTTAGTACGATGTTCATCGCGCGGTTCATTAGCGCCAGGCTATCCGCCGGGGTTACATGCAGCGGGGAAAGAAGGCAACTTGTAGATAAGAAAAACTTTCACTGCGAACATAGATTAGGAAATACAAAGATATTTGCTAATTTACACAACTATATATATTACTAGATGTTTCCCGCGGCTTCACCCGCGTAGACAACGTTTCATTGATTTTTCGAGGGTGCGCAGTGCGCGAGCCGCAAGCGGTCCAGGAGGTCGTGGTTCGAATCCCTCCAAGTACCAATTTGTTTTGGAATTTCGATATCATGTGCACGTTTATCCGACGCACTTACTGTGAAGGAAAACATCGCGAGGAAATCTGCACACGTCTGCGAAGAAACTCGAAGGTTGTCTTTGAAGTCGACCAACCCGCACTGGGCCCGCATGGTAGACTAAGGCCCGATCGCCCTAATTCAGGGTAGGCTCGAACCCCTTGGTGGGAACGTAATGAGCTAGTACATTGGTAGAAGATCTAGAGATGGATAGATCCAGCGACTGAATCCCCGGACCCATATCCTTCTGCAAGTGGAATCCTTTGGTACCTCTGATTCAGTACCAGCGAAATAGAATAATCAAAGTGCGGGAGGGGGAAAGAGCAAGCAACAATATTGATCCGGACCCAGTTCCTTTAGAAGCTTGAACCTTGGTACCATTATCTCTAAAAGGACCATACAATTTTATGTTAGTTTACAGAACAACTTGGAAGTCGTAGTGGTTTTGATTTAGATCTATCGTAAAAACGGTAATATAAGGCATTCAAGCATAAAACTTGGCTTAAGTATAGTACTAATCCAGAAGTATAACAACAAATTATAAAAACTAACCAAATGTGAGTAGTACTTGCGCTAAGGAGTCCGAACCAAATAAAATAAAATGCGAGCCGTCACGGGACGCCTGGTAGATGTGAAACACACACTACTACATATAAAAGGTCTAACAAAATTAGCTGAAACTATTTTAACTAGTGCATCTACCCATGAAACTTAACAACTTTCCCCATGAAACCCATAGTCAAATCTCAAAAAAAAATTTGAACTTCCCATACTAAGTTGGCTAATCAGATGATCGAGTTAGTATGGGAGAGCCATTTTTTTTGCGATTTGACTATGGTTTCCATGGGAAAAATTGATCAGTTTCATGGGTAGAAGCACCAGTTAATTTCAGCTAATTTTGTTTCACCTTATACACTGTATATTATACATACATATATACCATCATTTATCGGTAAAATCGGTTTTATGTACGGCTATAGATGTTTCACATCAAAAACATTTTTCTGTCGTTGATGTGTTTTGTTTTTTTATGTTAATAGGTATCATTGTCATAGTTTTGTAGAGAGTTTGGTGGCACGGAACTTTCGGAGCACGACCAACTTGCACTCGGCCAGTTTTTTTTTTTATTTTTTTTATTTTCCCTCCTTGTACGGAAAGAACTAGAGTCATGTAATACGATCCAATCGAACAGAGTAGCTGCTTCATTAGAGAGCCGACGGGGGTGGCCGCTCTCTCAATATGGACTACATTTTTTGTCCTTTTGCCAATAAAAGTTCCTTATAAAACCTTCCTACTTCCTTTTCCTAAAAGAGATCTGTACCTACACCCATCGATGTAAGGGCTTGTGCACAAATCACAATTTTTGACCCCCGCTCCCATCCCCCTGGTGATATTTGGTTAGGTTCTGGGCTATCCCCCCCCCCCCTGTCCCTATCACAACCTCACGTGTATTTTTTAACTTCAACCTAATTTTAAGATTAATAGTATTGTTTATAGCGGGCGGGTTCAAGCGCGGTCATTACCATGCGCGCCAAAATTTCGTAAAATAGACTTGCTATTTTGAATTATTTAACAAAGTGAAGATTTATTTTTCATGAAACCGAGAAAAACTCATGTGGTAGTTTTTTTTTGTTGTTCACTGTAGAAAAATACACGTGAGGTCTCCTTATACCCTCCTCCCCTCCCCCAACGTGATCGGTCGTGAGTCCCCCTATCAAACCTTACGTGATTTGTGCACAAGCCCTAAATTGGAAAGTTCAAGTGAGTTATATCAAGCACGCCACGAGTTAGTAAACAACTTCAGTTCGTCATCAGTTGCTTCTTGTGGCGCTTCCTCTTATATTTTTTACCTGTCTGCGCGCCGACTCAAAGGAGGGTAGTGTGTTTGTCAACCTATGTATGTATGTCGCACTCTTAGTAAAACGTATGAATTTTAAATGTGGGCAAAATTTGTTACAGTCAAATAATCACCTATTTAATAGGTACCTACTTAGTTGACAATGATTATTTTTTATTTTAATTTATGCCATACATACTTTGCAGTCTTAGCATTATTTTCACAGATGATGCCCACTTAAACAGTTTAATTATTCTCACAATAGTTAAGGATAATTAAAATTGTCTCAAATAAAAGTAAGATTACTAGTCTTTCTAAAGCATAACATACATTATGTAAAACAAAATATTTAACTATTTAGATGTAGATCTACTTGTATTAGTATAAGAATTTAGTTCCGTCCTGTTATAGAAACCTACCGTCTATTTATTTAGACTGATTTTATTAACTGAATTGACTGAATTGTGAACATCTGTCAAATATTGTGTTGTTTGCGGATGATACTTCTCTTATTTTTAAAGTGAACAGGATAGAAAACGAAATTGACGAAGTAAACAACACTCTTTCAAAGATACTGAACTGATTCACTGTGAACAACTTATTATTTAAAGCTAAGAAAACAAAATGTATAAAATTTTGTTTGCCAAATGTAAAAAAAGTCAATAATAGTGTAATATTAGACAGTAATAAATTAGAATTTATAAGTACTACGGTGTTCCTTGGTATAACTTGGTATGGATGTTTCACTTCAATGGGGACCACACATTGAAACTTTAGCGGGAAGGCTTAGTTCAGCTGCTTATGCCGTTAAGAAAATAAGACAGTTAACGGATGTGGGTACTGCGAGACTAGCGTATTTTGATTACTTCCATAGTATAATGTCTGGCATATTACTGTAGGGGCATGCGGCTGATATAGAAACTATTTTCATCCTACAGAAAAGAGCTATCCGCGCAATGTATCAGATGCGATCACGTGAGTCGTTACAGAATAAGTTCAAAGAAATCAATATTTTAACTGTTGCTAGTCAATTTTTATATGAAAACATCATGTACGTTCGTAAGAATTTGCATTTATTTCCGAAAAACAATGACCGGCATAATTTGAATTTAAGAAATGTAAATAAAATAGATATAGCCTTTTCGAGACTGAGTAAGGTTAAAAAGTCATTTGTGGGGCAGTGTATAAGATTCTACAATAAAATTCCAGAAAATGTAACTAGTTTGTCAGAGAACAAATTCAAGACTCATGTCAAAAAATGCTTGTGCTGTAGAGGATATTATAAAATAATAGATTATGTAAATGACAAAGATATATATTATGTTGATTCTATAACAAATACCATTACCTGAGACTGTAATCTGAATCATGACACTATTTGTAATATACAATTTTTTTTTTGTTTTGACTATTTAGTGTGTGTAAACACCTATTTGAAATAAATTGTTTTGATTTTTTTTGTAGAGGTTAAGGTTTTAATAAAGTAGGCATTTTTTAATAAAAGGATCATCACATCAGCTCATATACGTCCCTACCGAAGTTCGAGCCTACCCTAAATTAGGGCGATCGGGCCTTAGACGACCACGCGGGCCCAGTGCGGGTTGGTCGACTTCACACACAAATTTCAAGTTTCTTCGTAGGCGTAAGCGGAAACGATGTTTTCCTTCACCGTATCATAGGATTTATTTGATGACAAAACTTGTGTGAAATCTGACCATTTTTTTAAATAAATAATTTCCATTCAAAATAGATGATCCCTAACCTAGTCAAATCATATGCTAATTTTATGTCTATCAAACACCCACTAGCTTCTTAAATAAGATAACTTTTGAAGGAGTCGACTTAGCAAAAAATCATCTCAGAGCTTTTTTGTAGATCGTTAAATTCCCTACAAAAATAAGTATTTGTCGTCACTAGAGGATTATTTGTTTAAATGCATTAAAAATCCAAACAAAATAAAAATAACATTCCTGTGTTATTTAAATGGGAAATCAAAAATTATGAATCGTCACCTGTTAATATTAAAATTAAGAGCTCATACGTTACCAGAATTTTTTATTCGTCATTTCGGACGATATTTTCATGGTATCTAAGGAAAAAAAAATTAAAATTTTTTTTTGGCGCACCCTACTAAATATGAAATCAAGTTGAATAATGTTCGTTGACGCCGAACGAAGAGACTGACGTGGGTTTTATGATTTTATATCGTAACTGCAGTGAAATACATGATAATAATACATGTGTTCGCGTGGTGACTATTCATTATCTCGACTGAAGGTTATTGGAGTTTGTTATGAGGTATCAGTTTTTACTGTATTGATGAAAAATTAAAGAAAGTGGTAGCCCTAGTTTTGATAAGCATTGCTATTTAAACGGAGACGGAGGGTCGAAATGATTCATATTGTTGCAACCATTCCGAGCAAATGGAGTCTCAAAAAAAAACTTGTGTTAATTGTGCCCGAGTGTACGATTTCAGCCCATTTTGGAGGTGGTGCAGAAACTGTGGAATTAATAAATTCATAGAGGAGAAGAAAAAAAAAATAAGGGTATAAATCTTAAATATAAATAACGGTTCACTCTTCAGAAATTTCTTGTCTAACATTTTTTTTAGTGTTTGTCTAAACGTACTATCCTCATAGATAGCAGTGAGAAGCCAGTGCTATCGTTAGCTGGTAAAGATATTGAGTAAGTTAGTATTCTCAAGAACCTGGAAGCTATTATCGATCCGACTCTGCAATGATCTGAGAACAACCGGACTATACGCTGTTATCGCCGATTCCGGGTACATCAATGTACAAGAGCTCTTTTCTTGTCCTTGGAGTTGCTATCTGGAACTTTGTGCCACCTGCTGTTTCAACTGCTGCTTCCCTGGATGAATTCAAGACGATGCTACAACCACTTACTTGCTATTGAGCAAGCTAAGTCGCGAGTGCATAGTTTCTGGTGTGTGATGTGCTGGTAGGGCTGTCAAGTGTTATATGATACAATACTTTTTGTAAATCGTTTTGTTTCTGTTTTTTTAAATGCCATGAGTTTTATATTATTTTTGTCTTTATTTAAAAAAAAAAGGTTGAGCTAAAGCTTTTGTATTTTGTAATGATAAAGCCTACTCGAGGGTAAGCAGGCTAAAATCTTAAAATATTAAAAATTTTAAATACAGAACATAATTATAAAAAGCGTCTGATTATGGAATCTATGTAAATGGAGAGGCATCAAGATTTAATTAATAAAAGGAAAGATACAGAAACCATAGATAAGATCTACCATGATTTAATTAAATTAAAATAATCTTTAAAAAGTACCGTTGTTACACTTTCTTGGTTAATTAGTTGGAAATTTAAATTTGCGTTTGTATTCATGTAATTTCAAAATTTGTAATTGTAAGTGTCTTTTAAACTTTATGATTATATTTATGTAGTTCAAAATTGACAACCCTGGTTATCTGGGTAGGTGATTTGAATGACTGACTGTATAATTTGTAATATTACCAACTGTACATAAGACCAGTGTTAGCACACGGTTTTGGCTGTCAGTTGACCAATAATAAGATTTATGAACGCATTGTTCATGTGACTTTATAATTTCTTAATATTATAGTGTTTTTTAACTAACGTTAAGATAATTAAAGTTAATGAATTAATTAATTAAGTTACATAGTTGGACTCACATGAGTTTATTTATTTTAATATGGTTCCAAATTTAACGGACAAAACAGGTTATAAGTATTCACCGCTATAACCTGTCCTCATAACATTTTTTTTTGTTTAAAGTTTATTTACTTAAATAAACGATACATATTTTTATTACTTAAGCTAAGTAAACAAATAAGAAAACCTTATAATCTCTTTTTTAGTTATTTTAATCACAGCCCTGATTAAACAAAATCATTAAAAAGGATTAAAAATGATTTGATTTGTAATCATTTTGAATAATTTTTAATCGTTCAAATCATTTCTAATTCATATGAGCGTTTAACATGTGATTTACATTCAAATCCTTTTATTATATCAGGGAGGCTGTAGTTATTAGCACTTGAATCCAGTCTATCTCTGTGATATGTGAAGGAAAAAAAAATGTTCCTTATAGACTCCAAAACGGCTGGACCGATTTCGATGAACTTTTCAGACAATCTTCAGATTCCAAGTAGGTCCTCTCTCTCGCTTATCTTTTCTTTCTCCATTGGCCCGACTGACCTAGGGTGCTTTTTACTTTTAAATTGCATATTTTTAAGACCGTTTTTCAAACAACTATCAAATGTCCACGTAAGTTATTTATCTCTTGTTATTGAAGTCTGGTTTTCCTTAATAAATGCGATGTACCTATGCTGACCACTCTTATCTAAAAAGTTTTATGTTTACATATTTTTAGTTCGGGAATTCCATTATTAATAATATGTATGTTGCAGTCGTTATCTAACAGGACAAAGTATTATTTTGAGAGTAGGGAAATTCCGACGGAAGTACGGTACTGCTATTGGTATCTGGCAATTGCATGACACCACCTCGTGGTCAAATAATATAAGTAAAATAGTCTTTTTCTTTCTAATTTAGAGGTAAGGGTTAATTTTAAGGGTCTTAGGAAATGAAAATGTAAAAAAAAATACATAAAAGTTATGCAAATTTAAAATATGCGACATTAATACCGTAGATAAGTTTATATAGTTCAGGATCGTGTATAAAGATATGCATAGAGCTACTGTTTCGTAATTAATGTTTTACTTAAGAAGAAATAGGTCATAGATATAGTTATAGAGTAATTTAGGTTTCTTCTTTGTTTGCTAGTGAAAACTGCCAATGTTTTTATGTTATTATTTATTATCTCGAGTTGTAAAAGGATGTCTTTGTTTCTGAAACTTTATATGTGTAATTAGACATTATCTTCATTAAGTTTTTATAGAGTGTATAGACTTCCTTTGTGACATTTGATGTGTATTTTAGTTCATTCTCTAAAAAGCTACAAAATTTGCGAACTAGTCACAGATTTGTAAGCTCTCAGATACCATAAAATTCACTATTTATCAACCATTATGATTCAGCATAGAACCATAGCCATCCAACTCAATAAATGGTCATTCTTTAGCGCCTACATGTTTTATAATATCAAAATCCACTGAATATATGTTATGAACCTGATGTGATGTCTTGTTTACGAAAATGCCATTACTCAGCCATAATAAATCATTTCGGATAACATCTGTTTTTCATTTAACGCTCCCTGTACAATTATAAACAGTGCGCATGGTTACATTTTTTATAAGAATTTTCTAGTTGTTTTCTTCTAATCTTTTGATGCGCACTCACAGAAAATCTCGTCGAGTTTAGTTAAGTCCTTACTTTTGGATCCGAATAAATTCTGAGTATAAGAGCGTCGGATAAACGTACATATGAAATCGAAATTCGATAACACATTCGTACTTGGCAGGATTCGAACCACGGCCTCCCGGACAGGAGGTAGCGGCCCTTGCCATTACGCCACCACAGTATAATAAAGAGTACTAGACGTCACCGACGCTCTTATGATTACATGGTGGTATGTAATGTTTAAATGCTGATGTGATTTTTTTAAATTATAGTAATGAGACATAGTATAAAGGTATTAGATTATAGGTTAAAAGGTAAGATTTGGATGATAAGGTTTAAACTTCCTTAATTTTTATATAGCTACTGAAATGTTTACGATTTGCATGTTATCAGAGTTTAATTTAATATTGATTTTTGATGTCGGTTCTCTCAAATAGCGTCTTTTAGACTGATTTTATAAACTAAATTGTAGTTAAGGCTTTATGATGGTATTTTAACGACACGCTAAGAAGAAAGATAGTATTTTATAAAGAGTTTACGTAATGTTTAAATGAAGATGTGATTTTTTATATTATTTACGAAAATTTAGAATTGCATGTTAGCCAAGTTAAATTAAAAAAAAATGATTTAGGATGTTGGTTCTCCTCAATAAGTATAGGAATTAAACAACATATGATTCAAAACATTCTCTCCCTTTTTTTTATTTGATCCTAAACTATCTTTCCAAATACTATTTTTAAATGAGTCACTTCTAATAGTTACATATTTTGTAAAAAAAAGGGCTTATTTACGAATACGTAAATTGTACTTAATCAAATAACAACTTAATTAAAAATAAGTGAGATATTTATAATTTATTTACGTAATGTTTAGAACAGATGGCCGATGGGGCAGTAAAGTTCTCGAGTGGCGACCGCGCACCGGAAAACGTAGCGTAGGCAGGCCTCCCACGCGGTGGACCGATGACCTGGTGAAGGTCGCGGGAAGCCGATGGATGCGGGCAGCGCAGGACCGGTCGTCGTGGAAATCCTTGGGGGAGGCCTTTGTCCAGCAGTGGACGATTTGTGGCTGATATGATGAGATATTTATTAGAATCATCGAGTAAAAAACGAACCTATTTCTAGTAAGGTCTACCATTTCTTTATTTTATAGGACAATGACTTAACTCGGAAGACTCTTTACCTCAACTGTGTGTGTACAATAAATATATAAATAAATAAAGTAAATAAGATTATGTTTCATTTTTTTTTATTAATCAACCTAATTCTTAAATATTTTGTAATTAGATCTATTACAAAAGGCATATCTTTGTGATAATAATTAGTTTTTTTTACGATGTTTATAAGTGATTCTACAGAAATAAAAAAAAATTTTTACTCCATAAATTGTTTTGTTCATTGCCAACCCAGTCAAACGTTCTAAGGTCACACATAAAAATAATAAAAACATACAGTCGAATTGAGAACCTCCTCCTTTTTGGAAGTCAGTTGAAAACACACAACTTTTTGAAGCAAATTATATCAGAAAACAATGCAAAAACACTAAAGTAAAACTGCAAACGTGATCACCAGAGATCCCGTCAAAAAACTCCTTGTCATTCTATAGTTCAAAAGTGTTGCCAGTTCAATTCGGGTTGCCAGTTGATTACCAGCGCTGCCGTCGGCAAGGACGATGAGTGCTCCGGGCGCGTAATCCGTCCATCATGGCATGCAAATTGAATCACGTCTCTCATCTGAGCACATAAGTGTCTTTCTCTTTGCAAGAGCTTCACTTCACTGAACACTTCATATATCCACAAAATATATAGCGTACAGCCTTGCAAAAAAGAGTTAGGAGAAAATGAGGGCGCTTCTTTTACACATGGTGGTCTTATTCATTCTTAAGTAGTCAGTTTAGAGAAAATATTTGCGAAATTCAATAAAATTTATATAATACGACAACCACTACGCAGCAATGACCAATCCGTTGCTAGCAAACTGGTGTTGCCATTAAAAAAAATCAATTAGTACCATCTGACAAAACTTCAAACTCTTTTTTTCGAAGCTGTACCTATTCCCCTAAGACAGCATTACAAGGTAAAAATCAAACGTATACCTACAAAGGCGTGATTTTGCAAAGTGATATTGGATGTAGATTGGTGCCTTTGTATAGAGGTAGAGAACAAGACACCGACAGAAAAGGGAAAATTGAATCATAAGCTTTTTACCACAGCCTGGGGTATTTTGTTTTTGTACGTGAGTACGTCGTAGGTATATTTTTGGCAGGGACAGCAGACTAGATTCACTCACGAGTCATTAAAATTATGCTCCTTTTGTATTTTTTTCCGTTACGTATATTAGCTGAGGATCGGTGGTGTAATGGCTAGAGCCGCTGCCTCTTGTCCGGGAGGTCGTGGTTCGAATCCTGCCACGTACCAATGTGTTTTCGAATTTCAATTTCATATGTACGTTTTTCCGACGCTCTTACGGTGTAGGAAAACATCGCGAGGAAACCTGCACACGCCTGCGAAGAAACTCGAAGGTTGTGTGTGAAGTCGATCAACTCGCACTGGGCCCGCGTGGTTGACTAAGGCCCGATCGCTCTAGTTCAGGGTAGACAGACGCGCACGACTCGGTGGGGACGTATATGAGCATATATGTTTGTATATTGGATCGGATCTGGCAGTCAGTATTAATAACGGTTTCACTAATTCAATAACAACTCCAGCTCCATCATCACATCAGCTCATATATACGTCCCCACCCTGGGGCTCAAGCCTACCCTGAATTAGGGCGATCGGGCCTTAGTCGACCACGCGAGCCCAGTGCAGGTTGGTCAACTTCACACACAACCTTCGAGTTTCTTCGCAGATGTGTGCAGGTTTCCTCACGATGTTTTCCTTCACCGTAAGAGCGTCGGATAAACGTACATATTCGTTCGAAATTAGAAAATACTTTGGTATACGTGGCAGGACTCGAACCACGACCTCCCGGATAGGAGGCAGCGGCCCTTACCGTTGTGCCACCGACGCTCTTTACGCTCTTACACCAAGCTCCATATTACGAAAAAATACCTACCACTAGTAATCTCGCTATTTTATCTAAAGCACAAGCACTAACTTCGTGGCACAAGTATCTCGAGAATTTTTCCCCAGTCCCTGAAAACTTAAATTAATAATCCAAAACTAATAACACGGACCTGTACGTACAATGCAGACACAGTCCATTTCTGAAATAAGTTTCACGGCGCGCGCGCCGCGGATGCACATTGTTTGCGAACAAAGCGCGATCTCCTTCAGGTTTTCTAGGTACCTACTAAGGTAGGTTCATTTTTGAAATTCTACCACACGGAAATCTACACTAATATTATAAATAAGTTGAAGAAATACTTTAAATCTTTTAGGTACGTCATCATCATCATCATCATATCAGCCGAAGGACGTCCACTGCTGGACATAGAACTCCCCCAAGAATCTCCACGACGACCGGTTCTGCGCTGCCCGCATCCAGCGGCTTCCCGCGACCTTCACCAGGTCATCGGTCCACCGAGTGGGAGGCCTGCCTATACTACGCTTTAAGCTTTTATTTGATATGCTGAAAACAATAATGAACGAAAAATACTAGTATTATTGTGAAAAAAACGCTAAGCACGTTAAAAAACAAAGCGACTTCCATCGCAACAACTTAGTACATTTTTGCATTATTATTTTTGGTTTTCGTTAATTTTCTAATAAAATACTACACCGATTTTGATAAAAAAAATTTGGACTACACAAGAAGCACTAGCATTTGAATAAAAAAAGAATCATAATAATCGGTTCACCCAGTCAAAAGTTCTGAGGTAACACACATAAAAAACATACAGTCAAATTGAAAAACCTCCTCCTTATTGGAAGTCGGTTGAAAAGAGTTTTTATGCTCGAAAACCAAATGCTCACGGCACGTTTCTAAATTTAACAAAAGGCGTGGACAGTATTTTCTACGACTATATTGAAAATAAAAGACGATTCTGGGACCTTGATTTCACCTCCAAAGTTCATCATCAGATCAACTTCTAAATACCAAAAATATTTTTGAAAATAAAAAACCATCTTCCAACAGGAAACTAAGGTACCCCTCGATTTCTCTGGGATGCCATCATCAGATCCTGGTTTCCTTATCATGGTACCACTTGGGATATTTCCTTTCCAACAAAAAAGAATCATCAAAATCGGTTCATAAACGACTAAGTTATCCGCGAACACACATAAAAAAAATATAAAATATAAACGGTCGAATTGAGAAACCTCCTCCTTTTTTTGATGTCGGTAAAAAAGGACCTATTGTCACCGGGAATATACGAAAATATACTTTATATAAATTATACATACATACCTAAAAAAGTGGGCGAGAAAAAGTGTGTGTGTGTATGTACATACGTATACATGTGTCTCTGATTTGCGGAGAAACCGCTGGACTGATTGAGATTAAATTATAAACATACATGTTTTAAGTTATTGGTGTAATTTTTTTAGATTTTTCATTTTTTAAAAACATTACGATCACCTTCGTCCCGTACAAAAAAAGACAAAATATATTTTTCATATGGTGTTACGGATCTTTCTCAAAATTTTTGTCTTAAACAGTGTGGACCATTCTAAATATTGGTAAACGAATTTTCGACACCGTATGATTAGTTTCGGAGATTATCTCTTACATCCAAACTTTACCTTTTAAAAATTAAAAGCTTTCATTTAACTTGCAATGTTTGTTTGTTTGTATGTTTGTTTAGATCAAATCCTACAATACATTTTAGAGCGACTTCCAGGGCTCCGATTGAGCTGAAACCGTATTCCCGGTGACAATAGGTCCTTTTTTACCGACATCAAAAAAAGGAGGAGGTTTCTCAATTCGACCGTTTATATTTTATATTTTTTTTATGTGTGTTCGCGGATAACTTAGTCGTTTATGAACCGATTTTGATGATTCTTTTTTGTTGGAAAGGAAATATCCCAAGTGGTACCATGATAAGGAAACCAGGATCTGATGATGGCATCCCAGAGAAATCGAGGGGTACCTTAGTTTCCTGTTGGAAGATGGTTTTTTATTTTCAAAAATATTTTTGGTATTTAGAAGTTGATCTGATGATGAACTTTGGAGGTGAAATCAAGGTCCCAGAATCGTCTTTTATTTTCAATATAGTCGTAGAAAATACTGTCCACGCCTTTTGTTAAATTTAGAAACGTGCCGTGAGCATTTGGTTTTCGAGCATAAAAACTCTTTTCAACCGACTTCCAATAAGGAGGAGGTTTTTCAATTTGACTGTATGTTTTTTATGTGTGTTACCTCAGAACTTTTGACTGGGTGAACCGATTATTATGATTCTTTTTTTATTCAAATGCTAGTGCTTCTTGTGTAGTCCAAATTTTTTTTATCAAAATCGGTGTAGTATTTTATTAGAAAATTAACGAAAACCAAAAATAATAATGCAAAAATGTACTAAGTTGTTGCGATGGAAGTCGCTTTGTTTTTTAACGTGCTTAGCGTTTTTTTCACAATAATACTAGTATTTTTCGTTCATTATTGTTTTCAGCATATCAAATAAAAGCTTAAAGCGTAGTATAGGCAGGCCTCCCACTCGGTGGACCGATGACCTGGTGAAGGTCGCGGGAAGCCGCTGGATGCGGGCAGCGCAGAACCGGTCGTCGTGGAGATTCTTGGGGGAGTTCTATGTCCAGCAGTGGACGTCCTTCGGCTGATATGATGATGATGATGATGACGTACCTAAAAGATTTAAAGTATTTCTTCAACTTATTTATAATATTAGTGTAGATTTCCGTGTGGTAGAATTTCAAAAATGAACCTACCTTAGTAGGTACCTAGAAAACCTGAAGGAGATCGCGCTTTGTTCGCAAACAATGTGCATCCGCGGCGCGCGCGCCGTGAAACTTATTTCAGAAATGGACTGTGTCTGCATTGTACGTACAGGTCCGTGTTATTAGTTTTGGATTATTAATTTAAGTTTTCAGGGACTGGGGAAAAATTCTCGAGATACTTGTGCCACGAAGTTAGTGCTTGTGCTTTAGATAAAATAGCGAGATTACTAGTGGTAGGTATTTTTTCGTAATATGGAGCTTGGTGTAAGAGCGTAAAGAGCGTCGGTGGCACAACGGTAAGGGCCGCTGCCTCCTATCCGGGAGGTCGTGGTTCGAGTCCTGCCACGTATACCAAAGTATTTTCTAATTTCGAACGAATATGTACGTTTATCCGACGCTCTTACGGTGAAGGAAAACATCGTGAGGAAACCTGCACACATCTGCGAAGAAACTCGAAGGTTGTGTGTGAAGTTGACCAACCTGCACTGGGCTCGCGTGGTCGACTAAGGCCCGATCGCCCTAATTCAGGGTAGGCTTGAGCCCCAGGGTGGGGACGTATATATGAGCTGATGTGATGATGGAGCTGGAGTTGTTATTGAATTAGTGAAACCGTTATTAATACTGACTGCCAGATCCGATCCAATATACAAACATATATGCTCATATACGTCCCCACCGAGTCGTGCGCGTCTGTCTACCCTGAACTAGAGCGATCGGGCCTTAGTCAACCACGCGGGCCCAGTGCGAGTTGATCGACTTCACACACAACCTTCGAGTTTCTTCGCAGGCGTGTGCAGGTTTCCTCGCGATGTTTTCCTACACCGTAAGAGCGTCGGAAAAACGTACATATGAAATTGAAATTCGAAAACACATTGGTACGTGGCAGGATTCGAACCACGACCTCCCGGACAAGAGGCAGCGGCTCTAGCCATTACACCACCGATCCTCAGCTAATATACGTAACGGAAAAAAATACAAAAGGAGCATAATTTTAATGACTCGTGAGTGAATCTAGTCTGCTGTCCCTGCCAAAAATATACCTACGACGTACTCACGTACAAAAACAAAATACCCCAGGCTGTGGTAAAAAGCTTATGATTCAATTTTCCCTTTTCTGTCGGTGTCTTGTTCTCTACCTCTATACAAAGGCACCAATCTACATCCAATATCACTTTGCAAAATCACGCCTTTGTAGGTATACGTTTGATTTTTACCTTGTAATGCTGTCTTAGGGGAATAGGTACAGCTTCGAAAAAAAGAGTTTGAAGTTTTGTCAGATGGTACTAATTGATTTTTTTTAATGGCAACACCAGTTTGCTAGCAACGGATTGGTCATTGCTGCGTAGTGGTTGTCGTATTATATAAATTTTATTGAATTTCGCAAATATTTTCTCTAAACTGACTACTTAAGAATGAATAAGACCACCATGTGTAAAAGAAGCGCCCTCATTTTCTCCTAACTCTTTTTTGCAAGGCTGTACGCTATATATTTTGTGGATATATGAAGTGTTCAGTGAAGTGAAGCTCTTGCAAAGAGAAAGACACTTATGTGCTCAGATGAGAGACGTGATTCAATTTGCATGCCATGATGGACGGATTACGCGCCCGGAGCACTCATCGTCCTTGCCGACGGCAGCGCTGGTAATCAACTGGCAACCCGAATTGAACTGGCAACACTTTTGAACTATAGAATGACAAGGAGTTTTTTGACGGGATCTCTGGTGATCACGTTTGCAGTTTTACTTTAGTGTTTTTGCATTGTTTTCTGATATAATTTGCTTCAAAAAGTTGTGTGTTTTCAACTGACTTCCAAAAAGGAGGAGGTTCTCAATTCGACTGTATGTTTTTATTATTTTTATGTGTGACCTTAGAACGTTTGACTGGGTTGGCAATGAACAAAACAATTTATGGAGTAAAAATTTTTTTTTATTTCTGTAGAATCACTTATAAACATCGTAAAAAAAACTAATTATTATCACAAAGATATGCCTTTTGTAATAGATCTAATTACAAAATATTTAAGAATTAGGTTGATTAATAAAAAAAAATGAAACATAATCTTATTTACTTTATTTATTTATATATTTATTGTACACACACAGTTGAGGTAAAGAGTCTTCCGAGTTAAGTCATTGTCCTATAAAATAAAGAAATGGTAGACCTTACTAGAAATAGGTTCGTTTTTTACTCGATGATTCTAATAAATATCTCATCATATCAGCCACAAATCGTCCACTGCTGGACAAAGGCCTCCCCCAAGGATTTCCACGACGACCGGTCCTGCGCTGCCCGCATCCATCGGCTTCCCGCGACCTTCACCAGGTCATCGGTCCACCGCGTGGGAGGCCTGCCTACGCTACGTTTTCCGGTGCGCGGTCGCCACTCGAGAACTTTACTGCCCCATCGGCCATCTGTTCTAAACATTACGTAAATAAATTATAAATATCTCACTTATTTTTAATTAAGTTGTTATTTGATTAAGTACAATTTACGTATTCGTAAATAAGCCCTTTTTTTTACAAAATATGTAACTATTAGAAGTGACTCATTTAAAAATAGTATTTGGAAAGATAGTTTAGGATCAAATAAAAAAAAGGGAGAGAATGTTTTGAATCATATGTTGTTTAATTCCTATACTTATTGAGGAGAACCAACATCCTAAATCATTTTTTTTTAATTTAACTTGGCTAACATGCAATTCTAAATTTTCGTAAATAATATAAAAAATCACATCTTCATTTAAACATTACGTAAACTCTTTATAAAATACTATCTTTCTTCTTAGCGTGTCGTTAAAATACCATCATAAAGCCTTAACTACAATTTAGTTTATAAAATCAGTCTAAAAGACGCTATTTGAGAGAACCGACATCAAAAATCAATATTAAATTAAACTCTGATAACATGCAAATCGTAAACATTTCAGTAGCTATATAAAAATTAAGGAAGTTTAAACCTTATCATCCAAATCTTACCTTTTAACCTATAATCTAATACCTTTATACTATGTCTCATTACTATAATTTAAAAAAATCACATCAGCATTTAAACATTACATACCACCATGTAATCATAAGAGCGTCGGTGACGTCTAGTACTCTTTATTATACTGTGGTGGCGTAATGGCAAGGGCCGCTACCTCCTGTCCGGGAGGCCGTGGTTCGAATCCTGCCAAGTACGAATGTGTTATCGAATTTCGATTTCATATGTACGTTTATCCGACGCTCTTATACTCAGAATTTATTCGGATCCAAAAGTAAGGACTTAACTAAACTCGACGAGATTTTCTGTGAGTGCGCATCAAAAGATTAGAAGAAAACAACTAGAAAATTCTTATAAAAAATGTAACCATGCGCACTGTTTATAATTGTACAGGGAGCGTTAAATGAAAAACAGATGTTATCCGAAATGATTTATTATGGCTGAGTAATGGCATTTTCGTAAACAAGACATCACATCAGGTTCATAACATATATTCAGTGGATTTTGATATTATAAAACATGTAGGCGCTAAAGAATGACCATTTATTGAGTTGGATGGCTATGGTTCTATGCTGAATCATAATGGTTGATAAATAGTGAATTTTATGGTATCTGAGAGCTTACAAATCTGTGACTAGTTCGCAAATTTTGTAGCTTTTTAGAGAATGAACTAAAATACACATCAAATGTCACAAAGGAAGTCTATACACTCTATAAAAACTTAATGAAGATAATGTCTAATTACACATATAAAGTTTCAGAAACAAAGACATCCTTTTACAACTCGAGATAATAAATAATAACATAAAAACATTGGCAGTTTTCACTAGCAAACAAAGAAGAAACCTAAATTACTCTATAACTATATCTATGACCTATTTCTTCTTAAGTAAAACATTAATTACGAAACAGTAGCTCTATGCATATCTTTATACACGATCCTGAACTATATAAACTTATCTACGGTATTAATGTCGCATATTTTAAATTTGCATAACTTTTATGTATTTTTTTTTACATTTTCATTTCCTAAGACCCTTAAAATTAACCCTTACCTCTAAATTAGAAAGAAAAAGACTATTTTACTTATATTATTTGACCACGAGGTGGTGTCATGCAATTGCCAGATACCAATAGCAGTACCGTACTTCCGTCGGAATTTCCCTACTCTCAAAATAATACTTTGTCCTGTTAGATAACGACTGCAACATACATATTATTAATAATGGAATTCCCGAACTAAAAATATGTAAACATAAAACTTTTTAGATAAGAGTGGTCAGCATAGGTACATCGCATTTATTAAGGAAAACCAGACTTCAATAACAAGAGATAAATAACTTACGTGGACATTTGATAGTTGTTTGAAAAACGGTCTTAAAAATATGCAATTTAAAAGTAAAAAGCACCCTAGGTCAGTCGGGCCAATGGAGAAAGAAAAGATAAGCGAGAGAGAGGACCTACTTGGAATCTGAAGATTGTCTGAAAAGTTCATCGAAATCGGTCCAGCCGTTTTGGAGTCTATAAGGAACATTTTTTTTTCCTTCACATATCACAGAGATAGACTGGATTCAAGTGCTAATAACTACAGCCTCCCTGATATAATAAAAGGATTTGAATGTAAATCACATGTTAAACGCTCATATGAATTAGAAATGATTTGAACGATTAAAAATTATTCAAAATGATTACAAATCAAATCATTTTTAATCCTTTTTAATGATTTTGTTTAATCAGGGCTGTGATTAAAATAACTAAAAAAGAGATTATAAGGTTTTCTTATTTGTTTACTTAGCTTAAGTAATAAAAATATGTATCGTTTATTTAAGTAAATAAACTTTAAACAAAAAAAAATGTTATGAGGACAGGTTATAGCGGTGAATACTTATAACCTGTTTTGTCCGTTAAATTTGGAACCATATTAAAATAAATAAACTCATGTGAGTCCAACTATGTAACTTAATTAATTAATTCATTAACTTTAATTATCTTAACGTTAGTTAAAAAACACTATAATATTAAGAAATTATAAAGTCACATGAACAATGCGTTCATAAATCTTATTATTGGTCAACTGACAGCCAAAACCGTGTGCTAACACTGGTCTTATGTACAGTTGGTAATATTACAAATTATACAGTCAGTCATTCAAATCACCTACCCAGATAACCAGGGTTGTCAATTTTGAACTACATAAATATAATCATAAAGTTTAAAAGACACTTACAATTACAAATTTTGAAATTACATGAATACAAACGCAAATTTAAATTTCCAACTAATTAACCAAGAAAGTGTAACAACGGTACTTTTTAAAGTAAGACAGTGTAATCCTATGACCCAAACACAGGTGTGCAAAGTAAATATATTTTTTTTTAAATGAGGGTGGGTTATTTTTGGGGGACAAATTAGGAAATTAAAAAAGTTTTGGAAACCTTATTGTGTCATCTAACAAATGAAAGGGCTCATTATCAGGATCTTAAAGTTATTTTTGTTTAAATTGTAAAATAAATAGTTTTGATTTTATTCTATTGTATCAAATTTCATGCGACGAAATCTCAAAGATCGCTCTCCATTTCCGAAGCAAGCGATCTGGCGTCGTTGTCTCTGTTCATATCAACTTTCGTGCGACGAAATATCAAAGATCGCTCTCCATTTCCGAAGCGAGCGATCCGCCATCGTCGTCTCTGTTCATACCAACTTTCGTGCGACGAAATCTCAAAGATCGCTCTCTATTTCCGAAGCGAGTAATCCGGCGTCGTCGTCTCTGTTCGTATCAACTTTCGTGCGACGAAATCTCAAAAATCGCTCTCCATTTCCAAAGCGGGCGATCCGGCATCGTCGTCTCTGTTCATACCAACTTTCGTCTTTGTTTCACAACTATTGATGCCTGATGAAACTTTCCTTATTCGTATAGTATCTATTACAATACTATTAAACCTACTTTTCCAAAGATATCCATTCTGTCGCGTTTCATCTGAGATATAAGTATACCTATAGCTATAAAATTTAACACAGTCTTATTTTTAGGGTTCCATACACCCAAAGGGTGTGCAACGGGACCCTATTACTAAGTCTCTAAAAAGTAAAAAAACGGACAAGTGCGATTCAGACTCGCCCACCGAAGGTTCCGTACAAATTTATAGGTATACATATTATAAATCATAACAGTGTGTGGGATAGGTAATATTATCACCACTCTCCGTACGGTATTTATTTCTCCACTGTTCGTAGGTATTAAATAAACATTCCGTACGTAGGTAAATCCAATGTCCTGATCTACCTAATGATTACTATCACTCCTTAAGGTCAGAGGAGGGTGTTCAGCGAAACAAGATTAAAAAGTTTTACCTTGTATTGTTACAGAATAAAAATGTCTGTTTTAATTCTACTAGATAGTTACTAGTTATACAATTAGAGTACTGATCACCGGTTAACTTGAGCGCGGACGGGAGGCAACTGCCTGGCTCTGTATGTAAAACGGGCGAGCTTAGCCTTGCTATAAAAAATGCAGACACTACTGTGTCCCTACAAGTGCAAACTGTTAGGTACAACATACGCCAAAATTATTAGGTACCTACCTATACATATAAAAAAGGGAAAAAAATAATTCAAAATCTGTATAAGCTTGTGCCAAAAGCCCTTAAAGCCTTAAGCCCCTTAATACGATACCCCACATGACACGGTTAACTCAATTCAAAATTTGGACCGCCGTTCCTTGCATAATTGATTACGTACTTTAAATAAAGACTATATTTTTTTATATTACATATGTTTAGTATAGTTTCAGATTTTTCCCTACACTTGTAATATAAGACGGTATTACTTGCCAAATTTCAAAGTAACAGTAAAAAACGGAACCTTATAGGATCACTCGTGCGTCTGTCTGTCCGTCCGTCTGTCCAAGCCCATTTGCTCCGAATCTACTGGACCCAATTTTTTTTTTTTTTATTCACAATTGGTAAACCCTTGACAACATCTCACCTGGTGGTAAGTGACGAAATAATTTAATTAAATTTGGTAAGACAGTGTAATCCTATGACCCAAACACAGGTGTGCAAAGTAAATATATTTTTTTTTAAATGAGGGTGGGTTATTTTTGGGGGACAAATTAGGAAATTAAAAAAGTTTTGGAAACCTTATTGTGTCATCTAACAAATGAAAGGGCTCATTATCAGGATCTTAAAGTTATTTTTGTTTAAATTGTAAAATAAATAGTTTTGATTTTATTCATGAAAGAAGACGAAAATTTACCATTCCTGTTCTCCGAAACTACTGAGCCTAAAATTTTGAAAAAATACGAAATATACTTCATGGCTTGTAGATTACAGGAAAACCTATTAGAATTCTATTAATTGAAAAAGAGTGGTAAACTCAATGCAATACGTTCACCTACGGAATAAAGTTCTAGTCATAATAGAAAATAGTCTATCGGTTTTCTACAGGATTCATTTCGGAAAGTGTGTCCTGGAGTTTCACGACCTCATTCCCCCTGTTCATTTCATCATCGAACGACCAGGTGCGGAGGGCGATTCCACCCCTTTGTCGTTGATGCTCCACCTTTACGTACAAAGCGATTTGCTTCTTCGTTCATTATGCGAACGGGCAAGGAGTGGAATTCCCTGCCGGCGTCTGTATTCCCCGATTCGTATAATTAAGGAATCTTCAAAACGAGAGTGAATTGGCACTTTTTGAGCTTGCGTGTTACATCCTCGGCTGCATCGGCACTCAGCATCAGGTGAGGTGCAGCCAAACGCACTAAAATTTTTATTTTAAAAAAAGAAGTTCACTAAAACACCACTAGATTGCGCTAGTAGTAGTTAACTGTACTGCTCTCACTAGTGGGACGGATCGGCTCGTTACCAGCTATATGCCTTGAATTCTATCGACCGTCGCGCTAGGAGACTCATTGGCGACGAGGAACTTGTATCAAACACGCTCCAAAGCCTCGAGCATCTCCACAAAGTCGCCTGTCTATCGGTGTTCTACAGGATTCATTTCAAAGAGTGTGTCCTGGAGCTTCACGACCTTATTCCCCCTCTCCATTTCATCATCGGACGACCAGGTGCGGAGGGCGGTTCCACCCCTTTGTCGTCAATGTTCCTTGTTCGAGAGTCATTAAGAATCGTCTCCCGAACAAGCCGGTTTTCGAAAAGACTTTAGTACCTTAGACCACATACATACGCTGCGGCAGATTATACAGAAGACCGAAGAGCACAATTAGCCACTATGCTTGGCATTTGTGGACTATGAGAAAGCCTTTGATTCAGTCGAAACCTGGGCTGTGCTACAGTCTCTCCAGCGGTGCCAAATTGACCACCGATACATCGAGGTGTTGAAGTGTCTGTAGGAAAACGCCACCATGTCGGCCTCCAGGATCAGAACTCGAAACCTATCCAGTTGCAGTGAGGAGTGAGACAGGGAGACGATATCGTGGTCATGGCTGAGACTATGGAAGACCTAAGCACAATGCTCGATGGCCTCAGTAACGTCTCTCAACAAGTGGGTCGTAAAATGAACATGGACAAGACGAAAATAATGTTAAATGTCCGTGTCTCACCCACCCCTCTAATGGTTGGAGACTCTACACTGGAAGTTGTTGACGAATATGTATACCTGGGACAAACAGTCCAGTTAGGTAGGTCCAACTTCAAGAAAGAGATCAACTCGGCTGGGCAGCGTTCGGGAAGCTTCGAAATATTTTCACGTCCCAAATACCGCAGTGTGTCAAGACTAAGGTCTTTGAACAGTGTGTGTTGCCAGTGATGATGACTTACGGAACTGAGACATGGTCGCTTACTATGAGCCTCATAAGAAGGATCAAGGGCAATGGAGCGTGCTATGCTCGGAGTTTCTCTGCGTGATCGAATCAGAAACGAGAAGATTCGCAGGAGAACTAAAGTAACCGACATAGCTCGCAGAATCGCTAAACTGAAGTGGCAGTGGGTAGGGCACATAGCTCGTAGAACAGATGGCCGATGGGGCAGTAAAGTTCTCGAGTGGAGACCGCGCACCGGAACACGTAGCGTAGGAAGGCCTCCCACGCGGTGGACCGACGACCTTGGGAGACGCCTTTGTCTAGCAGTGGACGATTTTCGGGTGATATGATGATGATGATAATGATGTTCCACCTTTACACACGAAGCGTTTTGCTTCTTCGTTCATCATGCGAACGGCCAAGGGGTGGAATTTCCTTCCGGCGTCTGTATTCCCCGATTCGTAAAATTTAGGAATCTTTAAGACGAAAGTGAATAGGCACTTTTTGAGCTTGCGTGTTACATCCTCGGGTGCATCGGCACTTACCATCAGATGAGGTGCAGCCAAACACACTCAAATTTTTAATAATTAAAAAAAATAACTCGCATCTTACTGTGAGTATTTCAAATGTGATATTTTGTATTTGACTTTGGCATTGTACGGAACCCTCTCCACACGAGTTCAACTCGCACTTGGCCAGTTTTTTTTATCCACAACTCACCTGATGGTAAGTGATAATGATGCCGAAGATGGAAGTGGGCTTACCAAGATTCCCCAACGCAATGGGGATCTGGCTATCTTATCTTCAAGCCGGAACACATCAATGCTGTTAACACTGATGTTTGGCGGCAAGACTTAGATAAGATGGTGGTAGCTAGCCAGGCGGGCTATGAAAATGCCCTACCACCAACCAAACCGAGTCTTACAAAGTTGACCCGCCGGGAATCGAACCCGTGACCTCCTGGTGTGAAGCGAATGGACTAACCATTACGCCACGGAGGTGGTACATATTTCCTACACCACTGTAATCAAGTAATACCTTTTTAATTTACCTTTTTCCCCACTACGAGATGAAGATTTCCTTAGAGACGTCGAACAATTTTTAAATTTAAGAAGTGCTTTGTGATATACAATTTAATTTCAAGGGTATGTTATGGTAAAGGCAGCCCCGTACGTACGAGGTTGCCTCTGCCTCCTTAAAAAATAATGTTCTAATTAAAAAAAACTGTAATTACACTGAGAAATTTCAATTTCGGATTAATTAATCCCATTTGGACTAATTTTCTTTTTTTTATACTTAGGCAATGACAAACCATTTTACATAAACAGCATGTGCTTTATTACCGATTCTAGAATTATATATATTTTACTTACCTGATCTTCTTTTTCCTTTTCTAGACTTCAACTTTCGGTTCAAACTTCCAAATTATAAAGTTTTTATGTAGCAAAGGCTTGCTTATTTTAATTAAATTTTGCTACAATTGGTTAAAGAAACGTCTTAATGAATCTAGCTTGTGTCGCCATCGCAAATACGTACGATCTGCAATGAAATATGAACCGTTTGAGTTGCATATGTGACCGCACTGCTAACGCTTTACATTTAGATGCAAATTGCCTATATTCATAGTGTAACGTTCAGGACAGGGCTACAAAAATACTTCATTAGCCTCTGATTCTATAAGAATCCTACACGAAGTAAGAATCTTGTGCGTTTGATTGATTATACAGAGATTTGAATATTATTTCTTGGTTACATTAGGCAATTTACGTAGTTCAAGGTAAGAATCTAATTAGGGTCGTATTTAAAAAATATAGTTAAAAAAAACTAAAAAACACGCTTTTAAAGCACATCAAACTAAAAAGTGAAAAATAATTCTTAATATAAGCTGAAAACAATAATTAACGAAAAATATTAGTATTATTGTGAAAAAGCGTGGGTTGTTCGATATACGAAAAATATGACACAAAGCGCCCCACGCTTTTTTCACAATAATATTGGTATTTTTTGTTCATTATTGTTTTCAGCTTATGTTAGGAATTACTTTTTGGTTCGATGTGCTTTAAAAGCGTGTTTCTTATTTTTTTGAACTACGTTTTTTTAAAATTTTTAGTTTGATGTGCACTTAATCCTGGCGATCCTGATCAGGATAATAATGAGATAAACTTATGCTATTATTTTATTGTGACTGATTCTTGATAAATGTAAAAAGTTTGAATTAAATCTCTCCGTTTAAAGTGGATCAAAATCGAGTGCAAAGGAGTTAGTTACAAACATACAAACAATAATACATACATACATACAGGTGAAGCTAACAAAAGTGTGATAAAAATGTAAGGAATAAAAGAAAAGAATATCCAGGTGTAATGTGTACTTTTCTTTTGAAAGGATACTCAGGGACTATTACAACCATTTATTTAAATAAACTATCTAAAATATATTAAACCGAGTTACATCTTAAAATACTTATCTGGATTTGTATAGCAGCAATACAGGTGGCAGTAGAACCGACTGACGTAATAGTCTCCAACGAATGTCCCGATTTGTGGCATCACAGCCCCTTTTACGTACGAGTATGTCGATCGAGTCCACTCCACATTTTTGCAACAAACTGACAGGTGTCAAAGTTCTCTAATATGATTGGCTAAAAACAAAAGTTAACATTTTCTTAATTAAAAAAATATAAATGTATGTTATGTTTTTGTCTTCTGAATTTGTTGATTTTTTATACAAAATATTGTAGTTAATTGTATCTAATCGCTTAAACAATATTCCAGATAATAAAGAAAAAAAATATTAATCTGTTATATTTTATACAATCTCGCCACTACAAATAACATTCATCATCATTTGTTGAATGTTACTTACATCTCCAAAACTTCTAAATTTTGTACCAACATTTTTGTTCTTTTTGCAAAAGTATTTAATATTATTCTAACACGCGCGCTTAACCATTTCCTCAAGAGATAGAAAGAAATTCATTAATTTAATTTTCGTTTTATTGAAAATCTGTAGTGCACGGAAACACGCGGGATTCAACTAAACTAAAGTAAATATATTAGTACTAACATACAGTATGGACACTCCCTGCTGCTCTCTAGATTGCAACCACACCTCCTTGTCACCCAGATTGATACAGATTGGTTGCAGTTTCGTTGTCAAACGTATAGGATTTCGCCGCCATTTTGTTTGTTCCGTCATTCCTTTTTTGAAATGTCATTTCTGGCCCGTTGTATAAAGTGTCCAGGGTGAGTCTAAACCATGTGACGCGACTCATCTTATTGGATAAAAGCTTTTAATAGTAAGTGGAAAAAAAAATGTGTATTTGAACGTTATTAATTAGGTAAACCTCCATCCCAGCTGAAGAAAGTAAATAAAATCAAGGGGCGCGAACAAATGAGTTCGACTAAGTGATATTAACCGAGAGAAATCGGCTTAGGAGCGAGTGCGCGTCGCGTCGGCCAGCCCATCAATTACCCACCGGTGGATATATTCCATTGGAAAACACGTGCAGAATATGTACAGTCAGGTTCGAAAGTACTAAGAGCGCCAGTCGGTTTCAACAGCATTAAGAGATTATCCATACAACCTTAAAATCACTACTGCCGATTCTAATGAAACTTTGCACACATGAGCACATCACAAAATTCTAGTTTGTGAATAGATTACATTTACGAAATACATGTTTTAAAAAAAGATTTGGCAAATTTAAGATAACTGTGAAAACCATTATTTAATGACAACACATTTTTTAAATGTCCACTACTGGAATTTCATGACTTTATTAAACATAAAATACTAAGGGTGAGTCGCCGTTATTTGACCATAACAATACAATAACCGGTCAAAATCGAGCTTAAGATATGACGTGTTAAAATGACGCAACCAATATATATAACCGGCGATTTGACGGCTGGTTACGGTTTAGTTATCGTTATAGTTACACGGTGCAACTCACCCTTACTCTGACATCAATATACATACTAGCATAGCAAAATTTATAAAACAACACAAAACCCTTTTTGAATGCACCAGAAGTACACACAGAAAAAACAAAATAGATCAGCCGGCACCAAACCTAACAATATTCAAAAATAGCCTAGATTACCGATGCATATAAAGGTGTAGGAAAACATCGTGAGGAAACCTGTATATATCATATGATTTAGATGTGTTTGAAGGTCGCGTTGCATATGTCCATAGGTGTAAATCTGAATGCCCTACAGGTGACCGCGGGTGATGCTAAGTGCAACACCAGGCTACCACCGTCTATCCCTTAGATAACACGTTAATTGTACCACACGGTAAGAAAGATGCATTATAATTTTTAACAAATTGTTCAGACAAATAATCACCGAAGAGCTAGAAAGCGATTTCTACAGTAAATTAAAATCCTTCCCTTTTATTAATGTTACTACTCCTTAACCTAATCAATCAATAAATAATTTATTTTAAATAGGTGCTTACACACACTTTTAAATAGTCAAAAAAAATACTTATTGTCTATTACATAATGTCATGATTCAGATTACAGTCTCAGGTAATGGTATTTGTTATAGAATCAACATAATATATATCTTTGTCATTTACATAATCTTTTATTTTATAATATCCTCTACAGCACAGGCATTTTTTGAAATGAGTCTTGAATTTGTTCTCTGACAAACTAGTTACATTTTCTGGAATTTTATTGTAGAATCTTATATGACTTTTTAACCTTACTTAGTCTCGAAGAGGCTATATCAACTTTATTTACATTTCTTAAATTCAAATTATGCCTGTCACTGTTTTTAGGAAATAAATGTAAATTTTTATGAACGTACATAATGTTTTCATATATAAATTGACTAGCAGCAGTTAAAATATTGATTTCTTTGAACTTATTTTTTAATAAATCACGTCATCGCATCTGATAGATTGCGCGGATAGCTCTTTTCTGCAAAGTGAAAATAGATTATATATCTGCCGCATGCCCCCACAGTAAGATGCCATAAGACATTATACTGTACCTATGTAGGATGTCCGTTAACTGTCTTATTTTCTTAACGGTATAAGCAGCTGAACTAAGCCTTCCCGCTAAAGTTTCAATATGTGGTGCCCATTGAAGTGAAACATCCAAAGTTATACCAAGGAACACCGTAGTGTCCGTAGTATTTACAAGTTCTAATTTATTACTGTCTAATATTACACTATTATTGACCTTTTTTACATTAGGCAAACAGAATTTTATACATTTTGTTTTCTTAGCATTTAATAATAAGTTGTTCACAGTAAACCAGTTTAGTATCTTTGAAAGAGTGTTGTTTACTTCGTCAATTTTGTTTTCTTTCCTATTCACTTTAAAAATAAGAGAAGTATCATCCGCTAACAACACAATATTTGACAGATGTTCACAATTCAGTCAATTCTATGTTACTGATCAAGCTTACCGATAAACCCCAGAGGTCTTCGGATCTTTTTACTCTAAGAGGTTTAAAAGTTTTTACAATAGTTTGTGGTTCAATTACTCTAAAGGAGAATTTTTGATCACAAATACTAACATGATCCTTTAGCAACCTTTGAGCATGCATAGGTGATGAGTTTACGGCTTCAGTAGTCTTAAGTGAAATATTTGTGAAAAAAGTTTCGAATTCTTTGGCTACATCGGCATTCGAACTTTATATATTATGTTGATTGCTAAACTTAAGTGGCAGTGGGCGGGGCACATTGCTCGTAGAACAGATGGCCGTTGGAGCAGTAAAGTTCTCGAGTGGCGATCACGCACTGGAAAGCGTAGAGTAGCCAGGCCTCCCACTCGGTGGACCGATGACCTGGTGACGGTCGCGGGAAGCCTCTGGGTGCGGGCAGCGCAGGACCGGTCGTCGTGGAGATCCTTGGGGGAGGCCTATGTCCAGCAGTGGACGTCCTTCGGCTGATATGATGATGATGATTAAATAAATAAATAAATAAAGCCTTTATTTTCCAAACATTCATGCAACATAAAAGATTTGTAAATTAACGTTGATTTCTTCATTTTCACAGTGTAAAATTGTAGAAGAGAGCATCAATAAAAGCTCATGCAACTTTAATAACATTTCATAATCTTAGAAATAATAAAATCTTAAAAATTCATTGTAAATTATAAAAACATCTGTGAGATTAAAATCTTAAATAAAAATATAATTAGAATATAAAATAAAGAATATTGATTTCATGCAATTAATTTTAAATTTCATTCTGAATAAATCATGCTAAAAATGTCTTAGTTTGTTAGTAATTATGTAAGTCTCATAAATGTCTTTTTTCAATTAAGTACTCAGTTTAGTTTGGATACCCAGAGTTGGGTGAAGGCCTCCTCCATGTTCTTCCAGCGTTGTCGGTCCCTCGCTATACTGGTCCAGTTCTTGCCTGCCACTTGCACGATGTCGTCGCTCCAGCGCTTCCTTTGTCTTCCGCGTGCTCTCGTTGCGTCTCTCGGATACCAGTGAAGCACGCGCTCGCTCCAGCGTCCATCTGTTACTCTAGCAATGTGTCCCGCCCACTTCCATTTCAGTTTGCAAGTCGTTTGTACAATATCCATTAGTTTTGTGTTTTCTCGTATCTCTTCACATCTTACTCTATCCCTTAACTTTATCCCAAGCATTGATCTCTCTGCAGTCCTTTGAAATGTTCTTAATTTTCTAGCTAGCTCTACTGTGAGAGACCAGCACTGGCAGCCATAGATTGCTGTTGGAAGTATTGTATTGTCCATTAGTTTCTTTTTGAGTGGAGTAGGCATTTTGCTCTTGAATACTTCTTTTTTTGACCAGTATTTCTTCCAGGATATGGCAATTCTTCTGTCTATCTCTTTGGTAATGGCGCTTTCGAATGAGATGATCTGGCCTAGGTATATATATTCTTTTACATACTCTATGGTGCCGCTTTTTAAGTTCACAGGTATTTCCTCTCCGTTGGTCATGATCTTAGTTTTTGTAATGTTCATGTAGAGTCCCGCGTTGCTGCTTTCTGCGTCTAGCATTTCAAGCATTCTCTTTATCTCCTCATAGTTTTCCGACAAGAGTACTATGTCATCTGCAAATCGAAGGTGTGACAGGAATTTTCCATTAATATTAATGCCATAGCCTTGCCAGTCAAGCTTTCTAAATATTGACTCTAGGAGAGCTGTGAAAAGTTTAGGTGAGAGTGGGTCCCCTTGCTTTACGCCTCTTTTTATAGCAATAGAGTTGCCGACTTGTTCTAGCTTTATCTTCGCGTTAGCTTTCAAGTATATTGTTTTGATGACATTTAGGTATTTTCTGTTTATTCCTTGCTCTTCTAGGCTTTCCCACAGGTATGAGTGGGAGATAGAGTCGAAGGCTTTCGTGTAGTCTATGAACGCCACGTATAGGATTTTTCTATATTCATTGTATTTCTCCAGTATTTGTGTAACTGTGAAAATGTGGTCAATGGTAGAGTAGCCCTGTCTAAATCCGGCCTGTTCACAGGGTTGTTGCTCTTCAAGGCATTGCGTGATGCGGCGGAGAATTATAGATGAGAATATCTTGTAAAGAGTCGGTAGCAAACTAATGGGTCGGTAGTTGTCTATCAGTTTTGGATCTCCTTTTTTGTAGAGCAGCGTTATTACCGAGCTTTTCCATTCTTCAGGTATTGTTTCTTGTTCTATTATCATATTAAAAAGCATAGTTAGGTGTCCCGTGAGTGGCTCTATCATGGCTAATATAGTGTCGTTTGTTATTTGGTCTGCTCCTGGACTTTTATCCTTTTTAAGTCGGGTTATGGCATATTCAGTCTCTCTTGGGAGTATTTCTGAGATCATTTCTTCGTTTTCGGTAATGATTGTTTCCTGGTCGTCTGTAGCAGAGTAGAGTTGTCTATAAAATTCTGTAGCTGTTTCTATAATGCTGAGTCTACTTGTGGCGCTACTTCCATCGGTTTTCCGTAGAGTCTGTATCCATTCCTTGTGATGGTCAAAAATTCTGTATGTTCTTTTTGTAGAGCTTCTTATCTCCAGTTCTTTCTCTAGTGCTTGTATTTTTTTCCTTCGTTTATTTTCTTTTATTTTTTGGCTAATTTTTTTGTGAAGTTTCTTTAGTCTTTTTCTTTGTTCTTTTGTTCTTTTTGTGTATCTTTTCAGAATGTTTCTTTCTTCTATCATTTTTTCGATATTTTCACAAATTATGTTTTTATTCAGATTTTTTTCTCGATTTCTTGGTAGCTCTTTTATACATTCTTTGACTTCATGTATAGTTTTTGTGTAATTTTCTTGTATTAATTTTGTATCTATTTTTTGAATTTTTTTCGCTATCATATTCTTCATAGACTCTTCTTCGATGGGGGTAAAACTTTTTGATTTCAAACCATACGCTGCTCTGTTTTTCTTTATAGGTATATCAATATTGTAGGCTACTCTTACTAGCCTGTGGTCGGAAGAATAACTGGTAGAGATGACTTCATTATTCTGAATTCTTTTTCGGTTTTTAACTAAGATGAAATCGACTTCGTTTTTAATCGACCCGTCTGGTGAAAGCCATGTCCATTTACGTTTTTGTTTCTTTTTAAATAGCGTATTTGTGATTGTGAATTTATTTTGCAAACAAAATGATATTAGTAGGCGCCCTCTATCACTTCTTTCTCCATACCCGTAAGGGCCGCATATCATACTTTCCTCTTGCAACGGACATCCTATTTGCGCATTGAAGTCTCCCATTAATATTGTGTCTCTACTAGTACCATCGAGCGCTTTTTGTAACTGAAGATAAAATGCTATTATTTCCCTTTCTTGGGTTTCTTTGTCTTTCTTTTTTGATTTTTCGGTAGGGGCATATATTTGAATGAGATTTATTATCTTATCTCCAAATTTTAAGTCCAGTCTCGCAACGCGATCTGAAATTGTTTGGAAGTCTAGAACATTTTGTTTAAGGTAAGGTTTTATTAAAAATCCCACCCCATTTCTTCCTTTTTTGTCTCCTCTATACATTATTATATATGTATCATTTTCCATAATATTCTGTCCTTCTATTTTAACCTCAGATATTCCGATTACATCCCAGTTTATTTTATTAATAGCGAATTCCAATTCTATTATACGTGATGGCGATTTTAGGGAACGAACATTGTATGTGCATATCTTTAATACTGTTTCTTTCTCTATTTTCCTTGGTTTTCCTGTTTCTTTTATATTCTTTTCATTATTTTTCCATGGAGGGTTTTGGTCTTTATCTCCCGCGGCGACCACCCGAACTGGGAGACATGGAGAGGGATGTTTTCGTTGCTAGTTGTCTTTATTTTCTTGCAGGAATCTTGTAATATCATATTTGTTTTTCTTTGTACGTTGTTTGCTTCCGCTTTGTTGAACTTGCTTTTCCAGCTCCGAATCTACAGTTACCACATTACTTTCGGGTGAGTTTGAAAGAGTCCTTTTCTTTGATTTATTTACTGAAGTCAAATCTTCGCTTTTTCTTTCTCTTTTATCCGGTAAAATGACTATTTTATCGTATTTCAAGATAGCCCTTTTTCCTTGGTTTCTTTCTTCTAGTAGTTTCTCTTGTAATTCTTTCCTTTTGTTTAGTATAGATTGTGGGAAATCTTCTTTGATGTAAGACTCGGTATTTTGAAGGCATTTCTTGTTTTTTAACAGTTTTATTTTCGTTTCCATTGAAGTAAAAGTTGCAAGAATAGGCCGCACAGTTTTTCCTTTTTTCCCTATTCTTCTTAGACTTTCAAGGTCGTTACTCTTGCAGCTTATTTCCATTTTCGTGTTTATAAAGTCTAACAGATTTTTTTCTAATTGCTGGTAGCTGTTCTCTTTCTCTGATGATGATGATTACCATAGAGTAAATAGACTAAAGTACCTATTAGATTATTAAAAGTATTAGAGTGGCGACCGCGCACTGTAAAACGTAGCGTAGGCAGGCCTCCCACTCGGTGGAACGATGACCTGGTGAAGAACTTTACTGCCTCAACGGCCATCTTTTCTACGAGCTATGTGCTCTGCCCACAGCCACTTCAGTTTAACGATTCTGTGAGTTATGTCGGTTACTTTGGTTCTCCTGCAGATCTCCTCGTTTCTGATTCGATCACGCAGAGAAACTCCGAACATAGCAGAACGACTTCTTTAGTAAAAGAAAAGAAGTCGTTCTTATTATTGTAGTGTGCGTACGTGCCTACTGACGCGCACACATACAAACCGTGCGATGTACCATTGTAAGAAGATAACCTACTAATTCTTTCTTTTTAGCACGCTCCATTGCCCTTTGGGTGACCTTGAGCCTTCTTATGAGGCCCATAGTTAGCGACCATGTCTCAGTTCCGTAAGTCATCACTGGCAACACACACTGGTGAAAGACCTTAGTCTTAAGACACTGCGGTATTTGAAAATATTATATATTGAAAATAAAAAAGTTATTGTTTTTATTATTAAACTTATGGTTACACTGGTCTTTTAACTAGTGGCATGTATTTCAAGTTTCAGTCCATTGAATGGAATAAAGGCATTTTCTTAGTGTTCAGGTAAGGCAATTTTTAGACTAGTTTATTTTCTTGAATATTCCTGAAAGTGACGAAATTCTTATGCGGAGTATACCCAAATATGACATTAGTAACGAAGAAACTGCTGTGATAACTCTAGAGTTTTCAAATTAAAAATGTGTATTTTTTGCCTCAATAATGGCGATTTTTTTTCTGGTGAAAAAACCCGACTTCATAGGGTTAAAGCCATCGCGCTTTCAAAATATCTAAACAATTAGGCATATGTTTACCACCATTATTCCTAATATTCTACTGCTATTTTTAGATTAAATTTTGTTTTAATAACTATTGTTTTTAATATGAATTTTCATCTATAAACTTTTGGAGTTTACTCCTTAAGAATTGATTTTCTTATACGAAAATTTATGGGGAGTATCATCAGACGTTATGCGTTATGCGATATTTGTATAGTATATTTATTAATTTTGTGCGCAACTTATTTGGGTGTATGTATGTATGTATGTTTGCTTGGGGCTTGGGGCTCGGGGCTCGGGGCCTGGAGCTTGGGGCCTGTTAAGGTCAAGGTCAAGTTAAGTTAAGTTAAAAGGATTAGAAGTACTAGGCTTCCAGGATCTTACAAGAGGTGTTCCAATTTGGTCCATTCTTTGTGAGGAAATGCCAAAGAGTTAACTCACCCGACTATGGGCGGTATCTTACATCTCCTTAAACATGGAGCTAAAGAAGTTTTACTTCAGTCGTGTGGTCTAAAGCACACAAGCGTTCGGCTTGTGACACGTTATCACGTAAAATTATCGTCCGTAAACCGACTTTAGACACAACATCGTATTTTTTAGTTACTGGAAAGATTAATTCCAAAATCGATATCTGGGGGTCCCTGATCAGGAATCCGTTGTCATAATTGAAAAATATGGCCGCTATCCCCTAGCACATTTATAATCGTTAGTAAGGAGTAAACTTCAGTCGTGCGTCGGAGCTGACACACACACCTTTTTTTATAATCGGCAATTTCATAGGTAGAGACCTATAAAGTTTTACGGCATGGTAGTATCATTTATAACTTATCCGCGCATGATTAAATGTTGAATCATAATAATTTTACATAACATTAATTATTTTAAACACGAACATTAATTTGGTTTTGCTCTTGTTTATATGGAGTCCGTATTCCTTACTGATGTGTTCAATCCTCGCGAGAAGTTCAGCCAGTTAAGACTTGGAGGCGCCTATAATAGTGGTGCCATCTGCAAAGCGAAGATTGTTTAGAAGGTACCCACCAATGCGAATGCCTCCCTCCCAGTCTTCTAAAACCCGTTGACCTATAACTATGAAATTTGGCAAGTAATACCGCGTTATACTAAATTTTAGTATACTTTTAATAACTAAAAGTATAGAAAAAAATCTGAAAACTATACATTGTAATTAAATCTTAAAAAATATAGTCTTTATTTACGTTATCAATTATGCAAGGAACGGCGGTCCAAATTTTGAATGGAGTTAACGATATCTTGTGGGGTATCTGAAAGGGCTTCATTGGCACTAGCTTAAAAACATTTTTTTTATGATTATAGTTTTCGATTTATGACGAAGACTGAAAAAAAATGGTTTCCCTTTTTATATGTATAGATAGGTATCTAATAATTTTGGTGTATGTAGGTAGTACACCTAACAGTTTGCACTGTTATGAATAGTTATGATCTATAATATCATCATCATCATCAAAATTTTTAAGAGCCGTGCTCTTGTCAGTGTAGCTCTTTCCAGGTAATAGAAACCACGACCAACGAGTCAGTCTCAATTAAACTGTTCGTGTGAACTGATCCCCTTTTGATCTATAATATATACCTACAAATTTGTACGGAACCCTCGGTGGGCGAGTCCACCTCGCACTTGTTAATTTTTTATCAACAGTCGCTATTCTACATTCACAGTGGCCGGTAGCCCTTCTGAACGATCTTATCAACTCGATATTCAGGTTACGTGGTTTACTTATATAAGTAAAATGGACTCGTTAACTGAAACAAAATTCGTAAAACAAAACCGTCCAACCCCTAAACTGAAGGTTTGCTAAGAAAATAATAAATGATCCAAAGTGACACGCCACCGCCGACCCCGGCCAAGTCGCTCCACAAATCCACGGGCTCCCTTGCAGAGCACTTCGTTACATCCCACCCTTGGCACTTGGCTAGTTCTCATTTAATTTAGTTCAATAATATTGTAATAAAATTCAGCACTTGGCTAGTTCTCATTTAATTTAGTTCAATGATATTGTAATAAAATTCAGCTGGTCCCGCAGTAGGTAACTACTCCGGCACTCCAAAGCGCGATTAAGGCTTTTATCGGAGGACTGATTAAGTGTCGAGGCCAGGATGGATTTATTGTAAAAGTTGGCCGTTCAGTGAGGTTAGTGATTCAAGCCCGCACACTTTAGTCGAATAATTGTCTACGTGATCGGAATAGAGGACTGCGACTGCCTTTAATAAGATCAGATAAAGAGCTTACAGTAAGGCAGGTGTGTGCGCAGAAGATAGATTCTGATTGAGGAACAAATCAATACCTACCTACTGTTGGATGGTGTAAGCCCCTCTCCTCGCCACGCGAAATTACTGTTTAAGTCTTTATCGTAGATTTCAAAATGTTTATTTATAATAATTGCATGTTACACTCTTCCTGATAGTAGTAAGATAGCGATTACATTACATGTCAGATTGTTAAAAATTATAAACAAACAATATCAGTTATTAAAGTCAATAAAATCAATAATATAAAACAAATAATGTCATTTGGATATGAAAACAACATGACACGAGAAGTAATACATGAAAATTATTGAATTTGTCGTTAATGCCTTTGACAAGAGTAGGCCAGTTCACACGGACAGCACCTGTTCACGAGTATAACGCCATCGCTCCCCTCGACCATATTAGAGAGAAAGGAACGACCCGGCTCCCGATGTAGGCACTTAAGAGGTGCGTATCCCCAGTGCGCTCCATCGACATTGATTACATTTTTTTGTAAATATGTTCTCGAAATTAAGATGTATGTTAACATAGGAAACAAAGCAAGGAAGGAGGTACATAGGAAAAGCCGGGATAAGTATATTGGTTCCAAGTGATTAAGATATGTAGGTACCGGTAGATAGTTGCGAGAAACACTACATACACCAAAATTATTAGATAACAACTTATACATAAAAAAGGGAAAAAATTCTTTTTGATTTATCGTCATAAATCGAAAACTATATATCATAAAAATAATTAAAAATCTGTTTAAGCTGGTGCCAATGAAGCCCTTTAATACGATACCCCACATGACACGGTTAACTCAATTCAAAATTTGAACCGCCGTTCCTTGCATAATTGATTACGTACTTTAAATAAAGACTATATTTTTCATGATTCAATTACAAAAGTATAGTTTTCAGAATTTTCCGTACACTTGTAGTAAAGACAGTATTACTTGCCAAATTTCTTAGTTTTAAGTCAACGGAAAATACACTATGTAATTTGATTCCCTTGAGAGTGTCGAAATATACGTTTTTTGTTCATAAACAGCCGTATCTTTTTTTAACGTTACCATAGAAATTTGATTTTTCACAGCTTCAAGGGACTGTAGACCGAAGTATATATATGGTTTTATTTTCAACTCGATATCTCTACGCGTTCTCAAGATAAAGCGTCTTGACAGACGGACGGACGGACAACAAAGTAAATACTAAGGATTCCGTTTTTTTACCTATTAAGGTACGGAACCCTTAAAAAATACGAGAAAATAAAAAAAAATCTGTGTGTTTGTGTGTGTCTGTCCAGGCTCTAGCTCCTAAACTACTGACCGGGTTGGGATGAAATTCGCGTTAATAGAACAACAGTTTTTTTATATCCCAAGCCGTTTTTTTATATTTTTTGTTTTTTCCCATCTCAAAAATGCCTAACGCGCCTAGAGAAGTTTTCACTTAATAAAATGTACATGGATTTGTATGGGGGTAAGTCATTCCAATTTTTCCTGAAATAACGAACTATTATAGTTAGGAAGTAGACCGTAAAAAGCAGTAGTACACATACATAGTATTTTTTAAATCGTCAGTGTAGAGTATAGAGCGTCCGCGGTTTGATTTTTCGCTACCAGTGGGAAACGCTGCTACGTGCCACATGAAGACTACGCGAGCGTTGTCTGTGCACGTAGCTACTACGGCGTAGTAAACATCTAATGGCGTAAAGTGATTGCGCTCTACTGTACCGCAAAATTCAATTTTTTCTTTAAGATTTTCGCAATTTATGGTTGTTTAGGGGTCCGTAAACAAAAGGTGATAACGGACCCTATTTCTAAGCCTCCGCTGTCCGTCTGGTGGTGAACGGACCCATCCACAGAATAGAAGAATTAAATAGAACGCTGATGTTTATTTTTTAGTACTAGCACCGAGCGAGCCATTACACATACAGCACACTACAAACAGGTTGATGCTATTGGGTATTTTTTTAAAGTAACCTCCCCCAAAAACAAAAAAACAAACCTTTAAAATCATTTAATAAAAATAGACTTAAAACTGTATTAAATAAGATTGAGTTTATGAAAATTGACAGAATGACAACGGTAAGGTGATACCAGAATAGTAAAACTGCCCAGTTTAATTGATGAACACTAAAAGTTTAAAAAATAATGTGATTGTTTAGAACTAAATAAATAATATGTAATGTTGTGCAATTCATTAAAAAACATTTATTTCGAATAAAATTTCAGATCGTAATACTAGAAGTAAGGTTATTCAATTGAAACTTTCCGTGCAATAATTTTTCCAAAAATGGTATCATTTTCATAGTGTTGTGGTTAAATTAAGGCATTTTTAAAATATCGATAGATTATATTAGGAATGCGAGATATGGTAGGTTTTTCAGTTACTGCGTCGATTGCTACGAAAGTGACCACGGATCCGTCGTCAGAGACCTCAAGGACCGTCAGATATCGATTAGGTGTTTATTACACGTACTATAATATTACACGTACGTACACTTTACTATAATATAGTGTCATAGTTCTGTGCAATGCGCGCTGCGATGCGGTCGATTTACCGAGTCAGGGAATTAATAGTGATACATTTTACGTGTCGAGCGCGGCTCGCACCGCTGCTCGCGTCATCAAGAGCACCTCCGACGCGCCACTCATCGTCAAATAGCTCCTGGCGTTCCTGCAGCAGAAGCTGGACGTGATGGACGAGCTGTCTGCCATCCACATCTGTTCCAGCAACTTCAGCGTGAGTCACATCTACAGCGCCAAAGAGGTGCTCTACCGGTCACTGAAGATCTGCGGCACCTTCGCTCCCCATAGAAGGGGTGATGAACATGGAAAGAAGTCCCATTAAGACATCATTAAGGTCCTGAAGGAGACGGACTCTGACGATATGCCGTCGTTTATGGCGCGGGAGCTGGCCAAACTACCGCCTGTCAGGTTCGACCACGTCGACGTCACCAGCCTGCTGAAGGACATCGTGTTCCTAAAAAAGAGTCTGACCGACATGCAATGAAGTACGTTCGCTACACAGCACTGAAACTAGGCCAGCTTACATCGACGCGCTACGTGGAGCCCTCGACAAACAACCGACGTCGAGCTCCGTCGTGTCAGCGATTTCGTCGCAGCCTGTGTCGCCGCCTGTGAGCGCTGCCCGCGCGGCCGCTCAGCCCCCGCCGCGGGCGCCTATGTCCGACAACCCAACGCCACTGGTTCGTGCGAGCTGCCGTGACTTCACCGCCACCGCACGCCACCGCCGGCGACCCGCACTACCTAAGTCGTCCGGAAAACCGAGGTCACTGCCTACATCGAGCGACCCCTCTTGTGCCAGGGTGGATGAGGAGGGTTTCACCTTGGTACAGAGGAGGTGCAAATTCCGAAGGCAACCTCGCGGAAGCTTGTGTGGTACGGCCGCACCGGCAGAGGGCTCCGTGCTGCGTGCCGCCACACCGAACGTCGCGCTCTACGTGTCGTGGCTGCACCACTCGGTCACGGCTAAGGACGTGACGGAGTGCGTCCACCAGAAGTCCTGCTACGGCCTGCGGGTGTTCCCGTTGGAGTCGCGCCACTACGTGCACTTCACATCGTACGTGGTGCGCGTGCCGAAGCCTCTGCTGGAGACCATCGCCAGCACCGACTTCTGGCCGAAAGATGTCGTGTTTCGGCGGTTCCGAGGCACCATGCATATCAACGCGTCACCGAAACTACTAACATCTTGGTTAAGTTACACACTGACATACATATAATGTATTATATTTATAGTATCTATGTAATGTTATTTTTATAAGTTTTTTATATATCTATGGGTCTGTACTTTTAGTACTAAGTAACCTGAGAATAAATGAATAATAATAATTATATAGTAATTGAACCTAGCGGATCGAGTTCGGTACATATTACGCTCGAACATCTTTAGCTTGACCGAAACATTGTCTACTTTTATTGGACTTGTATCAAACTGAAAAAAAATCGAAGTACCTATATAGGATGTTAATAGAACACATTTTTTTAAGAAAGCTACTCATGAAACTGAACAACTTCTGTTTTAAAACATTACTGCAATTTCAGAATTTATACAAAGTTAGAATACAACAACAACCTAACAACATGTACATAGAACAGATGGCTGTTGGTGCAGTCAAGTTCTTGAGTGGCGACCGCGTAACGAAAAACGTAGATTAGGCAGGCCTCCAACTCGGTGGACCGACAACCACTGCTTGCAGGCAGCGTAAGAGCGGTCGTTGGGGATAACTTTGGGGGAGGCCTCTGTCCAGCAGTGGACGTCCCTTGGCTGGTAAAATGATGTACCTAAAGCGGGTTCCGATGCGAAGATAATAAAACCCTTAGTTACTATTTTTAAACAATGTAATGTTACTATACATAAATACTTCGTACTTACAAAAAGTAAACCTAATAATTTACTACCCTAATATTTAATATTTACCGTACTCCGCGGACTGCTTAGTCGTGCCACTGTAAATAGGTACTTATTGCTGTTTATAACTGTCAACATATGCGTTGCTTAGCAACCTTTTTCTGTTGACTTCGAGTTTTATGTTTTTACGAATGGGTAACAAACTATTACGTTTTTTAAGCCACGAAATACTTTGTTGCTTACCTGTACTAATGATTTATTTCAAGGAAAACTAAACTAAAGCTTTATTAAAACTATAATTTTTGCTACTTAAAGATGCTTACTAGATACTTACCTACTTACAGTAAAAATATTCATGAATAAATCAAACACTTTCATCTAGCCCCAAACTATGTTTCCCAGTACTATGGGGTTGTAAATTTGTAAAAAGTAAAGAAAATATTAGAACGACCGATACGTACTGAAGTCAGTATGCAAACGTCTACATGAGGCAGAGCAAAACATTTTATGTATTTTTTGTTTGGTGTAACCACAAAGTCATCATCGTTAAAATGCTTTGAGCAAACAGTGCTTGTTTTTGTGGGAAACCAATTACTGTTACGCCCCGTACTTGTGATCCACTTTTTCTTCAATTCAGGATTTTTTGGAAAACTGAAAGTAAAAATAAAAATATATCGTTGAAAAATATCGACAACACCCTCGCACTAAATAACAAAGACCCAAAAACAAATATTCATATTTTTATATAACTATTGATTTTCATTAATGTTTTTCACTTACACATGGTAAGAAACTCCTCCATTTTTTAAATTCACTTTACTACTTGCATTTTTGCAGCTTATTATAGCACATTTCGGCATTTTGTCACAAAAATACTCGGAGCTCAGCTTGTCATGAAGTTGTGCAATTTCTGCGCAGTACAATCATTTACGAATGACAGTAACATACCCGTTTATGCATGAAGGCGACGCGCGTGCCACGCCTCCTTACGCAATCTATCGGAGCGGAAAAAAATTTTCTTATCTGTGGACCCATCTGTACGGTAGTAGTAAACATACATAGTTTTTTTATTAAATCGTCAGTGTAGAGAGTAGAGCGTCCGCGGTTTCATTTTTCGCTACCAGTGGGAAACTCTGCTACGTGCCACATGATGACTACGCGAGCATTGTCTGTGCACGTAGCTGCTACGGCGTAGAAACGCTGCTACGTGCCACATGAGGACTACGCGAGCGTTGTCTGTGCACGTAGCTACTACGGCGTAGAAACGCTGCTACGTGCCACATGAGGACTACGCGAGCGTTGTCTGTGCACGTAACTACTACGGCGTAGAAACGCTGCTACGTGCCACATGAGGACTACGCGAGCGTTGTCTGTGCACGTAACTACTACGGCGTAGAAACGCTGCTACGTGCCACATGAGGACTACGCGAGCGTTGTCTGTGCACGTAGCTACTACGGCGTAGAAAACATCTAATGGCGTAAAGTGATTGCGCTCTACTGTAGCGCAAAATTAAATATATTTTTTTTTAATATTTTCGCAATTCATGGTTGTTTAGGGGTCTGTAATCAAAAGGTGATAACAGGACCCTATTACTTAGCCGTCGCTGCCCGTCTGTCCATCCTTCTGTCTGACAGCGGGCTATGTTTTATGGACCATAACAGAGAGACAGTAGAAATTTTCACAGAGTTGGTATTTCAGATTTCTATTGCCGCAATAACAGCAAATAATAAAAATTTTATTAAATTAAAAATCAAGCCCCCATACAAGAAGCATGATTTTTTTTCTTGTACTTTTATACGGAACCCTTCGTGTTCGAGTACAACTCGCACTTGACCGTTTTTGTTATATCTGATCATGCTGAAAAAATACAGAATTTCCCGTAAACAATAACTTTAGGAATTAAGTGAAGTTGCAGTCGGGTTTTTAGACTGCATAAAAACTTAACCCCTATTTTTGGCCAGTCAAGTAAAAATGTATCATTTCACTCACGAAGTTAAGACGAATATAAGGATATCCCGTACTCCAACCCATCAAGCCGTTTAGGCTACAGAGCGTGCTAAGGAAATAAATAACCTCTTTTTTGGCCAGTCGGCTATAAATGTATCCTATGTCACTCACGAGATCAAGACAAAGCTAACGACACCTCAAACTCCAAAATCCATCAAGCCGTTTAGGCTGCAGAGCGTGCTAAGGAAAGAAATAACCTCTTTTTTGGCCAGTCGGCTATAAATGTATCCTATGTCACTCACGAGATCAAGACAAAGCTAAAGACACCTCAAACTCCAAAATCCATCAAGCCGTTTAGGCTGCAGAGCGTGCTAAGGAAAGAAATAACCTCTTTTTTGGCCAGTCGGCTATAAATGTATCCTATGTCACTCACGAGATCAAGACAAAGCTAAAGACACCTCAAACTCCAAAATCCATCAAGCCGTTTAGGCTGCAGAGCGTGCTAAGGAAAGAAATAACCTCTTTCTTGGCCAGTCGGCTATAAATGTATCCTATGTCACTCACGAGATCAAGACAAAGCCAAACTCAAACTCCAAAATCCATCAAGCCGTTTAGGCTGCAGAGCGTGCTAAGGAAAGAAATAACCTCTTTCTTGGCCAGTCGGCTATAAATGTATCCTATGTCACTCACGAGATCAAGACAAAGCCAAACTCAAACTCCAAAATCCATCAAGCCGTTTAGGCTGCAGAGCGTGCTAAGGAAAGAAATAACCTCTTTCTTGGCCAGTCGGCTATAAATGTATCCTATGTCACTCACGAGATCAAGACAAAGCCAAACTCAAACTCCAAAATCCATCAAGCCGTTTAGGCTGCAGAGCGTGCTAAGGAAAGAAATAACCTCTTTCTTGGCCAGTCGGCTATAAATGTATCCTATGTCACTCACGAGATCAAGACAAAGCCAAACTCAAACTCCAAAATCCATCAAGCCGTTTAGGCTGCAGAGCGTGCTAAGGAAAGAAATAACCTCTTTCTTGGCCAGTCGGCTATAAATGTATCCTATGTCACTCACGAGATCAAGACAAAGCCAAACTCAAACTCCAAAATCCATCCAGCCGTTTAGGCTACAGAGCGTGCCAAATAAATCTAAGAAATAAATAAATAAAAATACATACATACACTCGAAAAACTTAACTCTCCTTCTGGCGCAGTCGGGTAAAATTAAAATATACAGGGTGACTTATAATTAGTTCTTCATAGCAAAGGATATGTATGTACTTGTGATAACAAACAACTTTCCCAAAGAAACTATATGTCAAATATTAAAAAAAATGTTGGTCCTTTATACATTTTTGCCGATTTGATAACTTATTATGTATCGAGGACCAAAAATTTCTTTTCATATTTGACATATAATTTCTTTGGGAAAGTTGTTTGTAATCACGAGTACATTCATATCCTTTGCTATTAAGAACTAATTAAAAGTCACCCCATATTTCCAACTTATTCCGGACACGATATGAATGTCTGAAAACTAATTTGGCAGTTATGTGACATTCCTGTCTTATCCGACAGTGTTTCCCTTTGTATATTGTGTTTTTATTGTTGTTTTTTAAAGTAACGAATAATAATAATAATAAATCCGCAATGAGTTTTTGACATATTATTTATAGGTAAGGTTTGCACGCAGTCATGCACACTGTAGCCGACAAGTGAAGTTTTTCTTGTGAAAAACAAAAATTCCTGTTAATATCTAATGGCATTTATAAATGTATTCTTGGAACGACTTTTTCATATTTAATAACGTTTGTTTATTGTTTTTAGTACTTTAAAATTCTAAATAGAAAACACCTGTTTTTAGACCCACTTATGAACCCGTAAACATTGATGAACACCCAATAATGAACAGTTCCAATGTAGAACTCACTGCTTATAAACAGCTATTATGAGGACGATGTTGTTGTAAGCATGGTGTATCATCATCATCATATCAGCTCATATACGTCCCCACCGAGGGGCTCGAGCCTACCCTGAACTAGGGCGATCAGGCCTTAGTCGACCACGCGGGCCCAGTGCGGGTTGGTCAACTTCATGGTGTATAAATGATATTAAGTATTGAAAAATAAGATAAATAAAGACGTAGACACAATAATCTTGAAAGTTTTGGCTATACCCATGATAAACACATGTGTTAGTGCCTGTCAATCACATGGTTTTTGCTTTATACGTCCGAATCATAAACATTACCTATTTTACATGTAAAGTACAACGAGTATTGAAGCTGGAAAGCAATCACCGCGGAATCATTATTTATAATGTGTGAAAAAACCCCGCGGATCAAATAATGCTTTTCAAAATTACGGAAGTCCATAATGACTTATCTACTTAGCGACGAAAAAATAAGAATTTGCGTAGCCGGCCACACGCAGGTTTTACAACTACTACCATATTGAAACTAAATGTAACGTCACACCCCGGACACTCCATACCAACGAGCGAGAAATGATATACATATAAACAACTGACGTATCTATAGCCACAAATGCAGGTAGGGTTGAATCACACTGGCGGCATTGGTCACGAAATGTTTATTAGATATTTATACTGCACGTAACAATCAACAGTGGCTACCTACCTACTTAGTAGGTAAGTTATATGAATAAAATTGTTCTTCAAACATAGCTAAATAGGTACGAATGCAACTAAAATCCGCCGCCCGCTAGTAATAGGTCAATGATCCCCGCACTGCGGCTCCGTATATTTGCGCGCAAAATTAAAAAAAACACGTAAGCCTTGACGTGACCTGGAGAGCATTGTCCTCGAGGTTCCGACCGTTGATAATAATTATCAAGGATGATGTGATAAACTTTAAAAATGAAGACATAGTCAAATTACGTAATCTTTGACGTGAATCCGTAGAGCAATGAACTCGTGTTACCGATCGTAGAATCGACTGAATCTTATAAAGTTGACTCCTCCGGGAATCAAACACGCGACCTCCTGGTGTGAAGCGAATGGACTAACCATTACGCCACGGAAGCGGTAAAAATAAATGGTTAGTCCATTCGCTTCACACCAAGAGGTCGCGGGTTCGATTCCCGGAGGGGTCAACTTTGTAAGACTCGGTTTGGTTGGTAGTGGGGCATTTTTATAGCCCGTCTGGCTAGCTACCACCATCTTATCTAAGTCTTGCCGCCGAACATCAATATTAACAGCATTGATGTGTTCCGGCTTGAAGATAAGATAGCCAGATCTCCATTGGGGAATCACCATGAGCCCGCTTCCATCTTCGGCATCGTCGTCACTTACCATCAGGTGAGATGATGCCAAGGACTTAATCAACTGTGGATTAAAAAATATAAGGTGATAAACTTAAAAAAATTACGTAAAGGTAGGTTAGGTACCTACAATAACAGTCAATATTTTTTTGGAATGCGATAATTTTTTTTTTTTATTTACAATTGGTAAACCCTTGACAACATCTCACCTGGTGGTAAGTGAGGATGTTGCCGAAGATGGAAGCGGGCTTACCAAGATTCCCCAACGCAATGGGGAACTGGCTATCTTATTTTTATACCGAAACACACCAATGATATAAACATTGATATTTGGCGGCAAGACTTAGATAAGATGGTGGTAGCTAGCCAGGCGGGCTTAGAAAATGCCCTACCACCAACCAAACCGAGTCTTACAATTGACCCCGCCGGGAATCGAACCCGCGACCTCCTGTGTAAAGTCAGTGAACTTTGCCTCGGAGCTACGGAGGCGGTTTTATATATTTTACGATGGTATGGAATTGTACGTGTGCAAGTCAGACTAGCACTTGACCGGTTTTATTTCTACACTAGCAAATAATCATATGCTTTGTATTTAAGAATCTTCACAAAAAAGCAAGGTTAATGCGTTTTCTCCAGATACTTACCTAAGTGTGACAAAATACAAAATAAAATAATGAACTGGCTTTTTGTGTTGCTTTTTATCCAAAGGATATCCGTAAAAGCTTTTTTTATTGCATTTATTATTATGTGAACTAAAACATCAGTTAAATGAACAGTTTACCAAATTTGGATTTAATAATTCCCAAACGAAATCACAGCGTAGCTCATCCTTTACGTTGGTAACCAATCTACAGCCAATCTGCGTGACGGGGGGGTGAGGTCGACTTTAGAGAGCGGCAGGGAGTGTCCATACTTTACGTTAGTACTGATATATATATACTTTGGTAACGTCTTTACACTCCAGTTAGACAGTTTAAAGTGTGCGGTTTGGTATTGCCATTTTAGTTCTTAAAATTGTACTCGTTATTATGAACAATTTTTGCGAAGCTGTTCATTATGGGAGCGCTGTTCATGATTGGTGCTTTTACCTTACCGCAATTTACAGGGAATTGTGTATTTTTTGGAATGACAAGTAACGAAAAGAAATTAATTGTACAATCACGCTGTGCATACTTTCTCGCGAAGCCTTCGCCGCCTGTCGTAGTTGGGTGGAGACAAATCAAGAATAACAAAGAATAACGTTAGGTACAGTCGCCATCAGATATATCATAGCGGGCGAGGTGTTCAAATGTTACTGAGCAGTGTTGAATTTAAATAAATTATGTACACTAGAAGTTGCTGTTAATATCTGACTGAACTTACCATCCTTACTATATAATATTATAAATGTGAAAATGTGTTTGTTTGTTACCTTTTCACGCTTCTACACCTCAACCAATCTTGACAAAATTTGTCATGCAGGTAGCCTGTGTCACGGGGAAGGACATAGGCTACTTTTTATCCCGGGAAAATAGCATAATCCGGTGCTGTTCCTGAGGGAAATAAAGAATACTCTTTTTTTGGTTACTTTCGGAACGGAACAATGGATTGTTGTGATTCTTTGCACAGAGATGGTTGGAAACCGGATAAGGAGGTGGGAAACGAGATAATTTACTAATCACCCTTAAATACAGTCATAAAAATGATGTCCACGCGGGCGAAGCCGCGGGTAAAAGCTAGTTTGTCATAAATATCTGAGCAGCAGCTTTTTCAATATTATGTTGTTCACATACAATGACGTAAGGTACTTTTTTTTCTAAAATACTAGATTTTGAAGAATTTGCTGCTCCGATCATCATCATCATATCAGGCGACAGACGTCCACCGCTGGACATAGGCCTCCCCCAAGGATTTCCATGACGACCGGTACTGCGCTGCCCGTATCCAGCGGCTTCCTTGGATACGGGCACTGTACATACAGTATTGTTTTATAACGAGAAAAAACTACCAATATGGAGAGCACATGATCATATCCCCAATAACAATACTGTAACTGTACATAAAGCTCGGAGTTTCTCTGCGTGATCGAATCAGAAACGAGGAGGTCCGTAGGAGAACCAAAGTAACCGACATAGCTCTCAGAAATGCTAAACTTAAGAGGCAGTGGGCTGGGCACATAGCTCGTAGAACAGATGGCCGAAAACGTAGCGTAGACAGGCCTCCCACTCGGTGGACCGATGACCTGGTGAAGGACGCGGTAAGCCGCTGGATGCAGACAGCGCAGAACCGGTCGTCGTGGAAATCCTTGGGGGAGGCCTATGTACAGCAGTGGACGTCCTTCGGCTGATATGACTTTACATACTTTAGTATTCGGAGAAACAAGTGTTAGGTGTGTCTAGTACAGTTTCGGAAAGGCACCTAACACGTTACCCTAAAGTGTCGTTAAATAGATGTATAGAGGACGAAAACCATTTGAGATCCGAGATGTTTATTTACCAACATTCGCCTGTGGGTCGTTGCTTACCCTCGGGTAGGTAATGGGCATAGATATCAATAGGTCTTAAATAAATAATCAAAAACAAGAGCGGGAGGGCCTAAGTGCGGGACATTAACAAGGGTCCGGTCCAATTTTCGTCCTGTCCGCGTTGATATATCGAGGGCCGCCGTCGAGCGTCTCACCCGTGCGCCGGCCGTGCCCGCCGCCGAGCGGGCACCGACGACGCCGACACAACTCATTTACTTTTTTCACTCTTTCCACTTGATAGCTTCTACATCAGACACTATAATCTATAGGTCACCGTTAGTTCAATCTGCAGCTGGAAAATATCTACTGTAAAATAAAAGTTTAAAAAACTAAAAACCGACTTCAAAATGAAATTCAGTCAAAAAAAGTAAAAATTAGGGGCCTAAAGTTTTTTTTGAGGTCGGTGTCAGCAATTCCATAATATGTAAAATGTGAGTAGCTGTGTGCAGATACCGACTTCAAAAATAAATATTGGCCCCTAACTTAATTCTTACCCACCTTTGATTCCGTTATTGTTGGTTAATGTCGTGTCATCATCATCATCATATCAGCCGAAGGAAGTCCACTGCTGGACATAGGCCTCCCCCAAGGATCTCCACGACGACCGGTTCTGCGCTGCCCGCATCCAGCGGCTTCCCGCGACCTTCACCAGGTCATCGGTCCACCGAGTGGGAGGCCTGCCTACACCGAGTGGGAGCGTGCTATGCTCGGAGTTTCTCTGCGTGATCGAATCAGAAACGAGGAAATCCGTAAGAGAACCAAAGTGACCGACATAGCTCTCTGAACACGACGATAGTATTTTTGAAATATTTAAGTTTAAAATGTAAATTTATTAAGTCTCTCTAATGATAAATAAAGACAACTATACCTTTAGAGTAGGATAGCATGAGGAAAACTGTAGGTTAATTATTTGTTATGTAAATATGTTAATAACTTTTAGGGCTAATAAGCTAGGGTGTTTTAATTTTCTCAGAACAAAATAGGCTTAGTTAGGCTTCTTTTAAAGCTAAAACGAATAAGTAGGCCCAGATAGTTTAGGAGTTATTAATATTTCAATTTTGAAGTTTAAAGCTAGTTTTTTCGTAGTAGGCTTACTGAAATCTCTAACTAAAGTTGTTTATTTTGTAGATATTATAAACTAGAACAAGAATTGGGCACAAAAAATAGGCACAAACTTAGGGATCTAGGTGTTTAGCTCACAAAAGTCGCAGACCAATTGAAAGGCTCTCCGCTTAGGGCGACATATTTATACACCTGAGGCGGGGGGTGAGGTAGTATAAATATGAAAAATAAGGAAATTGCGATTCAGTCAAAAACTAGACGTGATAGGGATAAGACCTAGATCTAGGAACACTAGAAATAAGACCTAGAATAAGGATTTGAATGAAAATTGTAAATAAAACTAGGTTTAAGATATAATTTCAATAAAAACGCATTCCAGGGGTGAGGGGCTCACCAAGCGAGTTTGCTTATAAAGGGCGAAAATAGGGATCGCTGGCCAGCAAAAATTGGTATAAATACAGGGCCGGTTGCCGGTTCCCGAGGATTCGCTCACCGTCTGCCGTCCAGGTAGGACGTGTGCGCACAGTACCCCCGCTTTCGGCACCCCGCCGACAACTATCTCGTTCGTACTCTTATCGATCGTCGCTAGCGTCGGTCGGTAAGGGTCTCGCGTGTGTGTGTGTGTTTGTCGCCCGCGCTCTCGCGGGCGGCTTTCCTGCCGCCGGTTTGAGTAAGACTCTTTTATTTTCACTATTGTTTTTATTCCTTTTCTTGTATACTGTGTCATTTTGTGTCCCTGTGTTCTGTTTGTCCGTGTCTCGCTCGGTCGGGGTTATCCCCGTACCACCACTGCCTCCTAGCGCAATGGCGCAGGCCATTTCGCCCGACCGACTAGCATCTGCGCTAGTCGCGATTCTCCTAAATGAGCCCAATTACTTGGAGAAAATCCTCCAAACCATCCCCCGCGAAACCTTAGCAGCTTACCTGCCCCCGCCCCAGATACGCGACTCGCCTCTATCTCCAACGCCTTCGTCGACCGCGCCTGCGCCCGTGCAAGCGTCCGAGCTCGATAACGACAAAGACCATGACCAGACCGACAACTTTATGGACGCTGACTCAGAGTCAGTACGCGCTCTCAAACGTAGCCGTCCCAAGGACTTAGATTCATCTGAGTCATCGGAGGACACCGTCACGGTTGAATCCGACTCCCTTTCCCAATTCCAATCCGTCAGCGATAGGAAAGCCGCCAAAAAAGCTAGGAAGCTTGCGAAGCGACAGCTTGCTGACCTCGAAAGAGCGAAGCAAGCGGCGCTATCGCCATCTCTTTCTTTGGTTCCCAACCCTCCCGCTAATTCCGCGTCGCAGTCGACCCGCTCTCGCTCGTCGGACGTAGTCATTACCCCCCCCCGCCCGCGCCGCCCCGCCGTCCGCGGCAACCGGCCCTTCTGGCAACAAACCAAATCGGTGCGACCCGGTCCCGCCGAAAATCAAATCCCCCCCGAGCATTTTCCTTAGGGACAAGACTAAGTGGTCACACACTAGCCAGCTCTGTAAGGAAAATAAAATTCATTACACAAAAGCGTCAAACATGGGTGAGACCATTAAAATAGAGGTCCCAACGTCCGACGACTTTAGGAACCTCACTAGGCTCCTACTGACCAACAAGATCCCCTACCACACTTACGCTCTCCCCGAAGAGCGTAAGATTCGCGCTGTCCTACGCGGTATCCCTTTCGAAATCTCCAACGAGGACATATTTACTGACCTGACATCGTTAGGGTTGCCAGTTGAGGGTGTGCACAAGCTGCACAGCCGCTCTGGTAAAAACTTTCCCCTCGCTCTCGTAGTCTTGTCCAACAAGCCGGGGGCGAAAGACATCTTTAAATTGGGGAAACTCACCATCTGTGGGTTAACCAATATAAAGGTGGAGGCCCCGCACAAACGCGGCTACCCCGGGCAATGTCACCGTTGCCAAATGTACGGTCATGCAGCGGCTAACTGCACTGCCACCCCGAGGTGCGTTAAGTGCCTAGGGTCCCACGGCACCAAGGAGTGCACGCGTAACCGCGACACGGACTCATCCCCCCCGGCCTGCGTCTTATGCGGCCAAGAAGGCCATCCGGCCAACTACCGTGGTTGCCCGCGCGCTCCAAAGCCGAAGCCGCCTACACCTACACCACTAAGAGGCAATCCCACCCCGCAACCCAGACAGGGTTCGAAGTGGGCACCGGCACCAACGGCGGCAAACTTCCCCGCACTCAGGACCCCTAGGGTCCAACCTAACACGGCCCCCAACAACGCCTGGGGTAGGGCCCTCCCTACAGCCCCCCCTAAACCGGCTCCTAAAGCCACCCCTCCCCCCCCCCGCAACCGCGACCCCCACCGGGGGGCTCCCAGCCGTCCCTTAAGGACGATATGCAAACGGTGGCCGCCACCATTGCTAATATCGACATCAGCGAAATATCGGTCTTAGCTGGTAAAATACGCGCCTCACGCACTCCCCAAGAGCGCTTACTCGCTCTTGTGGAACACCACCACCTCTTGTTTGTTTTAATAATGCCCTTAGGGCAAAACAAAACCCCAACTTTAAGTGCCAATACCGGTCGGGTGAAGCCTAAAGGGCTCTCGCTCATCACTTTTAACACGCGCGGTTTATGTAGTAATATCCCCGAGCTTAAACTTTTCGCTAAAAGTATGCACATAGACATACTAGCAGTGCAGGAAACTTTCCTCAAACCCAAAATAGATAAAGGTCTTAGAATCCCCGAATTTAACCTCATTAGAAACGATAGGCTTACCGGACTAAAGGGTGGAACAGCCATCTATTATAGGAGAGCAATCCACTGCTCACAAATCCCCACCCCCCAACTCACCAACATGGAAGCCACTATAGTCAAACTAGCTATGACAGGACATCAGTCAATAGTCATAGCTTCAGTCTACATCAGTCCCAAAAAAATTCCCTTACAAAGTGATTTCGAGGCCATCCTAGCCCTGGGCGAGTCCACCATTATGATTGGAGACTTCAACTCCAAACATACTGACTGGACTTGCCTTAAAACCAACAACAATGGCGTAAAGCTCCTCAAAATCTCTCTCATCCCCATACGCCCCCACCCACTACCCGGATAACCCGGACCAAGACCCGGACATACTCGACTTTGCCATAGTTAAGGGAGTTTCCCTTAACGTATGCGCAATTGACACCCTTGACGACCTAGGTTCGGACCACCGTCCAGTCTCCCTGAAACTAGGCCCCCAAAGTAGCACACCCGCCCCCACGACAACAAAATTCACCAACTGGGACGGTATCACTGACTCACTGACCTCAGCCATTGACGCCCCCGACTCCGCATACGCTTTCTCGCCCGACTACCTTGACAGTACTGACAAGATAGATAGCGCAGTTAGCAGTATCACCCACTTAGTACAGGCTGCGATTAAGGAGAACGAAAAGGTCGTTACCATCAAAGACCGCAAACTCCCGCGTGAGACTAAACTCTTAATCGCAGAGAAAAGAGCAGCTCTCCGTAGAGCCGCAGACTATCCCACACCCGACAATAGGAGGGAAGCCAACTTCCTACAGCGTAAGCTTAGGAAGCACCTTTCCGAACTGAGAAACTCCAACTGGAGTAAACTCATGGAGGATATCACCCCCTCCCATACTGCCTACTACAAAGTAGCCAAGGCTCTCCGCGTAGACGCAATCACGCACATCCCTCCCCTTACGCGGCCAGACAATACCATAGCTTTCGAAGACATAGAGAAAGCGGAATGCTTCGCGGACAGCATTGCCTCCCAATGCACCCCTAGCACACAAGAGTGTGATCCTGATCATATAAAAACAGTGGAGGATGAGGTCCGTAATAGGAATTCGCTCCCCCTAACTGCGGACCCCATCTCAGTATCAACTGACGAACTACGCTCCATTATTAGAGGTCTTAAACCTAAAAAAGCCCCCGGAGCAGATGGAATCTCTAACAAAGCACTTAAATGCTATCCGGAACAGTTACTTGCACTGCTAGCTATTATCTTAAACGCCTGCTTCGAACACTGTTACTTCCCGACAGCATGGAAGGAAGCAATAGTAATAGGTATTCCAAAGCCAGGCAAGCCCCTTAACATCCCCACAAACCACCGCCCCATAAGTCTACTCAAGACTATGGGAAAGCTTTTCGAAAGAGTCATACTCAATCGAATTAAAAGTCATATCTTCCCGCCGGACAAATCTCCCCTTATAATTAACCATCAGTTTGGGTTCCGCGCCAAACACTCGTGTCCTCAACAAGTCCACCGCATAGTCGAATACATACTGGACGGATTTTACCCCAGACGCGAAAGGACAGTAGCAGTCTTCTTCGACGTCGCAAAGGCCTTCGATAAGGTCTGGCATGCGGGACTTATATACAAACTCTACCACATGGACCTACCAGACCGACTTGTTAGAATAGTGGAGTGCTACCTCCAAGACCGTAATTTCCGTTTTAGACACGAAGGGGTTCTATCCTCACCGCGTCCCATTAGAGCCGGGGTCCCCCAAGGGTCCGTACTCTCCCCAACATTGTACACTCTGTACACAAATGACATCCCCATTCCAAAACGAAACAAATCAGGGCCATCAGTACAGCTCTCCCTATTTGCGGACGACACCGCCCTCTATATACGGGGGCAGTCCGTATCTCTGTCACCACTAATAGACAAACTACAAACCTCAGTTGACGAGTTAGGTAGATGGTTTAGGAAATGGAGAATCGAAGTGAACCCGAGCAAAAGCTCCGCGGTCCGCTTCGACTACCATCGTAGGATCAACCAACCCGCAGATTCAATCCGCATGCTAGGCACCCGCGTCCCCTGGCAACCCACAGCCAAATATCTAGGAGTCACTCTCGACTCATGTCTCTCTTTCGGACCTCACATCAAAAACGTGACCCGGAATGCCCGCTTCTATATGAGCAGGCTAAACAGTATGATAGGTAGGCATAGCAAAATGTCCCCCTCCAACAAGCGTACACTCTTTAAGGTCTGCATCCGACCGGTAATGTCATACGCGGCCCCTGTATTTGCACACGCGTCCCCCCGTTTCATGGACATGATCCAAACAGTCCAAAGCATCTTCTGCCGTAGAGCTTTTAACGCCCCGTGGTACATCCGTAACGCCGACCTGCACCGAGACATGGACATTCAGACCATCCAACAATTTCTCAAAGGCCTCTCCGAGAACTTCTTCAAGTCCTCGGAGTCGCATCCCAATCCGTTGATCCGAGAGGCGGCGGACTATTCCCCGCGTCTCGTATTAACTAGTAATATGGTCCGTAGACCAAGACACGTACTGTCTGATCCTCCCAATCAAATTTCAGCCGACCTGAACTGCCTCCTGGCAGCTCAGGGAGGAACAGATAGTGTTTAATTTTTGAATGACACAGTCCCCTCACTTGCACACTTAATGTGATTAACCTAGCGGCCGCTCCCATCAGGAGCTCTCCGCGCTGTCCCTTTAGCGTAATTTTTGCACTCCCCCCCCTCCCCAGGGGGGGGCGTCGCACCGATATAGTTTTAAGGTGGCTACGCTGCCAAACTTCGCGAGGGGGTGTTTAGTGGGTAGTGTGGTCTTTGGGCCTGTGCATACGTATTCATACACCTTCCGAGTGTAACGGGGACGTATGCATATAGGCGCAGAGCTATGAGTCCCACATAACCAGCGGCAGCTTCGGCCTGCGGCCGAAGCTTCCCCTGGTATGCGTAAACGCATTCACCTCCGCTCTCCCTTAACAGGGGGGAAAAAAAAAAAAACGGTTCCCGACACATTTAGCACCCGACCGCCCTAGCAGTAAAAAAGGAAAAAGAAGAAAATCCAGAAAAAACTCGCTTGGAGAATTACCTCGCTCTTCGGTTGCGGCTCTCATCGTACCAGCAGCTGTTTCATTTGACACCGCCCCTATGCATCGGTTCGCCGTTCCACTGCATCTCACCTAGCGGACCTGCGAGAACCTCTCAACTAGAAGCATCAACCACCTCGCAACTTGAGGACCACCTCGCAACTTGAGGACCTCCATCTACCTCTCAACTAGCGGATAATCTCCAGATCTGCTCATCGAAGATCTACAGAAGCGGCGGCCACATTTTTTGGTCCTTCGAGTGCCGGATCGTCATTGGAACAGCAGCATGGTGGTGACACGGAGCCACACCAAGGAAACACCATCGAGTGCAGCACTGGACCTGGATGAAAGAGCAGTTGGACACGTCGAAGACCCCCAACCGACTATGATGGCTACGGGTACTACGCCGACTGCTACGAGCTACGGGTCGGGTGCTACGGGTACTACGCCGACTGCTACGGGCTACGAGTCGGGTGCTACGGGTACTACGCCGACTGCTACGGGCTACGAGTCGGGTGCTACGGGTACTACGCCGACTGCTACGGGCTACGAGTCGGGTGCTACGGGTACTACGAAAATTGCTACGAGTACTACGCCGACTGCTACGGGTACTACGCCGACTGCTATGGGTACTACGACAATTGCTTCGGGTACTACGCCTACTACAAAGGATGCAACGGATGCTACGTCGACTACGGCAGATAATTCGGGCACAACAGACGACTTCACATCAGAAGAAACATTGGAAAAGGGAACTTCAAGGTCTGCAAACAAAAATGGAACCAAGCAAGCTCCAACCAGAAGTACGTTGAAGCCCAACAGCATCACGTCATCAAAGCGATCGGCGAGAAGAAAACTTATGGAAGTAGAAGCAGAAGAAAAACTTGCAGCTCTGAAACTTAAACAAGTGCAAGCAGAAATAGAGCTTGAACAAGCACGCCTGCGCCGCAGACAAGCAGAGAACGAATCAAGCTCAGAGGAAGAAATTGAAGACAATCTCGCATCAGTACGGATCAACAATTGGCTAAATGAAAAGGACACAAGCCATCCAGTACCGCCGCCAGTGGTGGCTGCCTTCCTGGAAGAAAGAAGAAAGAAAGACATGCCAGTAGAAGAAAATACAATGAAGACAGCTGAAACACGGACAGAAAAACAAAAGGAAGATCAGAGGGTCATTCCGTCTGTACAGCAGAGGACCATTGCACCGGCAGAGAAGAATCAGGAAGACCATCAAGTCATCCAGTCTGTGCAAGAGCACCTCGCTACACAGGCAGAGAAACATCAGGAGGACCGTCCAGTCATCCAACCTGTGCAACAGCAATTCGACGTGTCTACACTAGCAGAAGCCTTTGCCCAAGCGACAAAGAACACATCCAGGGAGCCACCAAGATATATTCAAGATCTACCGATTTTTGGCGGACACAGCAGCGAATGGTTGACCTACAAGTACGCATTCGTAGAAACGCAACACTACTTCGCGAATGCAGAGAATATCGTAAGACTCAGAAGGAGCCTGCGAGGTCCGGCACTAGAAGCAGTATCATCACGCCTCATTGGCCAGCCGGATCCGATGAAGATCATCGACGCACTCGAAAGGAGATTTGGGCGTCCGGAAGCTCTCATCCAAGCAGAGATTGAAAAACTGAAGACACTAAACAAGCTAACAGAAAATCCTCGGGATCTCTGTATCTTCGCTGGGAAGATAGCTAACGTCGTCGGAACTATAGAAGCCCTCAAAAAACCGCAGTACCTTCACAGTCTAGAAACAATAAAGTACATTGTTGAGAAGCTCACTCCAATAATGAAAAGTAAATGGTACGACTACGCAGCACTCAAGAATGAAGGAGAGCCGGAACTGCTGAGGATATCACGCTTCCTAGATGAAGAAGCGGATAAATGTGGACCATACGCAGTTCCAGAGAATATCGTAAAAGATACCAGAGAGCGAGCAAAAAAGAAGACAGAGCGCACGTTTACTGCATCTGTAACGAAGCAACGGGATGATTATCAATGTCCCATCTGCAAGCAAGATCACAAGCTACCAGACTGCAAGCAGTTCCTGAGTTCTGACGTTAACACACGTTGGGACGTAACGAAGAAGAACTTCATTTGCTTCCGCTGCTTGAAGAGCAAACATAGAAGGATGTACTGCAAAGCACGGCCCTGTGGACAAGACGGCTGTCATTTGAAACATCATCGCCTGCTACACCACAAGCCAGAAGCCAAGAAGCCAGAAGACACACCCACACCAGTACACCAGAAAGCATCCATCGCTTCAACAATTGAAGTCGCTGCATCAGCAAATGAGCACATTGGTCGTCGGGCCTTCCTCAAGATAGCTCCAGTCATTCTAAGAGGGCCACACACTAGCATCGACACCTATGCCCTGCTTGATGAAGGCAGCACCATCACCATAATAGACGCTTCAATCGCAGAAGTGCTGGGAGTGGATGGACCTGCAAATACCATGTGGATCCAAGGCGTCGGTACAGAAGTGAAGCATGAAGAAAGCAAGGCAGTCAGCTTGAAGATAAGAGGAAAACACGCAAAGAAAGAGTTCAATCTGGAAGAAGTCAGAACAATACAGAGGTTGAAATTCGCATCCCAAGATATTGATGAAGACGACCTCGAGACCTGCTCACATCTAGAGGGAATCAAGCACGAGCTTATATACGAACGAGCTACACCAAAAATTCTCATCGGTCAAGACAACTGGAATCTCATCGTGTCCAGAGAAATCCGCTCCGGTCGACGCAACCAACCTGTCGCATCACTCACGGAACTTGGCTGGGTGCTTCACGGCTGCAGTTCATCACTCACGAACACCGTGGCATTCTGCGGACACCTCACAACCAAGAAGGAAGAACCGATGGAAGAACAGATGAAGAATTTCTTCAAGCTCGAATCATTAGGCATCGAGCCTCGCAAACCAAAAGATGATCCCGAAGAAAGAGCCCTAAGGATACTCGAGTCCAAAAGTCACCGACTTCCTGGAGGAAGATATGAAACGGGCCTCCTCTGGAAAGATGACAACATGCAGATACCCAATAACTACAAAGACGCCGAGAAGCGACTCATCAGTCTTGAGAAGAGGCTGGACAAAGACGAAACACTGAAGATCCAGTACACTGAACGCATGAACAATCTCTTCACGTCGGGCTATGCAGAGAAGGCAACTACACCACCAGTAGAAGATCGGACGTGGTACCTACCCCACTTTCCGGTGGTGAATCCAGCCAAGCCACATAAGCCACCAAGATTGGTTCACGACGCAGCCGCAAAATACCGTGGCATCAGTCTCAATGACCTGTTGCTTCCTGGTCCAGATCTACTTCAGTCATTGCCTGGTGTAGTCATGAAGTTTCGCCAGTATCCAGTCGCCGTATCTGCAGATATCAAGGAGATGTTCATGCAGATCAAGATTAGAAAAGAAAGACAGAGATGCTCTTAGATTCCTCTGGAGAGGAGAACAGCGGAAAGGACCACCAGAAGAATTTCAAATGACCTCAGTTATTTTCGGCGCATCCTCATCACCGTGTACCGCGCTATATATCAAGAATCGCAACGCCGACGACCACGCGTCAGAATATCCAGAAGCGGCAGTTGCAATAAAGAAGAATCATTACATGGATGACTATCTCCAAAGCTTTGAATCAGTAGAAGAAGCCAGGAAAATATCGAAAGAAGTAGACGCTTTCCACAGAAAGGCTGGCTTCATACTGAATGGATGGGCCTCCAGCAACAAGGAAGTCATAGAAGACTGCGAAGGAGTCAACAAGGGGACAACATCGGTCAATATTGGAGCGAGCGAGACAGAAAAAGCGCTGGGCCTCCAATGGTATATATCAGAAGACTGCTTCGGGTTCCGCATCAATAGAAGGAAGACTCCACCAGAGATTCTGGAAAACATAAGGCCACCGACGAAGCGAGAAGCCCTAAGTGTGGTCATGTCTCTCTTTGATCCACTGGGACTGATCTCACCTGTCACCACCCCTGCGAAGCGAATCTTGCAAGACACATGGCGCTACAAGTCGGACTGGGACGAAGACCTACCGGAAGAGCTGCAGCCAAAGTGGGGTGATTGGATCACATCTCTTCGCGCAGTAGAAGACATCAGAATACCGCGATGTTACGACTACAAACCTGCCGCTGAACGCCAGCTACATACATTTGTGGATGCCAGCGAAGAGGCATATGCAGCAGCAGTCTACTGGCGAACGACTAGAAGCGATGGCAGCGTACACGTATCACTCGCAGCAGCAAAAAGCCGGGTGACACCGCTAAAGCCAATCTCAATACCCCGGCTAGAGGTACAAGCAGCTCTACTTGGCGCAAGATTAGCACGGACTGTACTCCTGGAACATGATTTTGAAGTGACCAGCAAAACCTACTGGTCTGATTCCAGAACTGCGCTAGCCTGGATAAGAGCGGAGCCAAAATCATTCAAAACCTTCGTAGCTCATAGGCTAGCGGAAATCGAGGACACTACTAAGAAGAACGAATGGAGATGGCTACCAACCAGAGAGAACGTCGCTGACGATGCCACCAGAGCAACACCTCACAGCTTCGACTTTAGCCACAGGTGGTTCAACGGTCCAGACTTTCTGTATCTTCCAGAAGAAAAATGGCCAAAGGAACAGAAAAGCACCGAAGTCATAGAAACTGGAGAAGAAAAGGAAAAATGCAACGTCGCGCAAGACCGGCGGGAGCATAATCACCTGCCAGACATCAACAAGTTCTCCCGGTGGTTACGACTCATAAGAACTACAGCAAGAGTCCTCCAATTTATCGATCTCTGTCGTCCATGGAAGTCATCAGTCGCCGCAGCTAAGAGGAAAAGGACCATAAAAAACAAGGAAGAAGACTCAGATTGGCGCCAGAACCAAAAATTCGTCAAGACGAGGCGTCCAGGGAAAATAATAGAAAAGAAGTCTTCATTCCGTACCGTTCCAGCAGACTACATCAAAGCAGCAGAAGAGCATTGGATACGAGCATCACAGGAAGAAAGCTTCGGACCCGAGATGAAGCGAGTCCGTAGCGAAGCTACTCCACATGGCAGCGATCGTCTTAGCACCCTCAGTGTATATATCGACGAAAAAGGAACGCTGCGGTTGAAAGGACGAGTAACATCCGCACACCAGATAAGCGAGAACGCATCAAATCCACCTCTTATGGACGGAAAACATCCATACACCCGTCTCTACATCCAATATGTCCACGAGAAACTTCACCACGGGGGAGTAGAAATAGTCATCAACGAGCTTCGTCAACGGATGTGGATCCTGAGAATCCGGCCGACGGTGAAGGAGATAATCAAGAGGTGCATCTCGTGCCAGCTCCGGAGGAAGAAGCCAACCTCTCCATCAACAGGAGACCTCCCAGCAGCCCGTCTAGCACACCACGCACGCCCCTTCACCTACACGGGTCTTGATTACTTCGGGCCAATCGAAGTCACTGTGGGACGTCACAGAGAGAAACGCTATGGAGCACTCTACACCTGCATGACTTGCCGTGCAATTCACATCGAAGTGGTCTACTCACTGAGCGCGGACTCCGCAATAGCAGCACTCCGCCGGTTCATGGCCCGACGAGGATGTCCCACAGAGCTCTGGAGTGATAACGCCACCTGCTTCAAGGCCGCTGAAAGGGAGCTAAGCGAGGCAGCAATAGAAGCTCTGCAAGAAGAAGCTGCAAATCGTCAAATAACTTGGCGCTACATACCTCCTGGAGCACCATTTATGGGAGGAGCATGGGAACGCATGGTCCGGGCGGTAAAAGGAGCTCTCCGAGTGACCCTGCAGGACAAGTATCCGAGCGACGAAGTTCTCCTAACTCTCCTGACCGAGGCTGAGAATACAGTCAACTCACGCCCTCTGACACACGTCGGCTCCGAACCAGAGGATCCAGAAGGAATCACGCCCAACCTTATCCTTATTGGACCAAATAACAGACTTCCTACCTTCACACGCTACGAGGACAAAGACATCACGCCGAAACAACAATGGAAACGCGCCCAGATGCTTGCGGACATCTTCTGGCGGCGATGGGTGCGCGAGTACATTCCTCTACTTCAGCACCGGCGGGAGCCTCGCACTATCGGCGTGCCACCAAAGGAAGGGGACCTGGTCATCATCTGCGATTCCAATCTGCCCCGAAATACATGGCCAAGAGGACGCATCAGCAAAGTGTATCCAGGGAAGGACGGCGAGACCAGAGTCGTGGACGTCATCACCAAGGGCGGGCACGTCCTCCGGAGACCGACCAAGAAGATCGTCGTGATACAAGGATGATCGCTCGCGCGACGGCGGGAGAATGAACACGACGATAGTATTTTTGAAATATTTAAGTTTAAAATGTAAATTTATTAAGTCTCTCTAATGATAAATAAAGACAACTATACCTTTAGAGTAGGATAGCATGAGGAAAACTGTAGGTTAATTATTTGTTATGTAAATATGTTAATAACTTTTAGGGCTAATAAGCTAGGGTGTTTTAATTTTCTCAGAACAAAATAGGCTTAGTTAGGCTTCTTTTAAAGCTAAAACGAATAAGTAGGCCCAGATAGTTTAGGAGTTATTAATATTTCAATTTTGAAGTTTAAAGCTAGTTTTTTCGTAGTAGGCTTACTGAAATCTCTAACTAAAGTTGTTTATTTTGTAGATATTATAAACTAGAACAAGAATTAGGCACAAAAAATAGGCACAAACTTAGGGATCTAGGTGTTTAGCTCACAAAAGTCGCAGACCAATTGAAAGGCTCTCCGCTTAGGGCGACATATTTATACACCTGAGGCGGGGGGTGAGGTAGTATAAATATGAAAAATAAGGAAATTGCGATTCAGTCAAAAACTAGACGTGATAGGGAAAAGACCTAGATCTAGGAACACTAGAAATAAGACCTAGAATAAGGATTTGAATGAAAATTGTAAATAAAACTAGGTTTAAGATATAATTTCAATAAAAACGCATTCCAGGGGTGAGGGGCTCACCAAGCGAGTTTGCTTATAAAGGGCGAAAATAGGGATCGCTGGCCAGCAAAAATTGGTATAAATACAGGGCCGGTTGCCGGTTCCCGACACAGTTAGCACCCGACCGCCCTAGCAGTAAAAAAGGAAAAAGAAGAAAATCCAGAAAAAACTCGCTTGGAGAATTACCTCGCTCTTCGGTTGCGGCTCTCATCGTACCAGCAGCTGTTTCATTTGACACCGCCCCTATGCATCGGTTCGCCGTTCCACTGCATCTCACCTAGCGGACCTGCGAGAACCTCTCAACTAGAAGCATCAACCACCTCGCAACTTGAGGACCACCTCGCAACTTGAGGACCTCCATCTACCTCTCAACTAGCGGATGATCTCCAGATCTGCTCATCGAAGATCTACAGAAGCGGCGGCCACACTCTCAGAATTGCTAAACTTAAGTGGCAGTGGGCGGGGCACATTGCTCGTAGAGCAGATGGCCGTTGGGGCAGTAAAGTTCTCGAGTGGCGACCACGCACCGGAAAGCGTAGTGTAATGTCGTGTATAATAATATTATTTCATACTTTTGACTGAATTTCATTTTGAAGTTGGTGTTTAGTTCTTTAAACTTTTATTTTTATTTTCTTTATTTTTAGTGATATTACTATCTATCTAACAACGTTAAACCCAATCAACCACTCGGCAATAGGAACCATCAAATCATAATGCATGTGTTTCATTAACACATACAGATTCCTATGGCTTCCATCATCATCTCAACAGCATGAAAGTTAAGGAGTAAAATCTTCCATCATCAGCTCATCTGAATTATCTGAAAGAATACGACTATCGGTGTATACGTACCTACGTAAAATATTTGAAGGATTACCCTCCAACTCCTAACTGTTAAGGAGTTATACCTTCCTTCATCAGCTCATCAACTTGAGAAGATGACTAACAGACGCCAATTCTTTAATAATTTTAGAAAATACATGAAACACGTAAAACGTGCCTATAAAATTTGAGGGTTGCCCTCGATTTCCCTGTAATCCCATCATCAGATCCTGACTTGGTAACAATGGAATCCCCTCGAATAAAAAAAAATTTTGAAAATCGGTTCACAATCGGCGGAGATATCGCGTAACAAACACAAAAAAAACATACAGTCGAATTGAAAACCTCCTCCTTTTTGATGTCGGTTGAAAATATAGATACAATTTTATTTCCTGCATACAATGTGCATAGGGCACATCAGCTACTATATGTCCCCACTGAAGGGCTCGAGGCAAACCTGAATTAGGGCGATCGGGCCCTTGTCGACCACGCGGGCCCAGTGCAGGTTGGTCAACTTCACACACAACCTTCGAGTTTCGTCGCAGATGTGTGCAGATTTCCTCACGATGTTTTCCTTCACCGTAAGAGCATCGGATAAACTTACATATACTCGTAAGATCGAAATTCGAAAACACGAACATGTTGCCATTTATCTCCAAAACTGCTACTCTAATTTTGATACGGTTTTCAGTGATGGGTTCGAGTTTGATTTGTGCATGTTCTTATTGTTGTAAAACTTGATTAGGAGTACGTCATAGTAAATAAAATAATAAGGGAAAGTAAAAGATGTGGTTGACACTAGTGTTTATATTGAAGTAACTAAGTAAACAGTAAACATTAGAATATTGAATAAAGGAAAATGTCAAATAGAATATGCCTAATTTAAAAGAAAAATAACTTATAAGAAGAGTCTGCACTACAGAGATTAAATATCTACAACACTTATATTATGTGTTACGATGAAAAATCACCAGGAGGTGCTGCAAGTAACATTTTTTTGTGGAAAACCAAAATCACTACTCCGATTTGGACATATATACGTCCCCACCGAGGGGCTCTAGCCTATATCTATAGTATATACCTATGCTCTTTGAAAAGTTTGAAATAAAATGCAAAATTAAAAATTTTGAAAAAACCCACGACGTTTAAAATGAAATTGAAAAAGGATAAAATAATTAAAAACCCCGACTTAAAGAACTTATGAAACTAGTGATAATTAACGTAAAAACCTTTTATAAGAAGATTTGATCTCTCGCAGAGTCGGACATATGAACAACAGAGTATCAGTTTTCATAGCACTTCCCTACGTACCTTTTTGGTTCCGCAAGATGTAGATGTGGCAATTAAATATTCTACTCCCTATGAACTTAATAAAAACCCAAGAAAATCCGTCCGGGGCTGCCATACCTCTTTTAAATTTTAACATAATATAAATAAGTAGAGCAATAAAATATCTCCAAATAGGTACGTAGGGAAGTGCTATGAAAACTGATACTCTGTTGTTCATATGTCCGACTCTGCGAGAGATCAAATCTTCTTATAAAAGATTTTTACGTTAATAATCACTAGTTACAATAAGGTTTTAATTATTTTATGCTTTTTCAATTTCATTTTAAACGCCGTGGGTTTTTTCAAAATTTTTAATTTTGCTTTGTAACCTGAATCTTCATTTCAATGACTTCATATTGTCAGTTGCAAAAACGATTTGTCAAATATTATAACAGAAAAAAATAGAAAAACCGGACAAGTGCGAGTCGGACTCGGCCACCGAGGGTTCCGTACAAATTTTTAGGTTTATGATTTAATCACAAGTATAGTTTTTAGGTCTTTCCCTATACTTGTAGTATATGACGGTATTACTTGCCAAATTTCATAGTTCTAGGTGAACGGAAGATGCCCTTTAAATTTTGATTCCCCTGAGAGTGTTGAAATATACGTTTTTTGCGGCATAAACGGTCGTATCTTTTTTTACGTTAACTTATAAGTTAGATTTTTTCACAGCTTCAAGAGACTGTAGACAGGAGTATATTATGGTTTTAATTTCATTTCTATAGCTCCACGCGTTCCCGAAATAAAGGGTTTTGACAGATAGACGGACAACAAAGTGATTATATAAAGGTTCCATTTTTTCCCATATAAAACAGAGATTTGCATTCTACGGACAGACCAGATCGATATAGTACCTACCTCTAAATCGATAAACACACACTTCAGTATGCCAGTTGGATTTTTTTTAATCATTGTAGTTTTTAATTTACCGACTTCAAAAAAGGAGGTTCTATGTTCGACGGTACATATTTTTTTATGTATGTTCACCGATTTCTCCGTCAATTGTGGACCGATTTTCAAAATTCTTTATTTATTCGAAAGAGTATACTCCCGAGGGGGTTCCACTGTCACCAAGTCAGGATCTCATGATGGGATCCCAGGGAAATTGAGGGCAACCCTCAAACTTTATAGGCACTTATTACGTGTTTCATATGTTTTATAAAGCTATTAAAATACTTGCGTCTGTTAGTCATCATCTCATGTTGATAAGCTGATGAAGGAAGGTACAACTCCTTAACGTTTAGGAATTGGAGGAAAATTCTTTCAATATTATACATAGATATAAACGTAGGTATGCATAGACCGATAGTTGTATTCTTTTAGGTTATTCAGATGAGCTGATGATGGACGATTTAACTCCTTAACTTTCATGCTGCTGAGATGATGATGGAAGCCACAGGACACTGTATCTATTAATGATACACATGTATTATGATTTGAGAATTCCTATTGGTGAGAAGGTGATTGGGTTTAACGCTGTTAGATAGATAGCATTATCACTAAAAATAAAGAAAATAAAATAAAAGTTTAAAAAAACTAAAAACTGACTTCAAAAGTATGAAATAATATTATTATACTCAAATACACAACATTAACGAACAATAACGAAATCGGAGGTGGGTACGAACTAAATTAGGGGCTTTAATTTTTTTTAAGGTCAGCAAACCATCGAATCTAAAACATTTGATACGTAAGTAACTCTGTGCTGGTACCGACCTCAAAAAAAATTTTAAGCCCCTAATTTAATTCGTATCCACCTTTGATTTCGTTATGGTTGGTTAATGTTGTGTATTCAGTATAATAATATTATTCCATAATTATGAGTGACTTTTATTTGAATTCGGTTTTTAGTTTTTTGAAGCTTTTATTGTTTTAAAAAGAAAAAAACATTGAAAAAGTACAAAAGTGTGGTTATTTTCTTTACTTCTTACATGTAAAGAAATAGACAGAGACAACTGTTCCAATCAAAGCATCCCTTAAGTTCAAAACGCTAGTAGAAGTAATATTTATTTATAAAATCGAACCACCTTAATTCCAAATTCAACCCTTCCTATTCGTAACATCACCCTACTAACAAAATTATGTTAACATAAAACCTGACTGCAAGACCAGTTCTAGCCTCCAACAAAGTAGGCGGCCTGCCTCGGTTTAATAATTCAGCGTGTACCCAACCTACACGCCTGCATTTTTCGAGAGTACTAAAGTCTGCTTCGTTTATATTAAAGACCTCTATCTATTCGTTTTATCCGGCACGAAATATGCTTTCACTCTCGACGCCTCTTCATCTCGGCGGCTTCCCGCCGTCGTGGCTTTAAGAAAAATGTCGGTATATTTGGGAAACTTAACATAAAAATCCTTCACATTTTTAATAAGGTGTGCTCGTCAGACTCTGTCTGGGGTTTGTTTGTCGTTGTCTTTTTGCGGTACCTCAGTGCCAAGGACAAGAAATAACTCCTCTAAATACAGGGTGTATTTTGTATAGCTTTGCCCGCGGCTTCACCCGCGTTGAGATCATTTTTAGGGATCCGTACCCAAAGGGTAAAAACAGGAATCTTTTGCTAAAAATTCGATACCCGTCCGTCTGTCCGTCTGTCACCATGCTGTATTTTGTGAACCGTGATAGCCAGACAGTTGAAATTTTCACAGATGATGTATTTCTGTTGCCGCTATAACCACAAATACTAAAAATTAGAAAAAGTGAAAAAATAAGGGGGTTCTCGATACAAAAAACGAGTTTTTTTAAACATGAAGAAACTACCGCCATCTAGTATGATGGTACGGAACCCTATGTGTGCGGTTCTGACTCGCACTTGGTCGGTTTTTTTAGAGTTCTGTACTTAATAGGAACCCTTATAATTTTGCCATGTCTGTCTATCTGTCTGTTTGTCTGTCAGTATGTATAATTGAAAACGCTAAACACAAAAAAACCGACTTCCATCGCAACAGCTTAGTACATTTTTGCATTATTATTTTAGGTTTTTGTTAAATTTCTAAAAAAGTACTACAACGATTTTGATAAAATTTATTTGGGACCACACGAGAAGTACAACCTTTAAAAAAAAATGAATTATAAAAATCAGTTCACCCAGTCAAAAGTTCTGAGGTAACACATATACGAAAAAACATACAGTCGAACTGAGAACCTAATCCTTTTTGGAAGTCGTTTGTTCTAAAAGACAAGTAAACAAAAAAATCACTCCCACTTAACATGTAGGAAAGGTACTCTTTAATATATTTTTTACATATTTTATTTCATTACCTTATAGGGGTCACAGACTTTTATAACCATACCAAATTTCTGCTCCATAGCTGTAGTAGTTTTTGAGCAAAACGGCTTTACCGACGAATCGACACACGGACAGGTGGCTTATACAAGTATTTGCATTTTACCGCAAATAATAATACCTTTGTATGGTATACAGTTGTCCGCATGGTTCCCGGCTAAGAATAGGACCATCCCATCTCTTCCAATGGGTGTCGTAAGAGGCGACTAAGGGACTTAAAACCTGAGGATGGGCAGCAGCGTCTTTCCGTGCATTGCAACACACCTGCAATCAAACTGCGATCGCCAACCCGCCTGCCAAGCGTGGCGATTACTGCAAAACCCCCCTATGAATTCCACACCCAGAAAACGGCCCCTAGTCCCCGGCGGAACCGCTATTCCTAGCTCCGGTAGCAGTCATGGTAACGGCGGGGTGGGGGTGCGAAGAATCCCCGGCAGATGCCAGGCTACCAAACCCAACGACCTTTGGCCCTGGCAACTTACAACACGCGTACACTGCGGACTGACAAGAAACTTACAGAACTCGAAGAAATATTGAGCAGGTTACGGTGGGATATCGTAGGTTTATGTGAAGTCCGAAGAGAGGGAGAGGACACCATGATCCTTAAATCCGGAATCCTGCTCTATTTCCGGGAGGGCGACCAACAGTCCCAGGGTGGTGTCGGGTTTCTCGTCCACAAGTCCCTGATTAACAATGTGGTCCAAATCGTGAGCGTTTCGACAAGGGTAGCATACCTTATACTCAGAATCACCAAACGGTATTCGATGAAGGTCATACAGGTATGCGCGCCGACTACGGAACACTCCGACGACGAAGTAGAGACTATGTATGAGGACATCTCTATAGCCTTCCATAGCACCAGGACCCATTATACCGTTGTTATGGGGGACTTTAACACGAAACTGGGCAAACGAAACGATTGTAAGCTGAGAGTGGGGCAATTTGGATATGGAGTAAGAAATGCACGTGGCCAGATGCTGGCCGACTTTATGGAGAAGGAAAGCCTCTTTATAACGAACTCCTTCTTCAAAAAGTCAAAACAGCGGAAGTGGACATGGTTGCATCCCAATGGCGTAACAAAAAACGAGATAGACTTCATCTTGTCGACAAGGAGGCAAATATTCAATGATGTCTCCGTGATCAATTCAGTCAAAACAGGAAGCGATCACCGGATGGTCAGAGGCACATTGAATCTAAAGACCAAGCTAGAAAGATGTCGACTGATGAAGTCTACGCTCCGACCGGCGCCCACCCAGCTCCAAAACCCCGAGAGCTTTCAGCTCGAGTTGCACAATCGTTTCGAATGCCTAGGAGACTGCGAGAATGTGGACGATTATAATGACAGGTTCGTGGAAATTGTTCAAACGGTTGGGTCTAAGATTTTTTAAACTCGTCGTTCAAACAGAACCAAAAAAATCTGCGACTTCACCAGCAACCTCATGTAAGAAAGACGCAGATTGGTTTTGCAGTCCTCTGAAGACGCTACTCAGTATCGGCAACTAAACAGGCAGATCTCTAAGTCCCTAACTCGCGGTTTACGCCAATATAATACAAATTGTATTAAAGAGGCGATTGAGCACAACAAAGGCTCAAAAGTGTTCGCGAGAGATCTGTCTGTTGTGACAAAAATAATGGGAACTGGGATAAAAACCCTCACGAAATTTGCCACATATAATACGTAAGATTTAGAGGTTCGGGCCTAAACGGAGTTTTAAGAAAAAAAAATGTTATGGGGTAAATTAGAATAAATGTATTTTATGATTATTTTAAAAAGAAGGAACAATAAACAATATGAGTATAAAAAAAAGGTGTGATTACATTGGTTGACCGTGTTGAAAATTTAAAAACAATGACCTACTTTATTTATGGACAATTCCCGGAAATAAATTTAAAGTTACAATTTTATTAGTATATAAAAAGGTTATTTTATAGAATGCCGGTAGGCAACGATCGTTACCGTCCCTTTGGTACTTAAATAAGTTACTAAGTTCTAAAATAATTAAATTTCACTTTGGTCTGAATTACCCTATTTTTCTAACATAACACGTATCAGATACAAAACACTTTTAAAATTTAAAATAAATAATTAATGGTTAGAAACTGGAAGCAGGAAATCTTCTAGGATGGCAGAAAAGTCAAAGAGTTAGAGAGACACTCGGGACAAAAGATAAAATAAGTATTCACTTCCCTTGGCAAGCAGCTGGGCGGGCAGTGAAAGGACTGGCTGGTGGTCAGCACAGCTCCATCTCAGGATTAATCCTTAATCAGGAAAACCGTCGGGATGTCAACCTCGCAGGGGGGTGGATGAAACCCTACGGACATATATAAATCTAGTTCGCAGCAGTACCAAAAATACACGCAAAGCGGTTTCCTTATACAAATTACTTACCACAGAATAAAATAGTGGGCCTCAACAAAACATTATAAAACAATTTATCCAAAAAAATTAAATTCACATGAGTGTAGACGGGATCACGGTCAACCTTTGTTTTTCTCTTGTCAAAAAATAACAACTATTTTCAAATTCAAATTCCATAGAGCAACGACATCAAACAAGAATTTAATTATGAAACGCAACAAAAGAGATCGGCTCGAAACGATAGTTAGCGTTTCAAAATACCCACAAACTCACAAAAAAAAGGCGAGAAGTCCAAAAAATTTTTGAAATTTGGACAACCCTATAGACGTTGGACAGCCCTGAAGAAGAAAAAAATAAAAACTCTCTAAGTAACTAGTTAACTACGAACGTTTACTTGAAGCTGGTTGAAATTGACATTTATACACGAACGTACACATACAAACGGCCAAAACTCCATCTAAAAGTGAACCAACTTAATAACCCCAACAACACACTAGTGTTAAGGGATCGCTGTGCACAGCCTAAAACTAGTCAATTAATTAGGAAAGAGCATAACTAAACAACTAACTAAAACTAGATAGTATAAAGAGAGAACGAAGAAGAAAAAAACGGAGCACTTCGCACAATAGGCAAGTAGGGCTGTCAAGCTTAACACTTCTCGAGGGAAAAACCCACACAACTAGTAAAACATTAAAGACCAGTAGGGTTGTCAAAAACTGAAAAAACTTGCAAAATATTGTTGGTTACCACAGCGAAATTGTGGACAAAAACGGTATAGGCGGATGCATGAAAATCCGACTCACGGATAAAATTAACACCGGAAGTCTGAAACGCGATACGCAAGAGTCTAAAGGGACAACACTACCGAAAAATAGGCCATTTGAGGTAAGACAAGGGCAAGATTAATGAAAGAAATTTGAAAAATGGGAAATTGTTATAAGACCTCAAGAAATCTAAATAATACTGCGGAATACAGAAACGTTGTCACATAAAAGTGAACAGGGTACGCCAAAAATTTAAGGAGTACCTCGCAAAGCAACGCGTAAAAATATTCCAAACAGTAACCCTTAAAGATTTTTCCCTTAAAACAACGTTAAATAATCGTGAACTAAAAGTAAGTCTGTCCCGACTTTCGATTGAAAGAAATCTAGAGTCTGGCCATTGACTACTTAAATTAAAAATTCTCTTGGAATCGTAAGGGAATACACAGGCAAAAACAACTCATCAACACGTAAGCAATTATCCGAAAGAGGTATAATGCCATTAAGCCGGGGAAAAACGACCCGTGTGAAGAGAAGCAAAAAAATACCGTGCATACAATCAAAAAAACCACACGTTTCCAAGAAAACTGCACGATTAAATTAAGTAAGGGGGTCTTGAGGTATTAAAACTTGAACCATAATATCCGGAAAACGGATACACCCACGAACGACAAAAAAATGGGTTCGTTAGGGAAAGATTAAAGGCAGAAAAGGGGATAAAAACATTAGTTCGGGCGCCAGAAATATGTGACAAAAATAATGGGAACTGGGATAAAAACCCTCACGGAATTTGCCACATATAATACGTAAGATTTAGAGGTTCGGGCCTAAACGGAGTTTTAAGAAAAAAAAATGTTATGGGGTAAATTAGAATAAATGTATTTTATGATTATTTTAAAAAGAAGGAACAATAAACAATATGAGTATAAAAAAAAGGTGTGATTACATTGGTTGACCGTGTTGAAAATTTAAAAACAATGACCTACTTTATTTATGGACAATTCCCGGAAATAAATTTAAAGTTACAATTTTATTAGTATATAAAAAGGTTATTTTATAGAATGCCGGTAGGTAACGATCCTGTTCGGGTGCCATAAATATGTGACAAAAATAATGGGAACTGGGATAAAAACCCTCACGGAATTTGCCACATATAATACGTAAGATTTAGAGGTTCGGGCCTAAACGGAGTTTTAAGAAAAAAAAATGTTATGGGGTAAATTAGAATAAATGTATTTTATGATTATTTTAAAAAGAAGGAACAATAAACAATATGAGTATAAAAAAAAGGTGTGATTACATTGGTTGACCGTGTTGAAAATTTAAAAACAATGACCTACTTTATTTATGGACAATTCCCGGAAATAAATTTAAAGTTACAATTTTATTAGTATATAAAAAGGTTATTTTATAGAATGCCGGTAGGCAACGATCGTTACCGTCCCTTTGGTACTTAAATAAGTTACTAAGTTCTAAAATAATTAAATTTCACTTTGGTCTGAATTACCCTATTTTTCTAACATAACACGTATCAGATACAAAACACTTTTAAAATTTAAAATAAATAATTAATGGTTAGAAACTGGAAGCAGGAAATCTTCTAGGATGGCAGAAAAGTCAAAGAGTTAGAGAGACACTCGGGACAAAAGATAAAATAAGTATTCACTTCCCTTGGCAAGCAGCTGGGCGGGCAGTGAAAGGACTGGCTGGTGGTCAGCACAGCTCCATCTCAGGATTAATCCTTAATCAGGAAAACCGTCGGGATGTCAACCTCGCAGGGGGGTGGATGAAACCCTACGGACATATATAAATCTAGTTCGCAGCAGTACCAAAAATACACGCAAAGCGGTTTCCTTATACAAATTACTTACCACAGAATAAAATAGTGGGCCTCAACAAAACATTATAAAACAATTTATCCAAAAAAATTAAATTCACATGAGTGTAGACGGGATCACGGTCAACCTTTGTTTTTCTCTTGTCAAAAAATAACAACTATTTTCAAATTCAAATTCCATAGAGCAACGACATCAAAAAAGAATTTAATTATGAAACGCAACAAAAGAGATCGGCTCGAAACGATAGTTAGCGTTTCACTGTTGGACAAAGCCAACTGACCAAGCTGAAGACTGAGGATGGCAGGACCATATCGTCTAAGACTGAGTTGCTGGAAGAAGTTGAGAAGTTCTATGGACAATTGTACAAGACCACACGTTTGCCTGTCAGCGATCCGGCTGAAGACCCAAGAGCCACTAACGCGACACTATACCAAAGATATCCCGGACGTCAGCCTGTACGAGATTAGAATGGCTCTCAAACAGGTCAAGAACAACAAGGCACCGGGTGATGATGGAATCGCGGCTGAACTTCTGAAAGCAGGTGGATCACCGGTACTAAAAGCTCTTTAGAAGTTATTTAATTCCGTTATACTCGAGGGATAAACGCCTAAGGCATGGCACAGAAGTGTGGTCGTGCTTTTCTTCAAAAAGGGTGACAACACTCTGCTGAAGAACTACAGACCCATCTCACTTCTGAGCCATGTCTACAAGCTGTTTTCGGGAGTCATTACGAATCGTCTCGCACGCAGGTTTGATGACTTCCAGCCTCCCAAACAAGCCGGTTTCCGAAAAGGCTTTAGTACCATAGACCACATACATACGCTGCGGCAGATTATACAGAAGACCGAAGAGTACAATCAGCCACTATGCTTGGCGTTTGTGGACTATGAGATGGCCTTTGATTCAGTCGAAACCTGGGCTGTGCTACAGCCTCTCCAGCGGTGCCAAATTGACCATCGATACATCGAGGTGTTGAAGTGTCTGTATGAAAATGCCACCATGTCGGTTCGCCTCCAGGAACAGAACTCGAAACCTATCCAGTTGCAGCGAGGGGTGAGACAGGGAGACGTTATATCTCCGAAACTGTTCACCGCCGCCCTGGAAGATGTTTTTAAGCTTCTGAACTGGGGTGGACTCGGCATCAATATCAACGGCGAGTACATATCCCACCTCCGATTCGCTGACGATATCGTGGTCATGGCTGAGACTATGGAAGACCTAAGCACAATGCTCGATGGCCTCAGTAAAGTCTCTCAACAAGTGGGTCTTAAAATGAACATGGACAAAACGAAAATAATGTTAAATGTCCGTGTCGCACCCACCCCTCTTAAGGTTGGAGACTCTACACTGGAAGTTGTTGACGAATATGTATACCTGGGACAAACAGTCGAGCTAGGTAGTTCCAACTTCAAGAAAGAGATCAATCGACGAATCCAACTCGGCTGGGCAGCGTTCGGGAAGCTTCGCAATATCTTCACGTCCCAAATACCGCAGTGTCTCAACACTAAGGTCTTTGACCAGTGTGTGTTGCCAGTGATGACTTACGGAACTGAGACATGGTCGCTTACTATGGGCTTCATAAGAAGGCTCAAGGTCACCCAAAGGGCAATGGAGCGTGCTATGCTCGGAGTTTCTCTGCGTGATCGAATCAGAAACTAGGAGATCCGCAGGAGAACTAAAGTAACCGACATAGCTCACAGAATCGCTAAACTGAAAAGGCAGTGGGCAGGGCACATAGCTTTTTTTTTTTTTTTTTTTTCACAATTGGTAAACCCTTGACAACATCTCACCTGGTGGTAAGTGACGATGTTGCCGAAGATGGAAGCGGGCTTACCAAGATTCCCCAACGCAATGGGGAACTGGCTATCTTATCTTCATGCCGGAACACACCAATGATATCAACATTAATATTTGGCGGCAAGACTTAGATAAGATGGTGGTAGCTAGCCAGGCGGGCTTAGAAAATGCCCTACCACCAACCAAACCGAGTCTTACTTTTGACCCCGACGGGAATCGAACCCGCGACCTCCTGTCTAAAGCCAGTAAAGTTTGCCTCTGAGCTACGGAGGCGGTCAAAACGCGGAGCTCGTAGAACAGATAGCCGATGGGGCAGTAAAGTTCTCGAGTGGCGACCGCGCACCGGAAAACGTAGCGTAGGCAGGCCTCCCACGCGGTGGACCGATGACCTGGTGAAGGTCGCGGGAAGCCGCTGGATGCGGGCAGCGCAGAACCGGTCGTAGTGGAGATCCCTGGGGGAGGCCTATGTCCAGCAGTAGACGTCCTACGGCTGATATGATGATGATGATGATGGTATACGCAAATAGTAAATACCTTTGCTGGTGCCTATAACACAGGCTTCGAGCCTATTTTAGGTATCAGTCGATCCAAGTTTTTTGTATCAGCCGTATTTTTGCGAAATAAATAAACAATTATTATTATTATATGGTACCTGTTCTGTTCTGCAGACACATTTTACAATTAAATAATATTTAGCATCGCGCTGTCGACTTGTCAAAAGCAGTAACACCGCACTGGCCCAATGGAGCTTGCAAATATACAGGGTGTAACATAAAGGTGTGGTGATACTTTAAGGTGGGCTTGTACCCATCAAACTGAACAACTTTCTCCGTGGAACCCATAGTCAAATCGCAAAAAAAAATTTGGCTCTCCCATACTAAGTTGGCTGATCAGCTGATCGAGTTAGTATGGGAGAGCCAAATTTTTTTTTGCGATTTGACTATGGGTTCCACGGAGAAAGTTGTTCAGTTTGATGGGTACAAGCCCACCTTAAAGTATCACCACACCTTTATGTTACACCCTGTATAATATGTACGAGTACTTACAAATAAATAACTTATACAATATTCGGTCAGCACTTTTTATATTTAATTTGAAAAAAATCAAAATTAAAGAAAAAAAGGTGTGCGTGTCAGCTCCGACGCACGACTGGAGTTTACTCCTTACTAACTTACTAACGATTATAAATGTTCTGGGGGATGGTGGCCATTTTTTTCAGAATTAAAAAAAATGGCCACTACAAAATAAGTGTCTGTGTCAGCTCCGATGCACGACTGGAGTTTACTCCTTGCTAACTAACTTATATATATTCTTTATTGCACACAGATATTTACATGAAAAACTAACGATTATAAATGTGCTGGGGGATGGCGGCCAATTTTTTCAATTCTGACAGCGGATTCGTGATTAGAGACCTCAGGGACCCTCAGATATCGATTTTGGAAGCAATCGGTCCAGTAACTAAAAAGTTCAAAATGGCGGCCACTTTTTTCAATTCTTACAACGGATTCGTGATAAGGGACCTCAGGGATCCTCAGATATCGATTTTGGAAGCAATCGGTCTAGTAATTAAAAAAATCAAAATGGCGGTTACTTTTTTCAATTCTGACAATGCACTTAAGGGACTTTCAGATATCGATTTTGGAAGCATTCGGTTCAGTAACTAAAACGTTCAAAGCGACGGCCACTTTTTTCAATTTTGACAAGACAAATCTAACGACACCTCACACTCCAAAATCCATCAACCGGTGTAGGAAGTGCCAAAGAAATATACATACATACATATATACATACATACATACGTACATACATGCATACATACACACATACACCCAAACAAATTGCACACAAAATTAATAACTATACAATACAACTAATGCATAACGCTAAAGTCTGATTTTACTGCCCATAAATTTTCAAAATATATGAAAATCAAACCATAAGGAGTATTAAACATGTTTTTTAGATCGTAGGCTACGCTAGAAAGTATTCTCAGCAAACGTCTCCTTGACTCAGCGTGGTTGTACAACTTATTAACTGATGATTTTTTCCAAATCAAATATATTTTACTAGCTGTTTCCCGCGGTTTCACCCGCGTGGACAACGTCTCTATGACATTTCGAGGGTGCGCAGTGCGCGAGCCGCAAGCGGCTCGCGAGCGTGGTAAAAAGTAGCCTATGTCTTAATCCAGGTCCTAATCTGTCTACCTACCAAATTTCAGCCAAATCCGTTCAGTAGTTTTTGCGGGAAAGCGTAACAGACAGACAGAGTTACTTTCGCATTTATAATATTAGTAGGGATTTAAAAACGTACGATATACATAAAAAAAAGATACAGTGGTCCCCACACTAGGCTGAGCCTGTATCGTGGGAATTCATTAAACATGAACATGTAACTTATTTCCCGATTCCTATAATTTGGGGATCTTCAAGGCAAGAGTGAATAGGCATTATTTGAGTTTGCGTGTACCATCCTCGACTGCATTATCACTTACCATCAGGTGAGTTGCAGTCAAAGGCACTCAAATTTTTATAAAAAAAATATTAAAAAATCGCTATTGTGCAACTTCTATTGAACATAACTCAGAATTTATTCGGATCCAAAAGTAAGGACTTAACTAAACTCGACGAGATTTTCTGTGAGTGCGCATCAAAAGATTAGAAGAAAACAACTAGAAAATTCTTATAAAAAATTTAACCATTTATTGTGTTGGATGGCGATCGTTCTATGCTGAATCATAATGATTGATAAATAGTGAATTTTATGGTATCTGAGAGCTTACAAATCTGTGACTAGTTCGCAAATTTTGTAGCTTTTTAGAGAATGAACGAAAATACACATCAAATGTCACAAAGGAAGTCTATACACTCTATAAAAACTTAATGAAGATAATGTCTAATTACACATATAAAGTTTCAGAAAGAAAGACATCCTTTTACAACTCGAGATAATAAATAATAACATAAAAACATTGGCAGTTTTCACTAGCAAACAAAGAAGAAACCTAAATTACTCTATAATTATATCTATGACCTATTTCTTCTTAAGTAAAACATTAATTACGAAACAGTAGCTCTATGCATATCTTTATACACGATCCTGAACTATATAAACTTATCTACGGTATTAATGTCGCATATTTTAAATTTGCATAACTTTTATGTATTTTTTTTTACATTTTCATTTCCTAAGACCCTTAAAATTAACCCTTACCTCTAAATTAGAAAGAAAAAGACTATTTTACTTATATTATTTGACCACGAGGTGGTGTCATGCAATTGCCAGAAACCAATAGCAGTACCGTACTTCCGTCGGAATTTCCCTACTCTCAAAATAATACTTTGTCCTGTTAGATAACGACTGCAACATACATATTATTAATATAAAAAGCACCCTAGGTCAGTCGGGCCAATGGAGAAAGAAAAGATAAGAGAGAGAGAGGACCTACTTGGAATCTGAAGATTGTCTGAAAATTTCATCGAAATCGGTCCAGCCGTTTTGGAGTCTATAAGGAACATTTTTTTTTCCTTCACATAGCACAACAGAGATAGACTGGATTCAAGTGCTAATAACTACAGCCTCCCTGATATAATAAAAGGATTTGAATGTAAATCACATGTTAAACGCTCATAAGAATTAGAAATGATTTGAACGATTAAAAATTATTCAAAATGATTACAAATCAAATCATTTTTAATCCTTTTTAATGATTTTGTTTAATCAGGGCTGTGATTAAAATAACTAAAAAAGAGATTATAAGGTTTTCTTATTTGTTTACTTAACTTAAGTAATAAAAATATGTATCGTTTATTTAAGTAAATAAACTTTAAACAAAAAAAAATGTTATGAGGACAGGTTATAGCGGTGAATACTTATAACCTGTTTTGTCCGTTAAATTTGGAACCATATTAAAATAAATAAACTCATGTGAGTCCAACTATGTAACTTAATTAATTAATTCATTAACTTTAATTATCTTAACGTTAGTTAAAAAACACTATAATATTAAGAAATTATAAAGTCACATGAACAATGCGTTCATAAATCTTATTATTGGTCAACTGACAGCCAAAACCGTGTGCTAACACTGGTCTTATGTACAGTTGGTAATATTACAAATTATACAGTCAGTCATTCAAATCACCTACCCAGATAACCAGGGTTGTCAATTTTGAACTACATAAATATAATCATAAAGTTTAAAAGACACTTACAATTACAAATTTTGAAATTACATGAATACAAACGCAAATTTAAATTTCCAACTAATTAACCAAGAAAGTGTAACAACGGTACTTTTTAAAGATTATTTTAATTTAATTAAATCATGGTAGATCTTATCTATGGTTTCTGTATCTTTCCTTTTATTAATTAAATCTTGATGCCTCTCCATTTACATAGATTCCATAATCAGACGCTTTTTATAATTATGTTCTGTATTTAAAATTTTTAATATTTTAAGATTTTAGCCTGCTTACCCTCGAGTAGGCTTTATCATTACAAAATACAAAAGCTTTAGCTCAACCTTTTTTTTTTAAATAAAGACAAAAATAATATAAAACTCATGGCATTTAAAAAAACAGAAACAAAACGATTTACAAAAAGTATTGTATCATATAACACTTGACAGCCCTACCAGCACATCACACACCAGAAACTATGCACTCGCGACTTAGCTTGCTCAATAGCAAGTAAGTGGTTGTAGCATCGTCTTGAATTCATCCAGGGAAGCAGCAGTTGAAACAGCAGGTGGCACAAAGTTCCAGAAAGCAACTCCAAGGACAAGAAAAGAGCTCTTGTACATTGATGTACCCGGAATCGGCGATAACAGCGTATAGTCCGGTTGTTCTCAGATCATTGCAGAGTCGGATCGATAATAGCTTCCAGGTTCTTGAGAATACTAACTTACACGGAGAAAAAAATATAGTCAGAATAACTATTCAAAGTTATAGTTAAATTAGTTAAATGACGTATCGTTGATGTAGTCAACTGTTTTCTCGAATTGAGGATCTGTATAGCCAATTCAGCGATACAGATCCTTAGTTTGACGAAACAGTTGGCTATATTAACGATACGTCTTTTAACTAATTTAACTATAAACTTTGAATAGTTATTCTGACTATATTTTTTTCTCCGTGTACTCAATATCTTTACCAGCTAACGACAGCACTGGCTTCTCACTGCTATCTATGAGGATAGTACGTTTAGACAAACACCAAAAAAAATGTTAGACACGAAATTCATGATGTGTGAACGGAAGATTAACACTTATTTTTTTTTTTTTTCTTCTCCTCCTCGATAAATTTATTTATTCCGCAGTCTCTGCACCACCTCCAAAATGGGCTGAAATCGTACACTCTGCCACAATTGATACATGTTTTTTTTTGGGACTCCATTTGACTGGAATGGTTGCAACAATATGAATCATTTCGACCCTCCGTCTCCGTTTAAATAGCAATGCTTATCAAAACTAGGGCTACCACTTTCTCATAACATTTTTTTTGTTTAAAGTTTATTTACTTAAATAAACGATACATATTTTTATTACTTAAGCTAAGTAAACAAATAAGAAAACCTTATAATCTCTTTTTTAGTTATTTTAATCACAGCCCTGATTAAACAAAATCATTAAAAAGGATTAAAAATGATTTGATTTGTAATCATTTTGAATAATTTTTAATCGTTCAAATCATTTCTAATTCTTATAAGCGTTTAACATGTGATTTACATTCAAATCCTTTTATTATATCAGGGAGGCTGTAGTTATTAGCACTTGAATCCAGTCTATCTCTGTGCTATGTGAAGGAAAAAAAAATGTTCCTTATAAAAAAATGTTCCTTTAGACTCCAAAACGGCTGGACCGATTTCGATGAAATTTTCAGACAATCTTCAGATTCCAAGTAGGTCCTCTCTCTCGCTTAACTTTTCTTTCTCCATTGGCCCGACTGACCTAGGGTCCTTTTTACTTTTAAATTGCATATTTTTAAGACCATTTTTCAAACAACTATCAAATGTCCACGTAAGCTATTTATATCTTGTTATTGAAGTGTGGTTTTCCTTAATAAATGCGATGTACCTATGCTGACCACTCTTATCTAAAAAGTTTTATGTTTACATATTTTTAGTTCGGGAATTCACATGACTAATATAATGTGTGTGTTACAGTCGTTATCTGACAGAAAAACATCCTGTTTTGAGAGTAGGGAAAATCCCAAAGTTCTGTCATCCACGGATTGTAAGTACATTCACCATCAACCAACTGATCTATCTCAACCAGTTCACGTATTTTGGGTACCAAGAAGCTAGAAGCTAAGAAGCTAGTGGGTGTTTGATAGACATAAAATTAGCATATGATTTGACTAGGTTAGGGATCATCTATTTTGAATGGAAATTATTTATTTAAAAAAATGGTCAGATTTCAGACAAGTTTCGTCATCAAATAAATCCTATGTAATACAAAGTGACAAATTGAAAGCGGGACTTGACGTGATTTTATATAACACTAGTATTCGTTGCCGATGTGTCTCATATGTGAAAAAGTATTCAGTAACGATGCCATGAAGCCTTCAAAAATGGATGAACACTTATCAAGAGTACATGCTGAGAAAAAAAGTAAGGCCTTGTCATTTTTTCAAGCACTTAAAGAAGAACTAGACAAAAGGCCATCCATAACATCGATGTTTGCGTCATCATCTATTAAAGAGGATGAAGGTTTACGAGCGTCCTATAATATATCTTTACTAATAGCGAAGTCGGGGAAACCCCACACAAATGGAGAGCACCTTATATTACCAGCCATTACGGAGATCTTTAACAATGTATTGCACAAACCCGCACATGAGAGAATACCTTTGAGCAATAACACTGTTCAGAGACGCATAGACGAGATGGGACGCGATGTGGAAAACATTTTATGCAAGTTCTTACAGACCAACAGATTCTCTCTCCAGTTGGACGAGTCAACATTACCCGGCTATAACTTATGTTACTCAACGTTAATGTACCATTCTAAAGGTGAAAAAGTTTTTGAGATCGGTTTAGTAGTTTTTGAGTTTATTCGTTACAAACAAAAATACAAACAAATCTTCCTTCTTTATAATATTAGTGTAGATGTAGATAGTGTAGATTGAGATTATGCTATTATTATTAGCCATGTCTGGTGGAAATCAGCTTGACTTTTGTATCTACCTAAAATAATGAAAATTTATCACTTCCCGTCTCCCATCCATCACAATTCACACACACTTCTAAACACACCGCCATACCGTAGTTACATAGATATCGTTGCCGCCAAGTCCATATAGATGAAATGTGCACTCTTAAAGCCATTAAACCACAAAAACATAGTAGATTAAAAAATACGCATTTTCACAAAGTCATGATCAATCTGCGTACAGTGCATTTAAAGAGCATTATGCAGCACAATAGAACGCAATAAATACTGATTGAGATGATTTCCCGCATACTTCATAGACCGCTAGAGCGCTAATTTTTAACTTTAGATTTTGCCTAAATAGGTAGATATAGCGCGGTGGCGCCTTTTAACTCAGCCCCTTGTCACTCAAAGGAGACGCAAAAGCTTCTTGGGAGGCGCAAAAAAGACCTTTTACTATATTAGTTTTACAGTAGGCAAGGAACAGTACAAAATAACAAAACATCCTAGTTCTGACCACCGTTATAAGGCGGCCAACTGTCCCGCATTCTGCGGGACCGTCCCGTAATGGCAGTTGTAATCCCGCATTGCAATAATAAAAAAAAGTCCCGCAAAACGTCTAATGTGTCCCGCATGTCCCGCATTCATAGAGTATTATATACGTAAGTGATACTGTTTTGATTTCAAATTATTGCACGTAGCTACACGAAACTGATCACTTGTATTTGTTTCTCCGTTTCACTTTTATTGGAAAAAGGTTTTATTTTACTAATGCCGCGATTAATTAATTACTAAAAAGCGAAGTTGTAAATTCACAGAGGACTTGCAAAAAGAGTTTCCTTTCTTGCAGAAGTGTTTAACTCCTTCTGCAACAAATGTAATGGAACATTTTCTGTTGCTCATGGCGGCAGACATGATATACAAAGGCATTTGACATCGGACAAGCACAAAAAAGCACTAACCACCGCAAGTATGTCGTCGTCAGTAACAACTTTCTTCCGGCAAGAAAAATACGGTGACAAAGAAGCGGATCTGGCAAAAGCTGAAGGTCTGTGGGCTTTCCATACGGTATGTCACAATCAAAGTTTTCGATCAATGGAATGCACTTTCAAACTAATTCAAAAATTGTTTGATAAGAAGTTTAGCTGCGGGAAAACTAAGTGTGAAGTTATTGCAAAAAATGTGATTGCGCCGTATTCTTCAGATATTATAAAGACAGAACTTAACGATGTCCCATTTATCTGTATATTTACAGATGCTTCGAACCATAAAGACATGAAAATATTTCCAACGCTAGTGAGGTACTTTCACCGTACCACAGGCATTAACGTCAAAATATTAGATCTCGTGAATTTACCTGGCGAAACAGCAGCTATTATATACGATTCCTTAATGGACATTCTTGAAAAGCACAACCTTAAAGAAAAAGTTGTTGCTATTTGTGCAGATAACGCCAATACGAATTTTGGCGGGGTTCAACGTGAAGGTCAATGTAACGTTTTCAGAAAACTTCAAGAGGGTTTAGAAAGACATATATTAGTGTGGGCTGCGCAGCACATATCGCACACAACGCTATTCAAACAGCAGCAGATTTGTTACCAGTGGACGTCGAACATATAGTTACGAAGATTTATTCGTACTTTTATGTATACACTGTGCGTGTAGAAAGTCTTAAAGATTTTTGTGAAGAAGCAGAGATGCAATACAAAAGAGTTTTGGGTTACAACAAAACAAGATGGCTTGCTCTTGCGCCTGCAGTTGAAAGAATCTTACAAATGTATGAGCCATTGAAATCATACTTTTTATCGCAAGAAAAGTGCCCTGATGTACTACACCAATTTTTCTCTAATGACTGCTCAGAGCTGTGGTTGAAATTTGTCCATGTGGAAGCATCATTATTTAACGATTCCGTGAAAATGATGGAAGGAGACAAGACTAGCTTTATACAGAAGTTTCCCACTTGTTTGTAGATATAATAAACAAGTATAAGAACCGGTTAGAAAATGATTATATTCCTCTGACCATAAGAAATGAGTTAACAAAACTTGTGGAGAGTGATCAAATCGATAGAAATTATTTTATGGGGCATACTCGTAACTTTTATCAGAATTGCATCCAGTACATGCAAAAGTATATTCATCAGTACAATGAATTCAAAGCATATACTTGGATTCAAATAAAACAAAGTCTGAAATGGCCTGAGTACAGCAGACATACCAACAGTTATTGGTGCAGATTCCTACGGCGGCGGCTACGACTTTAAACGAAGAAGGCTTGTTTGACGAAATAAGCTACGTGTCAAATTACGTGAACAACGATGTTCTAAAGAGATGGGAAGAGATGAAGAGCAGTAAAGAACGATGATGGATGGAAGTATTTGAAAAATTTAAAGAAAATGGATTGCCATTCAAAAATTGTCTGGCCATCGTCCAGTAGCTTCTTTGTTTGCCAGGGACAAACGCACCTACAGAACGAGTATTTTCATTGATGAATGCCACATGGACATCGGAAAAATCGTCACTAAAATTGGAAACGTTACGAACAATCCTTTTTATTAAATTTAATATGGGAAGCTGCGAAAATTTTCTTGAGATCCTTAACCAAAATCCAGAATTAGTAAAAAAAATGACACTCGCATGTAAAATATTATTTTAAAAATAAATGTTGATTTCTTTAAGTTGTGTTTGTTTTTTTTTCTCTTTTAAGTGCACCGACACGCCCTCCGTAGCTACTTCATACTCACAGCCCCATCTATACGAATGTCCCGCATTGACTTTATCTAAAGTTGGCCCCCTTACCGTTATGTGCAAGCTAGGATACGGAAACTTTTTTAAGTAAGTGTTAGTACCGGTTAGTAGCTGGTAACTGTACTGATTGTATTTACTTCAGCTAAAAGAAACTCGAATGTGAACTGTAAGATGATACCTACTGATATTAGTATTATTATGTACTGATTAATTGAGAGAATAAACTAAGGTCAACGACCAGACACAGCGCGCGCCGGCCTCCACACTGTAGTATACCAGTTCGTAAGTATTTACTAAAGCTAAAATTAACTGAATGCGAACTGTAGAAATATACCTAGTTACACTGATGTTATTAAGTACTGAGTTAGAGAACAAGCAAAGGCCAAAGTCCAGGCACAGCGCGTGCGGGTCATCACACTGTCATACCTATGACACACCGTACTTTGGACACTTTGGACTGAGATAAGTATACACGTTTACATGTTTGCGTAAATTTACTGTAGGGTTGTCAGACGTAAAGGGATCACGGCGCTAAATTCAAATGGTCTCGAGTTTGTGTTTCTTTTTATTATTAAAAATTTGTTTGGCTGCACCTCACGATGGTAAGTGCCGATGCAGCCGAGGATGTATCACGCAAGATCAAATAGTGTCTATTCACTCTCGTCTTGAAGATTCCTATATTCTTATTGAGATTTATTTTAAATATATCATCATCATCATTACAGCTCATATACGTCCCCACCGAGGGGCTCGAGCCTACCCTGAATCAGGGCGATTAGGCCTTAGTCGACCACGCGGGCCCAGTGCGGGTTGGTCGACTTCACACACAACCTTCGAGTTTCTTCGCAGGCGTGTGCAGGTTTCCTCACGATGTTTTCCTTCACCGTTAAAGCAATCGGTAAGTATGTACGTAAGTTTTTGAAAAACTCATTGGTACATTGGCCGTCCAGATTTGAACCCGGTACCTCTGGTTAAATATATGTCACCGTAAAATTGTGAAAACCGTTAGATTATAATCTAACTGGATCTACGAGTATCTCGCGAGATTGTGAACTGTCGAAAGATTGTGAACCGTAACATACTGCTTACGATTTCACTGGTGTCATTGTAATCTCACTAGTGACATTTCAATAACACTAAGCGAAGTGAATAACATTAAATAAATGAGCGAGCGATGTTAGGTTTGGTCAGGTATGACTGATCAAACAGTCAAACAAGAAATCATAGGTCGCAGAAGAAGAAATCATAGGTTTTATTCAGATGGGTCGCGAAAATTGTAAACCGACTGACAATTTACCGTCATATTATAATCTAACTGAATTCAGTGTAGAGGGATTGTAATATTGCGGTTTTAATAATATCCCGGCGACATGTACATTTTTATTAAAATCATGACAGATATTGGTTATTTACACAGGTTATTTATTTAAAAACCACAGGGACAGATACGTAACTTAATACGTAACTCGTGCATGATTTTGGTAATTACAACATGTGGGTAAGTACCTTGATGTGATGCAAAGAGTATCTAAGAAGGACAAAAATATTCATCTGAAACATAGACTTACATGAGAAGATACTAACTGATACTACTGAGGGATTCAAACATTATTTATAAGTAAGGAAGTACTTGGAAATTAAATTACACTTTAGTGCTAATGTTATGTACCAAATTACCTAAGGTAGGTACATGATCTGAAATACCTGGGAATTATATCAAAATGCCAAGTCTGTACTTAGAAAATAATGTGAGTCAATGTAACCTACTACCGTCAGTACCTATAAATACTTAATACCTTGTCTTAATTAAGAAAATACAAAATATAAACAAACCATTAAAAAATGTACCTACTTATCTGATTTTTCTTGATTGGGATAAACTTCATTCCACAATACTTACAATACTTGTATTTCCAGATGAAACGCCATTGTCGTCAGTGGATCCATTGAATCGGAGGTAGAAGCTTCCCGATACCTAGCCTCCCTGGCGCCATGAACTATTTTGTTTACTTATAGCTTTTTTCTAAACATTGTTTACTCGTCAATAAATTATTGAAAATTGTACACAGCTCACGGCGACAACTATTGACTATACATGATCACCGCTCCGCAGGCGACGTCGATATTAGCGGGGGGAGGTGAGTGTCGCATCTCTAAGATATAGTAACAATAGGTCATCTTTGACACTGTACTCGTTATAACATTATAATGTGTCAATTTTATATGTTGGAGTCACAAATGATTTGACCAAAAACTGTTAACGCGTATTTTATTAACAGTACTGGACACTGGTCTGTGCGTTTGCTTTGTGAGAGTTTTTTGACGGGATTTGTGGTGAACGCATTCGTAGTTTTATTTTATTGTTTTCTGATAGTTTTGTTTAAAAAGTGACGCGTTTTGAAGAAAATTGTCTGCAGCACGTGAGTAATGTGGAGAACAAGAAAATAAAATGAAGAAGGACGTTAAGTGAAGAACCCGACTTGCACGTGGTGCAGTTTTATAGACCCTACTGTGACGGGTGTTTCAACTCAGAATGAGGCTGCTACAAATACTGTCATAAATTCCAGAAAAGATTATTTTGTAATGCACTAGCACTAGCATTTCAAATCAAAAAAGAAATGAAAACTAAAAACGAAGATTGTGTCAAAAGAGCTTGTACCCAGAGATGTTAATATATTTTAATCAACCAACCGTTTGTTTTGTGCACAGATCTAGTGGTTTTGTGAGAGTTTTTTTTGGCGGGATTTGGAGTGAATGCATTTGTAATTTTATTTTATTGTTTTTGCATTGTTTTCTGCTATAGTTTTGTTTAAAAAAGGAGATGCGTTTTGAAGAAAATCGTCTGATGCGCGTGAGCATTGTGGAGAACAAGAAAATAAAATGAAGAAGGACGTGGAGATCCGACTTGCACTGGGTGCAGTTTTATAAATGTGACCGGGTGTTCCAACTTAGAATGAGGCTGCTGCAACTACTGTCAAGAACTCCAGAGAAGATTTGTAATGCACTGGCACCAGCTATATTTAAATCAGAAAAGAAATGAAGACTGTCTCAAAAGGACTTTTACCCAGAGACATTAATATATTATAACCAAAGTTGGTTTGGTTGGTTAATAAACCAACGATGTTTGTTTTGTTTTGAGTTTACTTTGGCTAAAATATATACATTCTAGTGATTACGTGCTTAGTAATCGTAGTCTGTGTTTGTTACAAATGACGACACTTATTTTAAGTTAGCGTTCAATCAAAATGCAGGAAAATTATCCTTTTCTTGTATCACGAAAGTCTTTAAAACCAGAACATGACGGCCTAAAGAAAATATGCATAACCTCAAACAATGTAAGTTTAATTTACAAAACCTAGAAATCTGGAAAACAGTAGCTTGTATTTTAAATTTAATTTCAATATCGATTTTTATTATCCTACAAAACTGGATCAAGTTTTTCCCACACCCATAAAACTCAAACTATGCAGAGCTTGCCAGAGTTGTTTCTATATTTAGGAATATTATTCAGGGATAAATCTCATCTGACTCCGAACTAGGTACTGTAGGAACCAGAGACTTATGTATCTACATACCTACTTAACACCCAGACACAGAGCACACAAACCTGTTCATCACACAAAATATGTTTGTCCTGGGTAGGGATCTAACCTACGAGCCATGGCCCAGCAGGCAGCTAAGCTGCCACTGGACCAACTGGTCAGTCAAGTACAAATAAGATCATTTATTACAGTTCACACTTGGCCGAAACCAAAAGAACTCTGTGGTTGTCCCAATTTTATCCATATCAAGAAATCATTGCACATTCAAAAAATCAGATGACGATGAATGGTACCTTGAAGACCACAGCACGGGAGGTGTTGAGGTTAATAAAATAAAAGTTGGAAAGGGTAATACCAAAAAACTCTCTGACAAAGACATCATAGCATTAGATGCTTTACATGAACTTGTATATAGGTTTGTTGTTCCTTCTTGTGATTTGGGAGAACTGGAAATCCCTTCAAAAAAAATGAAAATGGAACTAAATTCTTCCAATGACTCTTTACATGAGACTATGATAGAAAACATGAAGATGAAATTTGAAGAGTCCCAGAATTATGAAGTGAAGCATATTGAAACCAAAATCCAGAGTGCAAAACAGATGCAGAACACATCCAAGATATTGAAGGAACAACTACAGCTGGACATGGATAGAAGGATGCAGCAGCTGGAAGCTAACTTCGCTTTGCAGATTGAAAATTTAAAGGGTGAAAAAAATGAGGTGGAGCAACAGAGAGCATTGCTTTTGGAAGAAAGAGATGCACAACTGGCTACAGTGAAAGCAGAAATGGAAGGGAAAATAGCAGAACTCATGGTGAGTAAAAGTAAACATAAGGTAAAAAGTAAAGGCTATGTAACTTTATTAAATCTTAGTATTTTTAGCCCTCTTAAGTTCACCCCAATTAAGGTTTGTCAAGTCTCGAGGTTTTGAAAGTCTCGGGCCTCGAGATGTCTCAAGCTAAATTTCCCGGGACTTTCGACACATAAAGTAAACAATTAATTTGACGTTTTTCATGATACATTTATTTAAAATAGGTACCTACATGGTAAATGTCAATTATATCTAACCTAACCAATCACGTAAATTGACAAGTTAGGTGATTGATACACTGTACATCTGATTCAGGGTAGGCTCGAGCCCCTTGGTGGGGACGTATATGAGCTGATATAATAATAATAAACACTGTACATACTGTAATGTAAAGTTGTCCGAAAGGAAGGGTGCTTGACAGGATATATTAATATAATGTAACCCATTATTAAACCGTTCTTTTAATTGCTTAGATATATTAGGTACTGTACTAGTGACCTCATGCGTCTTCGTCTGCGTGGACTTCATTGTAAATTTTTGATGCGTTACCATAATAAAAAGTTACAACAGTAAGTTTAATGTGTGCCAAATTTCAGCTAAGTCCTTTCATTTTTCAGAGCGTGATTGAGTAACAAACAATCAATTAGCAAAAAAAAAACTGCCTTGAAAATTGTTTTGATATTAGTTCCAATCCAAGTCAAAGAGTAACATGAAAAATACTCAAGTAGGTGTTAAGTCCTAATATTGCTTACCTACTTACTTAAAATGATAATATTGTGGGATTTATTAAGATAAATAAAGGAATGTTGTTACTTAAGTTAGTAAAACATTTTTTTCAGAATATTGATAACAAAAGTTGTAGTCTTACATATTAGTGCCTTAAATATTCCACCGTAACGGCATGCAAATCTTTAGTACCAAGGTGATGAATTAAACAAATTTAAATGATTACATAAAAAGAAAAACACTAGTATAGTCCAAATATTAAAAAGAGTTAAAACATTTCAAATTATTAATTAGAGAAATTCACTTCAATAATAAAATAATAAGTTTGTTGATTAACATAAGAGGACAATTAAATTAAAAATAACAGAAAAATCATTAGGTAGGTAGCACCAGTCGAATATGAATAAAAATAGTTACATGTCAAATTTATAATAGAGTAGGAAATGTCAAATTTTAGTCATTAAGATATTTGTGAACAAAGTAATTATGCCTTCTTCAGTAACATATCACAAACTTTATTTTTAAACACATTTAAACAACAATTTAGACTTCTCATACAAAGTTGGCTATTGAGCTGACCAATTTGTATGAAAAGTTAAATTTTTTTTGAGAATTGATCTTAGGTTTCTTGAGAAAAGTTGCTCAGTGTCGTCTTCTGATTCACCTCCTAAAATGCGTCCGTCGTCTAACCAGTCATCACTACTATTACTAGTCAAACTTTGGATAGAAATTAAGTCATTCATCTTTATTTACAAGGTAGGTTTATTCAAAGATAAAAAAAATATCAATTTAACATTACCTAATTAAATAAAAGCAATAACTTCATTAAAATTTGGAGAATAAAATTGAAGAAAAGGGGGTGCCGAGATTTATCACTTGTGTATAATAATTTCCTTTTTTGTAAACAGGAGCAAATAAAAAAGCACAATGAGTCAGAATCTGAACTATTGAAAGAGAACAACTTATTAAAAGAGAAGCTTCTTAAAGAGAGAGAGGACTTCCTTTTGGAGCTGAGCAGAGAGAGTTCCTCCAAGCAGGACTTGCTGGACAAGCTGGAGGCCAGAATCCGTGAGCAGGACGAAGTGCGCAAGAGAGAGAAACAAGAACTGGAGAACATGCTTAGGATAGAGACAGAACAGTTGCGGTTAGCAAAAGAAAAGGTACCTATTTATTATTTAGAATGCATAAATTCAATATTCAAATGTAAATGTAGAAACTGCTATGTTCAACTGGTTGTACATGAGGATGTAACTACCCATGGTTCAATTGTCAGAATACTACTTTTTATACAATTTATTATAATGACTCGTGTGAACTGTGTCCTTTAAAACATGGCGCAGCCCGACAGGGCTGTTTGTCTATACATTCAGATCTGTGGCGCCACCCGATTAGGCTCCGTTTACAGTCCAGGCCATTGTATGTCAGTATTGCTTGTGCTCGAAGCACTGGCGAACTGGGCACTGGTACTGTAGACTATGCATCTGCTCAATTGTCTAGTGGGATTTGCGAAAACCAAACTGATGGGTCGGGATCAATTCACAGACATGTGTGTGTCATCAGTCTAGCCAGTAAAATTCTTTCCCAGAGTTTAGACAGCACTGACGTGAGGCTAATTGGTCTGTAGGATGATGGTTCGTGAACTGGTTTACCTGGCTTTTGAATCATGATGATTTGAGAAACCTTCCAGAGGCTAGGAAAGTGTGATATCCTTATGATAGCATTGAAAAGACAAGCTAGAGAAGTGATTGCTTTTCTGGGCAGTTCCTTAAGATTTTGGGTGTTATCAGTTCAAAGCTGGGCGATTTATTCGTGTCCAGGGACCTTATTTCTCTAGCAATTTCTTTAGGAGAAGTAGGTTCTATCGGGAGGCACATTTGGCGATCCTGCTCATGTGTGCCGACCAACTCTTGTTCATCAACTTCGCTGCCATTGTTAGGTTTAAATACGCTTGAAAGGTGTGCAGCGAATTCATTAGCCTTTTCCTTATAATTTCTTGCCCACGTCGACTATGTTCTGATCGGTGGGTGTTGTTGTTGGGATTAGTCCAGACTTGTAGCTATACACAGAGAGTAGTCGTGTTTGCCTGTATAAGACATATTCATAAGATCTGAATCCACAGCAGAGTTTGCGATATTTCTGAGCGTGTTTTTCAGGTCTTTGGCAGCGCGGTTAAACCTGGATTTATCTGCAGGATGACCAGACTGATGCCAGACTCTCCTAAGACGTCGCTTTTCGAGGATCTTCAGTTTAATGTTAAGGGGTTGATTAGGCCTTCGGTGTGGTATTGAGGATGGGAGTATTAATCAATGAAGCTTTCAAATTAAATTGGTCAAGTAAATGCAGGCTTCTTCCCCATCCACAGCGGTTTTTAGTGGAGTGTTTAGATTTAAGTTATGCTCTAGGTAAGTTCTGAAACCATCCCAGTCAGTCTTATGGTTGTGAAGCGACACTGGTTTTACGCGCGTGATAACATGTGTGTTGACGTTACATAATATAATATATACATAACACAGGGTTTTTCCCTTTTTTAGGAGGCAAAATCTTCACCCATTGTTTTATTGTGTCAGCTATGTACTTGAATTAAAAAAAACTTTTTTTTCGTTCAATATCACGGGAGTGTGGTCTGATGATCCGTCAAGGCTAGATTCAGGAAAACATTCCTGTTGATTAATTCCGGTGGGGATGAAGAAGTCCAAAGATAAGGTCTGATGACCAGTAGGTCGGCTCTCTATTTGACCAAAACTGTAGTGTGTTTCTACGAGTATCAACACAGCTCTTCAATTCACGTCCTCTAGTTACTGTGCAGCGAGATCCAAAGAAAGTGTACTTCGCGTTCCAGTCGCCTCCAGCGATGAAGCGGTGGCCAAGTGGGCCGAAGTTGAGGGAGAACATGCCGGTCGTCATTTTGTGCCGAGGAGTGTAGTAGACTGCTGAGAAGTAATCGACTCAGTTTTATCGTCCAACCTTACTGTTGATGATTGGAGAAATTCAGACGAGTATGATTCTAAGACCGAGTGTGTGAGGTTCGACTTGATAACAATAGCTATGCCGGCGTGTGGCCCTCCATCGGGCTGGGGGGTGACGTAGATGTTATATCCGTGTATACGAAATGAGCTTCTCGCAGTTGCGTGAAACTCAGATAAAAATACCACATCTGGTTTGTTTTTTAAGAGTAGTGCTTCCAGATCATGGGTGTTGGGTGCAAAGGAACCGTTTATTAGGTTCTTTTGTTCCCAACGTGTTCTCTTGTTCACGGATACCTATTATAAGGATATTTATTGCTTGACAAAAAGATGAAGTACAGGCAAAGTACAAGGGGAGTTCAATTTTTCTCGGTATTGATATGTTATACTCATTGGTAAGAAATCTCCTTAGTCTCATATTAATGACAACTCTTTGGTATTATAAATGCGAAAATCTATGTCATTTGCTTCGTCAGTTTATTTGCTATTCCCAAATATACATATATGTGAGAACGAAGGATTTTTACAATGTCGGCAAAATTGGAGCAAATAAAAACAGAAATGGACGATGTTTATGGGGACACTTCCCCTTCATTATCCACTGTTCAAAAGTGGTCAATAAAGTCGAGAAATTGATATTGGAAGATGTCGAGTCTCTATAAAATCATTAGCAGAGAAAACCAGCCTTTCCGTCGGTAACATACATACCATTATTCATGACCATCTCAATATGTCAAAAGTCTCTGCAAGATGGGTGCCACGAATGCTTACTTCGGTTCAAAAACAAACGCGTGTGGCTTGCTGTAAAGAGTTTTTAGAGTTGTGTGGCAATGAACCCGATAAAATTTTCAAAAGAATATTGACAGGACATGAAACTTGGGTTCATTATTATGATCCGGAAAGTAAACAAGAGTCTATGCAGTGGCATATTAAGGGTACAGCCCCCCCAAACAAATTCAAGGTCATTCCGTCAGCTGGAAAGATAATGGGCCACTGTATTTTGGGATTACGAAGAAAGCCTTCTAGTTGATTATAAAAAAAAGTCAATATTACAGGACATTACATTATATTATTATATATTATTAATGGCATCAGTTACGGGAAGCTATCAATCAAAAAAGACGTGGAAAGCTGGCCAAAGGTGTGTTGCTTCTACACGACAATGCACCTGTTCACACGTCCCGAGTTGCGAAGGCTGCTATACAGGACTGCGGGTTTCAAGAAATTAATCACCCACCATACAGTCCAGACCTGGATATATTTTCTCTTCCCAAACCTTAAAAAAGACTTGCATGGGAACCGATATGAGGACAATGAATCTCTGAAGGCTGCAGTAAACGAAAATTTTGAGGACAAGGAATATTTTTTTGAGGGTTTATTAAAGTTAACTCAGCAATCGAATAAATGCATATCCATTATGGGAGACTATATTGAAAAATAAAATAATTTTAAGACCATTAACTTTTTTTTTCATAACCATACCGAGAATATATTGAACTCCCCTAATACATACATATATTTGTGTTAAGTACAGTGGAAGCTCGATAAGTGTAAGGTTTAGTTCTTTTTGTTGACTCAAGGGTGCGCGATGCGCGAACTTTTTGAACCTTTACAAACTTTTTGCCGCTGCCGATGGCGTGCCGTATTGTGTAAGCCACACGTTGCAGGTGCGTGATAGAACCAGTTGAACATAGCAGTTGTATTGTCAGAAACGTGATAAAAGGCTGTCAAGTTTTTTTTTCTGGAATTACACTAACATGTTATTGTTCTAGAAAATGTAGAGATTCTGTGTATCTCTAAAGTGGTTTGATTATACAGAGTAATTAAAAGAAATTACTTTTAAAAAAATAAGTTTAAACCATTTTACTAAAAAAATTCAAACAATTTAGGAGCTAAAGGAATTGCAAGAACAAAAGCGGCAACGAGAGTGGGAGCTGACTGAGGAGGTGAACAGTATGAAGAGATGTCTGGAGGAGCAAGAGGAGCAGAAGGAGCAGCAGCGGCTCATGAAGGAGCGACAGCTTACCGAGCAGATGGAAGAGATGCAGAAACTGAGCCACGAGGATAAAGTCAAAATGTCACAACTGGTAAATTAATAACATAGTATTCTATTTAGGGACAATCCACACATGCTCATCCACAACTAGGAGTCCCTCTAATGCACTATGGAACCAGAGACTGATATCACAGTATACGAATCGATAGACTGTGCCGATAAATACATGCTTTACACATTTTGTAGGAAGGGCTGGTTTTGCGCAACCAGGTGTCTGATGCGTCCATTTTGCGTGGTTGGCCCACATCACTGCCACGCCAGCTCCTCTAAAAATTCTGTAGTGTTCTCAGGTCTCTGGGAGTTTGGCCCTGTATGTTGCCACCTCTCCGCACTCCAGAAAAGATGTGGGCAGCTTTGTACGTTTAAATACATACGTCATCATCATATCAGCGGAAGGACGTCCACTGCTGGACATAGGCCTCCCCCAAGGATCTCCACGACGACCGGTTCTGCGCTGCCCGCATCCAGCGGCTTCCCGCGACCTCCACCAGGTCATCGGTCCACCGAGTGGGAGGCCTGCCTACACTACGTTTTCCGGTGCGTGTTCGCCACTCGAGAACTTCACTGCCCCAACGGCCATCTGTTCTACGAGCAGTGTGCCCCGCCCACTGCCACTTAAGTTTAGCAATCCTGAGAGCTATGTCGGTTACTTTGGTTCTCCTACGGATCTCCTCGTTTCTGATTCGATCACGCAGAGAAACTCTGAGCATAGCACGCTCCATTGCCCTTTGGGTGACCTTGAGTCTTCTTATGAGGACCATAGTAAGCGACCTTGTCTCAGTTCCGTATGTCATCCATCATTGGCAACACACACTGGTCGAAGACCTTGATCTTAAGACACTGCGGTATCTGGGACGTAAAGATATTGCGAAGCTTCCCAAACGCTGCCCAGCCGAGTTGGATTCGACGATTGATCTCTTTCTCGAAGTTGGACCTACCTAACTGGACTGTTTGTCCCAGGTACACAATTTTGGTAACAACTTCGAGTTTAGAGCCTCCAACCTTCAGAGGAGTAGGTATGACACGGACGTTTGACATAATTTTCGTTTTGTCCATGTTCATTCTAAGACCCACTTGTGAGAGGCTCTACTGAGGCCATTGAGCATTGTGCCTAAATCGTCCATAGTCTCAGCCATGACCACGACATCAGCGAATCGAAGGTGGTTGATGTACTCGCCGTTGATATTGATGCCTGAGTCCACCCCAGTCCAAAAGATTAAAAACATCTTCCAGGACAGTGGTGAACAGTTTCGAAGATATAACGTCTCCCTGTCTCAGCCCTAGCTGTAGCTGGATAGGTTTCGAGGTTTCATCCTGGAGGCGAACCCACATGGTGCTCGTTTTCATACAAACACTTCAGCACTTCGATATATTGATAGTCAATTTGGCACCGCTGGAGAGACTGTAACACAGCCCAAGTTTCGACCGAATCGAAGGATTTCTCATAGTCCACGAACGCCAAGCATAGTGGCTGATTGTACTCTTCGGTCTTCTGTATAATCTGCCGCAGCGTATGTATGTGGTATATGGTACTAAATCCTTTTCGGAAACCGGCTTGTTCCGGAGGCTGTAAGTCGTCGAACCTGCGTGCGAGACGATTCGTAATGACTCTCGAAAAGCAGGGATGTTGACCACTCGACCACCGAGTCAAATCTCAATCAAACCACTATTAAACATACCCTATTAATATTTCGAGAAATTAGTCATTGTTAATTCTGTTTTCAGATAAAAGAACGAGAGGAAATGCAAAATAAACTCAAAGAAGCTGAGATAATAGCTGAAAAGAATAATGAAGAGCTAAAGGCGAGTGCTATACTTATTATAATATTCTGTAGAGTTGTACACGGTCAACAATGGTGTCGATTCGAACAAAACACTCGACTTAATTTAAGTAAACTAAAAGTCCACTAAACTAAGTTTAGTCGTTTTCATGTGCTATTCGGTTTTATGCTCGAACTAAATTACTATGCTATAGGATGAACGAAAGAATAAACAAAATGATTGACGTAACCTGTTTACCGTAAGTGAAAGAGAAAACAAGATATACTTTTCTATAGCGCTATCTCTGTTTTTAATTTAATTTATGTTACGAATATAATCTATGAAACGTTCAATTAAAACAGCTGATTTTGTTTGTTTTTTTTATTTTTTGGCTTGGCATCAAGGATTTTTGAGTGAAGTATTTAGAAGTTTAAAATTGCCTAAATGTGCGTCGGGGCATTGTGATTTGTCAGAATCTGGAGAAATTGAAGGTCTGATGATGACCAGGTTGTCAATCGATTGCTTCCTAAGACTGCCAAAGCTAAAAGTTGGTAAGGCATAAAACCAGACATCTTCCAAGCTGGTTTATTGACCTGGTCATCATCATCAAAGTCAAACCCTCAGATCAGAATTCTTCGGGTCAGAGTCGCGCAGTGTGCTGATGTAACTTGGTCGAAACGCCAAATTTCTAGCTTTGACTGTTTTATAGAGCTGTCGACCACCAACCTGGTCATCATGCGACCCTCAAGTCAAAGGTGCAGTGTCCTGAAATACTTATTAGGATTTATACCATCACTTTACTTAGGTATTCATCACAAAATTTGCACTTTAGTGGTTTTCTAAGACCAATTAAAGTTTGGTCGTCACCAAAACAGGTCGCGATTAAAATTGGTTCAATTTTAGTTTGACACTAAATCTAAAATATGGTCGTTCCGAATAGCAAAATGGCGTTCTAAACTTAATTTAGTTCGATTTTATTTTAGATCTGTCAGATAAGTTAAGTCGAGTTTTTCCGAATAGCAAATGTAGTTTTGACACATCTTAACCTAATTTTAGTTTAGTTTAGTTGATTTGTGCCAAACCGAATCTACACCATTATGAAGCTTATTATTATGTCACTTATAGGCCAAAGTCCAAGCCAAGGAAAAGGAGTTGGATGCTCTAGCTTCAGAGAAGATACAGCAGCAAGCTGAACAATCTAGTGTCGTTATCAATTCATTGCAGGAACAATTAGAAAAGGTGAGTGCCTCATTGTGTTATATAAAGCTACCACCACTCGTATAGATGTAGACCTGGCTTAAGCCGGTTGAAAAAGCTTCAAGTCAAAAGCGACAAAGATTCTCACTACAAACTATGCGGGGACTTCTTGAGAGTGTCCAATAATAATTATAATAATACAGTCCATTGAAATAAGGTCCTAGTGTCCCAGTTTTTAAAGTGAAACTTTTATTACATCGTCTCAAGCTTTTTCGTCTGTGTGTTGCGTGACGGCAAAGAGATTATTACATTGTCTCGTACTTTTTCCTCAGAGCAGCCATGATCGTTTCGTCCTCTGTACCGTAGCTCCAAGAGGAGTGAAACTTTTATTACATGATCGTATCGTCCTCTGTACCGTAGCTCCATGACGTTATACTATATAAGACATTATACTATGGAAGTAAATAAAAAAAACTAGACTCGCAGTACCTACGTCTGTTATCTGTCTTATTTTCTTAACGGCACAAGCAGCTGAACTAAGCCTTCCCCTTAAAGTTTGTGTGTGGTTCCCATTAAAATGAAACATCAAGAGTTATACCAAGGAACTCCATAGTATTTACAAACTCTTACTTGTTACTATCTAATATTTATCCCCATTGCGTTGGGGAATCTTGGTAAGGCCGCTTCCATCTTCGGGCTTATCTCACTTATCATCAAGTGAGATTATGCCAGGGCTTATCAATTGTGGATTTTTTTTTCCTTTTATACATTATTATTGTTTTTTTTTACATTTAGCAAGGAAAATTTTATACATTTAGTTTTTTTAGCGTTTAATACCAAGTTGTTTACAGTAAACACATTTTCACATTTATAATATTAGTAAGGATGTTCTCCTCTGATAAATTTGCAGGTTAAAGCACAGCTACAGTCAGTTGAGACAGAAAATATCACGCTGCTGTCGAACTTCGCGGTGCCGGACTTGGGAGAGGGGTCGTCCAAGGAGAGCGCGCTGGCCGAGGTGGGGGAGCTGATGGACAGCGAGTTGCAGTGCAGCATCTGCGCCGAGCAGTTCGTGAGCGCCACCACGCTCGGCTGCTCGCACACCTTCTGCAAGTACTGCATCACCATGTGGAAGAAGAAGAAAAAGGAATGCCCTATATGCAGGTATTTTTACTTACTTCGCTGGCACAGCGACCCAATGAGGATTTTGGTTTCCGCCATTAAATCATGCCATTTTCATCTATCCTGCTTAACTTTGTGTCATTAGGCTCTTTGGAGGGTATTTAGGTGCTTTTGCACTTCGTCATTCCAGCTGTACATGAGGCGTCCACCGGGTATTTTTAGGTCTAGGTTTTTAAGTCAAATCAATAAAAAGATTTTGATATTGGCAAGTAAATCAAAACGTATAGGGTACTTCCCGTTGACCTAGAATCATGAAATTTGGCAAGAAGCAAGGTACCGCACTAGTAAAGAAAAAAACCCAAAAACTGTAAGTTTGGAGATATCCCATAAATATTTTTTGCGATTACAAACATATTTGCATGTGGAGAATAGGGATGGCGAATGTTAGTCTTCTGAGTTACTTTTTATCATCTGTCAAAAACGAAATTTTCTAAAAATGTTAGAAATACCTAGGCGTGACGTCATAGTTTAGCAGCGTCATAATGTGTACTAATTTTGTGATTTTGGTTAATTAAAAATTGAAGACTTGATGGAAAACAAAACGAGTAAGGTTTTTCGGAAGTTTAAGTAGGAGGGCAATTTAGTGATCAAGAATTCATAATTTATTTCTGATGCTGTCGTCATCCCTAATGATGTATGGGAGATCATTTTTTCAACTACTAAGTTTAAGTTTGTCTTGCAATCCGATTGTGGACGATCAAATGTGTTTTGGTACGAAACCCTGAGTGCTCGAGTCCGAATCACGTTTGTCCGGTTTTTTAGGGTTCCATAGTCAAGAAGGAACCCTTGTAGTTTCACCAAGTCTGTCCGTCTGTCCGCGGCTTAGCTCAGAGACTATTAGTACTAGGTAGCTGTAATTTGGCATGACTTTCACGCCCACCAAGTGGTAAAATAAAATCTTGAAAATTTGTAGGGTACCTCCACTACAATGTAAAGAGGGGATTATTTTTTTTGTTGACGTACTCTGTCGTGCGTGTGGGGCTCGTTTTATAGGTATTTCAAAACTTCTGAAGGTTTTCTGAAAACATGATTAAATTCAGGGTTCTGTTTGAGAAATATTAAGCTTTAAAGTGGTCATTTTAGTTAAGAGTCCGCTATATAAGGACATCTGTAAAAAAAAAAAATATTAGGACATGTTAACAATTTTAAAGGAAAACTTCACTTTTTTAGTTTAGGAGTAATAGTCGACCTACTTAAGACGTGCAGCTGGATTTGTAAAAAGTTCGTAGATTTTCTCAAAATATTCTATCACCAACTGCAAAAACTATTTTGTTTTTTAAAATATACATTTATTTTTTCAAAAGGCTCTGGAACCCTACTTTGCGCCAGTTTTTGGCTAGTTATATTTTTCTTATAGCTCACTTGCACGTAGGTACATACGTAAAAATCCTTGCATACACAATTTTTTTACCCACAGAACAATAAAGCATAGAACTAGTGTAATGACGTGAAAATGTCCACTTACACACGCACACAAATACAAATATGAACAACAAAAATTACTTCACGTACACACCGAAGTATTGCGCACCCAGAATGAATGGACATAATCACACACTACGTTTGACAAAGTGACTTCTTAATTTGATGTAAAGGTACCTTTACAAGACCCAAAACAGTGGACAATTTGACATTATATCTATCTTTCTGTCTCATTATTTTGCGTATTAGAAAAAAAAGAACGTATATATAAGAGTCAATTACACTGTATACTTCTATGTTACTCCATTGTTCTGTGCTTTTCCCCAAATATAATAAGACTAGCTGATTCCCGCGGCTTCACCCGCGTGGACCACATTTCTATGACTTTTCGAGGGTGCGCAGTGCGCGAGCCGCAAGCGGCTCGCGAGCGTGGTAAAAAGTAGCCTATGTCTTAACCCAGGTCCTAATCTGTCTACCTACCAAATTTCAGCCAAATCCGTTCAGTAGTTTTTGCGGGAAAGCGTAACAGACAGACAGAGTTACTTTCACATTTATAATATTAGTAGGGATTAGTAGGGATGCAATCATGAATCTATTGTACCCTGTCAAAGTGCTGTTTCTAATTGTGAACAAGGAGAGTTTGTTGTAATGTTATGTATTCTTTTGCAGAACTCCCATAGCATCGGAAGTGAAAAATTTAGTTCTAGACTCGTTCATAGAAAAGATGGCACAGAATCTAACAGAGGATGTTAAGAGAAAGAGACAAGAAATTTTGAAATATAGAGAAGGTAAGGTTTACTATCAACTAAGAATGTGCCACCCCATCTCTTCCCGAAGGTGCCGTATAAGGAGACTAAGAGATATAATCGCGTATAAGACAGCGTCGGTGGCGCAACAGCAAGGGCCGCTACCTCCTATCCGGGAAGTCGTGGTTCGAGTCCTGCCACGTACCAATGTGTTTTCGAATTTCGATCTCATATGTACGTTTATCCGACGCTCTTACTAGACTGGTCAATGAGTGCTCAAAAGGGGGATGTGGATGGAAAAGTGGAAAGCAGAAAGTTTAACTAAGGAACTTTGTTTGGACTAGTTAGGAGATAAACATACTAAAAGTCCTGACCCCTCCGAGTGGAGCCCGAGGGGGGAGGGGGGCACAAAGGTCCCGTTTTTTGGTTTTTTGCTTACATCTCGAAAACGGTGCGTTGTACGAAATTTTGTTGTACTACATAATAAAAGCTGATAAAATTCTCTATAACTTTGGCTTTCACACTTTGTATCTATCTCCAATATTTGCCTAGCTATGAGCTTCGAAAAATGGTCGATTTTCAAAAATCTGTTCTACTTTACACTCTTGCGTTTTCTGTCAATTGTCATACATTGATTCATAACTTTTCGCAGCTTACTTAACTTTTTTAACTTTTTTATTCATTTTTTAATTTTTTTTACCTTTTTTTATTTATACATATTTCAATTAATATAATTAAGAACCACTTTATCACTCGCCGCCTCTTTGGGCGTGACGGGCCTGGTTGTGGTTCCTCAACGTTTGCCTCTTCTTTCTCCTCGTCTGTTGAATCGTTATCAGATGATGGAACGCAGGCTACTACTTCAGCTACATCATCCCCACCGTCGTCGTGGTATAAGGCTTCCACTGCAACCAGATCAACTATTGACGCTAAACGACCCACTACTTCTTCGCCCCAATCATCTCGTCTTGCATGCCCAGCCTCAATGCATGAGTCTTTGAAGGCTACGTTTCTGACAGAGTATACTGTCTGTCGCTTTTCAACAGGTTTTTTATTTTCATCTTCAAATGCGCATGAACAAAAAAGGCATCGAGTTTTGAAGTCAAATTTCGGTTTTGATGACCTCAAAGTATGAGTTGCGGAGGGCCCAGCGGACGGAACACGTTTCCTCAGATCAGCTTTAATGCTGTCGGGTCTCGTGTATTCTTTTCGACAAGATGTGTGAACCCACAGCGACTTAAATCTTTAAGTTGTGAGCTCTTTTGATCATTTCTGAGGTTACTGGCAGAAATCAGAGAATTTATGCCTTTTTCGCCGACCTTCGAAACATTTTCTCCACCTTCTTCCAGCACTTCATTACAAACAAAACACATGTCTGTCATCTTGAAAACGTGCGTCCTATGTGCAAAATATTTTGTGACTGCTTCCCTACGTTACCGGGTGCACAGTCACAATACTCTATAGGTCACGAACGTAATAAAAAAATAAGCCCGAAGGCATATTGATAGATATTATTGGGAATTTATGAAAATCGACCATTTTTCGAAGCTCATAGCTAGGCAAATATTGGAGATAGATACAAAGTGTGAAAGCCAAAGTTATAGAGAATTTTATCAGCTTTTATTATGTGGTACAACAAAATTTCGTACAACGCACCGTTTTCGAGATGTAAGCAAAAAACCAAAAAACGGGACCTTTGTGCCCCCCTCCCCCCTCGGGCTCCACTCGGAGATGTCAGGACTTTTAGTATGTTTATCTCCTAACTGGTCCAAACAAAGTTTCTAAGTCAAACTTTCTGCTTTCGACTTTTCCATCCACAAATTATTCGTTGCCCAAGCTATACGGCGAAGGAAAACATCGCGAGGAAACCTGCACACATCTGCGAAGAAACTCGAAGGTTGTGTGTGAAGTTGACCAATTTCCTGGGCCCGCGTGGTGGATTAAGGCCCGATCGTCCTAATTCAGGGTAGGCTCGAGCCTCTCGGTGGGGACGTATATGATGAGCTGATGTGATGATAAGGCGACTAAGGGATCAAACCGGAGGATGGGTAGCAGTGTCCTTTCCGCGTGCTATGCCATCCATCACACTACGCTCGCCGACTCGCCTGCCAGGCGTGGCGATTATGGCAAAACTCCCTCAACTAGGGGGTGGCCTATGTCCAGCAGTGGACGTCTTTTGGCTGATGTGATGATGTACAACATTATCAAATGTCAAAACAAGATGATTAGCAACAAAAAAATAATAAGTGCTGACAGACAAGACTCGTCTTAGGAAGTCAATGTGATGAAACCATGAGGTAGGTACCTACATAACTGCAAACCTCTTAGCTGGTGACTGAGGTCACACCCTGGACACTTCATACAATGAGCCAGAAATAACATTTCAAAAAAGGAATGACGGACAAACAAATTGGCGGCGAAATCCTATACGTTCGACAACCAATCTGTATCAATCTGGGTGACGAGGGGGTGAGGTCGCAATCTAGATAGCGGCAGGGAGTGTCCATACTGTATGTTAGTACTAATATATATACTTTGCTGAGGTGCAACCAAATAAACCTATAATCAATTCGCACAAAAAAAATAGTCCCCATACAATGTTGAATTTAAGGAAGTCAATTTTTTTTCGAATTAAAGAGAGAGATTCCCTGGCGAAAGCTCAGATTACAAAAATTGTTATGATGGAATGCTGCGAGCTGTCGAGTTGAATACACTTTTTGGAACATATCTGCGGTATTGGTGTGTTATGTGTGTGTGGGCGTGTCTATGACGACGTCTTAGTACATACTATCGAGTGTATTGTAGTGATTTTGATGTCTTATATGTGCGTGTACAGTGTACATACAGGTTTGGAGCGGTTTTGATTGGTTTCACATTGGATGTATTTGAGGTTCTATCTGGACTTTTTTTGATCTAAGGGCAAAAGTTGTTCAGTGTCATGAGCGGGTAGGAGGTTTGCGGTTATGTACCAGTCACGTGTATATTTTATTGTAATTTACGTTTGTCCTTTTCCAAAATAATTGACTGTGTGAACAATACAGCTTCATAATAGTTAATTTAAGACAAAATCTTTATTTTTTTATATATAGGTGTTAAACTGATATGTGCCACATCTTATCCCGAAACACTAAATTCCTTTTACGAAAAAAAGCGAGAACCGAAGCTAAAACCCGACTACGGAAAATATCGTCTAGCTTCCGCTATATATTTAATATAATGTGCTAACATCCCATTTGTTTTCAAAATTGAGATTAAAGTTCAAATCTTATCCCACTAATATTATAAATGCGAAATTTTAGGTGTGTTTATGTTTGTTACCTCGTCACGCCTAAACGGTTGCATGGATTTCGAAGGAATTTGGTAGGTAGAGTGATTAGGACCTGGTTTAACATATAGGCTCCTTTTTATCCTTTTTAACGTTGACGAAATCGCGGGCAACAGCTAGTTTATAATGTAGGCAATCTAACATAGCATTGACGGCGTATAACCATATCATTCTACCACTTAGAACCTTATGAAAGAATTATATAAGTAACTAGCGGTTTCCCGCGGCTTGGCCCGCTCAGATCTCTGAAAAATTTTCTATACTTATTCTCAGACCTACCGAATATACACAGAAAATTTCATGGAAATCCGTCCAGCCGTTTCGGAGGAGTATGGCAACTAACCACTTTGTGACACGAGAATTTTATATATAGATTTATTTCCGCGATAATATGAGACGATCCTTATTATCCTGTGCAATCTTTAGTAAAGTCTATTAAATTGAGTAGCCTTATGAAGCTGTATTGTTTGCAGAGGTCGAGCGCGCGCATCTCGCCGCGGACACCAGCCGGTATGCTTGATTTATTTTTTATATTATCGCGTGCTAGGCCATAGTACAAACTGTAGCATAAATGAATTTAAATCAATTTTATAACAATGCTACATGATACGTAGAATTTTGAAAGATTACCTAATAGTTGAAACCTATGAAAGAAAAAGAAAATTGCATGGTAAATATAGAAATGTAATCAAAAAAATAGAATAGAGGATTAAAAGAAGATTATAAAATAGGAATGTCATCGCTGATTGGAAAAAGAAGGAACTTAACAGTAAGATTTGGAATTTACAAGTTTTCAAACAATTAAAATAATGAAATATTTAAATATACGGTAGCAACCACGCAGGTGCAGAGTTGCTATGACAGATGGTTTTCTTTTAAAAAAATATTAAGTTAGCACACAAAATCTAAAAATAAATGGCACTTGCAATCTTCACTTAAATTTAAAGTTCATTTAATTCCTACGTGGGTATCTTCTATTTCGCGGGAGAGAATAAATAAAAGGTATTACTTGAATTGCAATCAACCACGCTGTCCACGCTGAGGTGTACCCAAATGAGGGCGCTCAAACAAAAACCGGTGGGCCGGACGAAGAAACGCACACCCTAGTCCTTTGGTGCTCACAATGACGAGCACGAGCTGGCTCTCAGCATTGTTGGGGCGTCGTAGACTAAGACCCTAAAACGTAAAAGGACCGTGATTCTCATCACCACTTGACACAAGTTAAAACGATGAAATAAATATGGAAATACTTACCTCTTAAAAAATATCGTAGAGGGACCGAGTACAATAATTAGAACATCTTGCTGAGCGAAACTGGCACTAATGGATAAATTTATAAAATATTTTCGGAAAAATACAAATAATAGTCCGATGACGATTCCTTTCTCTAAAAAACAACACACGGCAGTTTGATAATCAATCACAATTTTCAAAACAATTCGGAAAAGTGAATATAATCCAAAACTGAAGGAGCCAACAGCGGAAACCAAAAAGAATTTAATATGAAACAGCAAGAAGGAGATCGGCTCGAAACGATAGTTTGCGTTTCAAAACATAATAGCAGGCCCCCGTCACTCGGCCGAGAGGGCGAGATAAGTACCTACACAGGCCGCGCTCGTCAGTCGGTTGTCAACTCGTGCAGAAAGTGCAGACTATCGCGCGAGCGAGTGCGCAAGTTGAGACATGTTCGTCGCACGGTCTCACAACCCTGCCGGTTGATCAGTTACGACAACACTAGACCGGCCAGCGCAAAAGAATCTCTCACGCGCATTGATTAGGTTCATTCTTGCGTAAAAGCGCGATTGTTATCGGTGTATGTATAGGTATGTTGAAGTAAAACTGCAGGCACTAAGCGTGGTTGCGAACTAGACTGTTCTTTATTACCGCGGTGCGAGAGTTGCTATTTATTTAAAGCGTCATTGCGAGTACTTCATCTGTACTTGTACTATAATCATCATTTGTGATAATAGTGGGGTATCTGCCGCCCCGTTCGGAACTTAATAATCTACTCACATAGAGCTGTGTCTTTTTTTTGTTTGTAGGTAGGCAAACGCTTGTAATGATACTAAAAAATACATACAGATACTGTTTCTCATTCCTGATAATTATCAGTTAAGCATTTATCTTTAAGGTTTTGCTCTGGATTTGAATATTTTTTATTGAACCATCCAATGACAATAATAATATGTTATCTTGTGTGATTTGGTAATTTTTCATAGTTTATATACAGGAGGAATTTGTAATCGCACTTGGAGGTAAAGTACTAAATACTGGAGATAGCAAATTTTACTCAAAGGAAACATTCCTTTGTTTTTTTTAAAACATGCAAAACTACAAAGATATTTGAAAATGTGCATTAATAATCGGATGGTGGCGCATCGGGAGCCGGGTCGTTCCTTTCCCTCTCATATGGTTGATGGGATTAAACATGAAGAAACTAGTGCCATCTAGTATGATGGTATGGAACCCTATGTGTGCGGTTCTGAATCGCACTTGGCCGGTTTTTTTTTCTCTTCATCATAACTCATAACATTGTTTTTCCCTTGGCGCAGAGCAAATAGCACAGGACGCTCAGAGGACTGGGAGCACTCCGGCTACGACGAGCAACTCGAGGAGGAGGAGGAGGAATCAGAGGAATACCCGGACTAGTTAGTATCCAGGAGTTACGTTACAACCCGCCACCGTGGACACACGCGCCACTGCTGGCCGCCTAACGGGTACAGTTTAACACTTTGCTTAAGGGTCGCCGGGAGGCTCCATTTTCCATGCAAACGTAGTGCCGTTTTAAAACAACTACTGAACCCTTTAGAAAATGACGCGTGGATCGAACCCAAAGTTAACAAATATGTTGAGAAGATAACTACATCATCATCATATCAGCCGAAAAACGTCCACTGCTGGACAAAGGCCTCCAATTTCCACGACGACCGGTCCAGGCGGATCCATCGGCTTCCCGCGATCTTCACCATGTCGTTGGTCCACCGCGTGGGAGACCTGCCTACGCTACATTTTCCGGTGCGCGGTCGCCACTAGAAAACTTTACTGCCCCAACTACATAATATAGGGTCATCATGGGTGTATTTAGCTTAGCGACCTATACTGAATTTGCTAAAAAATGTGGACCTGCCCAACAAAGATCGCTATCAGCTGATCAATTTTGTATGACACGACCAAATATTATTTTGCGGGGGAAAGTTGATTAGTTTCATGAACTGAATACCCTTTTAACCCTACACAGGGTGTAACAAAATTAATGTTGGTCCCGTCAACTGGGGCTTCTGCCAATCATACTGAACAACTTTTGTTTTATGACTGCTGAAATCGCAAAAAATACTTCATACAGATCTTTTTTATCCACAATTGATAAGCCCTTGGCATCATCTCATCTGATCGTAAGTGACGATGATGCCAAAGATGGAAGCGGGCTAAACGTTGCGGATAAACGTCTAATTTAGAACAAAAAATTCATATTAACTAGGGATCGGTAATCAACGGTTTTCAAATTATAGCCAATTTAATTTTAAAATTTTGTATGGAGAATGCATTGATTTAATTATTTTTGATTTTGATACAAAAATCTTGTATACAGGGTGTAACAAAATTGGTATAGGTCCCTTTAACTGGGGGTTTTACTCATCATACTGATCGACTTTGGTTTTACGACTTGCTGAAGTCGCAAAAAAAAATTACTCTAAACAAATCGATCAGCTGATCGACCAGTTTCGTGCATTTTTGTATGGAGGGTCCAATTTTTTTTTAATTGTCTTTGGGTTTTTTGGGGAAAGTTGTTCAGTATGATGAATAGAATCCCCAATTAGCGGGTCCTATACCAATTTTTTTACATCCTGTTTAAGGTGACTTATAATTAGTTCTTGATAACAAAGGATATGAATGTACTCGGGATTACAAACGAATTTCCCAAATAAACTATATGTCAAATATGAAAAAATAATGTTGGTACATTTATTTTTGCCGATTTGATAACTTATTCTTATGTATCGAGGACCAATTTTTTCTTTTTACATATAGTTTCTTTGGGAAAGTTGTGTGCAATCACGACTACATGTATATCTTTTGTTATCAAGAACTAATTAAAAGTCACCCTGTATACTAAGCGTGCGAAATACTGGAAAGTTTCTTAGTTTATCGACTTTCAAAAAGGTACAAAAGTTGCAAAACATCAATTTAACAAAAAACAGGTGTATCAAGTTTAAATAAAGGTTTACATGAGTTTTTAATATCTAAAATTTTAACATGCTTTTCACATTATTGACGCCTAGTAACGTTTATTCGCAAGCGAATCAAAAAAATCGAAACCTGATTTTTTTCATAGAAAATTATTGGAAAAATTGTATATCTCTGTGTACAGAAAACATTATTCGTTTTTATGTTGTGTTAATTACTAATTATTGTGTGCAATAAAGAGTATTTATGTTATTTATCTTATATTTTTCTGGTATTAAGTATTAAATTGATGTTTTGCAACTTTTGTACCTTTTTTGAAAGCTGATAAGTAAGGAACTTTTTCCCGTATTTCGCACGCTTAGTGTATACAACATTTTTTTTAACAAAATCACGAATAATAAAAACAATGCTTTTTATACAGAAGATTTGAAAATTCAATTGATTATAATTTGAAAACCGCTGATTTTTGACCCCTAGTTAATATGACTTTTTGATCTAAATTAGATGTAGTTTATCTCCTTAAAATGATCACGTCGAATTTCCATTTACTCTGTATATTAGATAAACTTACCTACTATATTATGTTCAGGGTGCAAATCAATTAGTAAGTTTAATTATTTTTTTTTATTAATAATATAAGACGTAATAATTTACATTATTAATTTAATTTATAATTCTTCCCTTTTATGAATTGGGATAAAAATAAAAAGTACTTGTGAGCGTGATCAGTTTCGGAACTATTTTATACCGTGATCACCGGATAAAATATTCATTCGTTTTTTTTTATGGAAACGGTGCACGGTGTTAGTGGATACAACTTGCCGGGGATCCGTGGCAAATTCAATCAGATCCCGCGATCGGTGGATAGAAGCCCGTATCCCCAGTTAACGGGTCCTAAACCAATTTTAACACCTTGTATATCGATGTTAGTGGTATGTTTTCATCGTTATAAATTTTGTTAAATATCTATACATGTATGTATTTAAACGTATATAAGTATGTATATCAGTCTCTGGTTCCCATAACACAGGGAATCCTACTTTGGGGCCAGGTGACCATGTGTGATTTGTCCCAGAATATTTATTTATTTTATTTTTATTAATTAGAACTAAATTAGTTTAGTTACTAAAAAGTCGCTCATAATGTGTTCCATTTTTATTTAGTAGTTACATACATCCTTGGAGGCGGCCTTTGTCTAGCAGTGGACGATTTTTGGCTGATATGACGATGATACATCGAAAACATATTTCAGACATAGATATGTGTCTTCCATTATACTTGAAAGTTTGAATTCGATCCGTCAGTCGTTTTTTTTTTATATTAAAACGGAACTACGTTTGTATGGAAACTTGAGCCTCCTGGCGACCCTTAAGGTAAAATGTTTGAAACCAATAGGATATTAGGAAGTGGATCTACTGCCGACAGGTCCACGTGTCGCTGTAGTTCATATTATTATTATTATGTACTTTAAATTGACGATAAAAAGCCTTGCAGCATTGGTTCTACTCAAGAAGAAGCTTTGTATAAGTTATATTAAAAAGGACATCTAAGGGTCCAGACACACGGACTGCATTTCGACTGCAAGATAGCTGCAAATACGCTGTAAGGATGCAGTTTGGATGCAGTTCTCCTAGTAGTTGCGCTTCAACTGCATCTAAACTGCGAATGTGCAGCTGGAATCCAGTACATGTGTCTAGCCCCTAAACACTGGAAAGCTATAATTTTGAGTTTCCTCATGCTTTCCCTCCAAATATAATACGTTGTTTACCGAGGTGGTCGATTAATTCGTAACACGACATTTTTCAATACAGTTGTGAAAAAACGGGTAAGTAAAATAAGTAAATACCGCCCAAGTGCGAGTTTCGTACCACCACATCTCTGAATGAGGAACCTTAAAAACATCAAAGGGTTATGTAGCGCAGCCTTATAGTGCCGCCACGTTTAGCATACGTGTGCAAGTTGACTTTTTACCTGAATTAAATCAGTCTGAAATTAGCATCGACGCGGAACAGTTTCATTTACCATCCCTCGTCCCTCAGTCACAGATTACTAAATAGTTACTTCGTAACCTCAGTACTTAAAAGTATCAATATCAATCATATCAACTATTTACATTAAATGTAGACTTACACCCTACAGGTTACGTAATACAATCAAAAGGCATCAACGAAAGTTTCATTCTTTTTTAATTCAGTAAAGTTCTCAAGTGGCGATCGCGCACCGGAAAACGTAGCGTAGGCGGGCCTCCCACGCGGTGGACCGACGACCTGATGAAGATCGCGGGAAGCCGATGGATTCGGGCAGCGCAGGACTGGTCGTCGTGGAAATCCCTGGGGGAGGCGTTTGTCTTTCGGCTGATATTATGATGATGATGTATGACTTAACATTTAACCGGTTTTTATTAAAATTTGTTTTAATTAAGGCTTTGTACTATAATTACATCAAGTTTGATGTTTGTATGTTCTACAGTTTTTAAGATAGAGCAAAAACAAAAAAAACACGTATCTTATATACATTTCTTTCTTTTTATACTTTTTTTTCTTTTCTGACTGCGCCATAATATACATTCCGTGAAAATTTAAACCGGCTACCTAATACAGTTTAAAGGAAACAACCATTTAAAACTCGGATGGACGGACAGCATATTAGGCGTAGTAATAGATTCCCATGTTTTCATGTAACTATAGCAACCCAGAAGAAGACAAGGCTCTGGTCCTGGGAATTTACACCTGTTTCTTTCAAGCGGAGGTATATGCAATTAAGTAATGCGCAGAAGAAGTTCTGGCGGACTCTTGGCCTCCGTCACTCGGCCGAGAGCGCGAGATAAGTACTTACACAACGGCGTGGCCTAGACCGCGCTCGTCAGTCGGTTGTCAACTCGTGCAGAAAGCGGAGCGATTATCGAGCAAGCGAGTGCGCAAGTTGAAACATGTTCGTCGCGCGGTCTCACAACCCTGCCGGTTGATCAGTTGCGACAACACTAGACCGGCCAGCGCAAAAGAATCTCTCACGCGCATTTATTCGGTTCATTCTTGCGTAAAAGCGCGATTTTTATCAGTGTATGTATAGGTATGTTGAAGTAAAACTGGAGGCACTAAGCGAACTAGACTGTTCTTTATTACCGCGTAGCGAGAGTTGCTATTTATTTAAAGCGTCATTGCGAGTACTTCATCTGTACTTGTACTATTATTATCATCTGTGCTCATGGGGAGAGATCAACAGCACTACAATTTATTCAGATAACCAGGCAGCAATCAAAGCACTGGCCAAGGCAGAGACCTCATCAAGGCTAGTTATGGAGTGCAGACACACTCAACACACTGGCGGAGAGAATGTCGGTCACGATAGCATGGGTTCCAGGACATCAAGGCTAAATTTCCTTGATGTCCTGGAACCCATGCTATCGTGAAAGAGCAGACATGTGAGGGTGCCAGCTCAAGATTCATAGGACCGGAGCCAAAGCGTCACTATCTCTGGGTCAATTATTATCATTCTAACAATAGGGATGACGACAGCATCAGAAATAAATGATGAACTCTTGATCACCAAATTGCCCTCCTAATTAAACTTCGAAAAACCTTACTCGTTTTGTTTTCCATCAGGTCTTCGATATTTAATTCATCAAAATTACAAAATGAGTACATAAATGACGTTGCTAAACTATGACGTCACGCCTAGGTATTTCAAACATTTTTAGAACAATGTCGTTTTTGACAGATGATAAAAAGTAACTCAGATGACTAACATTCGTCATCCCTCTTATACCTATTCGTTTCAGTCAGACATCAACCAGAGCCAGGGTTTTCTTTTTTATTTAGTTCAGCATCATTAGCGCGAATTCGACTCACAATTGGCCTGTTTTTAGGGTTCCTTACTTCAAAAGGAAAAACGGAACCATTATAGGATCACTCGCGTGTCTGTCCTTCCGTCCGTCTGTCACAGCTAATTTGCTCCGAAACTACTGGATCGATTAAGTTGAAATTTGGTAACACATATGTAAGTCGGTGACTCGAAAGACGTCCGTGACGTGAATGAATGAATTTTAAACCTGGGTGCCACTTTTTGGAGGTAAATTATAAAGTTTAAAATAAGTTTTGCAAACTATATCATATGACATTCCAAATGAAGGAGCTTGTGATAATCTCAAATATTCACATTCGTACGTGGCAGGATTCGAACCACGGCCTCCCGGACAGGAGGTAGCGGCCAAACACACCAAAACCAAAGTATATATACAGTATAGACACTCCCTGCCGCTCTCTCTAGTTTGCTAGCTCACCCAGATTGATAAAGATTGGTTGTAGTTTGGTTCTCGAATGTATGGGATTTCGCCGTGATTGTGTTTGCTCCGTCGTTTGTTTTTAGAAATTTCATTTTACGACCATTTGTATGCAGTGTCCGGGGTGTACCAAAACAGTGATTAAAAGAGCTATTTATTCATTGTTTTCAGTGAATAAAATAAGATTTTTGGAGGGGCAATGGTGTAATAGTTATTTGTTAGACAAGAGTGCAAAGTTGCTTTTTAACCGCGTGCTCAATTTCGATGACCGAGCAAGCGAAGGTTTCTAAAATTAAATTCTGAGCGTTAGCGAGGGAATCAAAAGAGCACGAGGTGAAAAATCTTTGCACTCGAGTGCAACACGTAACTTTTCATTCTACCTCAGCAAGGAAATGACTAAATGCAAAAAAAATAACATTTGCGCACTACAAACAGTTTCAGTCAATTCTGTTGGCGTCAAATAAACTTCCTCGTCACTATAATCACTCATTTTAGGTTTTTCACTTTTTTCAAGTTTCTTGTTTTTAACCTTAGGTTTTAACAATTTAACTTGAAAAGAAAATGGCGCGAGCAAAGCAAATTAATAAAAAAGTACACCAAGAAGGTTCCAAGTCTGAGTTTTTACAAAATAAAAAAGAGTATGATAAATTCGGCACCTATAGGTTGAAGTAAATCACAGATTTGCACAGAAGGATCCGCCCGTCCCTATATTTTACTCAGATTTTCCTAATACATGCAAATAGAAGCCCCATCTGACATAACTCGTACGAACTAGCGTGGGCGAGAGTTGACGTCAGTGCCACGCTAAAAGGACTTTGGTAAAATTGTCGCTTTAAAAATGCGTTTATTTAATTTGTTTACTAGAAAAATACAATGTAAGGTTACTTAACGATGATACGATATCCCATGTTTCTTTTTAGCCCTCCTTTCATGATTTTTACATCGTCTAACAACACAAAATGGCATTTTTATATGGAATATCTTCCCACCGCACTCTGCAATTTCCTGCAGACGACTGAGTCGCGAGTGTGCGAAACTTATGATTTTCGCACCAATTCGCTGGGAGCATTAGTCGCGCGCGTTGACCGGGTCCTTACGCCAGTAATACATAAGTCATTTAATATTGTTTTGAATTCACAAACGTAGTGCACACGATATTGTTAATTCAATTTACTTTATCCTCTAGCGAATAAAAACGGCTTTTGCACTCAGATATCGAAGAGCAAAAATACAATTTCCGAGATGGGGGGATGAAAATAATATTAACATTCGTTTTCTGTACACACAGAGTAACAACTTATCGAGCAACTGTATTGATTAATTTGTTGCATTATTTACTTGCGCTTTTACGCTTTGTCTTGTCACATTTACAGCTACGGCTCCGACGATGATGAGCACGAATACAGCGACGATTGGCCACCCTGGCTGCCTTCCCGCTACTCCCGCCACTCCCGCTACGACGACTGGCCACCCTGGCTACCGTCCCGCTACTCCCGCTACAACGCCGACGATTCCGACGGTGGATCTGACAGGGATCCCGACTCCGCCACCGACGACTCCACGGATTCTGCGGCCAATACCGCCGGCGGCGCTGCGGATCCCCGCTCAACCGATCACGATTATGCGGCTGCCACTGCCTCTACAGCAGGGGCAGGTGTTTCGACTGGTACAGCAGGTCGGTTAAGTCAAAGTATATATATTAGTACTAACATACAGTATGGACACTACCTACCGCTCTCTAGATTGCGACCTCACCCCCTCGTCACCCAAATTGATACAGATTGGTTACAGTTTGGTTGTCGAACTCTAATTTCTCCGCCGTTTTGTTTGTTTCGTAATTCTTTATTTGTAATGTCATTTCTGGCCCGTTGTATGAAGTGTCCAGGGTGTGGTTAAGTTCTAATGTAAACTTCGAAGGTTTTATTTTGAACTAGCTGTTTCCCGCGGCTTAACCCGCGTGGACAACGTTTCTGTAATTTTTTGAGGGTGCGCAGTGCGAGTGAAAAAAATTAGATAATATGTGTTAATCCAGGTCATAATCTGTCTACCTACCAAATCTCAGCCAGATCCGTTCAGTAGTTTTTGCGTGAAAGAGTAAAAAAAATAAACATCCATACATTATTACAAACTTTCGCGTATATAATATTAATAGAATATGTGCTTGAACGAAACGGTACATAAAAGTATGTATGCACAACGTGGATGTACGCTTTATTTTCTGTTGAAGATAGGTTGATATAACGTTGTCAAAGCGCAAAAAGTTCCGTCAGCATCACACAACTTTTCAGTCGATAAAACTAAGCTAATTTAACTCTCAATAAAATACACAACAAGTACACTATGAATAATATAGTATTAAACGCCATAAAACCAAGACTAATAGATTGGCTTTATCAAATGTTAGAAAAAAAGCAATGTAGCACTGTCACATTACATATTTATTTATTTTACTTATTTTTTTGACACGATTTTATGACTGTCTCGGAAGGTGAATGGTGCGCGAGCCCCCAGCAGCTCGCGAGCGTGGAAATGAGTTTTCTCCAGATCTCTCAGGAACTTGGAATTCCCTTCCGGCGTCTGTATTCCCCGATTCGTACAATTTAGGAATCTTCAAGACGAGAGTGAATAGGCACTATTTGAGTTTGCGTGTCACATCCTCGGCTGCATCGGCACTTACCATCAGGTGAGGTGCAGCCAAACGTACTCAAATTCTTAATAAAAAAAAAACTTTATCGGGCTATTCTAATTAGCAATTTATGTCACTACCCACCCCCTCAACCAATTCTATACAAAAAATCGCTTCAATCCGTTGCGAACTTGCGACGCCGACGTGCGCGAGCGTGGAAATAAGTTTTCCCTAGATCCCACGGGAACTATGTCAGGATATGCTGATTTCTAAATTATGTCATTTCCCACACCCTCAACTATCTCTTTGCAAAAAATCACAACAATCCATTGTTCCATTGCGGAACTGCTGGTTTAATTACTGACAAGGAAGCATCTCCGGCACTTGCCTAGATAGCAAGTAGAGCTAATCTAATACTGCTCCGGCCGATCCAGCCGCGTAGGAGTAAGTCTGGACAGGTGCGATAAGCGCCGGGAAGTGAGCGTGCCTACAGCTCCGGTACCCCACCGGATATGTGGTAGCCAGCTTCTCTGGCGTCCCGAGCGGGGATCAAACCGCCAGCAGCGAAAGCCGCGGGAGGTGAGCGCGCCTACAGCTTCGGGACCTACCTGGACAGTAGGTAGTGGTTCTCTTCCACGAGGCAGTGTCCTTCCCAGTGACCAGGCTACCTGCATGCCAAATTTCATCAAGATTGGTCGAGGTGTTGAAGCGTGAAAAGGTAACAAACAAACACATTTGCACATTATAGAATATTAGTAAGGATTTAGGTACCTATCTTTTTAACCGACATCAAAAAAAGGAGGAAGTTTCTCAATTCGACCGTATATTTTTTAAACGTCTTCAAAAAAGAAGGAGGTTCTATGTTCGACTGTATATTTTTATTTATGTATGTTCACCGATTTCTCCGTCAATTGTGGACCGATTTTCAAAATTCTTTTTTTATTCGAAAGAGTATACTCCCGAGGGGGTCCCATTGTCACCAAGTCAGGATCTGATGGGATCCCAGGGAAATCGAGGGCAACCCTTAAATTTTATAGGCACGTATTACGTGTTTCACATGTTTTCTAAAGCTATTAAGGTATTTGCGTCTGGTAGTCATCATCTCATGTTGATGAGCTCTGATGAAGGAAGGTACAACTCCTTAACGGTTAGGAGTTGGAGGATAATTATTTAAATATTATACGTAGATAAATACGTAAGTACGCATAGACCGATAGTTGCATTATGATTTGATGATTCCTATTAGCGAGTAGGTAATTGGGGTTAACGTTGTTAGATAGATAGCACTATCACAAAAAATACAGAAAATAAAAATAAAAGTTTAAAAAACTAAAAAACCGACTTCAAAATGAAATTCACTCAAAAGTATGAAATAATATTATTTTTTAAATACACAACATTAACCTACAATAACGAAATCAAAGGTGGGTACGAATTAAATTAGGGGCTTAAATTTTTTTTTGAGGTCGGTGTCAGCAAACCATCTAATCTAAACCATTTGATACGTAACTGTGTGCTGGTACCGACCTCAAAAAAAACTTTAAGCCCCTAATTTAATTCGTATCCACCTTTGATTTCGTTATTGTTGTGTATTTAAGTATAATAATATTATTTCATACTTTTGTGTGAATTTCATTTTGAAGTTGGTTTTTAGTTTTTTTTATGTATGTTTTTTTATGCGGATAACTTCGTCATTTATGAACCGATTTTGATGATTCTTTTTTTGATAGAAAGGAGATATCCCAAGGGTGGTACCACGATGAAAACAAGGAAGTCGAGGGGAACCTTAGTTTCCTGTTTGAAGTCGGTTTTTTTTGTTCAAAATTATGTTTTTCTTTTTCCACTTTTGATGCCCCTGTTAATTACCTAATTTTCTATTTTCCTTTCTTATTGCTTGATTTGTTCTGATATTATTTAGGTATGCGTGTGTGCTATCAAGACAGTTTATAAATTTTATAAAGGCTCCGGCACGAAGGCTAAGTTCAGCTGCTTACGCAGTAAAAAATAAATTGTACGGTACGCCGCACTAAAATTTCTCGATAGTTTTTTTAATACATTTTTTATACAAAAACTGAATTCTAAAAAATTTAAATAATTTTGATAAATTCATATTGCATGACCAAATATATACTTATTCGTAAAACAGGTGGCCCATAGTAACGTGTTTTTTTTTTCAAACTGTTTGATCTCGTAATTTTTTTTTTTTTTTTTTTCACAATTGGTAAGCCCTTGGCATCATCTCACCTGATGGTAAGTGACGATGTTGCCGAAGATGGAAGCGGGCTTACCAAGATTCCCCAACGCAATGGGGAACTGGCTATCTTATCTTCATGCCGGAACACACCAATGATATCAACATTGATATTTGGCGGCAAGACTTAGATAAGATGGTGGTAGCTAGCCAGGCGGGCTTAGAAAATGCCCTACCACCAACCAAACCGAGTCTTACAATTGACCCCGCCGGGAATCGAACCCGCGACCTCCTGTGTAAAGCCAGTGAACTTTGCCTCTGAGCTACGGAGGTGGTTCGTAATTAGGGGGTGGGACGAAGTGGGGAGAGGTAGCGGTAGTTAGCTACGTTCGCGCCATTTTAGTTACTATAAATCAGCACCGTGCTTTTTGTTTTCGCGCCTTTTATCAAAATAACCGTCTTTACGTGACGCGCCATTTTAGTTACTATGGATCAGTTCACGGGGCAGCATCGCGCTTTTTGTTTTCGCGCCTTTTATCAAAATAACCGTCCTTACGTGACGCGCCATTTTAGTTACTATGGATCAGTTCACGGGGCAGCATCGCGCTTTTTGTGTTCGCGTCTTTTCTCAAAATAACCGTCCTTACGTAACGCGCCATTTTAGTTACTGTGGATCAGTTCACGGGGCAGCACCGTGCTTTTTGTTTTCGCGCCTTTTATCAAAATAACCTTCCTACGTGACGCGCCATTTTAGTTACTATGGATCAGTTCACGGGGCAGCTTCGCGCTTTTTGTGTTCGCGCCTTTTATCAAAATAACCGTCCTTACGTGACGCGCCATTTTAGTTACTATGGATCAGTTCACGGGGCAGCATCGCGCTTTTTGTGTTCGCGCCTTTTATCAAAATAACCGTCCTTACGTGACGCGCCATTTTAGTTACTATGGATCAGTTCACGGGGCAGCTTCGAGCTTTTTGTGTTCGCGCCTTTTATCAAAATAACCGTCCTTACGTGACGCGCCATTTTAGTTACTATGGATCAGTTCACGGGGCAGCTTCGAGCTTTTTGTGTTCGCGCCTTTTATCAAAATAACCGTCCTTACGTGACGCGCCATTTTAGTTACTATGGATCAGTTCACGGGGCAGCATCGCGCTTTTTGTGTTCGCGCCTTTTATCAAAATAACCGTCCTTACGTGACGCGCCATTTTAGTTACTATGGATCAGTTCACGGGGCAGCATCGCGCTTTTTGTGTTCGCGCCTTTTATCAAAATAACCGTCCTTACGTGACGCGCCATTTTAGTTACTATGGATCAGTTCACGGGGCAGCATCGCGCTTTTTGTGTTCGCGCCTTTTATCAAAATAACCGTCCATACGTGGCTGTGCGCCGTTTGTTTCGTTTGGAATATTGTTTTAACACTAACAAAAATTGTCCTAGTGTAATTTTAATTAAAATTTAGATTAAGAGATTTGAGGAAACTGGATCAACGTTTAAACATTTTGATGCCTACGAACTTCTCGTACGGAGGAACGCATACAGAAAATAAAAAAGCTCGGTAAGCGATAAAATCCTGGCATGTTCACTCGAAAACGGTCAACTGTACTGGGACTGCCTCGAACATCGTTACAACGAATTTTATCGCTAGATTTAAAGTTTCACCAGCACAAAATACAGCTGGTACAGGATTTGAAAGAAGATTTTCAAAAACAGCTCGATTTAGCTCGGGAGACCTCGGATTATCATCAATATATTGTTTTCAGACGAAGCTCATTTCAATTTAAACGGTAAACAAACAAAACTGTCGCTACTGGCGCGATCACAATCTTCGTCTAAAACATAAAAAATACCTCTCCACTTCCCAAAAGTAACTGTTTTGGTAGACATCTAAAGTGGGGGAAATCAGATCGATCTCAGGACTTCGGCGAGTATTCCAAAACCTCCGTGGCAGGTTGGAAGAGTGTCGCAATCGCGAGGGGCGTCATTTAGACGACCTGATTTTAAAATCTTAAATGTGTGTTACTAATTTGTTTTTTTTAAAGTCAAACTTTTATTACATAGTCTCACATTTTTTCGTCTGTGTGTTGCATGTAGCGTCACGGTCGCTTTCGTTTGACGGTATGATCGTTTCGTCCTCTGTACCGTAGCGAAAGCAGCCATGATCGTTTCGTCCTCTGTTAAGTTTCACTTTTACCGTAGTTTCATAAAACCACACACTTACTTTTTTAATTAATTAAAGTCAATAAAGTTGTAAAACGAACTTCTGTTTTATTTTTTTTAAAAAGCATGTTGTTATGGGCCACCCCGTAAATGAAAATTCAATAGCTCCAAACATTTGTGAGTAAATCGCAAGTTTCAATTATATTTGTAGGAGAACCATACAAACACAATTTTTCCCAGACCAATAGTTATTAACATGTAATAGATGAACATAAGCAACTCTGACATGCAAAGTTTCATCAAAATCATTAGAGCCGTTTTTGAGAAAACATAATCGATTTTTGTTGTATGACAGCTACTCTTCAAAAAGAAAAACCCTTTTTTGGTTGATTTATTTAACATAGCAACGGATTGTTGTGATTTTTTGCACAGAGATGGTCGAGGAGGTGGAAATTGACATAGACTACTAATTAGCGTAGCCTGGGACAGTTCTCGAGGGATCTAGGGATAACTCATTTTCATGCTCGCACACGTCGGCGTAGCAAAGAACCAACGAATTGACGTGATTTTTTTGCATAGAAATAGTTGAGGGGGTGGGAAATGACATTAACTAGTAATCAGAATAGCCCAGTATAGTTCCCGAGGGATCTGGAGTAAACTCCTGCCTACATTCGCGAACCACTCACCTCCAAAGAAAGTCATGACAACTATGCCCACAATACTATCACGGCTAAGTAGGCTTTCTTAATTTAGGAGTAAGAGGTGACCAACTTAAGATGTGCAGTTGGATTTTTAAAAAGTTCATAGATTTTCCATACAAAATGTTCTAAAACCAACTGTAAGAAAAAAATTGTTTTGTCAAAATATACATATTTTTTTTTAAATACGGAACCCTACTTTTTGCGAGTCCGACTCGCACTTGGCCGTTTTTTATGTAGGTACAATGAGTAGGCACTCTTATAAACGTCATTTTTACTACCTCCAAAGAATCAAAAGCTGATGTATGTATGTATGTTCCTACAACTACAAAAATGCTGGAGCGAATTTGGTGAAATTTTCAGGGAAGCTTCAGGTTAGTCCAGCGTGTAGTATTTTAGTGATTTTATTCTCACGTTATTTATTGACTGATTGTTAATTTATAATTTTTCGGACATTATTTAATTTTATTACTATTTCATGACCATAAGAAATACTTTAACACTTTTGCACCAATTTTGAAAAGGGGTTTGAAATTTATTGGCATACTGAGGCCATTTTGATTTTTTTTTCAAATTGGCGTCGCATAATCTAACCTGTGTTTTTGGATAGAGGGCCTATAGAAGAACAAAAAATGTCACATAACATTTTGGCCTAAAGTGTCATGTTTCTGAGATAATACGAGTATAGAAGTTAAAAATAATCAAAATTATTATGGAATATATAAATTCAATTATCTCCGTAACGTAACGTTTTAGGACACTATGACATTTTTTGTTTGTCTGTATGTCCCCTATCCAAATATATAGGTCTCAATGTGCGACGTCATTTTGAGAAAAAAATATGGCGGACTCCAGTATGCCAGTCTCCATACAAACATTTTCAAACCCCTTTGAACCCTTGATCTGGTACAGAACGGACAAACGCTGATGGTTCCCGAGGGCACTCCCGGCGGCGGCAGGGCGGGCGCAGCGTCCCAGGGCTCCCGGGCGCCTACTACGGCGGCTACGGGTGCTGCTTCCGCTGCGGCGCGCGCGGCCACTGGGCCCCCGGCTGCCCGCTAGCCGCCCCTCCGGCCCCGCCCACTGGTGACGTCCACACTGGCCTACAACCACCTCGTAGCGAGTGACAAACTCGACTGTGATCTTATCTAATAAGGACTTTTTACTTTTAGATCTGTGTGTCGGAATGACGGAAGCAAACGGTCTCTATAGTAATAAAAACGCCCATGGATGCGGAATTTGTAAAATTTACGGAACTATTTCCAAAAACGCAGGTCGTTCTCCATGCATACTTCTAGGTCTTCAAAGACCGTATCAATGCCGCATCGTCATAGTAAAAAGAAAGAATTAGTAGGTTATCCTTATACAATGGTACGAGGGGTGGCTGAAAAGTAATCTACCTGACTAGGAAATAAAAGACATAGATCAATGATATTTTTTTATTTTTCGATATAGTCTCCTGCAACTGAAATGCAATTTTGACATTTGGTCATTCACAGCTTCCTTCATCTCTTCGTCAGTAGAAAATCTGCGTCCTCTCAAATTTTTCTTTAAATTTTTAAATAAGAAATAGTCACAGGGGGCTAGGTCTGGACTGTAAGGAGGATGGTTAATTTCTGTAAAGCCGTTTTTAGTCAGTGATGACCGCGCCTTAAGGGCCGTGTGTACCGGCGCATTGTCGTGTAAAATCAAAACACCACTGCTAAGTTTGCCCCTTCTGTTTTCTTTGATTCCATCGACATCCCAAAAAATCGTATCCATCAATTTGCCTGCTGATGGCCGGACCTTAAATTTCCTTGGCCGCTTTTCTCCTTTGAATTTCCATTGCATCGACTCTTTTGCTTTCGGGGTCCCATTAGCGAATCCAAGTTTCATTACAGGTTACTATTCGCGGAATAGTTTCCCCTTCGTTATCCTTCACCAAGTCTAAAAACATCTCACAACATTCCACGCGCCTTTGCTTGCCAAACGCTGTCAACATTCTAGGCACCCAACGCGCGCTCGCCTTAGACATCCCCAAATGCTCATGAATAATTTCATGAACGTATTCTTTGCTAATGCCCACATCCCTAGCTATCTCCCACTGCTTGATTCGCCGATCGGCAAGGATAAGTTGCTTCACCTTTTCAACATTATCGGCGGTAATTGCCGAAATAAGCCGTCCACTATGGGTATCGTCTTCTAAACTCTCACGGTCTTGTCGGAACTGCTTCGAACAAAACTTTATTACGAATTCAGAAGGACATGAATCCCCAAACACCTTAAACATGCGCTCTCGGATCTGCCTTGGGTTATTTCCTTCTCTACTGAGAAATTTAATCACAGCACGGTGCTCAATTTTAATCATTTTGGTTTTTTCGTCTGACATGAGAAAAACAATGACGCGGCAAAATTTTTTTTATGCGTGGAAATAAAAAAAATCATAAAATTTAAAAAAAGAATAAACGAAGAATATGAAAATGTAGTGGCTAGTACAATATTTTAATTTTTATTTAACAAAGTAGATTTTATATCAGCCACCCCTCGTACGCGCGGTTTGTACGTGCGCGCGTCAGTAGCCACGCACACACACTACAATAATAAGAACGACTTCTTTAGTAAAAGGAAAGAAGTCGTTCTTATTATTGTAGTCAGCGTGCGTGCCTACTGAAGCGCACACATACAAACCGCGCGATGTACCATTGTATGAAGATAACCTACTATTCTTTCTTTTTACCGTGTCTCGTATAAGTATCGTCAAACGATTAATATGGCACCCATGGCTTCAAAATGTAGCCAAATTGCAAGGGTTCCCAGACTCGAGAAACGGACACTAATGATTTAAATTATATATTTTCATTAACAAATAAATACAGCAGAGTTTAGTTCAATTCCTAACAAGTGACATTTTTTGACATATTTTTCTTCTTTCATGATGCAATGATATAAATAATGATATAAATAGATTAAATCATAGCAATACGATCTCCAACAATTGTCTTGAGATTTATAAGACTGAGATTAATTGTAAGATTCTCTTTGGTAATTGAAATGTTTTAAGGGTGAGCAGTTATAAATTATAATAGGCGATAGTTGTGTGCTAGGTTAGAGGTAGGTAGAGTTTGTTTTTGGTTTTAAATAGGTGTGTGTACATGTAAACTGATTTCTATGTACAGTTGCGAAAAAAGGTGTTAACTTATCTTGTTATAGTAAAGTCGCGCACGAAAGTATTTGATTATTAATTTAATACAACTTCTGTGGAACCCCGCTTATCCGGACTAATTAGGACCAGGGGTAGACCGTATAATCGAAAATCCGGATAATCCATCTTAGAGTAAAATAAAAGTAATAAAATATAGTATTTAATAAATTACTGTTCTAACATAGTCGTACAGAGTATTAAAAACTCGCGTTATTTTTAATCATAATATATTACATACATACGTATGTAAATATATATTCATACCTACGTATGTACCCTCCAGGTATACATATTCGTCAACAACTTGTTGACGAATTTGTATCCCTGGGACAAACAGTACAGCTAGGTAGGTTCAACTTCAAGAAAGAGATCAATCGACTGGGCAGCGTTCAAGAATCCAACTCGGCTGGCCAGCGTTCGGGAAGCTTCACAATATCTTCACGTCCCAGATACCGCAGTGTCTGACTAAGGTCTTTGACCAGTGTATGTTGCCAGTGATGACATTCGGAACTGAGACATGGTCGCTTACTATGAGCCTCATAAGAACTATAAGGTACATATCGCTTACTATGAGGCTCAAGGTCAACCAAAGGGCAATGGAGCGAGCTATGCTCGGAATTTCCCCCTACGCGATCAAATCAGAAATGAGGAGATCCGCAGGAGAACCAAAGAACATAGCTCTCAGAATCGCTAAACTGAAGTGGCAGTGCCCAGAGCACATAGCTCGTAGAACAGATAGCCGTTGGGGCAGTAAAGTTCTCGATTGGCGACCGCGCACCGGGAACCGTAGCGTCGGCAGGCCTCCCACGCAGTAGACGACGACTTGGTGAAAATCGCGGGAAGCCACTGGATGCGGGCAGCAAAGGACCGCTCGTCGTGGCAATCCTTGGGGGAGGCCTTTTTCCAGCAGTGGACGTTTTCGGCTGATATGATGATAATGATGTACCCTCCCCCTTGTTCGCCGCCCTCGCATTTGCATGCATAGTTAGGAAAATACGAGTCCGGATAACCAGTGTTCGGATAATCGGGGTTCTACTGTATAATAATCTAGATTCAAGCAGGCCTGTCGCACTCTGCACTGTAGGTATGAAAATGTTAAAAATATACCTACGCCACGCGGCCCCTTGCAAGGTGCAAATTTAGTAGTCAGAAGAGAGAAGAGTTACGCGATAGAAAGAGAGGCAACTTGTAGGTGATTAGCGCTGTGCAACCTGAATTTGCACTTTATTGTGTCGTAGCAAGAGTCGCCATTTATTCCAATGATTTTGCAGAGTTAACCTACTTTTACGTAGTAAATAGTGATTATTCTTTGATTCAGGGTGCGTGTTGGAGATCGTATTGCTACGATAATATAATCTATTTATATCGTTGCATTATGAAGGAAGAAAAATCTGTCACTTATTAGGAATTGAACTGAACTGTGCTGTATTTATTTATAATGAAAATATATTATTTACATCAGTTACATTAAAATACAACTTGTCCTTAGATAATGATTAATTATAAGCAAATTAGGGGCATAGCCAGGATTTGTATTTGGGGGGGAGGCGGGGGAGAATAACAGCGCGAAATTTCACGATTCTGATAAGTAAACTTTGATTCCGATAAGAAACATTCGGAAGCAGCCGTAACACGCACGAGCCGATCGCATAGCGCGCCAAAAATTTTTTTGAGATGTCAATGATCCCCCCCATTGATACGACACCCATATCTCCCCCCTGCCTATGTCCCTGGAGCACACCGTCAAACGCGGTGATTCAGAGCGCACCGCTAACCGACCGAAGTGATAAGAGCTTACCGCCGGACGAAGTGATGCCTTTTTTTCATTTGTTGAGAGACCATCGTCCCCGCGCGTGGTTGGCCCTCGCAGCCGCATTCCCATCGAGGCGTCCAACTTTACAGGGCTCAATTGTAATTTGTATTGTTGTTGTAATTTAATACTCTTGTTCATTGCTGTTTTAAAGTAATTGAAGATTTGATTTATAATAATGTCATTAAAATTATGTAATAAGAATATTTTATGCGATTTAAGTTGTTTTTGTTTATCTTGTGAGCCACAACGCGTTATTTTCGTGATCAAGAATCAATTTCTTGATTTGATTTGGGAAATAAAAAAAATAATTAGGGAACAATTAATTTATTTGTGTAGTACATGAAACAGTCCATTAATAAAACATTTGGTTTCAAATAGTAGGTAGTTCAATAATATTAAATTGTGCTCATATTTTAAGAGAAAAAGTTACCAAGATATGTACTTTTAAGAAAAATACACTTGCCTAAATATTATTATGTAATATCTATCAACATATACAATAGATACATTCACGCGGAAAATAATACAAAGTTAACAATGTTTTTTAATATTTACTAAAATCGCAACATGAATAAATCGCTTTTTCTTTACGACAGTACCAAATTTTAATGAAACAAAGAAACTAACACGAGGACAATTCAAAGGAAAAAACCAAATTGACAGGATTATTGAAACCAGTGATTTTACTCGTTAAACAGAATGATTTCGTTCTACCACTTTGCGATATTGCAAAATTGTGACATTACTATAGTTCCATGTAGTTGTATAACAAAAATTGTTCAAGTATAATCACCCCGCAAAAGGCATGATTATATTTTTTACCTAAATAAATACATTAAATTATTCAACAGCCACTGTTTCTCACTATCGCAAAATTAATGGACAGTTTTCACATATAAAGCAGATCTATGACAATAATGTTTCAAGAAATACTTTGTTCTGTCCTTTTATTAGTACTAACAGTTTAGCTACTTTCTGTTTAAATATGTATTTAATACATAATACATTTAATTTTATAAATAGGAAATACATACTATAACAAATTTGAAATAAATAAAATAAAAAATCGAATATGAAATAAAATCGGTCACATTATTTACAGAGTAAAATATCAAAAGCTTTTCATGTTTTACACTGTATGGTGTAACCTCACCTGTTCACTAACACATTTTATTAACATTTCAGTTTTCTAATATACACTAACTACATTGGAAAATAAACTCATACTCATAGCAATTACAACAATTAACGTTACCATTGATTGGTAACTATAATAATAAGGTCCTGCTTATCAGTACACTATTTTTTAACTGGGGGCTCATGACTCTTAAACAAATTTATTTGGATTCACAAAAAAAAATTAGGACTGCCAAGACCCAACACTAAGTTGTCAAACCAGCTGACCGTTTCGTATATGAAGTTCACAGAGTTTTTAAAACTGACTGGATTCCTTGTCACAGTATCATTAGCAGATGCCCTAGTTAGCAAAATATCGTGTACTTATAAATTTAGACCCTACAGTTACTTACACAGGTGTTACAAATTAGTCTAGTCGTTCTTTTTGTCGGCGACGGCGTCATCGGACTGAGGGGCGGCGATCGCAGCCGCAGGCTCCCCCGTGCCGCCCAAACTCTTCTGCTGCTCCATTTCACCGGAGAAACCAAACTCATTCACACGTTTGTGATCAACCTTGTAGATCCAACGTTGGTACAAGAAAATGAAGAACACAATATCTGTAAGAAAAAAAATAATTTTACCTACAACTACATCTTATACCATTACAATAAACATAAGTAGTAATATTTAAGAAATATTTGTTTGGGAATTGGTCTTTTAAACAATTTTCTAGTTAGTACTATGTTTTTCATGTAAGCGCCAGGCAAAAGGTTCGATAGTGATACCAGATCAGTGACACCCTGGGTGGTGGAAGAAAGAGCATAGAATAAAAAAACAAAAGACAGTGCTAGACCGAGCAGTGATAGGTTCGGGATACATGGCAGCACAAGTAATGAGTAGATCTGTAGTGGGGCTTAAAGACCAATACAGTGGTAGGAGCCAGAGCTGTGATGGGTGACAATGCAGTGGTAGTGATATATGGATTGGTGGGGAAAAGAACAGTTTAGGGGGAAAATGCTGCAGTGGCAAGCTATGCTAGGATATGTAGGTCAGAGGAATGTGCTTGGTATTGTTTGTTAAATGTATTGTCTTTATTTACAAATACTTTTATTGTTAGAAACCACAGGTCGGAACTGATTCAAGCAACACCTTGTATTTTGTGTATTTTTTACCAGACTGAAAAAAAATATGTTTATGTCATAACTGCAAAATGTGTGATCTTGCAGTTTTCATTTGTGTCAATATTAAGCCTTGGAGGTGTGGGTAACAAACTGACACAAGCAAAACACAACATATATTTTAAATACAAAATAAATTATACATACCATCTCGAAAGCACCCTATGCGGTACATTGTTGGCATTTTTATGACGAAGGCGAAAATATCATCAATGAATGTGTTGAGAAACTTGTATGTCATCATTCTCCATGGTAAAGTGGGCAACGGATTTCAGTTTATAGTTTATAAATAGCTGTGGAGTCATCATTATAAAGCCAAACGTTAGCAAGATATCCATATATCATGTTCAGGACAAATGAATACCACCCCTTGTGCTCCTGGTACATCAGAGAGTAAACTCCATATCCAATCAACAGTGGAAAGCAGGCCCAGCTCAAGTACCGAAAAGCCAACATGTCATATTCCCTAGTGCTAGAGTGAACATAGGATCCTTTATCAGTGAATGTGATCTTTGGAAACCCAAATATACGCTCCTCTCTGTTTATCCTCACATCCATCACTTTATTTATTTTCCATACTTCAATCAATAGCCCAATAAAGCAAGAAATCCGAACCATCACATTGGTTTCATTGTCCAGGACATACAGCAGCACAACAGTAGATTGGAATACATTGAAGAATACTGATCGGACTGACAGCCCTTCCAAGGACTGCCTGTTGTTCCAAAACTGGATGTCATTTTTGAAAGCCAACAACTCAAAAATGGAGTGAAGTATTGAGACAGATATGGTCAAGGCCAGAAGGTATGGAGATGTTTCCAGCAACAGTTCTTTAACAGTGTCCTGTTCCTCATCCTGTTCTTCAGCCCCCAGAGCTGAGAATACACTTAATTTATCTCTCATAGCTTGAGCAGTATACAGCTGCCATTTGAAAAGACTCAGTGGTTCATAAGTTAGTCGTAGCTCAAGTGTGGTGGTGGTCTTATTTATGGGCACATAGTCACGCAACATATTCCAGTATTCATTCAAGAAAACTGCAGGTTTATATTGTTTGCCATCTGGCAAGAAATGGATAAATTCATCTAGAGGTGGAGGTACAGCACCTTGATTCCAATTAGTTTGGTCAGTAACCAAGTTTATTGTTAAGTTGGGGTGCCAGTGTGAAACGATTTCTTCCTTCATTGTTTCAGCTTTCTTTACTTCTTCAGCAGATTTTTCAGTCTGTCCTGTCAAAAGATTATGAGTTTTCTGATAACGCAATTTCTTGTACCTGTTCAACATCTTCTTGCCATAAGTTACATATGGTCCAGCAAAATTTTCTGTGTCATTGGGGTCTGGTGATTTGCCAGTTGGAACTATGAACACATGAATATATATTGAACCGTTGTTTCTGAGTGAGAGAGGTGCCGTTATGTTTGTAGTGAAGGTGTATGAACCATCATTGTTCGGTCCTCCATACCAATCGCCATACACAACTCCAGTTTGTTTCCAAATTAGATTAGCTTTCTCAAGGTGACCAAAGAATTCCTTCTCTGATACATATGAATAGACATCCAGGACAGTTCCATTCGTAAACATATTAGTGGCGGGAAGGCGTGCAGCTCCAGATGCATTATTCACATCATTAGTTTTTGGAGCAGATGGCTGTCGAAACATTGATGTAATAAAATAAATCACTAGTGCTCTTATAATTAGAGATTTAGTTATTGCAAAGAAAGATTCTAGTTTGGTTGGCTGCATCCTGCGGCGCTGTTCATCTATTTGAGCATTGATCTAGAAAAAGGTTTAAACAGTAGGTTATGAGTAGGTCAAGGATACAATGTACCTATTTATAAGTGAGGTTTTGATGAACAATGCCTTGAAAAATTGCTTGTTACGGCATTTAATTACATGTAGGTTTAGTAAGATTTATTCTCGCCTCTATTTGTACATGAATTAGCATTTATTGATTCAGTATTCAACATAACCTTCAAAACATAGGTGGTTGGCTCACAGTAGTAAAAAAACGATTAGTTTTACTCACGTCTACGCTCTCTTCTCCATCATTTTCGGACCCAGCATTCTCACTCGGGATCAATCTGTCTTCTGCAGCTGCTCTCGGAGGCTGTTCTTCGCTTTCGTTAGCCATGTTAAAAAATCAGAGTATTATTACTCTGTTATTGCTTTTTGTAACGTTGAATCATGGAAAAGCAAAGAATTATTGAGTTTTCTTTAAGGTTTAATTTTACGATCTTTTTTTCACTAGAACAGACAGACTACAGACAGAACATGAAAGAAAGAACACGATTCACGAACGAATCACCAAAGCTGAACTGAAGCAGAAGCAGTGTTGCCAACTCAATTTTTTATAGAGAGCTAGATCAGCTTCAAAAAGGAGCTAAAATAGAGCTAATTTTTTTTTTTTAAAAAAGAGCTAAAATAAAAGAAAGATTAAGGAATTCAAATTTTAATTACTATTGTAGAAAAACTTAATCACGTACTTCAATTTTTAGTTTTTACTTGCATGAATCTTAATTGCCGTCGAACGTAAACCATCACGAAAGAACAAATCGGTGTACTGCATATATTTTTCGGACACAAGGCAAACCGTGGCTATGTTTAATCCTTATTCACGCAGATATAACCTGCAGATGAAAGAAGAAGAAGGAGACAGGAAGAAGACGCGCATACATCAAATGCAAGATGTGATAACATGAGACCGCAGTGAAGATAGCACCCCACTTTGCCGGACCCCTATTTGTTGTGTATGCTGTGAACACGCCCTTACTATAAGGGGGTTAGCACCCTTAATCTTACTTAATTTACCAATAATCGACACTACCGTACAAATAAAAGAATTTCAACTGTCATAAGCCTTTCTTTTCATCTTTGTCCATATCCTACCTTGATTAATAGTTCAGTCAATCTATAATATATAGCTGAGGTACCTACCTAAATAAACAAACGCACAGCACAGACGAATTATTGTAAAGTGGATAACTGAATATCAGCGTAAGTATCTACCTACCTATCAAGCAATAACGGAAGGATTTCACTACGAAAACAAAGCTTACTTTTGATCACGCACGAATAAACAACAGTTTCCTCAAATCGTTACTCAAGTGAATTGTACCTACTTTGAAAGAGATAGATAAGTACGGCTCCCTATTAAAATACATGAGGTGAAGTTGGTAAGACATATGTCGGCATGTTGAACAGGCTCTGCTGAATCGTTTAAGAGACAGAGCAACTCCAGATAATGTTCATATTTTTGAGATATTTGCGTCTGAACTTTTCATGTACGGACAGCGACACATCAAGCTATACAAAACCAGTATAAGCTGGCCGCGCGACACCTTAGCGTTTCAACATACGCGAGACCCGCGTATACTAGATTTGTATAGCTTGATGTGGCGTCGTGTGTACAGCCAATTTTTTGAAAAAAATAAAGAACAAGATTAAGTTACTTTGCATGAAGTGAAGTGGGTAAGACATATGTCGGCATGTTGAACAGGCTCTGCTGAATCGTTTAAAAGACAGAAAGACTCCAGTTAATGTTCATATTTTTAAGATATTTACGTCCAAACTTTATTTGTGTAGTCGATTTTCCAAAAAATTGAACTCCTCTTTTAGGTACTTTGCATGAGGTGAAGTGGGTGAGACATATGTCGGCATGTTGAAGAGGCTCTGCTGAATCGTATAAGAGATAGAGCGACTCCAGTTAGTGTTCATATTTTTGAGATATTTGCGTCTGAAGTTTCTATGTGAAGTCGAATTTTTCAAAAAATTGAACTCCACTTTTACGTACTTTGCAAGAGGTGAAGTAGGTAAGACACATGTCGGCATGTTGAACAGGCTCTGCTGAATCGTATAAGAGACAGAGCGACTCCAGTTAATGTTCATATTTTGATTTATTTACGTAAAAACTTTGTTTGTGTAGTCGATTTTCCAAAAAATTGAACTCCTCTTTTAGGTACTTAGCACGAGGTGAAGTGGGTGAGACATATGTCGGCATGTTGAACAGGCTCTGCTGAATCGTATAAGAGATAGAGCGACTCCAGTTAATGTTCATATTTTTGAGATATTTGCGTCTGAAGTTACTATATGAAGTCGAATTTTACAAAAAATTGAACTCCACTTTTACGTACTTTGCATGAGGTGAAGTAGGTAAGACACATGTCGGCATGTTGAACAGGCTCTGCTGAATCGTATAAGAGATAGAGCGACTCCAGTTAATGTTCATATTTTTGAGATATTTGCGTCTGAAGTTTCTATGTGAAGTCGAATTTTTCAAAAAATTGAACTCCACTTTTACGTACTTTGCAAGAGGTGAAGTAGGTAAGACACATGTCGGCATGTTGAACAGGCTCTGCTGAATCGTATAAGAGACAGAGCGACTCCAGTTAATGTTCATATTTTGATTTATTTACGTAAAAACTTTGTTTGTGTAGTCGATTTTCCAAAAAATTGAACTCCTCTTTTAGGTACTTAGCATGAGGTGAAGTGGGTGAGACATATGTCGGCATGTTGAACAGGCTCTGCTGAATCGTATAAGAGATAGAGCGACTCCAGTTAATGTTCATATTTTTGAGATATTTGCGTCTGAAGTTTCTATGTGAAGTCGAATTTTTCAAAAAATTGAACTCCACTTTTACGTACTTTGCATGAGGTGAAGTAGGTAAGACATATCTCGGCATGTTGAACAGGCACTGCTGAATCGTTTAAGAGACAGAGCGACTCCAGTTAATGTTCATATTTTTGATTTATTTACGTATAAACTTTGTTTGTGTAGTCGATTTTCCAAAAAATTGAACTCCTCTTTTAGGTACTTTGCATGAGGTGAAGTGGGTGAGACATATGTCGGCATGTTGAAGAGGCTCTGCTGAATCGTATAAGAGATAGAGCGACTCCAGTTAATGTTCATATTTTTGAGATATTTGCGTCTGAAGTTTGTATGTGAAGTCGAATTTTTCAAAATATTGAACTCCACTTTTAGGTACTTTGCATGAGGTGAAGTGGGTGAGACATATGTCGGCATGTTGAAGAGGCTCTGCTGAATCGTATAAGAGATAGAGCGACTCCAGTTAATGTTCATATTTTTGAGATATTTGCGTCTGAAGTTTGTATGTGAAGTCGAATTTTTCAAAATATTGAACTCCACTTTTAGGTACTTTGCATGAAGTGAAGTGGGTAAGACATATCTCGGCATGTAGAACAGGCACTGCTGAATTGTTTAAGAGACAGAGCGACTCCAGTTAATGTTCATATTTTTAAGATATTTACGTCTAAACTTTATTTGTGTAGTCGATTTTCCAAAAAATTGAACTCCTCTTTTAGGTACTTTGCATGAGGTGAAGTGGGTGAGACATATGTCGGCATGTTTAAGAGGCTCTGCTGAATCGTATAAGAGATAGAGCGACTCCAGTTAATGTTGATATTTTTGAGATATTTGCGTCTGAAGTTTCTATGTGAAGTCGAATTTTTCAAAAAATTGAACTCCACTTTTACGTACTTTGCATGAGGTGAAGTAGGTAAGACACATGTCGGCATGTTGAACAGGCTCTGCTGAATCGTATAAGAGACAGAGCGACTCCAGTTAATGTTCATATTTTTGATTTATTTACGTAAAAACTTTGTTTGTGCAGTCGATTTTCAAAAAAATTAAACTCCTCTTTTAGGTACTTTGCATGAGGTGAAGTGGGTGAGACATATGTCGGCATGTTGAAGAGGCTCTGCTGAATCGTATAAGAGATAGAGCGACTCCAGTTAATGTTCATATTTTTGAGATATTTGCGTCTGAAGTTTCTATGTGAAGTCGAATTTTTCAAAAAAATTAACTCCACTTTTACGTACTTTGCATGAGGTGAAGTAGGTAAGACACATGTCGGCATGTTGAACAGGCTCTGCTGAATCGTATAAGAGATAGAGCGACTCCAGTTAATGTTCATATTTTTGAGATATTTGCGTCTGAAGTTTCTATGTGAAGTCGAATTTTTCATAAAATTGAACTCCACTTTTACGTAATTTGCATGAGGTGAAGTAGGTAAGACACATGTCGGCATGTTGAACAGGCTCTGCTGAATCGTATAAGAGACAGAGCGACTCCAGTTAATGTTCATATTTTTGATTTATTTACGTAAAAACTTTGTTTGTGTAGTCGATTTTCCAAAAAATTGAACTCCTCTTTTAGGAACTTTGCATGAGGTGAAGTGGGTGAGACATATGTCGGCATGTTGAAGAGGCTCTGCTGAATCGTATAAAAGATAGAGCGGCTCCAGTTAATGTTCAAATTTTTGAGATATTTGCGTCTGAAGTTTCTACATGAAGTCGAATTTTTCAAAATATTTAACTCCACTTTTAGGTACTTTGCATGAAGTGAAGTGGGTAAGACATATCTCAGCATGTAAAACAGGCACTGCTGAATCGTTTAAGAGACAGAGCGACTCCAGTTAATGTTCATATTTTTGATTTATTTACGTATAAACTTTGTTTGTGTAGTCGATTTTCCAAAAAATTGAACTCCGCTTTTAGGTACTTTGCATGAGGTGAAGTGGGTGAGACATATGTCGGCATGTTGAAGAGGCTCTGTTGAATCGTATAAGAGATAGAGCGACTCCAGTTAATGTTCATATTTTTGAGATATTTGCGTCTGAAGTTTCTATATGAAGTCGATTTTTTCAAAAAATTGAACTCCACTTTTACGTACTTTGCATGAGGTGAAGTAGGTAAGACACATGTCGGCATGTTGAAAAGGCTCTGCTGAATCGTATTAGAGATAGAGCGACTCCAGTAAATGATCATATTTTTGAGATATTTGCGTCTGAAGTTTCTATATGAAGTCGAATTTTTCAAAATATTGAACTCCACTTTTAGGTACTTTGCATGAAGTGAAGTGGGTAAGACATATCTCGGCATGTAGAACAGGCACTGCTGAATCGTTTAAGAGACAGAGCGACTCCAGTTAATTTTCATATTTTTGATTTATTTACGTAAAAACTTTGTTTGTGTAGTCGATTTTCCAAAAATTAAACTCCTCTTTTAGGTACTTTGCATGAGGTGAAGTGGGTGAGACATATGTCGGCATGTTGAAGAGGCTCTGCTGAATCGTATAAGAGATAGAGCGACTCCTGTTAATGTTCATATTTTTGAGATATTTGCGTCTGAAGTTTCTATATGAAGTCGAATTTTTCAAAATATTGAACTCCACTTTTACGTACTTTGCATGAGGTGAAGTGGGTGAGACATATGTCGGCATGTTGAAGAGGCTCTGCTGAATCGTATAAAAGATAGAGCGACTCCAGTTAATGTTCATATTTTTGAGATATTTGCGTCTGAAGTTTCTATATGAAGTCGATTTTTTCAAAAAATTTAACTCCACTTTTACGTACTTTGCATGAGGTGAAGTGGGTAAGACATATCTCGGCATGTTGAACAGGCACTGCTGAATCGTTTAAGAGACAGAGCAACTCCAGTTAATGTTCATATTTTTGATTTATTTACGTAAAAACTTTGTTTGTGTAGTCGATTTTCCAAAAAATTGAACTCCTCTTTTAGGTACTTTGCATGAGGTGAAGTGGGTGAGACATATGTCGGCATGTTGAAGAGGCTCTGCTGAATCGTATAAGAGATAGAGCGACTCCAGTTAATGTTCATATTTTTGAGATATTTACGTCTGAAGTTTCTATATGAAGTCGAATTTTTCAAAAAATTGAACTCCACTTTTAGGTACTTTGCAAGAGGTGAAGTGGGTAAGACACATGTCGCCATGTTGAACAGGCTCTGCTGAATCGTTTAAAGTACAGAGCGACTCCAGTTAATGTTCATATTTTTAAGATATTTACGTCTAAACTTTATTTGTGTAGTCGATTTTCCAAAAAATTGAACTCCTCTTTTAGGTACTTTGCATGAGGTGAAGTGAGTGAGACATATGTCGGCATGTTGAAGAGGCTCTGCTAAATTGTATAAGAAATAGAGCGACTCCAGTTAATGTAAATATTTTTGAGATATTTGCGTCTGAAGTTTCTATATGAAGTCGAATTTTTCAAAAAAATTGAACTCCACTTTTAGGTACTTTGCAAGAGGTGAAGTGGGTAAGACACATGTCGCCATGTTGAACAGGCTCTGCTGAATCGTTTAAAGTACAGAGCGACTCCAGTTAATGTTCATATTTTTAAGATATTTACGTCTAAACTTTATTTGTGTAGTCGATTTTCCAAAAAATTGAACTCCTCTTTTAGGTACTTTGCATGAGGTGAAGTGAGTGAGACATATGTCGGCATGTTGAAGAGGCTCTGCTGAATCGTATAAGAGACAGAGCGACTCCAGTTAATGTTCTTTTTTTTGAGATATTTCCGTCTGAAGTTTCTATTGTTCTTTATTTTTGAAAAATTCGACTTCATATAGAAATTTCAGACGGAAATATCTCAAAAATTTGAACATTAACTGGAGCCGCTCTATCTCTTATACGATTCAGCAGAGCCTCTTCAACATGCCGACATATGTCTCACCCACTTCACCTCATGCAAAGTTCCTAAAAGAGGAGTTCAATTTTTTGGAAAATCGACTACACAAACAAAGTTTTTACGTAAATAAATCAAAAATATGAACATTAACTTGAGTCGCTCTGTCTCTTATACGATTCAGAAGAGCCTGTTCAACATGCCGACATATGTCTTACCTACTTCACCTCATGCAAAGTACGTAAAAGTGGAGTTCAATTTTTTTAAATTCGACTTCATATAGAAACTTCAGACGCAAATATCTCAAAAATATGAACATTAACTGGAGTCACTCTATCTCTTATACGATTCAGCAGAGCCTCTTGAACATGCCGACATATGTCTTACCCACTTCACTTCATGCAAAGTAACTTAAACTTGTTCTTTATTGTTTTAAAAAAATTGGCTGTACATGAAAAGTTCAGACGCAAATATCTCAAAAATATGAACATTAACTGGAGTCGCTCTGTCTCTTATACGATTCAATAGAGCCTGTTCAACATGCCCACATATGTCTCACCCACTTCACCTCATGCAAAGTACCTAAAAGAGGAGTTCAATTTTTTGGAAAATCGACTACACAAATAAAGTTTAGACGTAAATATCTTAAAAATATGAACATTAACTGGAGTCGCTCTGTCTCCTTAACGATTCAGCAGTGCCTGTTCTACATGCCGAGATATGTCTTACCCACTTCACTTCATGCTAAGTACCTAAAAGTGGAGTTAAATATTTTGAAAAATTCGACTTCATGTAGAAATTTCAGACGCAAATATCTAAAAAATTTGAACATTAACTGGAGCCGCTCTATCTCTTATACGATTCAGCAGAGCCTTTTCAACATGCCGACATATGTCTCACCCACTTCACCTCATGCAAAGTACCTAAAAGAGGAGTTCAATTTTTTGAAAAATTCGACTTCATATAGAAACTTCAGACGCAAATATCTCAAAAATATGAACATTAACTGGAGTCGCTCTATCTCTTATACGATTCAGCAGAGCCTGTTCAACATGCCGACATGTGTCTTACCTACTTCACCTCATGCAAAGTACGTAAAAGTGGAGTTCAATTTTTTGAAAAATTCGACTTCATATAGAAACTTCAGACGCAAATATCTCAAAAATATGAACATTAACTCGAGTCGCTCTATCTCTAATACGATTCAGCAGAGCCTTTTCAACATGCCGACATATGTCTCACCCACTTCACCTCTTGCAAAGTACCTAAAAGAGGAGTTCAATTTTTTAGAAAATCGACTACACAAACAAATTTTATACGTAAATAAATCAAAAATATGAACATTAACTGGAGTCGCTCTGTCTCTTAAACGATTCAGCAGTGCCTGTTCTACATGCTGAGATATGTCTTACCCACTTCACTTCATGCAAAGTACCTAAAAGTGGAGTTAAATATTTTGAAAAATTCGACTTCATGTAGAAACTTCAGACGTAAATATCTCAAAAATTTGAACATTAACTGGAGCCGCTCTATCTTTTACACGATTCAGCAGAGCCTCTTCAACATGCCGACATATGTCTCACCCACTTCACCTCATGCAAAGTACCTAAAAGAGGAGTTCAATTTTTTGGAAAATCGACTACACAAACAAAGTTTATACGTAAATAAATCAAAAATATGAACATTAACTGGAGTCGCTCTGTCTCTTAAACGATTCAGCAGTGCCTGTTCTACATGCTGAGATATGTCTTACCCACTTCACTTCATGCAAAGTACCTAAAAGTGGAGTTAAATATTTTGAAAAATTCGACTTCATGTAGAAACTTCAGACGCAAATATCTCAAAAATTTGAACATTAACTGGAGCCGCTCTATCTCTTATACGATTCAGCAGAGCCTCTTCAACATGCCGACATATGTCTCACCCACTTCACCTCATACAAAGTACCTAAAAGAGGAGTTAAATTTTTTGGAAAATCGACTACACAAACAAAGTTTATACGTAAATAAATCAAAAATATGAACATTAACTGGAGTCGCTCTGTCTCTTTAACGATTCAGCAGTGCCTGTTCTACATGCTGAGATATGTCTTACCCACTTCACTTCATGCAAAGTACCTAAAAGTGGAGTTAAATATTTTGAAAAATTCGACTTCATGTAGAAACTTCAGACGCAAATATCTCAAAAATTTGAACATTAACTGGAGCCGCTCTATCTCTTATACGATTCAGCAGAGCCTCTTCAACATGCCGACATATGTCGCACCCACTTCACCTCATGCAAAGTACCTAAAAGAGGAGTTAAATTTTTTGGAAAATCGACTACACAAACAAAGTTTTTACGTAAATAAATCAAAAATATGAACATTAACTGGAGTCGCTCTGTCTCTTATACGATTCAGCAGAGCCTGTTCAACATGCCGACATGTGTCTTACCTACTTCACCTCATGCAAAGTACGTAAAAGTGGAGTTTAATTTTTTGAAAAATTCGACTTCACATAGAAACTTCAGACGCAAATATCTCAAAAATATGAACATTAACTGGAGTCGCTCTATCTCTTATACGATTCAGCAGAGCCTGTTCAACATGCCGACATGTGTCTTACCTACTTCACCTCATGCAAAGTACGTAAAAGTGGAGTTAAATTTTTTGAAAAATTCGACTTCACATAGAAACTTCAGACGCAAATATCTCAAAAATATGAACATTAACTGGAGCCGCTCTATCTCTTTTACGATTCAGCAGAGCCTGTTCAACATGCCGACATATGTCTCACCCACTTCACCTCATGCAAAGTACCTAAAATAGGAGTTCAATTTTTTGGAAAATCGACTACACAAACAAAGTTTTTACGTAAATAAATCAAAAATATGAACATTAACTGGAGTCGCTCTGTCTCTTATACGATTCAGCAGAGCCTATTCAACATGCCGACATGTGTCTTACCTACTTCACCTCTTGCAAAGTACGTAAAAGTGGAGTTCAATTTTTTTAAAAATTCGACTTCACATAGAAACTTCACACGCAAATATCTCAAAAATATGAACATTAACTGGAGTCGCTCTATCTCTTATACGATTCAGCAGAGCCTCTTTAACATGCCGACATATGTCTCACCCACTTCACCTCATGCAAAGTACCTAAAAGAGGAGTTCAATTTTTTGAAAAATCGACTACACAAATAAAGTTTAGACGTAAATATCTTAAAAATATGAACATTAACTGGAGTCGCTCTGTCTCTTGTACGATTCAGTAGTTCCTGTTCCTCATGCCGAGATATGTCTTACCCACTTCACTTCATGCAAAGTACCTAAAAGTGGAGTTCAATATTTTGAAAAATTCGACTTCATATAGAAACTTCAGACGCAAATATCTCAAAGATATGAACATTAACTGGAGTCGCTCTATCTCTTATACGATTCAGCAGAGCCTCTTCAACATGCCGACATATGTCTCACCCACTTCACCTCATGCAAAGTACCTAAAAGAGGAGTTCAATTTTTTGGAAAATCGACTACACAAATAAAGTTTAGACGTAAATATCTTAAAAATATGAACATTAACTGGAGTCGCTCTGTCTCTTGTACGATTCAGTAGTTCCTGTTCCTCATGCCGAGATATGTCTTACCCACTTCACTTCATGCAAAGTACCTAAAAGTGGAGTTCAATATTTTGAAAAATTCGACTTCATATAGAAACTTCAGACGCAAATATCTCAAAGATATGAACATTAACTGGAGTCGCTCTATCTCTTATACGATTCAGCAGAGCCTGTTCAACATGCCGACATATGTCTCACCCACTACACCTCATGCAAAGTACCTAAAAGAGGAGTTCAATTTTTTGGAAAATCGACTACACAAACAAAGTTTATACGTAAATAAATCAAAAATATGAACATTAACTGGAGTCGCTCTATCTCTTATACGATTCAGCAGAGCCTCTTTAACATGCCGACATATGTCTCACCCACTTCACCTCATGCAAAGTACCTAAAAGTGGAGTTCAATATTTTGAAAAATTCGACTTCATATAGAAACTTCAGACGCAAATATCTCAAAAATATGAACATTAACTGGAGTCGCTCTATCTCTTATACGATTCAGCAGAGCCTGTTCAACATGCCGACATGTGTCTTACCTACTTCACCTCATGCAAAGTACGTCAAAGTGGAGTTCAATTTTTTGAAAAATTCGACTTCATATAGAAACTTCAGACGCAAATATCTCAAAAATATGAACATTAACTGGAGTCGCTCTATCTCTAATACGATTCAGCAGAGCCTTTTCAACATGCCGACATATGTCTCACCCACTTCACCTCATGCAAAGTACCTAAAAGAGGAGTTAAATTTTTTGGAATATCGACTACACAAACAAAGTTTATATTTAAATAAATCAAAAATATGAACATTAACTGGAGTCGCTCTGTCTCTTAAACGATTCAGCAGTGCCTGTTCTACATGCTGAGATATGTCTTACCCACTTCACTTCATGCAAAGTACCCAAAAGTGGAGTTAAATATTTTTAAAAATTCGACTTCATGTAGAAACTTCAGACGCAAATATCTCAAAAATTTGAACATTAACTGGAGCCGCTCTATCTCTTATACGATTCAGCAGAGCCTCTTCAACATGCCGACATATGTCTCACCCACTTCACCTCATGCAAAGTACCTAAAAGAGGAGTTAAATTTTTTGGAAAATCGACTACACAAACAAAGTTTTTACGTAAATAAATCAAAAATATGAACATTAACTGGAGTCGCTCTGTCTCTTATACGATTCAGCAGAGCCTGTTCAACATGCCGACATGTGTCTTACCTACTTCACCTCATGCAAAGTACGTAAAAGTGGAGTTCAATTTTTTGAAAAATTCGACTTTACATAGAAACTTCAGATGCAAATATCTCAAAAATATGAACATTAACTGGAGTCGCTCTATCTCTTATACGATTCAGCAGAGCCTGTTCAACATGCCGACATGTGTCTTACCTACTTCACCTCATGCAAAGTACGAAAAAGTGGAGTTAAATTTTTTGAAAAATTCGACTTCACATAGAAACTTCAGACGCAAATATCTCAAAAATATGAACATTAACTGGAGCCGCTCTATCTCTTTTACGATTCAGCAGAGCCTGTTCAACATGCCGACATATGTCTCACCCACTTCACCTCATGCAAAGTACCTAAAATAGGAGTTCAATTTTTTGGAAAATCGACTACACAAACAAAGTTTTTACGTAAATAAATCAAAAATATGAACATTAACTGGAGTCGCTCTGTCTCTTATACGATTCAGCAGAGCCTATTCAACATGCCGACATGTGTCTTACCTACTTCACCTCTTGCAAAGTACGTAAAAGTGGAGTTCAATTTTTTGAAAAATTCGACTTCACATAGAAACTTCACACGCAAATATCTCAAAAATATGAACATTAACTGGAGTCGCTCTATCTCTTATACGATTCAGCAGAGCCTCTTTAACATGCCGACATATGTCTCACCCACTTCACCTCATGCAAAGTACCTAAAAGAGGAGTTCAATTTTTTGGAAAATCGACTACACAAATAAAGTTTAGACGTAAATATCTTAAAAATATGAACATTAACTGGAGTCGCTCTGTCTCTTGTACGATTCAGCAGTTCCTGTTCCTCATGCCGAGATATGTCTTACCCACTTCACTTCATGCAAAGTACCTAAAAGTGGAGTTCAATATTTTGAAAAATTCGACTTCATATAGAAACTTCAGACGCAAATATCTCAAAAATATTTACATTAACTGGAGTCGCTCTATTTCTTATACAATTTAGCAGAGCCTCTTCAACATGCCGACATATGTCTCACTCACTTCACCTCATGCAAAGTACCTAAAAGAGGAGTTCAATTTTTTGGAAAATCGACTACACAAATAAAGTTTAGACGTAAATATCTTAAAAATATGAACATTAACTGGAGTCGCTCTGTCTCTTTAACGATTCAGCAGTGCCTGTTCAACATGCCGAGATATGTCTTACCCACTTCATTTCATGCAAAGTACCTAAAAGTGGAGTTCAATATTTTGAAAAATTCGACTTCATATAGAAACTTCAGACGCAAATATCTCAAAAATATGAACATTAACTGGAGTCGCTCTATCTCTTATACGATTCAGCAGAGCCTGTTCAACATGCCGACATGTGTCTTACCTACTTCACCTCATGCAAAGTACGTAAAAGTGGAGTTCAATTTTTTTAAAAATTCGACTTCATATAGAAACTTCAGACGCAAATATCTCAAAAATATGAACATTAACTGGAGTCGCTCTATCTCTTATACGATTCAGCAGAGCCTCTTCAACATGCCGACATATGTCTCACCCACTTCACCTCATGCAAAGTACCTAAAAGAGGAGTTCAATTTTTTGGAAAATCGACTATACAAATAAAGTTTGGACGTAAATATCTTAAAAATATGAACATTAACTGGAGTCGCTCTGTCTTTTAAACGATTCAGCAGAGCCTGTTCAACATGCCGACATATGTCTTACCCACTTCACTTCATGCAAAGTAACTTAAACTTGTTCTTTATTTTTTTCAAAAAATTGGCTGTACATGAAAAGTTCAGACGCAAATATCTCAAAAATATGAACATTATCTGGAGTCGCTCTGTCTCTTAAACGATTCAGCAGAGCCTGTTCAACATGCCGACATATGTCTTACCAACTTCATCTCATGTATTTTAATAGGGAGCCGTACTTATCTATCTCTTTCAAAGTAGGTACAATTCACTTGAGTAACGATTTGAGGAAACTGTTGTTTATTCGTGCGTGATCAAAAGTAAGCTTTGTTTTCGTAGTGAAATCCTTCCGTTATTGCTTGATAGGTAGGTAGATACTTACGCTGATATTCAGTTATCCACTTTACAATAATTCGTCTGTGCTGTGCGTTTGTTTATTTAGGTAGGTACCTCAGCTATATATTATAGATTGACTGAACTATTAATCAAGGTAGGATATGGACAAAGATTAAAAGAAAGGCTTCTGACAGTTGAAATTCTTTTATTTGTACGGTAGTGTCGATTATTGGTAAATTAAGTAAGATTAAGGGTGCTAACCCCCTTATAGTAAGGGCGTGTTCACAGCATACACAACAAAAAGGGGTCCGGCAAAGTGGGGTGCTATCTTCACTGCGGTTAACATGAGAAGCGCGTTCCTTACCTACGCTCTAACAGCAACTAGAGATTTATAATAGGCTACCCTGTTGTCAGAGCGAATGGTTCCTGTTGGACTATGACAACTCTGGAGTCGGGAATTGTAGACTGCGTTCAATTAACGAATGGGTTTATGAATTTACGTAAACAATTGATCAAAACAACAAATAATTTTACAATCATAAAAAAGAGCTGAAATTTAAAAATAAAAGAGCTGTAGAGCTAAATAAAATTATTTAAAGCTGACAAACATTATACAGAGCTAGATTTAGCTCTAAAAGAGCTAAGTTGGCAACACTGAGCAGAAGCAAAGAATTTTTTTTTTTTTGGTTTCTTCTCTCCGGCCAAAGTAAATATAACAAACTACGTTTTTATCTCCGGCTAACAAAAAGCGCGAAAAAGGCAAAGGTTACTAAGACCATACAGCCAGGTCTGACGTATTTAAGCTTCCTTAGCTTTTGGATTTGTAATACTAGTGCCGGTGCATTACAAATCTTCTCTGAAGTTCTTGACATCATTTGCAGCAGCTACATTCTGAGGTGGAACACCCAGTTGCTGTAGGGCGTCTATAAAACTGCACCCAGAGCAAGTTGGGTTCTCACGTCCTCCTTCGTTTTATTTTCTTGTTCTCCACATTGCTCACGTGCACTAGACGATTTTCTCCAAAATGCACCACTTCTTAAACAAAATTCTAGCAGAAAACAATAAAATAACAACAAAATAAAACTACGAATGCGACTACCACAAATCCCGCCAAAAAACTCCGAAGCAAAGACAATGTGAACCGACTGAACTCCAGAGAGTGAGTATACTGTCTTTAAAACGGAAACCAAATGAACTCTGTCTGACGTAGTGTTGAAGCGATAGCTATAGTCTATCGATAGTATCGTGATACTATCGTGGTCTCGAAAATCAGTCATATTATCAGTAGTCCTATCGAAACTTTTGTCCCTTGACGGTACTATCGACTGTTTGACCTTTAAACTAGGTATAGTTTTATTTCCAGTCAATAGTATCGAAAATACTTAAGCACAACCACACCCTCGACACTTCATACAACGGGCCAGAAATCACATTTCAAAAAAGGAATGACGGATAAAACTAAATGGCGGTGAAATTATATACGTGCGACAACCAAACTGTAACCAATCTGTTTCAATCTGGGTGACGAGTGGGGGAGGTTAGAGAGTTAGAGTGGGGGAGGTGGCTAGAGAGCGGCAGGGAGTGTCCAATATATATACTTTCAAACTATAGGTACTATCGAATTGCATGGATAGATGGTAGACAGTGTCGACTTTTTTGACGCGTTACTAGTGCTAGCATCGAAAAAGTTCAATCGCCTAATTTTTACTATCAATAGTATTGTAGGAAGTCGATATTTTCGATAGAACTATTCGCTTTATCCACTGTTTTTCAAGGTCAACTATCGCTATCGAAACTCACTGGTTTGATGCCCAGCGACCCTGAGGGCTGGACCAAAATGATTTTCCAAAGAGTACCTTTTTTATATGCCTATTTTTCTTGTAACCAAAGCAAAAAATGCTTACTCAGTGCATATGTCACGGCTAACGGTGGGTGTGAACATAAACTTAAGTGTAGCGACACACCTGCCGAAAGTACGGCGCGGAACGTTCGGCTGAATACGCTCGCAGTGTTTTTGAAGTCTCCTATGACACATCAGACGAAATTACGTCGCATTCGGCGTAGCGCCGAACCTTCCTTCGGGCGATTATTTCAGCCAAAACGCATTCAATGTACTTTGCATAGCAAGCGACACATTACGCGACGCGTTACGCAACCGAAAGTTCGGCGTGCGTAGCTGAACGTTCGGCGTGTGCTGTGCTTCTGCGGCACAGTGGGCTGAAATCCGGGTTTTATAGACTCTTGGATCTTAGATCCTCATGGTATTTAGCGGATGCACCCAAGTGTTTTTCTTTTCTTTTCTTCTTGTAAGCCTCTTAGCCAATATTGTAATAAAATCCATTTTTCTGAGCAATTCAATATATCACAACCGCACACCGGCAGTGCCGACGCCGACTGACGACGACGGCACGTAATTTTCCGTCGCGTAGCGTGCTGAACAAGACGCCGCGTTCTGAGCGTTTGGTTTGTCATAGCAACGGAATATTACGACTGAAACTGCAGCCGCTGAACTTTCGGCAGGTGTGTCGCTACACTAAGATTAGCCGGCTAAAGTTGTTTGGGTCAAGTCCGATTATTAGTTATATTCGGCGTTTAACCGTACACAAGGGGTACGTTCCACTAAACGCCCGCAACGCCATCGACCGCGACCGCCGAAACTGCCGTTCCACTAACGGAAAAAGGCCGCGGGCGTTGTAGGCGAATGTTTTAGGTGGAACGCACATCTTGAGCGCTGTGTGCTCGCAATATGGCGGCATGGTGAAAGTTTTCTGTTTTCTCGTATAAATAGTTCAATAAATAATCGATATTAAATCTGAATACTATAGATTTTTTTTAACTGCCTATGAAAACTTACACTATTACACTTACTTTCTAGTTTTTCGAAAATGATCATATAATCTCTCATAACACGTAAAAAACAGAACATAATCGATAAAACTAATTAATTTTTATCAAGTAATTTAGAAAGTATAACGCGAGCATTTTTTCGTCCATTTCCAAGCGCTCTTTATGTCTTTTGGCACGCGCTTCCTCCTCTTCTGATTTTTGCCGGAGTCTCTTCTTCAATAGGGAGGCCACATTCTCTTTGGTGAAAGCCCACTCTGACCCACCAATATTTTGTGGGCGAAGTGGGCGCAATGTGGTCGCGAACAGTGACGTCATCTATGACGTCGAGCGATCGCTCGCGACGACCACGGTCCTTAGGTGGAACGATACAGAGGGTGTTACAATCGTTGCGGGCGTTTAGTGGAACGTACCCAAGAAGTTCTACCCAACACTGGCTGGGTAATGTTTTTTGGGTGGTGAGCGAGTGAAGCGAGCGATATTAGTTTCGGTCAGGTTTGATTGATTTTACAGTCGAAGAGCCCCCCTCCTGGGTGAAGTTTAGCCAACGAATCTTAACTTTAGCTGGGTAATCTTAAGTTTATGTTCACACCCACCTTTAGCCATAACCTGAGGCCGTAACACCACGCAAAGATTACCTATTACTACGCTAATAATCATAAAATAGCTTTACTTTACTATTACCAAAGATGACTTATTTTATTGCTGTAGAGCATATTTTGAATCATTTAGTTAAAACCTAAATAAAAATAAACGTGGGTTTCAGCTCATTAACATGAACATATTTCTCTATAGAATCTTACTGAATTCGCGAAATTTTTATTTTGAACCTTCCAAAAGTTTGTTTGTTTGTCTTTGTACAACAGATTAAACCTGATACAAAATTGCGAATATAGTATAGGTTCCTTGAGGAAATTTGTACAGTTTCATGAACTGAATAACCTAGTAGGAGCACATCATTCCTACATTTTTTCAGATATTTCAGAAAGACTACCTAAACAGCAAAGATGACCATATACTCCTGATTAGGTCATTTTTGCCCTAGGCTATAAACGCGTTGGTCGAATGTGTAGAGACGACTTAAACGATTTCCATAGACACCGAAAGCTTTCGTGAGCGAGCGTGAAGTGAGAGAACTAAAGCAAAGAAAACGACCATAGAAAACGACGAAAACAACGGATGAATACCTAGTGTGTATGGAAGTGCGTTAGATTGATTGCGCCGCAAATTTATATTCTCGGGTAAGTTGTCTCGTGCACATTTATCAAGACTTTTTATTTATATATAACAAAAGCATTGAAACTACATTAATTGCAATCTACATCAACATCGTCTCATAGAAATCGTACGGGGTGTGTGCTCTACTTATATTTTCATTTCTCCTAAATTATCTTTTGCAATTCGGGTGCAATTAACTATGTTTCTGTTTTGAAAGTATGTACAAAATTTGTATCTGATGATTGTTTTTCAAAAACTTGGCTGTTCTTCTTGTTCTCATAAAGAGGTTAGACCTAAGGCTATATTGCTTTTTTTGATGTCTTGGTTTATTCATACATTAATCATCTTCAAAATTATATTCCAGTGTTGCACATGGTGAGGAATGAATGTGAATAAGATTCGAATTAAGTCCATTTTTACATAAGGAGAACAAATTCCATAACCTCATACCAAACAACCAGAATGGCTACATTAGAGCAACAAGCATCAAAACTGTTGGATTTCAACCAAAAATTAGACATCAACCTGCTTGACAACATAGTCGGATGCTTGTACTCCACCGTGGGGGAGCAGCAGCGTGTGGCACAGGATATTTTGACAGCACTCAAGGAACATCCTGATGCTTGGACCCGAGTTGATACAATTTTGGAGTTCTCACAAAATCAAGAAACTAAGTACTATGCTCTGCAAATTTTGGAGCAAGTCATACAAACAAGATGGAAGGTATTACCAAGAAATCAGTGTGAAGGTATAAAGAAATATATTGTTGGACTTATCATCAAAAATTCATCAGATCCTGTCACTATGGAGAGCAATAAAGTGTACTTGAAGAAACTAAACATGATCCTCATCCAAGTACTGAAGAGAGAATGGCCTCACAACTGGGAGAGTTTCATAAGTGACATTGTGGGTGCTTCCAAGACTAATGAAAGCCTCTGCCAAAACAATATGGTAATTTTAAAGCTCCTCAGTGAAGAAGTGTTTGTTTTTAGCACCGGACAGCTCACTCAGACAAAAGCGAAACATCTCAAAGATACTATGTGTTCAGAGTTCAGCCAAATATTCCAACTTTGTCAATTTGTTCTAGAGAATTCCCAAAATGCTCCACTGGTCGATGCTACCCTGCACACGCTGTTGAGATTTTTGAATTGGATACCACTCGGTTATATATTTGAAATGAAATTGATAAGCACACTAATCTTCAAGTTTTTGAATGTTCCGATGTTCCGTAATGTAACTTTAAGCTGTTTGACAGAGATTGCCGGTGTGACCGTGAGTAATTATGAGGAACAGTTTGTGGCATTGCTGGTGCAGACCATGGAGCAGCTGGAGGCCATGCTGCCACTCACCACCAATATCCGGGAAGCCTATGCAGCTGGCCGTGACCAAGAACAAGTGTTCATACAGAATCTTGCACTATTCCTTTGCACTTACTTAAAGGAACATGGTGAACTAATTGAAAGAAGAGGCCTAACAAACACCCTGATGAATGCACTTCGCTACCTAGTTTTGATATCTGAAGTTGAAGATGTGGAGATATTTAAAATTTGTCTGGAGTTTTGGAATGCTTTGGCTGCTGATCTGTACAAAATCGCCCCTTGTTCACATTCGGGCAGCCTATACAGCATGGGCAAGGTGGCGGGCAGAAAGGCTCTCTATGCTGACGTGTTGAGCAGTGTGCGCTACATAATGATCTCTCGAATGGCTAAACCAGAAGAGGTGTTGGTTGTTGAAAATGAGAATGGCGAAGTTGTGAGGGAATTCATGAAAGATACTGATTCTATTAATTTATATAAAAACATGAGAGAAACTCTGGTCTATCTAACTCATGTTGATTATCAAGACACAGAACGCATCATGACAGAAAAACTCCAAAATCAGGTGAATGGTACTGAGTGGTCCTGGAAGAACCTTAACACTCTGTGTTGGGCTATCGGTTCCATCTCAGGAGCAATGATGGAGGAAGATGAGAAACGATTCCTTGTGGTTGTTATAAAAGAACTACTTGGATTGTGTGAACAGAAAAAGGGTAAGGATAATAAAGCTATCATTGCCAGTAACATCATGTATGTTGTGGGCCAGTATCCTCGGTTTCTAAGAGCACACTGGAAATTTTTGAAAACTGTTGTGAATAAACTCTTTGAGTTTATGCACGAAACCCATGATGGAGTTCAAGACATGGCATGTGACACATTTATCAAAATCGCTCTGAAATGTCGCCGCCATTTCGTAACTACTCAAGTCGGTGAAGCCTGTCCATTCATTGAAGAAATTTTAAGCACAATAAGTTCTATTATATGTGATTTACAAACGCTTCAAGTCCACACATTCTATGAGGCAGTTGGATACATGATCAGTGCACAGGTGGATCAAGTGGCTCAGGAACAACTGATTGAGAAGTATATGCTTCTGCCAAACCAAGTCTGGGATGATATTATTTCCCAAGCATCACACAATGTTGACATTCTGAAAGATCCTGAGGCAGTAAAACAACTCGTGAGCATTCTAAAAACAAATGTGCGTGCATGTCGAGCTTTGGGGCATCCCTATGTTGTTCAGCTTGGCAGAATATATCTAGACATGCTCAATGTCTACAAAGTAATGTCTGAAAACATCAGTCAAGCCATCGCTTTGAATGGTGTGGTGGTAACAAAGCAACCACTGATTAAGAACATGAGAATAATAAAGAAAGAAACATTGAAGTTAATAGCTGGTTGGGTTTCACGGTCCACTGATAACAGCATGGTGTTGGAGAACTTCATTCCACCACTCTTAGATGCTGTTCTATTGGACTACCAGAGAACAGCAGTGCCAGATGCAAGAGAACCAGAAGTTTTGTCCTGCATGGCGGCCATTGTTTATAAGCTCGGTGGGCATATTACATCAGAAGTCCCGAAAATTTTTGATGCTGTTTTTGAATGTACTCTTGAGATGATCAATAAAGATTTTGAGGAGTATCCAGAACACAGAACAGAATTTTTCCTTTTACTGCAAGCTGTAAACACACACTGCTTCAAGGCATTCCTAAGCATACCCCCCGCTCAATTCAAGTTGGTACTGGATTCCATTATATGGGCATTCAAGCACACAATGAGAAATGTGGCCGATACGGGGCTCCAGATCTTGTACAGATTGCTTCAGAATGTGGAGCAACACCCGCAAGCAGCACAGAGCTTCTACCAGACATACCTGTGCGACATCCTTGAGCACGTGTTCAGCGTGGTGACTGACACGTCACACGGCGCCGGCCTAACCATGCATGCCACCATCCTCGCCTATGTATTCTCCTTGGTAGAGGCAGGCAGGGTTACCGTGCCCCTGGGGCCTACTCCAGACAATGTTCTCTACATACAGGTACTATTCAATTACTATTTTCAACTATTATATCTCAAGCGTCTTTTACTAGTCTCCTTTGTTGTATGTCTGATAAAAACCTTATTCTTTGAAAAATACCATCGTCTTTTTAATTTCATTGTATGTTATTTTTCAGGAATATGTGGCCAATCTTCTTAAAACTGCATTCCCTCACTTGACCGACAATCAAATCAAAATAACAGTCCAAGGATTGTTCAACCTGGACCAGGATATCCCCGCATTTAAGGATCACTTAAGAGATTTCCTAGTGCAGATAAGAGTAAGTATTCTTTACAGCTATATTAATATATTGTATGCTTATTTTTTCTTTCAACTTTTTTTCCTGCAAAATTTCCTGAACATTCATGATACATCCTGCATCGAAAATCGAATGTATTTGATTATTAGACCACAAAATATGATGCCTTACATATATTGTAAGTTGTAACAAAAATTTATTTACGAAGAAGATGATGGGGTGACTCAAATCTCAAGTGACGCTCAATGGGTGATGATAGGCACCACATGGTTTGCTTCCAAAACTCATAAGACAGACGTCTACTGTGCAAAAGTCTCAGCTACCACCCATATTATTCATAAAATAACAATGTTGTGCCTGTATGTACTCTCTTTTTGAGGTTCCATAGTGAAACTAGGAACCCTCAAAGTTTCGCCATGTCCATCCGTTGGTATGTCACAGCCGTTTTACTCTAAGGCTAGTGGCTAGTGGCTAGTAAAGCTATAAAGTTGAAATTTGGTATGGTTATACAAATCCGTGACGTCTATATACATATATAAAAAAACATCATCATATTAGCCGAAATACGTCCACTGCTGGACAAAGCCTCCCCCAAGGATTTCCACGATGGCCGGTCCTGCGCTGCCCGCATCCATCGGCTTCCCGCGATCTTCACCAGGTCGTAGGTCCACCGCGTGGAAGGCCTGCCTACGCTACGCTTTCCGGTGTGGTGTCGCCACTCGAGAAATTTACTACCCCGACGGCCATCTGTTCTACGAGCTATGTGCCCTGCCCACTGCCACTTCAGTTTAGCGATTCTGTGAGCTATGTAAGAAAATCAATTGATTTTTTGACCTAATTAGGTTGCTGTTTTTTTATCGTGTGGGGTATCGTTGAATATGTTTTTCAAAGCTATTGAAAGTTTGCCAAAAACAGTTTTTCAATAAATTTTTGGTTTACGAAATATTAAGTTTTTACATGGTGATTTTTGTTAGTTACATAATACATATCCCCAATCCCTACCAGCCAGTATTTCAGGGAATCTGAAAGAATTGGAAATAGTAGGACTATTGGCTCTGTGCACGAGTTCAGCGCCACCTAGCGTCCGCAACTTTGTTGGCTCTGACGTTTTGACATTTAATCACGACATTGTGACGAATATTATAATCCAAAATTATCTATTAATTTATTTCCAAAATAACTGTGATACTTTGATTTGGGTTGAGAAAGGGTTGTAAAATCATTTTCACATTCAAATCAAATGAGGTATGTAAAATTAATTCAAAAAGTGTGTTTTATTTTGAACATGTCAGTGTTTGTTTACTTCATTTTTAGTTGTAGTTTTACTATAAAACAAGAAAATAAAGCTACTTTAATGGTTTCATTCAATAATAATAAACATATATAATTGTTCCTGTATCCCTAGTGATAAATTAAAAATCGTTTTCAGATCGAAATGAATATTATTTTAAGGACTGGGTTTTATTAAAATTAGGTAACCAAGTCTGAACAGTTTACTATGAGATATAATGGATGACAGAGCCAACATAATTTTTACTTTTGGCCACTATATGAGCGCTGCGATTGATTATATTACCCCCACTTTTTTGATTATATTACTTCGCACCCAGCGAATACAGGGTGTAACAAAATTGGTGTAGGTCCCGTTAACTGGGGCTTCTATTGAACAACTTGTTTTACAACTTTGCTGAAATCACAAAAAAAAATACTCTTAATACAAATCGATCAGCTGATCGACCAATTTTGTGCATTTATGTATGGAGGGTCCAATTTTTTTTTTGAGAATTGACTATGGGTTCTGTGGGGAAAGTTGTTCAGTATGATGAGTAGAACCCCCAGTTAACAGGTCCTACACCAATTTTTTTACACCCTGTATATACTGAAAAAGTAAAATTTTCACAGCTAAAGTAGGCTAGGAAATAGGAGTAGGAGTAATGGTCGACCAACTTAAGATAGGCAGTTGGATTTGTAAAAAACTTATAGATTTTTCTCTACAAAATGTTCTATACAAACTGTAAAGATTTTTCGAAAAGATTAATGAACCCTACTTTGCGCATGGTCCTACACACACTCGATCACTTTTCATGGCTACAACCATTTGTGTACTTTAGTAAGTTATAAAAACAAAAAGGGTTTTTATTGATTTAGTAAGATTGTTTCTACGCGGTGTTTGCAGGAGTACACGGGCGAAGACGACAGCGACCTGTACCTGGAGGAGCGGCTATTCGCGCTGCGGCAGGCGCAGGAGGAGAAGCGGCGCGTGCAGCTGTCCGTGCCTGGCATCCTCAACCCGCACGAGTTGCCAGAAGAGATGCAGGACTAGGCCCAATATCTCCGCACTGAGCTCCTGGATCGCCTAGCAGATTGTTTGTCTACCACCAATGAGTTTATATATCTCGAGAAGGAGATTCTATTTCACATACATGGCCCTACGTGAAGTATGACGTCCATCAGACTCCTCACAGATTGCTGTAGTGAACGTGAGATATCATAAAGTTCTTAATTTCTGTTACTTGACTCATTTCTCCATTGAGCCGTGAAGACATTGCATCTCTGGATATATAGAAACTCATTGCATACCACAAGAGCCGTGCGTTGAAACACACTGGCTGGTATGTCTCTTATGAAGGGACCGCCTTGCGTTTTATGGATCGCGCCCGTCCTAGTGCCAGCCAGATACTTGCACAGAACAGAAATAACATTGTTCTATGTTCATATCTGTCTCACCATTTATCATACTACATGTTCACCGGTTAACTAAAACGTCGTCTCAGTCGGGCCTGGCCACAACCTAGAGCGGCAGCGGCGAAACAAACGTATGGGATTGTCCCTAGAATGCCATGACTACCGTGCGGTGTCCAAATGGCATATCCATACTTTTTGGCCGCTGCCACTGAAGGTCGTGGCCAGGCCCTAATGTAGGCGGGTGAGGGCGGCAGATAAAGTAACAGCACGGTTATGCTGAGGTCCTCGTTCGTCGCTTTCGCGCATCGCTCTCGTGGCGTGCATCTAAAGAATGTAAAAAAGCCTTGAAAGCGGATTTTGTACTACAATAATTTTTGATGGCAAACAGAGATTTGTTACCATAGATGGGTTATGCTCTAACAAACAACATTTAACCGAATGCTACTAAGTAAAGAGATGCCAGTTGGCATCTTAATATTTGCTTCACTTTTAAGACGCATGTAACCTATCTACCTCCCCTTATATAGCATATCTCTGATGGCAAACTCAAAATTCGAAATTTATAATAGGGATGATTACTGCTAGTCATTTGAGTTACTTTTTATCACCTGTCAAATATGTCCTCTTTCGATTTTGAGCAATTTAAAATTGATGACTTGAAAGAAAACAAAGCTGGTATAAGATTTCTAATTAGTGATTAATAGTTCATAATTTGTTTTTGATGCAGTCATCATCCCAATTGTTCAAAATGCTCGAATGTTGTTATTAACAGCGCCCGCACATATTTTCAAGACTTTCTTGACAGACTGTACCCAAGGCGACGTTTTAGCCAAATGGTAGGTTTGTCTATTTGTAGAGACAGAGCGCCGGTTATTGAGAGATATTGCGATCCAGGCACCTTAGAATAAGTTGAGATCCACGGCTAGGCCACTTATTGGCACGCGCATGGTAACAGTCCACACCCACCATAACTCCAATCTTAATTAATAACACGACATTGTATTTTTATTTCAGTAGAATATCATCATTTTTTTTCTTAAATAAATTAAGCAAGTACTTAATTAAATATATTAATTAATTGTATTTAAAATATTACTTGCTATTCTAAAATTAATTACATATAAATATTTCAGGGTTCGAAATTATCAAGATAATCATTTTCCTTGATATTTATAATAATTATCCGATAACTATCGGCGTTGATGCCTTTAGCTTTGGCTCTTTAATTTTGTACTAAAAATGAAAATTCAAAAATAAATAATACTAAGCAGAAAAAATAACTAAATAACTGTTTATTGTTTAAGAGCCTCCAGGAGGCTCGCGTTTCCATACAAACGTAGTTCCGCTTTCATGCAAAGACTTCATGCCGGATTGAATCCAAACTTTGCGAATATGTTAAATAGACACATATCGATGTTTGAAATTAGTTTTTATTGTAGTAAATTAAAACATAACTAATAAACAAAGGCTTAAATTAGTTTTGTACTGAAAGTTTGAAACTGCTCTTATTTTTTCCGTTTTATATTAGTACATCGAAAACTAATTTCAAACATCGATATGTTGTGTCTACTCAATATATTTGCAAAGTTTGGATTCAATCAAGTATGTAGTTTTTGTATTAAAGCGAAACTACGTTTGTAAGGAAACTCGAGCTGGAGCTTAAGTGCAAGTTTAATCACGGTTATTAATCAGCAATTTATTTTTTGTGACTTTTTTCTGAGTTCGAGTTTTGGCGCGTTTGGACACGTCACGAAACGTCAAATCGTGTTCGGATAAACATGGCTAGACATAGCGCGAAGCTAGCGTAACTATAATATTACGGTTTTGTTATTGCAATTAATTTTATAATTATCAGGATAGAGAATAATTATCAAAGTTATATTATAATTATCCATGATAATTATCACTTCGAATAGTGGAATATTTGTGTGATTTTATTTATGTACATTGATGAATTGAGTCCCATTATTTATTTAATTGAGCTAAAATTTGACTCGGCTGTAATTTGATAATTTGTGGATAGATAGGATTGCACTCTCGCAGGAGTTACTGTGTTTAAAAGATAATTAATCTTCAGCCACGTGCATGCCTAGTGAGAGACAGACATGTTTACCTACTTTAGTTTTTTTTTATATAATCCCTTAGTTCAAGTTTGACAAAATCACACATTTTCAATATTTTTTTTACAGTTCAAAGTATTTATATTAAATATTATTAATATCGAATTATAATTTCTTTTTAGTTTATTATTATAACTGCTTTGTGATATTTTTAGTTTATGTTACACACAGATAATGCACATACTATTTAATAACATCTTCATATTATCAGCGTATATACGAGCCTACCCTGAATTAGGGCGATCGGGCCTGAGTCGACCACGCGGGCCCAGTGCGGGTTGGTAAATAAAAATATCTGTTAATATATGATGCGAAATAATATAGTGGACTGTTATCATTAGATTAAAGCTGTATCTTGTGTAAATCGAATACACCTTGTTATGCCAGTTGTACAGTGGACCGCAAGGGACCGTGCTAGGTGATGAATGCAAGAGTTTAGGTTTTACAGAGCAAAACTTTTATATGGGGGTGTATTTAGCAAGCACAAGGCATAGTGTGGGCCTTTTTAATATAGGCAGCGAATCATGCATCCATTTACATTGCTAGAATGGAGATAGAATATTTCTATATGTTTTAAGTAATCTTCTAATGTACTAGGTAATAAAATCTCTGTGATGGATACCAGTTTCGGATGTTCAACATGTCGTAAGGAATCTGAGTATTACTTAGTAGATTCTAGGGAAACTTTTTAAGGTGATTTGCTGTTAGTAACATTTTTTATGTTTTGTTTAATGTTGTCAGAACTAATATCCTAATAGTCTGGGAATCTAAACATCGGTAGGTTTCCGAATGCATTTTGGGTCCGATTAACTGTGAGTCTTTCAATTTGTGTTTGAATAAACCAATAAAGATAATTAAGGTTTCGTATTTTTTTATTATACATGCTAGCCACAACCTATAAGTTTATTATACATGCTAGCCACCACCTATAATATTATTATACATGCTAACCACCACCTAAAGTTTATTATACATGCTAGCCACCACCTTCAAGTTTATTATACATGCTTGCCACCACCTATAAGTTTATTATACATGCTAGCCACCACCTATAAGTTTATTATACATGCTACCCACCACCTAAAGTTTATTATACATGCTAGCCACCACCTATAAGTTGGATACGTACTACGATGAGTGATTTTTAGGATTCCGTACCCAAAGAGTAAAAACGGGACCCTATTACCATAGTAAAAGGAAAGAATAGTAGGTTGTTTTCATACAATAGTACATCGCGCGGTTTGTATGTGTGCGCGCACCATACGCACGCACACTACAATAAATAGGAATGATGGTCTATCTATGGTCTTGTGTCATTCCTATTCATTGAAGTGTGCGTGCCTACTGGCGCGCACACATACAAACCGCGCGATGTACCATTGTATGAAGACAACCCACTAATATTCTTTCCTTTTACTATGCTATTACTAAAACAAAACTTCGCTGTCCATTCGTCTGTCACCAGGTTGTATTTCATGAACCGTGATAGCTAGACAGTTGAAAATTTCACAGATGATGTATTTATGTTGCCGCTATAATTACAAATATGTACTAAAAATTAGGGAGAATCCATACAAAAGACGTGTTTTTTTAAACTTGAAGAAACTAGCACCATCAAGTATGATGGTACGGAACCCTATGTGTGCGGTTCTGACTCGCACTTGGCCGGTTTTTTTATCTGTTCTACATTAGATCAATTTAAAAACAATAGTAATAGTCAATATATAAATATTATGGGGCTTTACGTGTCGGACTACGCACAAAGTAGGGTTCCTTAGTCATTTAAAGATATAAATGTATATGTTACGGCTAAAGGTGGGTGTGAATATAAACTTAAGATTAGTCGGCTAAACTTCACCCAGGGGTGAGCCTCGATTAGCGAGGCTTTTTGACTGTAAATCAATCAAACCTGACCGAATCTAATATCGCTCGCATTATCAGCCAGTGTTAGGTAGACCTTGTTGTGTACAGTTAAACGCCGAATAGGTACCTACTAATATAAATATTCGGACTTTACCCGAACAACTTTAGCCGGCTAATCTTTAGTTTATGTTCACACCCACCTTTAGCCGTGACTTATACATACATGTAACCGTAAATACAAACGATATGCGATTAATATCAAGTGTTACTAAGAGTTACTTTATAGATTACTAGAGGGTCAACGTCGCGCACGGGGAATTATACACCTAAACCTTCTTCAAGAATCACTCCGTCCATTGGTGAAAACCGTACGAAAATCCGTTCGATAGTTTTTGAGTTATGTATGACAGACAGACGTGGCGGCTGACTTCGCCCGCGTGGACATCGTTTTCATGACTGTCTTAACGGGCGACTGTTGTGCGAGCGTAAACCATGGTTTTTTCCAGATTCCTCGGCGATTATATTGGGCTTTTCTGATTAGCAGTCTATGTCACTTCTCACCTGCTTAACTATTTCTATGCGAAATAATTAAATCAAGTCAATCCGTTACGACCCCGACGTGCGCGAGAGCGTGGAAATGAGTTTTCCCCAGATCTCTCGGAAACTATGTTGGGCTATGCTAATTAGTAGTCTATGTCATTTCCCACCCCCTCAGCAATCTCTGTGCAAAAAATCACAACAATCCGTTGCTCCGTTGCAATGTTAAAGAAAATCAACCAAAAAGAGCATTTTTTTCAGTTTCCTCAGGAACTCTATCGGACTAAGTATGCTATTTCCACGGGATAATTAATAATAGGCTATGTGCATGCTAAATTTTGCCAAGATTGGTTGAGTTGTTGAAGCGTGAAGAGGTAACAAACACATTTTCACTATAAATTAATTATAAAATTGAATTATAAATTTTATAATAATATTAAGGATAGAAATTTAATTATTTTATAAGAAATATACAAATTCAGTTTTTATAAGAGTTAGAGAAAAACGCTTTTAGGAACCGTGATCTCAATTTTAGAGAAAATAAAATTGGCGTTTAAAAAAATCTTAATATGTTCGGAAACATGGTTATTTTGAAAAAAATATTTTTTGTCATTTCTATTGTATATCACTTTACAAACCAAAAATTTAATGGAGAAAATAGGTCTAAAGTTGCTAAAAGTTGTTGAAATTACTTGAAACTAACATTTTATTATCCAATTGATAGGATAGGGTATTGTTTGCGTATTAGCCATTTCCGTAATGATATCTTTGACGAAATATTCGGAAAAATCTCGACAAAACACAAAACATTTATTTCGACATCTCGACAGATGTAGGTAGGAATGTTTTTGTGAGGCTTCGTGAAGATTCCGTACCTCAGTAAATTATTCAACATTGTGGTCAAAGTATGGCGATTTGGCATTTCTCTCGGGGGAAATTCATTACGATACCAGTCAATTGCCAATGTTTGGTTCCTTTTACATTATATGATACCCTCACAATAAATCCATTTTTTCGGAATTTGACAACGATCGAGGCATTTTACCTATTTAGTTCACCATTGAATTAATTAATTGACGAAATTAAGCATTTAATGAATGACAGGAACACACAATTTGTTTTTTTAAGTCTGAATTTTTTTCTTTTTTCCTTTTTCATTTAAAAATCGGTCAGTAAGTTTAGTTTCCACAAACTATTAAAGAAAATTAAACTTTAATTTCTCAACAACTTTTAGCAACTTTAGACCTAGGGTCTCCATACAATTTTTGGTTTGTATAGTGATATACAATCGAAATAATAATAAAAAAATATTTTCCAAAAAAGCCATATCTTATTAATAGTTTTTTAAAATTGAGATCACGGTTCCTAAGAACGTTTTTCTTTATCTCATAAAGTTTAGAATTTCCCCATACTGACCCATAAAAAAACTATTTCTCTCAGATGCATAGTATATTATTCGGAAGTTCAGTTTATTTTTCATAACTTTCTTTTGAACTACGAATACCTACTCGTAGTTCTTGTTTAGGTGATTATTTTTTTGGTATATTTTATTTATTTTCGGTATCTACCTAACTCATTTTAACGCAGCTTAGTAGTACTTATTACAGTTAGCCCCAGTTCGAAGAATTTCATGAGTATTTTTATTTCCATAATTTTTTTATTGTTCGATTTATTACAAATCTGATTCTATTCGCGAAAACAAGATTTTTTGACATTGATAACATAATACCATAACCTTCGATGTGTGGCATACCTACGTTTTGTATGAAAATGACGCCTCTGCAACCACCTTAAAAAGATGCATAAGTACTGCCAACCACAAAAATTAGAATTTTAGCGGAATCGCTTATCTATTCTACCGACGGACGGCGTAGGCTTAGAATTAGAGTTCCGTTGGCACTTTTATTTTGATAATAAACACAAAATACGCCTTTATCAAAGTAAGATAACTAGGTATAAAACCTAATCTCAACGACTAACTTATCGACCTAAGTTCTACGTTCGTTGGCTAGGTAAGTACGGACAACCTATCAGAAAGAAAAGGGGTCTTCCGCAAAACAAAACCTAGCGGAAACATTAAGATATTCAAATATTGTCTTTCGGTGGTGTTCCAATTAACGGCTCGTAACATGCGCGTGACTTTCACGCGTTTAGGATTATACATACATAATTACTATTGGCACCGAGCACTTAAAAAGTGTTCATTTGTTGTTCTTGCATTGTGGACGTTTTATTTTTTTTATTTCAAAACTCTGAGTCAAAAACGCTTAGGTCCGTAATAAAATAAGATGTATAGTCCAAGTAAACAAATGTATTTATTGGTCGCAGTTTTAATACGTAAAGCTGTCTGGTGTGGTGAGTAATTTTTGTTAGTTACCTACAATTGCAATTCAGTCATAATATTTATAAAAGGACCTCGACCGACCTGATAGAGCTTAAAGGTAGTGGTGATCATCGCTCCTGTGCCTGCTAACATTCTTGTGACGAGCAAAGGTGTTTTGGAACATTTTCCACTCAACGGCTTCTATACTCATGAAGCTTAACTCCCCAAGAAATCCATGCCTCGTCAATTCGCAAAATGAACTGCAGCACAGAAATTAGGCCATCTTTTTTTTATTCAAATCCTGCCACGTACCAAAGTTTTTTCGAATTTCGATTTCATAGGTACGTTTATCCAACGCACTTACTGTGAAGAAAAACATCGTGAGGAAACCTGCATATGCCTGCGAGGAAATTCGAAGACCCGATCGACTTCGAGGCTTGAGCTCCTCGGTAGGGACGTAGGTACATGAACTGATATGATGATGATATTTTCATACAAAGAGGGGACCTAAACAGCAACTTTTTTTTTTAAATCTAGTCATCTGATTTACTCTTCGTGTGAAAATGTATTGGGAATAACTAGGTGGCATAATTTCTGTGCCGCTGAATGTACGGTACCTATGAATAGGGATGACGAATGCTAGTCATCTGATTTACTTTTTATCATCTGTCAAAAACGACATTTTGTTCTAAAATGTTTGAAATACTTAGGCGTGACGTCATAGTTTAGCAGCGTCATTTATGTACTCATTTTGTGATTTTGGTGAATTAAAAATCGAACACTTGATGGACAACCAAACGAGTAAGGTTTTCCGAAGTTTAAGTAGCAGGGCAATTTAGTGATCAAGAGTTCATGAATAATTGATTTATTTCTGATGCTGTCGTCATCCCTAATTTACCATATATTTAGCCAATTATAAAAGCGGAATAAAATAATGTTATTTGTTGTGATCAATCTACTGGGTAGCCGAAGCTCTGCAGAATGCCGAGCTCTTCGACAAGTGATCGGGCCGGCCCTAATGATTCCACTTAGCAGTTTTGTTGCAGTTTGTCTCCACTCTTCGTATGAAAACGTATTGAGAATAACTAGGTGGCCTAATTTCTGTGCCGCTGAATGCACGAGTACCTATGAATAGGGATGACGAATGCTAGTCATCTGATTTACTTTTTATCATCTGTCAAAAACGACATTTTGTTCTAAAAATGTTTGAAATACCTAGGCTTGATGTCATAGTTTTACAGCGTCATTTATGTACTCATTTTGTGATTTTGGGGAATTAAAAATTGAAGACTTGATGGAAAACAAAACGAGTAAAGTTTTCCGAAGTTTAAGTATGAGGGTAATTTAGTGATCAAGACGTCATAATTTATTTCTGATGCTGTCGTCGTTTCCATTGAACTCCACACAAAGTCGGCTAAGCAGATCGATTTGTGTGAAAAGTCCATTTTTTTCCCAATTTAATATGGATTCTTGGCGAAACTTGACAAATTTTCACACGACTGCTATAAAAAACGAGTGTATTGTTTTTAGATCTTATTGATGTATGTTTCTTTATTCCACGATATCTTCATAACGGCTTGATGGATTTTAGAGTGTGAGGTATCGTTAGATTTTTCTTAATTCTGTGAGAGACATACAGAAACAGAATATTATTATTAATTATATCACTGTGGTTTGTAAACATCTTAATACTTAATTTCACTAAAGCAATCATGCGTCATTACGCAAAAAAATACTGAGCCCTAATCAGAGATTTATAGCTTAACTCTGGCCCTAATACTTTTTTTTTTCTCGATCCCGCAGTATCTACGGTATGTAAGTAGATACTTAGGGTAGAGGAAGTTCCTATTGTTAAGAGTCCCCAGGAGGCTCGAGGTTCCACGCATACGTGGTTCCGCCTTAATATTAAAACTACATGCTGGATTGAATCCACACTTTGCGAATATATTGAGTAGACACATATCGATGTTTGTAATTAGTTTTTTGAAAAAAAAAGAGCAGTTTCAAACTTTCAGTTCAGAACTTATTTAAGCCTTTGTTTAGTTACCTACGTTTCAAGTTGTTACGATAAAAACTAATTACAAACATCGATATGTGTCTACTCAATATATTTTCAAAGTTTGGATTCAATCCGGCATGTAGTTTTTACATTAAAGCGGAACTACGTTTGTATGGAAACTCGAGTCTCCTGGGGTAAAAAATCGCGTAAAAAAAGTTATTCAAATTTTCGTGCAAATGTTTTCTATATCAATAACACATCCGTGCGTGTGTCCGACCGTCACGCTTGGCTCTGGCGGCTAAATTCTTAGTCGGATTGGGATCAAATTTTAAACTTAAGAATTTTAAATTATTTTATCAAGGCATTGTCAAAAGCATCGATATATATTATGTACTTACATGTCTTTGGTCAAAAGTTTCTTCGTGCAGTCAAACCGAAAGTAGCTGTCATACAACAAAAACTGGTACCTTAAAAAAACGGCTTTAACGATTTTGATGAAACTTTGCACGTCGTAGTTGCTTACATAGTAAGTAGTATTACTAATGGGTTTCCATTGGTCTGGGAAAAATCGTGTTTGTATGGCTCTCCTACAAATGAAATTGAAACTTGCAATTTAGTCACAAATGGTTGGAGCTATATTGAATTGTCGTGTATTACGAATAAGTATGTAGTAGGTCATGCAACATGAATTCTTCTTCTTCTTCTTCAGGCCTTGTCCCAATTCTAATTGGGGTCGGCTCTCCTAATCGTTCTTCTTCAGAGATATCGTTTCTGGGTCGACAGTGGGTCTATGCTATCTGTGGCGAGGTATTTCTTAATAACTCTGACATCCATGTTAGTAGGGGTCTGCCGCGGCTTCACGGTAAAAAAAAAATATTAAAAAATTATTAAAAAAAAATATGAAAAATTTTAAAAAGGTCGAGAAGGTTTAGTGCGCGCTGGCGTACACTTTATCTTTCGAACATTGCATTTCCTGGGAAAAGTAGATTGAACTGATTAAAAGCCTTAATTACCCATTTACCCACAGACGACGCATTACCGGAGTACTGGAGCGATACAGCATACAGTAGCGAAGGATACGGAGTAAAGTGGATGTACTTTCCTGATGGGGATGAAATCCCTCGGAAGATACGATTAACACTTCCCCTTTCAGCGTTGCGAAGGGCTAATACAGAAGATGATGCATATATCGAATACAGATTTTATAGTAGGTAAGAAAAAAAAGCGTCGGTGGCTCAACCGGTAACGACTCGGTCCATCTAACCAGAGGTACCGGGTTCAAATCTGGACGGCCAATGTACCAATGAGTTTTTCAAAAACTTACGTACATAGGTATTAACCGATTGCTTTAACGGTGAAGGAAAACATCGTGAGGAAACCTGCACACGCCTGCGAAGAAACTCGAAGGTTGTGTGTGAAGTCGACCAACCCGCACTGGGCCCGCGTGGTCGACTAAGGCCTAATCGCCCTGATTCAGGGTAGGCTCGAGCCCCTCGGTGGGGACGTATATGAGCTGTAATGATGAAGAAAAAAAACCGTTCGGAAAGCTACGCTGTATACTCTTTGATTAGTGTGTGTTATTGCCAGTGATGGATGACATACGAAACAAAAGGAAGGCTCAAAGTCACCCAAAGCAAAGATGATCGAATGAGAAATTAGGATATCCGTAGGAGAAATAAACCAAAGTAACACAGCTCACAGAAGCACTGCACTGATCTCAAGTGGCAATGGGCGAGGCACATAGCTCTTATAACGAACAGATGGTCGTTGGGGTAGTTAAGTTCTCGACGTAGACGGAAGACGTAGCTTAGGGTTCCCTCCCTCTCGACGCACATCCCGGTGAAGGTCCTATCATTATAGAAATCCTTGGGGAAGTACTTTGTTCAGCAGTGGACGTCTTTCGGCTGATGTCATGATGATAAAGAAAGTAAATAAAGAAGGGTAAATGTTGTTCAGTAGGTATGATATGATGAGTAGATGAGACTATACTCATCATATCTTAATAAACAACTGAACACAGAGTAGGTACTATATGGGTTTAATGGACCCTACTCTCAGATTGATGTGTAGATACTATTAACAACTTTGTAATAACTCATTCATCATTATCATCATCATATCAGCCGAAGGATACGTCCATTTGCTTGACATAGGCCTCCCCAAAGGATTTCTACAACGACCGGCCCTGTGCTGCACGCACCTTCACCAGATCATCGGTCCACTGAGTGGGAGGCCTGCCTACGCTTCGTTTTCCGGTGCGCGGTCGCCTCTAGAGAACTTTACTACCCCAACTGCTATGTGTTCAACGAGCTATGTATAACTCATTGTGGAAAGTAAATAACTATTGAGTATTTGAGTGCCATATGGAAAACTGCGAATACTGTACACCTTTATTGCTATATTCGATTGAGTGTCAGCGCTACTGTGCATGCTAGGCCGAAGCGGAGTAACTATTATCTCATCTGTGGCCGAAGCGAAAATCGTAGGATCGATCCCACTCAGAGCAAACGTTTCCGTGCCGAAGAGCCTTGTTCTCTGTGTCTTTTTTTATTTACAATTGGTAAGCCCTGGGCATCATCTCACCTGATGGTGAGTGACAATGATGTCGAATATGGAAGCGGGCTTACCAAGGTTCCACAACGCAATGGGGAACTAACTATCTTATCTTAAAGATGGAACACATCAATGCTGTTACCATTGGTGCTTGGCGGCAAGACTTAGATAAGATGGTGGTAGCTAGCCAGGCGGGCTTAGAAAGTGCCCTTCCACCAACCAAACCGAGTCATACAAAGTTAAACTCCACCGGCAATCGAACCTGCGACCTCCTGATGTGAAGCTAATGGACTTAACCATTACGCCACGAAGGCGGTTAAAAGGTCTTGTTGTTTAATATTATGTATGTCCACAATTGTATTATATATAAATACATATTATGTAAGTAGGTATACATTATACAGATTAGAACCTGGATTACCACATAGGTAGGCCACTTTTTTCCACGCTCGCGAGCCGCACCCTCAAAAAGTCATAGAAACGTTGTCCACGCGGCTGAAGCCGCGGGAAACAGCTAGTACTGAATAATTTTTCTATAAGAGACCCCAAAATTATTTTTTCGAGTATTTACTATGGTTTCCTTGAGCAAAGTTGTTCAGTGTGTTAAGTAAGTAGAAGCCCCATTTAAGGGTCCAGGCAGCTTTAAATTCGCAGTTCGGATGCAGTTCTTTTAGTTCGTGCGCTTTAACTGCATCCAAACTGCGAATTTGCAGCTGGAATACAGTCCGTGTGTCTCGACCCTAATGGAACAGTATCACAATATAGCGGCTTACAGTAGTGCAACGAATGTCCTTACGCAGAGCAACGGAAGGTACTTGCGGGGCAGCGGACGGTGGGGCACAGCCTTGCAAACTCCGCGAGTTTGCCAGGCTAGTACGTGCTAGTACCTACGTCGGTGGCGCATCGTGCACATCAAAGGCGTTGCGCTACTGTACGCCATATCGTAATACTGTGTAATGACCGTTGCCGACTCGTAGTCACACCAGATTATCACACCTGTAAGACTTCTACACCTATTTTGTTATACCTGTATGTTTTTATAATTTATTCTGTGTGAGGTGAACGACTTTATCTAATTCTTCAGGGAGAATAAGGACGATTACATACTTCTTGATGACATGGCAAATCCAATGAAAGAGACAAACATTTCTTTGTCCGACAAGTTGTCGAAGTATCCCATCAAACTGATCACACATGGATGGAAGTCGTCAGCTGATAAGAATGCCGTTATAAACATAAAAAATGCTTATTTGGAGGCGGGAGACGTGAATGTCATCGGTGTGGACTGGAGCAGTATTGCGGATTCCATCATGTATCCAGTCGTTGCCTTGCGCACGAAGAGCGTGGGTGCGCACGTAGGAGAATTCCTGGATGCACTTCACGACAAATACCAAGTTTCGGGAAAGCAAATTCACCTTATCGGACACAGTCTAGGAGCTCACGTGATGGGAAATGCCGGACACATGTCGAGTCTCACTATCGACAGAATTACAGGTTAGTACAAGTGTTAGGTACTTACCACCTTTGATTATTAACTCTGATGTTGATATAGCGCGCCGGCGCAGATACGTAGAAAAAAATACCGGACAACTATTGTCCGGTAATCCACGTACAAATAATAACTACTTAACGTGTTTACTAAAAGCGTGTTTTTTAAACTAATTGATGATTATTTTTGACTATTTGAAAGTGTGTGTAAACACCTATTTGAAATAAATTATTTTGATTTGATTATATTATGTTAAATAAGCAGGAATGAAGTAATTTTAGAGCGTCGGTGGCGTAACGGCTAGGGCCGCCGCCTTCTGTCCGGGAGGTCGTGGTTCGAATCCTGCCACGTACCAATGTGATTTCGAATTTAGATTTTATATGTACTTTTACCGAAAAGAATAAATAATGACTATTTTCCAACAGAAGTTAGTTGCGAGTCGTCGGCGCCGTGTCGGGCAGCTAGGTGATTACTGATTATGGGTGCAGCTAAAAGAGAAAATTTATTGTGACGTGCTCGAAAAGTGATTATTTTTGGACGTTCATCATATTAGCTCATATACGTCCCCACCGAGGGGCTCGAGCCTATCCTAAATAAGGGCGATCGGGCCTTAGTCGACCACGCGTTCCCAGTGCGGGTTGGTCAACTTCACACACATCTTGCGAGTTTCTTCGCAGGCGTGTGTAGGTTTTCTCACGATGTTTTCCTTCACCGTATAAGAGCGTCGGATAAACGTTCCTACATATGAAATAGAAATTCGAAAACACATTGGTACGTGGCAGGATCGAACCACGACCTCCTGGACAGGAGGTAGCGGCCCTTGCCATTACGCCACCGACGCTCATTGTATGGATGGTCAACTTTTTTGAGTACTATTATATAGGTTAGTTGGGGAAAGTTGTTCAGTTTCATTTTAAATACCCGCCGCTGTAACATAGAGAAAAACCCAAGAAGTTTATACGTAAAACTGGAGGCCACACTCTAAATACCTAATTGAAGCAAAGAAATATGCCCTTGAAATGTCTCTTTACCGCTCCGTCTCTTTTCAATTAGCGGGTGTGAGCAAGAGCTTCACCTATATACGTCTTGATCATACCTCCTAATTAGAAAGAGACGGAGCGGTAACGAGAAACTTCAAGGCCATATTTCTTTGCTTCAAGTAGGTATTTAGAGTGTGGCCTCCAGATTTACCTATAAACTTCTTGGAAAAACCTCTTCAGGAATGTGTATGAAATTACGTTACGTTATACCGGGGTGATTTATATTTTAAAATTTAAAACTGTCCAGAAATGTTGTATGCAAATTCATTACAAGAGTTTTACCATAATTATCAATACTTTAATTTAAGTGTGATACCTCCCTCGCGTACCTACCTGCTTATTATTTTTTCGAAAGTAGATAAGGCGGTGTTAGAGAAAATTAAATGAATTGAATTATATCACAAATTACATCAGAGGCCGATTTCTCATAAGGCCGACTAGGCCCGGGCCTTAGGCGGCCAGATATTATAAAGGCGGCTAATCGTGGCAAAAGAAATAGAGATGCGCTACGAAGGGGACGTATGGTACAGTACCTACACGATCTAGAGCGGCCAATTGCCAAGACTGCTAGTCAGTCAGCCTCTATACATAATTTATTGATGTTAGTAACTAAATCAAGCAATAAGCATTTTACATAAATTAGTAACATACAGTATGGACACTCCCTGCCGCTCTCTAGATTGCGGCCTCACCCCCTCGTCACCAGATTGATACTTGGTTCTCGAACGTATAGGATTTTGCCACCATTTTGTTTGTTCCGTCATTCCTTTTTTTAAATGTCATTTCTGGCCCTTTGTATGAGTATGAAGTGTCCAGGGTGTGCTTATAGGTTGTGCCTTAACCTTCTAGGAATCTCTTCCTTGTAGCGATTTCAATTTCAGAGACTAAGGAGGTCAGCGCAGTTAGTTACCAACCCTGGCTTACCATGCACGATGTTTCAGGCTTGGATCCCGCCCGGCCTCTTTTCGAATGGCCGATCGGAGTCGACGACGCTGGCAGGCTCGATCCATCGGACGCAGATTTTGTCGATGTAATCCACACATGTGGCGGTGCCCTCGGAGTTGAGGGCACAGTAGGACATGCGGACTTCTTTCCCAACAGTGGGGTAGCACCACAGCCTGGCTGCATGAGTATCAAAGCGATTGTGGGTATGTATTGGTATCAAATTGTAGATGGAAAGCGCAAAGCTAAAATCTGACTTCAGTAAATTAGTAGCAATGGTCATGTTGAATTCATGTGATGACTAACGTCATTTTATTAATTGTGGATCAAGACAAATCTGTCGACATCACATTGACTATATGTATAAGGTACCTTATGGTACCTACTCTATGCAAAAACTCGTACATACAGGCTCAGATAAAAAAAACACTCACACGTAAATTTAATGTGAAGCCAATTATAACCATTTTGAACCTGTAAACACTGTACATGCTTGTACGTGATTGTACTTGTACATAGACATCAAAACCACTCCAAAATACTCGATTGTATGGGTTCCGTAGCACAAATGTATATTTTCAAAAACAAAATTGTTTCTGCAGTTGGTAGTATTTAGAACATTTTCTTTTCAAGATTTTATTTTACCACGTGATTAATATGCATATACTACTTTCTCTGAGCAAAGCCGCGGACAGACAGACAGACAGACATGGCAAAATTATAAGGGTTCCTTGACGGAACCCTAAAAAGTGACTTCAACTTCACAGTTCGCAGCATTCTATCTCAACTTTTTTCGGCTCATTAGTTTTCGAGATAAATAGCAACATTAGCACCAACTATCCTGGCTGCTGCATGCATGCTTCCTGAAAGTCTACCGCCACAAAACATGTCTATGAACCTGCTCTGAAATTATATCTAATGAATGATAGTAAAAAGCCGCAAGGAAATCAGCCCAGTAGTTATCTAGACAAATGGCAACATTCCTTCTCTGTTCCGTCGTGGGTAACAAATGGTCAGTGGTCGATATTTTATTCTTAAATCCTTGACATAATCTCGCCTGATGGTAAGTGACAATTATCCCGAGGATGGAAGCGAGCTTACCAAGATTCCCCACGCATTGGGTAACTGGTCTTATCTTCATACCGGATTGCCGGAACACATCAATGCTGTTAACATTAACATTTGGCGGCAATTAGATAAGATGGGTTAGCTGGCAAGTTGGGATTCGAAAATGCCCTCCACCAACCAAGTAGAATAAAAGAAGTAAGACCACGCCGAGAATGGAACCCGCGACCTCCTGGTAAAAAGCGAATAAACGCACCATTACGCCACGGCGGAGGTTTGATTTATATGAAATTATAAAGGGTATTGAAAAAATGTTTATGGAGACTGGCATAGTACCAGCTATTTTTACCCACGCACGACGGAACGGAGAAGTGGTAAGTAGGTATATGCTTTTAGGGTGAAAAGTTGTGTGTTTGTTTGTGTGCGCGAACAAATTTTGTCACATCTCGAAAACTACCGGGCCGATTTCCTTGCGGTTTTTGCATTGAAAAGATTTCATTGCAGAGCATTTAGACATGTTGTATGGCGGTAGACCTGGTGGTCTACCCTGGTAGGAGCGCTGCACCCGCCAGGATGGTTGGCAAACGAATGTGCCCATTTATCTCGAAAAGTAGTGGGCCGATTTCCTTGGCCTTTTTTTATTGAAAATGTATCATTTCAAAGCAGGTTCTCCGACATGTTTTATGGCGGTAGATCTTACTTAATTTTTCATTAGTTTATGCTTATCTACTAATTATTCTGTATTATTTCAGAGGCCTGCAGCCACAGTAGATCACACTTCTACTTCGCGGAATCCATCTCGCACCCCAAAGCATTCCCAGCGTGTGCTGATTATGCGGAATACATACAAAACAAATGCAATCAACAGAAATTAACCTTTATGGGTGAAGGCGTGAATCGAAACGGATCAGGAAGGTATTATTTGAACACTTATGAGCAAATGCCATACGGACGTGGTGATTTTGTTTCTAAATGATTAAGTGCGACATTTACTTGCTTACCTGCATTAACACATTACTTACCTAATCTATTTAAAAATAAATATTTTATTGATAAGAAACTGGGTTAATCTTTTTTTTTGGCATTACAAAGTACCTACTTGTACCTACTCTGTGTCTTGAAGCGGTTGAAGTAGATTTGAACTGTTCAAGAACATTTAACATCTGTATTAAGGTAAAATAAGAAATATTTTTTAATGGGGCTTCTTTCACTCTTAAAACTTTTCTAAAATCATATAAAATTTGGTATTCCCATTCAAAGTTTGGGAATCAGCTTATCGATTTGTATGAGAAGTAAATTGGGATGATGACTACATCAAAAGTAAATTATGAACTCTTGATTACTAAATTGCCCTCCTACTGAAATTTTAAAAAAACCTTACTCGTTTTGTTTTCCATCAAGTCTTCAATTCTTACTTCATCAAAATCACAAAACGAGTAATTAGTACGGTCTGTAATGACTGCGTTGCGAGCCACGTTAATGATGGCCGAGAGCGCAACACAGCGCCGCTCGAGGTCATCACAGCGTGGTCAGCATTGCATCTCTTGATGACCAAGCTGGAATAAACTGCTAATAGCGCGGACAGCAAGGGCTGCAATACTGACCAAGATTGAAGGCCGAGGGCGTAGCTACGTTAAGAGCAGGCTCCCAGAATAAGTGCATTTTTGCTAGAATATTTTGAGTCAGCCTCAAATTTGCTGAACGTGAAAACTACACATATCATTCTTTGAAACTTTTTCTTTGGTATGGCTAAAACAAAAACACGATTTATTGGTTTTTGCTCGATACTTTTTATTTTGTAAAACTATGCAGTTTTGAGAGTTAATTAGATTTTTCTCCTACATTACATAAGTTAGTCGCATGAAATAAATGCCGACAGTAAGAGAATAAAGGTATTGATAAAACGGCTAAGACGAAATTTTGCTACAATGTTTACTAAGCTCGCAATAAACGAAAATGTGCATTTTTGGCCGAAGTAAAGAACGTAAGTCGCGTTAAGACACTTACGCGAAATTCAACTGTAAAGCCGATTCTATTAGGTTAAATATCAGGTGGTACGCTAGTGCCGCACTGGGAGCCTGCTCTTAAGCTCGAGGCCATCATACTGTTCAGTGGCCAGCAGTGCTGTCATTACGGACCAAGGCTTGTATACTGCTTTACTAAAAAATGCGGGTAATGTAAATAAAAGCAGTTCAGTTTAGATATGAGTAGTAAGGATTTAATTAAAAGAGCATTATTAAAAGTACAGTTAAAATTTAAGGATCGTTACTCAGTTTAAGTATCTGGGCCACTGGGTCACTGATAATTTAAGTGATGATATGGATGTAGAAAGGGAGCGCAGGGCGTTGGCGGTTCGATGTAATATGCTGGCTCGTAGGTTCGCTCGTTGTACAAATAGCGTGAAATTATTGTTCAACGCGTTCTGTCAGTCGTTTTACACGTGAAGCCTGTGAATCAGTTATACAAAGAAGACCGTCAATGCTCTCCGTGTGCAATAAAACGATGGTTTCAGGGTGCTGATGGGGTTGCCTCGGTACTGTAGCGCGTCAGGGATGTTCGCAGAAGCACGCACTGGCGGCTTCCATGCAATTGTGCGCAGAAGAGTCGCGTCCCTGATGCAACGTATGAGGGGCAGCATCAACGGCATCCTGAAAGCAAGCATCCTGCCAGCAAGCCGGACTGTCCTATATTTTGCCACTGGACAACGCTACACAAGCGGCTGGCCAGTGTCCAGATATAGGGACTATGACAATATTTTATTCTACTTTTATTTTGTAATGTCACTAACATTAGATTTGTAAGTTGTTGTATAGTGCAAACTTTTATGGGCTGTGCGGCCTGCAATAAATTTATTTGATTGATTGATAAAAAAATTAGGACCGCCTTTCCGGGGTTTACGTTATTTATAGTTTGTGATAATCCTAGCGCGGAGTGGAGTATGGTTGTTTTCAACTGGCTCTTCTATGTAATCTTCAGCCATTTTGTCTGATTTCCATCCGCTATGCCGTTTGAGTGTTATTAGGTGACCCCAGTGGCAAGCAAGGAGAGTGGCTCGCTAAAGTAGGTAATCTAAACGTATTCCAATAAAGACTGACATTCTGCATACTTTCTGTCGATTTTACTTTGCGCAAACTTTTCGTAAGCAAGTGAGTAGATCTTTGATTTTGGTGGCAACAGATTTGCTATCATCAATTCGGCTTCTTCTCGAATCTCAGTGGTGTAATACAAATATATAGTGCGGGATGCTTTCGTTTGACCCACATAAAAAGCCGGGAGAGAGCAGTGGACTGTTTTTTTATAGGGGAGACGGTCGATCGTATGGTTGCGTGCGACTGACTTGCGAGGAGAAGTAACGCCTCGGAGTGGAAGAAAACACGAACTGTGGGGACCAACGTAAGTTGTGCTGTACTGCTTCCAATTGGGAGACGCGAGAGGCTGTCCTTCTTCGAGGTTCTATTACGATGCTGTCGCTTGAGCGAAGGTCCTTGCAAGGGACAATTACGGTACTGTCTCTTGCGTAGGTTCCAGCTAGGCTCTTCTCGCTTACAGTAGCTCCTTCGAAATTTCGTTTCTTGCTTGATTCATTTACTGAATGCTCAGAATTGAATGAATGACGCTACCGCGGTCCTTGTCTGTTTATATAACTTTCTCTGTCGAAAACTAGAATAAAATGACAAAGACAGGAGATGTGCGAGCGAGTTAGCAAACTATAAATACCGGACCTGATTCGGTTGGAGCAATACTGTAAGGACGACCGTTCTCATACAAACATCTGCTGACCCTTGTCTATTTCCGCGGTTTTCTAGCCTCTTTTGTCATTCCCAATGAGTCTTTCATTCTCATTGGGAATGACACACAAACTCATTTTATTTACATAACAGACAGATATACAACATAAAAGGAACCTTACAACTACGATACCTTAGCTTATAACGAGCATGTAAAATTACAGTTTTAAAAGCTTAATCTAAGCCCTATAAACTAAATAACTCCATATCTAGGTAGCTATTTCCTGCCTATAATATTAATTATCACGAAAATACGTACCTATTTCAATGATCCTAGCTAAATGGGAGATGAAACATAAACAAACAAAAACTTTATTTCACAAACTATTTACAAAAAGTCGTGAACATATAGAATCAGAAGATTATTCGCTGCCCGAGTCCATTTTAAGATTTTAACGAAAATGTGAAAAGTTTTTACCGCGCTTTTCTTTTTTTATAGACTTTTGTTTTTTTACAGTCTAACTGCTCTAACTGAATGTAATCTTTTTACCGCGCATGCACGTTATTATGCCTATGCGACCTCCTTTCTGGTGAGGTAGATATAGCCAAATTCTGAATAAAATCTCTTTACAGCGCATTCATGGTTTCTTTTTAAATTAGGTAAATGTAGAACATTTTTGGCTAAAGGCCGCCTTTTTCGAGCTATTTACAAAAAACAAAAAAGGGCATTTACACCCCTCCCTCCCCGTCTTACCCGTTAGCTCCACCACCATCCAACGTACTTTTTTCTTTTCTTTAGTTGTTGTTACGTTGTTTAAGACACGTTTCCCTACAACTATATGCAAAAATTCACTGATATTCCATGCCAGCAAAGTAATCCTCTATATCTTAAACGACAGACTGGCCAACTTCATCGAAAGGAACAGCGGAACAGGCGGGCTTTGTTTCTGGAAGAGGTACGCGCGAACAGTTCTTTAACGTGCCCCAAATTATCGAGAAGTACCGCGCTTTTCTTTTTTATAGACTTTTGTTTTTTTACAGTTACTGCTCTAACTGAATGGAATCTCTTTACCGCACATGCACGTGATTATGCCTATGCGACCTCTTTTGCGAATAAATTCTCTGTAACGCGAATTTACGTTTTTTTTAAATTAGACTAATGATGCTCGTTATACCTATGCGATCTCTTTTATGTAGATTACTTAAGTAGAATATTTTTGGCTATAGGCCGCCGTTTTCGAGCTATTTACGAAAAATTAAAAAAAGGGCATTTACACCCGCCCCCCGTCTTTCCCGTTAGCTCCAACCCCATCCCACAGTACTTTTGTTTTGTTGTTGTTACGTTGTTTAAGACAAGTTTGCCTACAACTATGCAAAAATTTACTGATATTCCATGACAGCAAAGTGATCCTCTATATCTAAAACGACAGACTGGCCTACTTCATCGATAGGAACAGCGGAACAGGCGGGTATTGTTTCTGGAAGAGATACGCGCGAATAGTTCTTTAACGTGCGCCAAATTATCGAGAAATGCCGCGAAGTGAACAAACCCGTCGTCTTGTGTTTCATAGACTATGCAAAAGCATTTGATGGCAGAAAATGCTCAATATATTGCTAGTGATGGGTGTTCCGCCCCACTGGGCTGTACTCAGAAATTTCTGCACGAGTGCGGATTGGGAGATCTCTATCAGATTCATTTAAACCAGAGAGAGGAGTCAGGCAAGGGTGTATACTATCGCCCAAAATTTTCAACCTTTAAGGAGAGTTTATAATCCGCAAAGCAACCGAGGATTGTAGTGGAGGACTGCCAAGTAGGGGTTGGAATCTGAATAACCTACGTTACGCAGATGAAACTACGCTAATAGCTACCAATGAGATCGAAATGGCTGAATTATTTAGACGCATCGAGAACGAAAGTTTGCATCTGGGATTACACATCAATAGAGCGGAAACCTAAGTTATGGTCGTCGATCGAGAGCAAATACTCTCGCGACCAAACGAACTGCTAGATCTTGAATGTGACAAGGATTTTAACTACCTTTTATCGCCTGTCAGTAACGACGGAAACTGCGATAAAGAGATAGTCCGCCGAATTCAGACATCAAAAGGAGCCATGGGAAAACTTGGCAAGGTGTGGAGGGGTAGGTCCATCCAGCGGAAAACAAAACCCCGCCTAGTTAAAACCTTGATATTCTCCATCTTCCTTCGTGGTTCAGAGACCTGAACGATCAAATCAAACTTGAAAAACAGGATGGAGGATTTGAGATGTGGTTCTTGCGAAAACAAAACAGCCTCGAATACCACATTTTGAAGTAGAAGATAGAGAGCAAGAGAGCTCGAGGCAGACCTCCTGCTCATGGATCAATCAAGTCACCAGCACCATCAAACTGCACCTTTATCAAGCAGTGAATGCAGCGAGTGATAGAGCCGGTTGGAGAGCACCCTCCGCCCTCATAAAGCCATATTGAAATAACTATACAGATAAACCTTTTATATTAGGCTTTATTTAACATAAAAATTACACGAGTTGTTTTGTAGACATTATATGACATTTTATCACAGTTGACACTAAACCAATTTATTCTCTTGATCACCACGAAGATTGCATATCATCTCATTCTCCCATGCTCTTTTGTTAACTACAACTCATAGTCTTCTAGATATAGTGGTAATCTTCTGTTCCTGCCTGATCTTCTGATCTCTACAGAAGAAGGCGTTGGTTCGGGGTGATTACTAGTCTGTAGGTCAGACTCGGGAGCATTGATAGGCGGGCTTTCGGCCTCCGGGTCGGTCCCGCTTGCGTGATTCTCTGTCAAGGTATTCTCGTTCGAGTGATTCTCTGTTAGAGTACTCTCATTTGCGTGATTTTGTGTCAGGGTATCCTCACATTCAGCTATTGCCTCTCCTTGACCTTCGACGGGTGCAAGATGCCGATTCGATACAGTGGTCTCTCGTCCGTCTCTTAATCTAACAAAAGAATAGTCAGGATTAGCCTGCAGCAGTTCAACTTCTTCTACGACAGGTTGATACTTATTGGTCCGGTTGAATCGGCGCATCAGAACTTGGTCTGAATTAGTGAGCCATGTCGGGATGCTGTGACCATTCAGCGACCTACGTGGGTGCGTGAACATTCTCTCATGCGGCGTAGAGTTAGTGGCTGTGCATAAGAGCGATCGGATGGAGTGGAGGGCCACATTTAGAACATGTTCCCAATTCTCAGTGGGCATATTGTGCGAACGCAGAGCAAGTTGGACTGTTTTCCATAGAGTGGAGTTCAATTTCTCAACCTGGCCATTTCCTTGGGGGTTATAGGCCGTCGTTCTGCTTGTTGCTATTCCACGTGAGTGTAAAAATTCTCTTACTTCTGATGATAAAAACGAAGTTCCCCGATCGGAGTGAATGTACGACGGAAATCCGAATATCATAAAGATGCTGTTTAAATGTTTGATTACCGTCTTGGCACCGAGATCCGGACAAGGGAATGCAAACGGGAATCTAGAGTACTCGTCAATAACGGTGAGTATGTACCGATTATGGGTCCGTGACGGAACAGGTCCTTTAAAGTCAATGCTCAGGCGTTCCATAGGAGAGGTAGCCTTTATCAGTTTAGGAAGCGGATCAGGGCTCTTGTAGTACCTGGGCTTGATTTCGGAGCATATACGACAGTTAGCAGTCATCGTCCTCACTTCGTCGACAGTGTATGGCAAGTTTTTTATCTTCAACCAATGATACATTCGAGTAACGCCTGGGTGACACATGGTTTCGTGGAGCGACTGGAGTCTGCTTCTTCGAGATTCCATAGTGGCGCATACTCTAGAAAGGGCGTCGGCTGCGTAATTTTCTTTACCTGGTCGGTATATTATATCATATTTATAAGATGCGAGCTCAAGTCGCCACCTTTGAATCTTTTCATTTTTGATTTTGCTCGTATGCTTGGCATCAAACATAAAAGACACTGATCTCTGGTCAGTAATAAGTTTAAATGGTCTTCCTATAAGAAAATGTCGCCATTTCTTTAGAGCTTCTACTATGGCATAGGCTTCTTTTTCAATCGCAGAGTGATTCCGCTCGCTTTGATTGAGTGTCCTAGAGTAGAAAGCGACAGGTCTCGAATCTTGCGACAGAGTAGCAGCGATGGAGTGCTCTGAGGCATCGGTCTCAACAGTAAAAGGCATATTGTCATCGATTGCATGAACTGCTGACTTTGCAATTGTAGATTTAAGTTCTTCGAAACATTTCACTGCTGTTGATTTCAAAGGAAAAACATTCGAATGAGCCAGAGGATGTATCTTTTCGGAAAAGTTTGGGATCCACTTAGAGTAGTGGGCAAACATTCCTAGAATCCTTCTAAGACAGGTAGGATCGTTCGGCGGAGGCATATTCAGCAATGGCTTAAGTCGCTCACTATCTGGTTTGATAACGTGATTGGAAATAGTATAGCCAAGTATGTTAATAGTATTTTGCATAAACTTGCTCTTTTCTTTGTTCAGTGTTAGGTTGTACTTTTCCGCGGCTTTAAGGAATCGATTAAGGTTCTCATTATGCTCCTCTTTTGTGTTGCCACAAACAGTAATGTCATCTAGGTAGGCATAAGTCCCGTTTAGATTTTCGGTCCTTATAAGCCAGTCGATCGTTCTTTGAAAGCTGGAGACGCCATTAGTAACACCGAACGGAATACGACGAAACTGATATAGGTTTCCACACGCCTCAAAAGCTGTATACATTTTTTCGTGAGGCAGGATTGGCACCTGATGATAGGCACTCTGTAAGTCTATTGCACTAAAAATTGCATATTTGGCCACCTTTGTTACCATTTCTTCTATGTTCGGTAACGGGTACGCATCCAATTGAGTATATTTGTTTATAGTCTGAGAATAGTCAATAACGAGTCGCTTCTTGTGATTCGCATTCTTAGTAATCAGAACTTGTGCTCGCCACGGAGATTGACTTTCTTCCACAATAACTTCTTTTAGTAACTTCTCGACTTCTCTCCTTATAAACGCGTGGTCATCCGTGCTATACTTTCTCGATCTGATGGCTATCGGCTTGCAATCTGCAGTGACATTTGGAAATAGAGGTACAGCTGGAACGGAGGCTGCAGCCACACTGCATACCTTCAAGGTATCTTTAGGACCACCAAAAGCAAATTCGAGCGTTGAGTGTGATTCAAGTACGTCGTGCCCTATAATAAGGTCAGCGCAGAGATTCCTCACTATTAAAAGATTTACGTTCTCGTACAAGTTATCGCCAATTTTGATATTTTGACATGTGAGACCGTTGACCTGAGATTTGTGAGAGAGAGAAGCCATTGAAATTGTTTGATCGCATCGTTTCTTCCTGAGTTGGCAAAGATTTGCAAAGTCTTCATTGATGAAGCTTAAAGAGCTCCCTGTGTCCATCAGCGCTTCAGCCCGAATGCCCTTGATGAATGCTGAGACCATGGCTTTTCGTAGTGACGTTGGTGCTGCAGCTGTTATGCAACCGCAGTGGCCACACTCTTCTGATGGTGTTGTCGAGGCGGTAGTCTGGTTCTTGCTGCGACATACCTTGCCATAGTGACCTTTTCTGTTACAATTAGAACAGGTTACATCTCGAGCTGGGCAGTTCTTGCGTAGATGTATAGATCCACCGCAAAAAAAGCATTTCCGCTTAGGGGTTGACGCAGAAGCAGCAGTAGTGTCCGCATCTTCATCGATAGTTCGGGGCGCAGTAGTATTATCAGTTTTTACGATGGAATATACTTCTGGGGCTGATACAAAGTTTTCACAGCTAATTTCCGCCATTTCCATGGAAAGAGCCTTGTTATAAGACTCGTCCAATGTCAGCGTCAAATTTTCTAACAATCGTTCGCGTATCTTCTTAGATGAGATCCCCGCTATGAACGCTCCTCGAATACTATCGTTCTTGTTAGTTTCAGCGTCGACGCTGACATACTCACAGTCTTTGGCTAATAGCTTTAAAGCCTGAAGGTAAGCGTCGATTGTTTCGCCCGCGTGCTGTCGTCTAGTAGAGAGTAAATGCCGTGCGTATATTATGTTTTTCGGCTTCAAGTATAGCTTGTCTAGTGCAGCCATCATTGAGTCGAAAGTTGAGTATTCACTTACGCTGGCGTACACTCTCGGTGTGATATGGTTGACCAGGAGTCGAAGCTTGGTTGAGTTCCATATTGCTTCCTGTTGAGCTGCGGCATCCGCTGGTTGCTGTGCAGCTAAGAAGTTATGGAACGTTATTTTCCAGTGCTGCCATTCTTTTGCGCTGTCGAGTCGCAAGTTCGTGGTAGGGTCGACATCGAACTTATCTGGTCTTAGGAATTTTTCCATTTTATGTTAAATAAATTGAAATAACTATACAGATAAACCTTTTATATTAGGCTTTATTTAACATAAAAATTATACGAGTTGTTTTGTAGACATTTTATGACATTTTATCACAGTTGACACTAAACCAATTTATTCTCTTGATCACCACGAAGATTGCATATCATCTCAGGTCACAATCCTCAACATTGAGGGAACGACGGATTAAATTGGATGCCAAAATTCATTTTCACACGAATTATTTCCCCTACTTGTCTTTCGTTGGACGGGCTATTAAGTAAAAATGAGATATTGTTTTATGTTTTCCTTGTCTTAGGTGAAATATCTAATGCGGCGAGTCAGACCGGCTGTTGGCACGTGCTAAGCATTGTGTATCAAAGAGTGAGTGAGAGAGTAATAAGTCATTTTGTTGAGTATGAAAGAGCCAGGAAATACTGTTAACTTCACCCGAGGTTCGGTACAGACTGGAAAAAAACACATATTGGGTAATAGTACTACGTACGTACGTACTACTACCACTATCAAAACAAAAGGGGTACGACTCACCGGATTTTCGTAGCTCCGCGTACACCACGAGCTTCGCAGAAGCCAACCTCATTCCAATGGTCGTTCCGTAATGGAGATGTCGACAGTTGTGCACGGTACGTGGATAATCAATCTCAGTATGTTCTGGTTCTGTTGCACGAAGAATTGTTGCCAATGGGTTTTTATTTCGCTGCTCCATCATCATTTTTAACATTTTCTCGTCGCTGTGCACTTGTTGCGAGCGCTGGGAACAATCCCGCTTCTGATGTCGAAAGGGGTGGTTAGGTTATGGATGGCCTCGTGGTTCACGTCCTTAACTATTTCGTTCGTGGGCGTCGAAATAACAATGCAGCTATATCTCAGACGTCCTCCTTCAATAGTCTTGCCCATTCGGTAATCGAAATTGTACAAGATGCCTTGGATAACAATGGATGCAAACGTGGTGATCACAGCGATGGCGCGACACGTCCGTTTAGTTCGATGCTCCGTCAAAAAGTGCACAGAGTACTATGAATAAACGGAGATAGAGGTAACAGTTAAAAAACCGTATCCAGCGCCATCTAACGGTAATGGACTGTAACCGATGCAGCTGCTTCTGTATCTGTACGCCCCAGTCCCACTAAATTTATTGCTTTTATTTTCAAACCATTTCCTGATGATACTAATAATATTATTTAATAATTTAATCAGTATCATCAGAAAATGGTTTGAAGATGGCAATTGAAAGACAAAAAAAATACAACAAGTTACTTTTTAGTAGGTATTTATTTATTTTTTCTTCTTTTTCTTACATATTCTAATGCTAGATATTTTATTTTATCACCATCTTCAAACTCTTTTCTTCGTCCCTTTAATATATTATTTACGTCTTTGCACCAATTGTATATAAAAAAACGTGACGCTAAATCGAACATAAAGTTTATGTTCTTTGTTTTGTGATTAGCACAAGTAATGAAATGTGTATTTATTTCTATGTACATAATAGTTTTGGCGTAGTTTTTTATATTTTTTATATTGCTGTGGTTTTTTAAGACCCACATTAAGATGTCTTGAATTTTTGAAAATAGTTCAATGAGATTTTCATTCGGATATTGTAAACATCTTTTGCTTTTATCATACTCTCTGGCTAAGAGGTATTCATTTTCTTTCAGAATGTTAAAAAAAATTTCTTTGCTAGTTTTGCAGCCACCAAATACTTTCTTTTTTGTTTGTTTTAATAAATAACCGGTTACATATTCTAGTTGTGCGATTCTACGTGGATCATTTTTTTTATTCTCAAAATCAACAAATATATTGTTTTCCATGTAACTTAGGTCAATCTCCTGAGCCACGCTGATTTTTTTGGAAACCTTAAACAGTTCGCTCATAGATTTGAACATAGTGGAGCATTCGTCCTGTTCACAATTAGCTCCTGGCGAATGTGTAGTTAAATTACTCAACAATAGAGATGCGAACGCTGTTTCGAAGCTATCCGGAGTAGGGTTTACATTCCTACACCCATGACTTCGGATGGCTCCGAAAAAGTTCTCCAAAGGATCCTGGTTAAAGTGCCTTAGCCAAATTGATTTAATATTATACTCATGAAACAACACGTCTCTTAAATACTCAATGTTACTAAGAGTATGTAACCAGTTACTTATTGATGGAACACATAATTCTTTGCCGTTTTTAATAAATTTCATTGATGACAGTACTTTTTTTGATTCTGCCCACACAGCATTGTGGCTAGAGCCTGGTTTTAGAGCACAAAATAAAGGTTTTCCACTCCTTTTGTTGAAATTATCCCGGCTACCGTTAAGGGAGTCAAATAAGCTGTCAAAAAACAAAAGTACATCTGCAGTCTGTTGGCATTCTGGTGGTAGAATATTTATTTCTGAAAAAAAAAATACTAGTCAATAAATTAAATAATATATATTTATTAATTTAAGTAAGCCTACTGTTCGAACTGTTAAAAACGAAATCACCCAAAATGAATGTGGAAATATGAATATATATTATGTACGGCAGCTACCATTTTAAGGTTTCCGTACCAGGTAACGGGACTCTTATTACTAAGCCTACATGTTGTCCGACATTTAAAAGGCTGTATCTTGGGAACCGTTATAGGTAAGTGACTGAAATTTTCTGACTTTACAAATTTTGATTTGAATGACTGAAGTTATTATGGGGGATTTACCAACAGATAATAAAATTTAAAAACGTAAAAAGTTAAGGGGTCCTCATATGGGACCGTCGTTGCAATTGGTTAGATTAAGAAATGCCCGGGCGTACTATAATGATAATAGATACATTAGGTTTGATGATGATACTGTCCAAGAGCCTCGCGAGGAATGCAGTTTAGGTTAGCTATTTCATAAGAATCGGGTTATCTGGTAGTAAAGAGGATAAATAAAAACCACCCGTACTACTGTAAGCATTGGGGGGTATTAAAAGTTGCCCCATTGATGAATGTCAAGATCTTACCAATTATTAATTTAAAAAATACTACTGGTAGAAAGGTCTGGTAGTAAAGTGGGAAACGGAGGCATTATAGTACTAAATTAAAAAACAAATCATAAAAATCATCCAAGAGTGAGTTGTACTCGCACTAAGTAGTCCGAAATTAATTTAAAAAAATGATGTTGATGTTTTTTGTTCGTAATTAGTACAATGTATCATTGTAATACTTGTGTACTGCAAAATACACATACTTACAATGTCTTCTTATTTTTACAAAATTGTTTCCCATACAAACTTAAAATTACTAATTGTTGAAAATGGATGGGCCGATTCCAATGAAACTTTTTACACATAAGCAAGTCACGCAATTCTAGTTAATGAATAGATTACATTTTCAAAATACTTAATTAAAAAAATATAAGAGAATTTTAAGATTTATATGAAAACCTATAACTATTATTTTGTGACAACACTTTTTTTTTAATGTCATTCATTTCACAAATTAGAATTTCGTGGTTGCTTATGTGTAAAAGTTTCATTACAATTAGCCCATCCATTTTCAAGAAGTGGTAATTTTAAGGTTGTATGAGAAAAAATTAAAAACGAAATGGTGAATATGCTCTTAAATTTTGTTTGATTTCATAGGGTAATAGATGATAGAATGACTTTTAATGTGGTGAATAAAAAAGCAAACTAACCAGCCAAATAGCCCATAGTAGCTGCCACCTTCCGACTGAACACTTGCGTCGCGAATTTGACTTTCATCTTGCATTTTTCTGGGTTTATATGATCATCTGTTAAGTCTTTTAATAAGCGTAGACCTGAGTATGATGGATTCTCTTTGTGCAGTTTAATCAAATGTTCCCATTTTGCTACTTTGGCTGTCCCATTTATTACACATTTCAAATTTTTATCTAATAAATTGTTTCTTATTCCCTTGATGAGATGTGGTGTGTCATATAACGGAATAACTTCCTTGCCATCAATTTCGAATATATTGTGTTTAAATTCTTTATTATTTCTCAAATAATTTGCTCTAGTTTCAGCAATTAAATAGTTGATGCAGCTTACATTTGAGGCGCCCTGGTCACAAACTGTAGCCAATACACGCAATCCTACACTTTGTAGTTTTGTGATCACGTCTTTTATCAACATGGCCAGTTCTTCCTTCTTTGTACTACCAGCACAAAAGGTATATGCAACAGGCTGTTTATAATTTCTCATGATGCCTCTAATCATAAAAACTAATGCATGATCTGCAATTTTGTTTTGTGTTGTTTTTCCATTTGAGACGAATCCAGATATTGTGTCTTTCCTATTATTGTAGGCAAAGTGAGGAGTGATCGCAATTTCATCGAACAACAAAACACATAACTTGTCGTCAGTTTTCAGGTATTTGACTTTATTCTTCAGCACTTTAAACAGTTTTTCATTAATTCCGGTTCTCAAATCAGCTCGCGCAATTAACCTAATCAGTGTCAGTGATGATGGAAGAACAAAAAATTTGCTCAAGAATCGGTAACAGCGAGGTCCCTGTTTATAGAGACTGAGGGCCATTATTTTTTCCTGTTCTGTATATCTCCTCCCCATCTTGTCTTTCTTTCCTTCTCTGAACTGCATTGTAATAAAAATTGTAGCAAGACTGGTCAATTTTTTTAGAATATTTTGAAAGGTGACATTTTCTGAAAGTTTTAATGCTTTTTTTAACCTTGTGGCATACTTTTCCTTCTTTTTTGTCAGTTTCTTTAACATTTGTAATAACACCTTTTTGTCAGTTACATTCTCAAAGGTGGCACCTGAAATTAAAGCGTGACAATGTCAATTAAGATATAAGTCGCGTATTGTAAAAAGAACACTGTTCGAGGTGGTGTGGGAGGGTTGTTGCATCCTTAAAGCTTTGTGCATAAGAGTTATAAAAATAGAAATTAAAAAAAACTTAAAACCGACTTCAAAATGCAATTCACTCAAAAGTATGAAATAATATTATTATACTTAAATACACAACATTAACGAAATCAAAGGTGGGTACGAATTAAATTAGGGGCTTTAAATTTTATTGTAGTATACTCTTTCGAATAAAAAAAGAATTTTGAAAATCGGTCCACAATTGACGGAAAAATAGGTGAAAATACATTAAATATACATATATATATATATATACATATACAGTGGAACATAGAATCTCCTCCTTTTTTGACGTCGGTTAAAAATTGATTGCGTGCGTCCAACGGTCAGCGTTCTTTTTACGTTACGAGCGGTATACTGTCATATCTAAGGAGTTTTTATCATATTAGTATTAGGTATGAGGTACTTTTTTTTTTTTAAGATGTCCTGAAATAGCGGTTTAACTGGTAGGGAAACACTGGGACACTTGACTCTAACATTAACACTTTAAAGCTTAATATTTCCTTCAACCCTCAGTAGTTTTTAAAGACATATTCAACGTACCCTACACAATAAGGTGCAAGTGCATGGTGGACAACATTATTGTATGAAAAGGGTTCTTACTATTTTCAAGTTCACTTACCCCTAGATGTAGAAGCAATGGGCTGTTCTGATTGATGCACTGTGTTTGTTATGTCTCTCATATCACCTACTTGACATCCTGTAAAATGATCAACACTGATGATTAGATCTTGAAATAAAACCCAGCAAGTGAGTGACCAACAACACATATTGCAGGCTTAGGAGCTCAAAGAATCACATGTAGAGTGGCATTCCATTATCATTGTTTTTTTGATACATGCTCTTTGGGCACGCTCAGCTCTCAAAAGATTATACTAATCTGATGAGTTACTCTTGTTTGTGTTGGCTTAGTTAGTGTTTTTAAAGTGCATGGTGGACAACATTATTGTATGAAGAGTTCTTACTATTTTCAAGTTCACTCACCCATAGATGTAGAAGCAATGGGCTGTTCTGATTGATGCACTGTGTTTGTTATGTCTCTCATAACACCTACTTGACATCCTGAAAAATGATTTGTTTGATTTCATAGGGTAATAGATGATAGAATGACTTTTAATGTGGTGAATAAAAAAGCAAACTAACCAGCCAAATAGCCCATAGTAGCTGCCACCTTCCGACTGAACACTTGCGTCGCGAATTTGACTTTCATCTTGCATTTTTCTGGGTTTATATGATCATCTGTTAAGTCTTTTAATAAGCGTAGACCTGAGTATGATGGATTCTCTTTGTGCAGTTTAATCAAATGTTCCCATTTTGCTACTTTGGCTGTCCCATTTATTACACATTTCAAATTTTTATCTAATAAATTGTTTCTTATTCCCTTGATGAGATGTGGTGTGTCATATAACGGAATAACTTCCTTGCCATCAATTTCGAATATATTGTGTTTAAATTCTTTATTATTTCTCAAATAATTTGCTCTAGTTTCAGCAATTAAATAGTTGATGCAGCTTACATTTGAGGCGCCCTGGTCACAAACTGTAGCCAATACACGCAATCCTACACTTTGTAGTTTTGTGATCACGTCTTTTATCAACATGGCCAGTTCTTCCTTCTTTGTACTACCAGCACAAAAGGTATATGCAACAGGCTGTTTATAATTTCTCATGATGCCTCTAATCATAAAAACTAATGCATGATCTGCAATTTTGTTTTGTGTTGTTTTTCCATTTGAGACGAATCCAGATATTGTGTCTTTCCTATTATTGTAGGCAAAGTGAGGAGTGATCGCAATTTCATCGAACAACAAAACACATAACTTGTCGTCAGTTTTCAGGTATTTGACTTTATTCTTCAGCACTTTAAACAGTTTTTCATTAATTCCGGTTCTCAAATCAGCTCGCGCAATTAACCTAATCAGTGTCAGTGATGATGGAAGAACAAAAAATTTGCTCAAGAATCGGTAACAGCGAGGTCCCTGTTTATAGAGACTGAGGGCCATTATTTTTTCCTGTTCTGTATATCTCCTCCCCATCTTGTCTTTCTTTCCTTCTCTGAACTGCATTGTAATAAAAATTGTAGCAAGACTGGTCAATTTTTTTAGAATATTTTGAAAGGTGACATTTTCTGAAAGTTTTAATGCTTTTTTTAACCTTGTGGCATACTTTTCCTTCTTTTTTGTCAGTTTCTTTAACATTTGTAATAACACCTTTTTGTCAGTTACATTCTCAAAGGTGGCACCTGAAATTAAAGCGTGACAATGTCAATTAAGATATAAGTCGCGTATTGTAAAAAGAACACTGTTCGAGGTGGTGTGGGAGGGTTGTTGCATCCTTAAAGCTTTGTGCATAAGAGTTATAAAAATAGAAATTAAAAAAAACTTAAAACCGACTTCAAAATGCAATTCACTCAAAAGTATGAAATAATATTATTATACTTAAATACACAACATTAACGAAATCAAAGGTGGGTACGAATTAAATTAGGGGCTTTAAATTTTATTGTAGTATACTCTTTCGAATAAAAAAAGAATTTTGAAAATCGGTCCACAATTGACGGAAAAATAGGTGAAAATACATTAAATATACATATATATATATATATACATATACAGTGGAACATAGAATCTCCTCCTTTTTTGACGTCGGTTAAAAATTGATTGCGTGCGTCCAACGGTCAGCGTTCTTTTTACGTTACGAGCGGTATACTGTCATATCTAAGGAGTTTTTATCATATTAGTATTAGGTATGAGGTACTTTTTTTTTTTTAAGATGTCCTGAAATAGCGGTTTAACTGGTAGGGAAACACTGGGACACTTGACTCTAACATTAACACTTTAAAGCTTAATATTTCCTTCAACCCTCAGTAGTTTTTAAAGACATATTCAACGTACCCTACACAATAAGGTGCAAGTGCATGGTGGACAACATTATTGTATGAAAAGGGTTCTTACTATTTTCAAGTTCACTTACCCCTAGATGTAGAAGCAATGGGCTGTTCTGATTGATGCACTGTGTTTGTTATGTCTCTCATATCACCTACTTGACATCCTGTAAAATGATCAACACTGATGATTAGATCTTGAAATAAAACCCAGCAAGTGAGTGACCAACAACACATATTGCAGGCTTAGGAGCTCAAAGAATCACATGTAGAGTGGCATTCCATTATCATTGTTTTTTTGATACATGCTCTTTGGGCACGCTCAGCTCTCAAAAGATTATACTAATCTGATGAGTTACTCTTGTTTGTGTTGGCTTAGTTAGTGTTTTTAAAGTGCATGGTGGACAACATTATTGTATGAAAAGTTCTTACTATTTTCAAGTTCACTCACCCATAGATGTAGAAGCAATGGGCTGTTCTGATTGATGCACTGTGTTTGTTATGTCTCTCATAACACCTACTTGACATCCTGAAAAATGATTTGTTTGATTTCATAGGGTAATAGATGATAGAATGACTTTTAATGTGGTGAATAAAAAAGCAAACTAACCAGCCAAATAGCCCATAGTAGCTGCCACCTTCCGACTGAACACTTGCGTCGCGAATTTGACTTTCATCTTGCATTTTTCTGGGTTTATATGATCATCTGTTAAGTCTTTTAATAAGCGTAGACCTGAGTATGATGGATTCTCTTTGTGCAGTTTAATCAAATGTTCCCATTTTGCTACTTTGGCTGTCCCATTTATTACACATTTCAAATTTTTATCTAATAAATTGTTTCTTATTCCCTTGATGAGATGTGGTGTGTCATATAACGGAATAACTTCCTTGCCATCAATTTCGAATATATTGTGTTTAAATTCTTTATTATTTCTCAAATAATTTGCTCTAGTTTCAGCAATTAAATAGTTGATGCAGCTTACATTTGAGGCGCCCTGGTCACAAACTGTAGCCAATACACGCAATCCTACACTTTGTAGTTTTGTGATCACGTCTTTTATCAACATGGCCAGTTCTTCCTTCTTTGTACTACCAGCACAAAAGGTATATGCAACAGGCTGTTTATAATTTCTCATGATGCCTCTAATCATAAAAACTAATGCATGATCTGCAATTTTGTTTTGTGTTGTTTTTCCATTTGAGACGAATCCAGATATTGTGTCTTTCCTATTATTGTAGGCAAAGTGAGGAGTGATCGCAATTTCATCGAACAACAAAACACATAACTTGTCGTCAGTTTTCAGGTATTTGACTTTATTCTTCAGCACTTTAAACAGTTTTTCATTAATTCCGGTTCTCAAATCAGCTCGCGCAATTAACCTAATCAGTGTCAGTGATGATGGAAGAACAAAAAATTTGCTCAAGAATCGGTAACAGCGAGGTCCCTGTTTATAGAGACTGAGGGCCATAGTTTTTCCTGTTCTGTATATCTCCTCCCCATCTTGTCTTTCTTTCCTTCTCTGAACTGCATTGTAATAAAAATTGTAGCAAGACTGGTCAATTTTTTTAGAATATTTTGAAAGGTGACATTTTCTGAAAGTTTTAATGCTTTTTTTAACCTTGTGGCATACTTTTCCTTCTTTTTTGTCAGTTTCTTTAACATTTGTAATAACACCTTTTTGTCAGTTACATTCTCAAAGGTGGCACCTGAAATTAAAGCGTGACAATGTCAATTAAGATATAAGTCGCGTATTGTAAAAAGAACACTGTTCGAGGTGGTGTGGGAGGGTTGTTGCATCCTTAAAGCTTTGTGCATAAGAGTTATAAAAATAGAAATTAAAAAAAACTTAAAACCGACTTCAAAATGCAATTCACTCAAAAGTATGAAATAATATTATTATACTTAAATACACAATATTAACGAAATCAAAGGTGGGTACGAATTAAATTAGGGGCTTTAAATTTTATTGTAGTATACTCTTTCGAATAAAAAAAGAATTTTGAAAATCGGTCCACAATTGACGGAAAAATAGGTGAAAATACATTAAATATACATATATATATATACATATACAGTGGAACATAGAATCTCCTCCTTTTTTGACGTCGGTTAAAAATTGATTGCGTGCGTCCAACGGTCAGCGTTCTTTTTACGTTACGAGCGGTATACTGTCATATCTAAGGAGTTTTTATCATATTAGTATTAGGTATGAGGTACTTTTTTTTTTTAAGATGTCCTGAAATAGCGGTTTAACTGGTAGGGAAACACTGGGACACTTGACTCTAACATTAACACTTTAAAGCTTAATATTTCCTTCAACCCTCAGTAGTTTTTAAAGACATATTCAACGTACCCTACACAATAAGGTGCAAGTGCATGGTGGACAACATTATTGTATGAAAAGGGTTCTTACTATTTTCAAGTTCACTTACCCCTAGATGTAGAAGCAATGGGCTGTTCTGATTGATGCACTGTGTTTGTTATGTCTCTCATATCACCTACTTGACATCCTGTAAAATGATCAACACTGATGATTAGATCTTGAAATAAAACCCAGCAAGTGAGTGACCAACAACACATATTGCAGGCTTAGGAGCTCAAAGAATCACATGTAGAGTGGCATTCCATTATCATTGTTTTTTTGATACATGCTCTTTGGGCACGCTCAGCTCTCAAAAGATTATACTAATCTGATGAGTTACTCTTGTTTGTGTTGGCTTAGTTAGTGTTTTTAAAGTGCATGGTGGACAACAGTATTGTATGAAGAGTTCTTACTATTTTCAAGTTCACTCACCCATAGATGTAGAAGCAATGGGCTGTTCTGATTGATGCACTGTGTTTGTTATGTCTCTCATAACACCTACTTGACATCCTGAAAAATGATTAACACTGATGATTAGATACTGAAATAAAAAACCACCAAGTGTGTGTCCAACAACACATATTGTATTACTCCATAACAATGGTCGAAGTCCAAAACACAAAATAATTTTCATTAAGAGTTATCACCAAGGCCCGTTTACTTCGATTGCATTTCTCGTTTTGTGTCATGAGTATTCATCTTTGTAATAAATTTCATTACTGTAGGTCTTTAACATTACTATGTTCAATATTTATTACTAGTAGTATTTTCCCTCCATGGCTGATAGCGCTGGGATACCATGTACAGATATCATTAACAGTGAATTGCAGCTCTAGATAATGAACCACTTTCTTCAAGGAAATACAGGGTGAACAGCAAAAGTTTTGTTGATGATATTCATTGAACTAAACAAATTTTGCGTTAGGAGTGAGCCTATTTTACTCTTGTCACTCATTTCTTTTATGTCAACCCACTTCAAAACCGTTAATTTAATAATATTGATATTCTAACTTTTTAAGATAATCGTACGAATTAAAAAAACAAATTTTAATTTTTAGATAGGGCGGCATAAAAAGGCGAGTGGCAAGAATAGGACGGCTTACCCTTTAAAGATAGTTATAAAAGAATATTGCACCCTCAGCTTACTTACCCGTAGATTCAAAAGCAATAGGATGTGTCGATTGACGAGCAGTGTCAGTTATGTCTCCCGTAACTCCTTCTACATGGCATCCTGCAAATTATAAAAATGTTGATGAGATATTAAAAATAAAAATGTGTAGTGCCGCTTGGCACTGCTTGTACACTTAGTTCTGCCGCCAAATTCATGATTGAAAAAAATAAGTTATATTAAGTGCCTTAGATCACTATTTCTTTGATCATGAAATTAATTAAGACATTCGTACTTTGGTTCGTTAAAATTTTAGGGCTCGCTTTGCCTGTGATATCCATTTGTGGGTACTGTAGGTCTGCAACCTGTCTATAACATCTTATGATAGAATTGGTAACAGCCATAAGTATCAGTGATGTGGATCGAGCTTAGGATTTATATCGAAGGTACAGTGGCTTTAGACACAGGAGTCGAGTTCAATATTTTTTTATTGTAATTTGGTATCTTTTATTTTCTTTTCTTTGCAAAGAAAAGTAGGCAGACCAAGAAAAAGGTGGAAAGATGATATAGTACGAGCTGCTGGAAAAAATTGGCATGAATTGGCACAAAACAGAGACGAGTGGAAAAGGTTGGAGGAGGCCTATACCCAAGAAGGGGTCCTTAACTAGAATAAGTATAAAACTAACACATCTTAATTTATTTACTTTTTTTTAAACTTTCCTTTTGATCTTATATATTTTGTTTCTAAATTAAATGCTATAAAATGTTGCTGATCCCCTTCGATGATGGTACAGGAAATGCAGGGCGACGCAGAGGCTGTAGGAACTAGGAAAACACCCAGGATATCATATAAGTTACTAACCAAAATATTACCATGTTTTGTAAGCCAAGTAAAGGAAATAAAAAGGCTACAATACAATCTGTTATTTTCCACTAATTTACAGTATTGAATTCACTCACCACATTCTTTCTTTTATATATTAAGTACTTCATGAAATCATATACAAAAAAAACTTAAAATCTTTCAGTACAAAAGGGTAGACAAGTACTTAGGTACTAGAGTTGTTCTTTATTTATTTATTTAAATAAATAAATAAATAAAGAACAACTGTAATACCTATCTTACCTAGTATTCTTCATTCTAGTCAGGTGCAAATGCAATATTTTAGTTCACTTTGTTCGGACTCTACACTCAGTTGTACCCATTGTACCAAAACAGTAATAGGGTGTAATGAGTCCAACTGGTGATTTGAACACCCACCTGTACCCCACAGGCGTCCCACCCAATAATAATAATAATACAATCAGTAGTTTTGATATGAATAACGAATATGTCTAAAAATAAGTAATGTGGTTTTTGTATTCTGATTTGTTGTAAAATTATTTATTTTCAGGCTCGCTTCGCTCATTCTACTGTAGTCATTCCCAGATATTGAGTACTAAGTAAGAATAATTTACCTGGCATTCCTAAGGTAGGTACAGCATCATGGGTCAATCTTCTAGTCCAAGTCAAATATCTTTCCTCAAAGTGGTTGTGGCATATTTTTCTATTTTCAAATATGTAATTATGGTCCAGAGAAGATATGCTTTCACCAACAGCGTTCATCCACAGTAAAAATCTTTCTCTCTCTTTACCCGGATGGGGAAATGCATGAAGTGTAGCATCGTCTGCACCTGAAGAGTAATTTACTTCTAGTAAAAAACACAGAGCATCAGTGGGGTAAGCAAGGGTCGCTACCTCCTATCTGGGAGGTTGAGGTTTCGAGTCCTACCATGTACCAATGTGTTTTCGAATTCCGATTTCATGTGTATGTTTAGCCGACATTCTTACAGTGAAGGAAAATATCGTGAGGAAACCTGCACACACCTGCGAAGAAACTCGAAGGTTGTGTGAGAAGTCAACCAACCCGCACTGGCACTGCGTGGTCGACTACTAAGGCCCGATAGCCCTCGGCGGGTACGTCAATGAGCTGATATGATGAAAAAACACCACATGCTATGATCAGTTTGTGAAAGAAATTATATTTTATGCTGTTGCGGTTCATAGCACTGAAGTATTCTAATTAACATTATAGGAAAACAATGAATTACTTACGACGTGTTTTACCACAATAGGGAACACAGCAAGCCCTCACAGAACCAAACATTTTCTTACGGCGATCACAGCTATAAATGGCGATGTCCGAATCGTTAGGCAAGAAATCAGTATCCAGGGTATTTAGCAAGGGTCAAACCTTATCAAGCAGGGTCTTCGGAATCCAGAAAAGCAATAAATCGTAAGTGTTAACCAGCAAGTAGAAACTTAAACTTCGAACGAAACAAACAAACACTTCGAAAACAAGATAACAACAGTCAGTTAAAAACTTGAAAAAGTTAAAATGAAGGGTAGCCATATGCTTCTTTTTATTTTCCCCCAAAATTTTAGTTTCATACAAAATTTTATAAAAAAATTAAAATATTTTTTATGAATTCATGTTACATGACCAAATATATGTTTATTTGTAACCAAATAATACTTAGTCGTACGTAGTAGATGACAATTCAATAGCTGCAACCATTTGTGAGTAAGTCACAAGTTTAAACTTCATTTGTAGGAGACCCATAGAAACACTATTTTTTCCAGACCAATAGGTATTAACATGTAACACATAAACATAAGCAACTCTGACATGCAAAGTTTAATCAAAATCGTTGGAGCTGTTTTTGAAAAAAGAAAAACAGTTTTGGTGTATGACAGCTACTCTTTGGTTTGATGGTACGAGGAAACTTTTAGTAATCCCTCGATAAAACAATTTAACGAGCGTCGGCGGCGTAATGGCAAGGGCCGCCACCTCCTGTCTGGGAGGTCGTGGTTCGATCCTCCACGTACCAATGTGTTTTGAATTTCGACGCTCTTACAGTGAAGGAAAACATCATGAGAACTTTTTTTTTCACGATAACAATACTTCCTCTACCCCAAGTACGTAAAGACAAAAATACGGGATCGAAAAAGTAAAATTTTTAAATAAAATATCTTTTGTATTTCAAAACACGTGTATTTTAAAATAAAACCGGCCAAGTGCGAGTCGGACTCGCGCACGAACAGTTCCGTACCGCTATATATAAAAACGGCAAAGAAAAAGATGTCTGTTGTATGGGAGCCTCCCTTAAATATTTTTTCATCTTTATTTAATTATTAATTTTTAAAGTGAATATATAACTTAATATTCTGTGAACGTTTGAAGCGTCTACTTGTTGCCGTTATCAATATCGAGCAAAAACGAAAAAAATATATCTTTTGTTGTATGGAAGCCCCATTAAATTTTCATTTCATTTTGTTTTTTAGTATTTTTGGAGTTTATTGGAGTTCAATCGATTTTCATATAAGGCGCCCGGTATGAAAAAAATATGAGGAGTATAGGCCCTTTATGGTATGACCTAAGATATGCTCGTATAATCGCATCCAATGCATATGACGTTAGTCGCTGCCAAACACCAGATGGATCATTAGTAGCTGCGATCATGGGAGCTAAAACACCTGACACATCAGCTATGAAAAGAGGCCGGATATTGGAATTATCAGTTAAACTGTGCAGAGTAAACTTAAAATCAAAGTCAAGCTCTGTTTTGTGCCTCTTTAGACAATCGTACTTAAGTAGTAAACTCCAGTCGTGCGTCGGAGCTGACACACACACTTTTTTTTGTTATAGAGCGGCAACAGAAACACATCATCTGTGAAAATTTCAACAGTCTATCACGGTTCATGAAATACAGCCTGGTGACAGACGGACAGACAGACGGATGGATAGCATAGTCTTAGTAATAGGGTAGGGATATGAAATTTAATTTCATGCTGGTAAACGGCCATCAAATATATCTATCTTTTTTGACAAGTTTTCCCCCATTTTAAGAACAAAAAATCTAATTTGGCAACTTTGCTAATTTGTCTCTGCGCATTACGTTCCAGTTTGAGCAATTTTTATTTTTCAACAGATAATTTTTTTTTGAATAAATCAAAGCTTAACTTTATTTTATTTGATATTAACACAATTAATTTTGACATTTAATTATAAGCATTGTAATAAAAACGGAAAATAAAAATAGGGAATTACTTTAATAGTTCCTAGTAGCGTCATCTACAGGTAATGGACCTAACTTTTATAACCCTCATAAAGCAAGGAGATTTTTCCAAAGTACTGACTGAAATCACCGTGAAAAAGTGTCTGCCTCGAGACTGACGTCCAGCTAATATGGCTTCTCCACAGATCTAATAAATTCTCAACTCAGTGCTGCCACCTTAATCACAATACTTCCGTTAATACGTCATCTTTGCTACCACAAATGATCGTCTCACGAGTATAAGCGATTGTCCCGCCACCACCGATTTCACCCAGGTACTAATACCTAACGTTTGATCCAAATAAAGTTTTACGATCTATGTAAACGTATCTCGAGCTGGTATTGGCCGCGTTTTTAATGACGCTCCGACACATATATTTTATACAAAATAGTTTCGATGTTTCAATTAGTTTCAATAGTTTCGCGACGGCTCAATTTTTTTTTATAGTTTTTTTTTTGTAATGTAAGTAAATATGACAAAAGAACATACACAATTAATCATTGCTTTTATTTATTGATATAATAAAACCCAACAGATGGTTACACTATTTTACAAGTAATAATACCAAATTAAATACATTCTTGTTCTTGTTTGTCAACAGTGTTATAGTGCTTCTATGCATGCCTCATTTTTTAAACTTTATAGGTTTCTAGGCATTCTTAATTTATGTACAGATGTTTATAAAATACATTTATTATAGCGCGATTATGAGGACATTGCTGATGTTTTACTTAATTATGTAAAAAGGCAACTAATTTATTTTACAGAGTAAGTTTTCCACGCACTTTTCTTACCTTGGGCTTGTGCACAAATCACGCCAGGTTTTTTCGCCTCCTTTTTGCCCCCCCCCCCACCCCCTATATTTGGTGAGGTTCTTGCCTCCCCCCTCCCGTGTATTTTTTTAATTCAACCTTATTTTAAGATTATATTGTATATAGCGGGCCGGGTCAAGCGCGGTCAAGGCCACGCGCACCAAAATTTCGTAAAATAGACTCGCTATTTTGAAGTTTCTAACAAGTGAAGACTTATTTTTAATGAAACCGAGAAAAACTATCTACTCATGTGGTAGATTTTTTCTTTGTTCGTTTACTGTAGAAAAATACACGTGAGGTCTCCATATACCTTATCCTCCAACGTGATCCGTCGTGATTTTTTTCGTGACACCCCACTCCTCCCCCTATCGAACCTCACGTTTTTTTGTGCACAAGCTTCTTTAACAAATCTATGAAAATATAACTAACATCATGAGTGAATAGGATAGAGAGCAAAATATTAAGTTTTACAGAGATTAATAATTATAATTTTTATTTTCCTTATCAGTGATGGATTTATATTAATTATCATCTTAATTTGTACGTTAACTTTTATATCATTAATCAAGTATAGGTACCTACATACCTAATATAATAACCTCTAATTAACTAACAATTAAGTTTTAGGCAAAACTATGATCTCACTTTTTCTTTATTAAAATGGAATGTAAATATACCTAAGGTAAATATTATCTTTATAAACACTATAAGTAGAAAATCCTAAATTTTACAACACTCTACTACGAAAAATAATAATCTTAAATAGTAATTAAGAATGACAACACAATACACATTCTAGTCTTACGATAGTATGTCTAGAATATCTAACTACTTAAATGCAATTAATAAAAATCTAACACATATTTGAACATTTAACTGTATGGAAAATAAATTGTTAAGCCACGCTGTGCCTATAATACTTTCTCGCATAACCTTCAACATCTAGCTAGAGTGTGGTCGGCTTATACAAATCAACAATAAACATTTACACTTCCTTATAGTAGCAATCGTCGTCGGTCCACCGAGCGGGAGGCCTATCTTCCGCGGTCGCCACTCGAGAACTTTACTGCCCTACAAGGCCATCTGTTCTACGTTCTACTTGAGAACGCCATCCTCGGCCCCCGTCCATAAAAATCGTAGTCTACTGATAATTTAAAAAAATAATTTGTTTTATGAAAAGATCCGTTTATTTACAATCGGATAAGAGGAAACCATGTCCGTATATCCCTGTCTTTATTAAAAAAAACTTCCAAGCCATTGAAAGAAAACTCGATGAAATGGAAGGAAGAGGTTTCTTTCGAGGACTACAAAACACATACCCCTCTGAACGAATGATAATAACCTATCACTTCTACCAAATATACCGACAGCAAGAAAAAATAAATAAAAACAATAGGTACTTCATCCCCATGTCAAAGTGGGAAAGTGAACTCCAATCCAATCAAAAGGCAATCCTCTACAAGTATTATCGAATGAAAACCAGGAGAATTAAACAAACAGCCAACTATGGAGGACCTCCAAAATATCAACTCGAAAATGCGAAACGGAACAGCTCCGGGAAGTAACCAGACAGTAGTAGAGCTCTATAAGGCAAACCCATTGTAGAAGGAAATCTTGAACCACTTTGAAAAAGCATGGTCTCACAACATCATTCCGTAATCCTCGACCGAAACAGTCCACGTACCGATACCAATACGAAAAAATACAAAAAGAACTCGACTATAGAAGAATATCAATATGTAACACCGCATACAGAATATATGCTCCTCCTTCAAAAATTACATGAAAAAATAGAAGAACTAGCGGGAGTTATCAGGCGGCCTTCCTAAGGAACAGGTCGACAGATGACCACATATTCACCCTCGCAGAATCCCTGACGAACAGTGGAGAGAAGAAGCCAAAACCTACGTTCTGGCGGTCGATATAGAGAAAGCATTCGATACAGCCAATCTCTACGCACTTCGCGATATCCTAATAACAAGAACAAAAATCATAGTGCTAACAAATAGGATTATAACAGCTTGCATGAACGAAACAACCCTTATTAAATAGTTTGATAAAGAAAGTAAACCAATCCTAAAGAACAAGGGAGTTATGCAAGGCCGCCCTCTGTCTCCAAGGTTGCTCACGTTGGTGATGGATGACGTTCTAAGAACACTGGAAGAGGAGACACCATGCGTTAAACTAGACTAGGATCATCATATTAGCCACCCAGTCATACCACAAGTCAGATACTAGTTACTTCGTAAGTCATACTCTCTTTCGCCGACGCCGTTATAATCATCGGAGATAAATTGCAAGACCTGGACACCATACTCACAAACATCAAACCACTACTGAACAGTATGAGAATGCAAATAAATGAAACAGAAACAAAAATAATAAGAGATCCTTACAAGGAAGAAAACATGCCTTTCCTAAATGTGTCAGGCATCATCGCCCTGAAACCAGTTAAGGAAAGTACATACATAGCATCATCACACAACCGCAATAGTACAGTAAACACGAGATGTAAACAAGGAGTAAAAAACGATAAAGCCTTACTACCTTTCATCAAGAAATCCAACATGCAATGGCAAATAGCAAAACTAATTTACAAAATGGTTATCGAATGTACAATGACATACAGACTGAAATCGGCAGCCTTAACAAAATCAAATAAACGAACACTTCGGAGATATGAACTCCTCATCCTGCGGGATATGATAAACAATCGGGCACCAAACTTGTAACCAAACTGCATCAACGTGGATGACGGGGGGTGAGGTCGCAATCTAGAGAGCGGCAGGGAGTGTCCATACTGTATTTTAGTGCTAATATATATACTTTGGCGTTGCTTTGGAGATACAACCGTAAGTAAATTATTTAAGTAGATATTTTTACGCCGCATTAATACGCTCCTGTGTACACAAATAAGCTGTTTAGGTCTGCACTCTGCACTAATTATAACAAATATTCTGTGAAAATTTCTGCCAGCTACCTACTAACGGTTGATAAAATAAAAGTTAAAAATAACTAAAACCCGACTACGGAAAAGTATGAAAACAAGAGTTTCCCGCCTGCAATCATAGCCTTTATTTTTTCCTTCATCTGGGGTAATAGCCGTAGTCGCAATCCCTATTGTAATCAAAAATTATGGCTAATACCCCAGATGAAAGGGACAAATAAAGGCTATGATTTTATGATGGTGTACTCGGTTACTACAGTCGGATAATGATTCTCTTCAAACATACAGTGTATTAGAAAATGGTTTAGGACCCGTTAACTGGGGGGTTCCTTATCATACTGAACTACTTTCCCAAAGGAATCCAGTCTATTCCCAAAAAATTGGACTCTCCGTACAAAAATGCACAAATTTAGTCGATCAGCTGATTTGTTATTATAATCAAAAGTTGTTCAGTATGATGAGTAAAAGCCTCTGTTAACGCGACCTATACCAATATATATATATATTAGGATGGTCCTTATTTTCCGACTTCAAAAAAATCATCAGGGCACCCTATCATTCGGTTATCTACCCTAAAATAACCCGTACATATTTTTTTTGGAATTTTAGAAATAGTTTTAGGGGTCGCTACCATCAGTCAAAGTTTCATATAAGTCATAGTATGAAGGATTCGACCATGTAGCCAACTTTTCGACTTAGTTATTGTTATTAACATAAAGTCAAAGTGAAAAAGCATCGAGATCGACTCGCCCTCTCCCCCCTCCCTACCGACACTCATCCAGGCCCAGCCCCGCCCCCACACTTCAGTTGCGATCCAGTAATTAGCGAGGTCACGCGCGTGCATCTTTCATCAAAGTATACGATTGTTTTTACTTGCGATGGCGTCCACAAGTCGTGGCGGGAGTTTACTAACTAGAAAAAAAACCAACATTTGGCTCATTGGCCAGTCTTCACAAACTCTGAATCAATCGAAATTGCCTAGTAAAGGTGAAGTAATGCGTTTGTTTTTTTACTACAAAAACGACGAAAAGAAAAATATTCGTGATTCTGCAAATGCCGCTGCATGCGAGGTGCTAAGCTTGTGGGAAAAAGCTAGTTTACCAACCAGATTGAAAAAACATGTGGTGAGTAAAATAACAAAATATTTCAAAGAATGGCAGAACCTCAAGAAGAATAAAGCAAACAAGAAAAAACGGTCGGAAGCCATAAAGAAAAAAGAACAAGACTGGCAACAAAAATTAGATGATCTATTTGATATTGCTCACTCTAACGCTTTAAATATTATAAAAATAGAAGAAGACAAGCAGTTTTTATTAGCACAACGACAGCAAGGTCGCCAAGGTTGATTGGCCCAGTAGACAGAAATAATTTGCAAAAAATTAAGAAACAAAAACTAAAAGCTGAACGATATCAAAGATTACGTACTCGTGAAAATAAAAAACATCTCAGCTATCACAGCGAAGTGCGTACTTTCTTCTTCGACCATGAGTGAATTACTTTCCTCTTCCACCACCAGCGTATCTGATTTGGAAGTTGGATCAGAAGAACAAGAACCTTTAAAACTGCCGAAGCCAAAGAAAGATCAGCCACCACCAAAGCGTGCTCGAAAAGACATATTTGATAGCCACTTGGCTGCTAGTCTTGATGTCTCTAAATTAAGTGACAGAAAAGCAACTGTGGTCGTAGCATCAACCTTGAAAAGTGCAGGTTGTGACCCTTCGAGGTTTACTGTTAATAGGTCTACGATTCGTCGTCAGCGTATAAAACGACGAAAAGCGATTGCTGAGTCACTCAAAAGAGAGTTCAAGCCCGATTTGCCACTAACAATTCACTGGGATGGCAAGTTAATTGAGGATATCAGCGGACATGAAACAGTAGATCGCCTGCCAATATTGGTATCAGGAAATGGGGTTGATCAGCTTCTAGCTGTCCCAAAGTTAGACCGTGGAACAGGCGAAGCATGTGCGACAGCTGTTCATGAAACCATCGTTTCATGGAACTTGAGCGATAAAGTAAAGTGTTTATGTTTCGACACCACAGCTGTGAATACAGGTTTGAGAAATGGAGTGTGTGTTCTTCTGGAGAAAAAAATGAAGAAAAGCATGATCTGGCTTGCCTGTCGACATCACATAATGGAGATAATGCTAGAGGCTATTGTGAGTCAAACGCTCGGCGCATCCAGTGGACCTGATATTCAATTATTCAAACGATTTAAGAACAACTGGCAGCAAATGGATCACAACGATTACAAAACAGTGACTTCTGATAACTCGTCTTCCAGTATCGTAGGCAATGTTGCTGCAGACAGGATCTCTTTCGCTCAAAACCAACTTCAAGTATATCAGCCAAGAGATGACTACAAGGAGTTGTTAAATCTTACAATAATTTACTTGGGAGGAGTTCCTGAAAAAGAAATATCGTTTCGGAGGCCTGCTGGTCTTCACCGTGCCAGATGGATGGCGAAAGCCATGTATTGCCTGAAGATTTTCATGTTTAAACATCAGTTTAAACTAACAAAAACAGAAGAGAAAGCTGTGAATGACATATGTATTTTCACAGTCATGATTTACATTAAATACTGGTTTCAGGCCCCTGCTGGATGGTCGGCACCAAGAAACGACTTGCCGTTGTTGAAAGACCTTAAAGCCTTTGAAATTGTAAATCAAACGATGGCCAAAGCCGCCATGAAAAAAATACTAGGCCATTTATGGTACTTGTCGGAAGAGCTTGTGGCTTTTGCTTTTTTCGACGATGAGCTTCCAGTTCAAGATAAAAAAGCAATGGGAGAGGCACTGAAAAATAAAGGCACAGATAACTGCCCGAAAAGAATAAGCATCGATGCAAAAACTATCCCAGAAAAAAGGATCCAAGATTTCGTTTCTTGCAACTCCTTACGATTTTTTGAGATATTAGGGGTATCATCGAATTTTTTGAAAAAAGACGTCGAGACATGGATCGATGATCCCGATTTTAAAGCGGCGAAAGAAATCGTTTATTCTATGCGCGTAGTAAACGACATTGCTGAGCGTGGAGTTGCTTTAATGGAAGAATTCAATAAACTAATCACAACAGACGAAATCCAAAAGCAATACTTGCTTTTACTGGTAAAGGAGTATAGAAAGAAATACCCTGATACTAAAAAATCAACCCTTGTATCCAGCTTGCCTATCAGTAGTTCTTATTTTTAGTATTAAGAGTATCATAATTTGTAATTACCTGTAATATCAATAAATATGACAGAAAAAAAATAATAGGGCGTTTAATTTATTTTCATAAAAATTCAAACCTTGGTAGCAACCCTTAAATATTGTTCAATATTTCTGAAAAAAAAACTGAAATGGTTTCTAAAGGTAGATAACCTATTGAGATGGTGCCCCATAAAAAAAAGAACTTTTTTTTTTGCATACTATAAGGACCACCCTAATATATATATATATATATATATATATATATATATACCAATTTTGTTACACCTGTTTAAGTAGGTATGTACGGACAGCGACACATCAAGCTATACAAAACCAGTACAAGCTGGCCGCGCGACGCCTTTGCGTTTCAATATACGACAGGCCCGCGTAAACTGGTTTTGTATAGCTTGATGTGGCGCCGTGTGTAATACAAAAACTCCCCCTTTAAAAGTTCAGTTCTGAAACGTATCTTAGAGATATAGGGGCTCAAAAATGGGCTTAAAAGTGTCCCATAAATGTACACTTGACTTGGAGATATGATTCTGAAGATAGTGTGCTCAAGACCTACAGAATCTTATTCCCCCAGCTCCGTTCTACCTTCGCACAACCAGACACGGGGAGGGCTTCCTTCCATGCCTATGTTGTTGATATTCCACCTATCCGTAAAAAACGTAACGCATCAGCATTATTTATTATGCGGACAGAACAGAAAGGGGGTGGAATTCCCGACTCTTACCATTTGGGGATGTTCAAGACGAGAGTGAATTATGCATTTGAGTTTGCGCGTACGATCCTGGACTGCATCATCACTTTCCATCAGGTGAGATGTAGTCAACCGCACTTATGCGAGAAAGTTAGCACAAGGTGGCCAGTAATTTATTGTTATATGTATGTATGACACAAAGTATATACCAGTCTCAAATATTTAACACTATGTATGCAAAGTACACTACTCTCTAAAATGACAACAATTATTTATTATTAGTAGTTCTTGCTACAACAAACAATTAAACACAATTGATATAATTTTCTGCAAATCTATGGTGTGTAGGAGTTTTGTTTAAATAACAGAAAAAAAAACTCCTTTTTAGGGTTCAGAAGTCAACAAGGAACCCTAAGGCGCTTTGCACACGACGGGGCGGCGCAGTCTTTTTGACCGCGAAGCAATAAAGACCGCGTCTGCCCGTCGATGCCCGCGGCTGCCTTCGCCGCGTACATAAAGCACACGAGGGACAGAAGCGGTCAGTTCAGTACGTTCGTTCTAGTGAAGCGTGGCGCGGACTGAGCTAGCCGCCCCGCGTCGCCGTCTGCGTTACTGCATACAAACTGGTTTGTGTGATCTATGGCGGGCAGCCACGGACATGCCGCGCCCTCAGTGCCCGCCGGGCACCTGCGGCGCGGTCTTTTAGTCCGCCATGTGAGTTGGTAGTATAGGATTCCCTTTGTGCCCGCCCCGCCCCGTCGTGTGCAAAGCGCCTAAGGCGCTTAAGGCTTGCTCAGTCCGCGCCACGCTTCACTAGAACGAACGTACTGAACTGACCGCTTCTGTCCCTCGTGTGCTTTATGTACGCAGCGAAGACAGCCGCGGGCATCGACGGGCAGGCGCGGTCTTTATTGCTTCGCGGTCAAAAAGACTGCGCCGCCCCGTCGTGTGCAAAGCGCCTTATAGTTTCCACATGTCTGTCTGTCCGTGTATTTACATGTAAATAGAGGGTGAACATTTTTTTGCTAATCGTGTGGGGTATAGTAGAATAGGTTTTTCAAAACTACTGAGGGTTTGCTAAACCATTTTCGATTCAGCAATTGGTTGCGAAATATTAAGCTTTAAAGTGCTCATTTTGTTCGAATCAAGTGTCCACTCCTCTACAAGCTAAAGTGCTATTTAAGGACATCTGAAAAAATATTAAAATTGTACGCTGTAGGTTTCATTAAGGAAATGAAATAAATATGTAAATAGTAGGATATATAAATAATCAATTTGAAAGGAAAACTATCACGGCTTTCTTAGTTTAGGAGTAGTAATCGACCAACATAAGATGTGCCGTTGGATTTGTCAAAAGTTCATAGATTTTCCATACAAAATGTTCTAACTTACTGTAAATATAATTTTGTGTCTTGAAATAAACATTTATTTTTTGAAAATGACTTCGGAACCCTACTTTGTGCGATTCCGACTCGCACTTGACCGGTTTTTCAACTTTTGTCACCTTGTTACATGTGCCACCGTTCGTTTGTCACAAAATATATAATATATAAATTATTTATTTTATTGAACTTTAGGTTTATTAACAAGTTTATTTGTTACCATTCACGGGTTATGTATAACAAGTTTGCAGAATTTTAATATTAAATAAAATAATATTTTTTTTTTATAATTTCAAATTATCAGGTATTACTATAATTAACTTTTCAATAGACATATATCAATATGTTTTTACATGAATTATTTGTACATTTCAACTCAGTCTACAATTATTTTGACACCATGTTTATTCTCAGCGATTTTATTGAATGTATGTATGATTAGTTGTCATAGCCGTAGCCAGGGGGGGGGGGTTAGTGGGTCAGCCCCCCCCCCCTCCAAAATACCAAAATTTAATTAGTATTAAAAGTTAATACTAGGATTACATCATTGTGCATTGAAAGCATACTGATATTTAGATTTGATTTTAAAATCCCCGCTCCTGACCTGACCTGGGGAACCCCCGAAAGGTTTTCCTGGCTACGGCCTTGTTAGTTGTTATACACATTACAAAACTTTAAGCTACTATATTTACAATATAAACTGTGATGTCTTAGTGTCGGGGTTCTATCACACAGCACACTGTGAAATTAACTTACGTGAATAAAACAAACATAATCCATTACTTTTTACCTTATAGGCAAATATTTAAAATAATTTCGTGGTGGGACAATTTATAATGTCATAATCACAGAAAAGTTTAAAATTATAATGAACTACATTTTACATCCTGATCAAGGATAATAAATATGATTAGTAATAATATTAATAGAGACTAGAGGTAGCCTCAGGCTGAGGCAGAATAACTTGCCACGCACATGCCTCGATCTGAGCGCACGAACGTCGGAGCTTTGCGTCCATTCAATTCTATACATCTGAATCACACTCATAATTGACACCACAGTGCCTGAGCACTTGGGTCAAACCATGTGCGTGGCAAGTCATGCCTTGGACTGAACGCGTCCGTATTTTAGTAAATATACAGAGGCATTCTGCCTCAGCCTGAGGCTGCCTCTAAAGGGTATGCACACTAACAGTTGTATAAACGTAAAAAAGAATAAATGCAGACAGGACATATCACCTAATTCTATAATCATTGAACAATGCTATAAAGCAACTGCTGCGCCTAGTGGGACCCGACTCCAGAGGGCCTGTTTGTATTAACACAGCAACCAACCAAAGTGGCTCCCTTGTATTTTGTTGAAACAAACTCAGAAAATGACGCGGCGAAGGAAAATGCCTTTAATTACAACCTAACAATTAAAGTAAGTACATACTGTATAAGTGGTTGTGATCAGCGGTCTCGGCGAGCGCGCTTGGCGCGACCGGAGGCGGCGGCGGCGGCGATGGGCGCATCGTCGTCATCGCGACGCTTGGCCGGCGCGTTCGGCCGCTGCAACTGGCTCTGCGCCGTCAGCTGCAGCTGCAGAGCGTGCGTGTTCAGCCGCTCAGCCAGCAGCAGCGGTTTCAGCGCAGCCATCTTGTGGCTGTACAGCGTTACCCGCGGCCGACTGTTCACCGCCGCCGTTAGCTGTTCGCGTACACTCAATTCAGTGTTCTCAGAATTATTGTTCCATTTGTCACCATCCTCATCTTTCTCTGGAGGTTCTTTCTTCTCATCGTTGGGTTTGTCGCTATCAGGGTTGCAAATTATATGGACCTGGGCTCGAACATCTGCATCGAACTTAGATATGGTACTCACCAGAGGTTTTGCCCATCCTATATGCAGAATAGGAGTTTGACTACCCTCTTCCCACTTGCAGATGCCATCATAAAACCTGAAGAAAATGGGTAAAAAAATGTTATTAAAATACCGTAAAGTCCATAATCATAACACTAATATTAAAAAGAGGTAGTTTGTGTATAAGAGGTAATCTCCGAAACTAATAATCTGATTTCAAAAACTCTCACCAATATTTAGTCTGGATCTTTAGGATCAAAAAAACAGATATTCACACACCCTTAATATCCATGCGGGCAAACTGCTTGTACATAATAAAGGTAAACTAAACTACAATAGAATTCCTAAGTTGGACATACCTTAGCAAAGATGCAAAACATTCAGGGTCCTTTAAAATAGATCTTGCAGAATGTCCTGAACTTTCTACTTTCATTAATTGCGGTATCAATTCATTTGCAATTTCAGAAAATTCTTTATAAATTTCCTCATCATCTCTTGAATAATTATAACTGAAAATGGAGAAAATATATTCTTATTTCTATAAAATATGTACTTTACAAATAGAATAGGGATGACAAATGCTAGTCATCTGATTAACTTTTTATCATCTGTCAAAAACAAAATTTTGCTCTAAACATTTTTGGAAAATCTAGACGTGACATCTTAGTTTTGCAGCGTTATTTTTGTACTCATTTTGTGACTTTGGTGAGTTAAAAATCGAAGACTTGACGGAAAACAAAACGAGTAAGGTTTTCCAAAGTTTAAGTAGGAGGGCAATTTAGTGAACAAGAGTTCATAGTTTATTTATGATGCTGTCGTCATCCCTATTGAACAAGCACAATAAAAATACTAACTGCCGAATTACATCACCAGCACAAGCCCAAGCATGGAAAGCCTCTTTGTACATTTTCTGGCGATGGTAATATCCACCCTGGAATGTGTAAGGATAAACATGTCTGTCCTCGTAATGTGTCCTGGATGACCGAATGGCTTGTGCATAGAGAGCAGCAGAGTCTGGCCTGTTTGTGCCATCAGAACGGGTGCTTACAACCTCTTCCTTCATAAATGTATCCTTTGAGTCGTCAGGACAATTTGAAATCTTTAAGTACTCATCCAAGTCTCCAAGATTACCCAGAGCCATTGGATATGCATCCAAGTGACCTGAAAAGTACAAGACAAATTAGAAGGGTCATCTATAAGAACATCAGAATTACTTTACAACTGTTAGGTAACTAACCACCATCGTACAACAACCAGAGCAGCCGATGCTGCATTTGTGCCACCTCATGAACATCAATACTTGATGATAATGTGGCATTAATGGAGGAGACAAGGGCTGCCAATTCCATGATGCGGGAGCACACCACTGGCTTGCCAGCCACATAGAGCCACGAGCGTGCCTGCACTCCTTCTCCTACTGAACGGCCCCTTTTGTCTTCATTTCCTTTGCCGTGCCAAGTGACCTACGTAGTAAAACATATAGAGACATTAAACAAAATGATGTACACAATGTAAAAAAGGTCTTTAAATAGTTCCTGAAACTAAAAAGTGTTTTGCTAAAGAACCCAGTCATTTTTTATAAAAAAATGACATGTTAATTGATCAGCTGATTTATGAACTTTGCATAAAGAGTCCAAACATTTTTGATTATTTTGACCTGATAATCCCTACTAATATTATAAATGTGAAAGTAACTCTGTCTGTCTGTTACGCTTTCCCGCAAAAACTACTGAACGGATTTGGCTGAAATTTGGTAGGTAGACAGATTAGGACCTGGATTAAGACATAGGCTACTTTTTACCATGCTCGCGAGCCGCTTGCTGCTCGCGCACTGCGCGCCCTCGAAATGTCATAGAAACGTTGTCCACGCGGGTGAAACCGCGGGAAACAGCTAGTGTCTTATAAATTGATAACACGGGCTGCATTCACGAAAAAGTGTGATGTCATTATCCCGTTACATGGCGACATTGTCCCGTTACGCCAGTGTGACGTCATTGTCACGTTACGCCTGAGCCAAACGTGCAAGCGACACTTGTACTTGCTTGAGGCTTGGGGCTGGGGCTTGGGGCCTAGGGCCAGGGGCTTGGGGAATGGGGCTTGGGACTGGGGCTTGGGGTTAAAGTTAAGTTGTACAAGTTTAAGGTCAAGGTCAAGATCAAGTTTAGGTTTCCAGGATCTTATAAGAGGTGTTCCAATGCGGTCGACTGTGAGGAAAATATGTATCTGTGCGTGTCAATGGATTAAAAGTACTAGGCTTCCAGGATCTTATAAGAGGTGTTCTAATGCAGTCGATGCTCTGTGAGGAAAATACGTATCTGTGTGTATCAATGGATTAAAAGTACTGGGCTTCCAGGACCTTACAAGAAGTGTTCAAAATTGGTCAATTCTCTGTGAGGAAAATACGTATCTGTGTGTGTCAATGGATTAAAAGTAATACGCTTCCAGGATCTTACAAGAGGTGTTCCAAATTGGTTAATTCTCTGTGAGGAAATGCCAAAGAGTTAAGAGTCCCTATTAGTTTTGCGTTCGAAAAACCGAAAATACGACATTTTCTAAGTCAAATTATTCAAAAACTATAAGATATCTGGTATTTCTTGTTAAGTATCGTAATACATCACTTATTTGCCTAGTTAGTTGACAAATTTTTATTTTGAAAATAAATCTACATAAATTACAAAAATATAAAACTATAGACGCTTTTTTTACAAAAGCAAGAAACATCAGGTTTTTAAATTGTGTTTGTAGCGAATTACGATCTGAAAAAATCATACATACTAAACATGATTTTTACTAGTAAGTGGACAAATTATTTTTTTATAATATGTTTGATTAAAAAAATTAGTTCCGCACTGAATAAAGTGAATAAAATCGTGGGCAAAACAGTCGTCCAGCGGTAAGAAAACAGTGTAAATTAAACATAAAACAAAATTATTACATTAAGTAGATTTTGTATTTCTTAGTTATTATTAATTATATATAAAAAAAATGCCTTATAATCTGGCGCGCAAGCTCGTTCTCTTCAGTCGCGCCCGAGGGCTTCTAGACGACGGACCTGTGTCGCTCTATTGTCTACCGCTCCCGACGTAATTTGACCGCTTGCGCGTGATTTAGTACTGCGACTAACCAGATTTAATATGTGAGTTTTTTTTGTTATACATATTGTGACTATGATTGAATTATGGTATTCATACATAACTAGCGCTTTGTTTGTTAAAATGAACTGAATGTGCTTAATTTATAGAAAATGGGCCGTAAAAGTGATCTTTACTATCACGGGAAAATGAAATTTTAAAAAAATGGTTGAAAATAAATGATAAGGGTATAAACAAATAAAGAAAGTTATACCCTTATATGATTTTTATTTTAAAACGTGACCAGATTTTTGCTGCATTGTTACTTCACATAAAATAAATAAATGAACAGTCAAGAGCAGGTCAAGCTTGACACTTGCAGTGCGACTATTCTTAGCGCTTAGTGTTGAGAACAGGTCCCTGAGACAAGTGGCTTTCTACTATCGAAAACGCTATAAAATAGAATTAAAATGTATGGGATAGACATTAGCTGTTACGCAAACTTTCGTTAGCAAATGTCACTCACATACATTTTCATTATTTTCTACTAGCATTTGCAATAATAGAAGGCCGCTTGTCTCGAGGCCCTGTAGGTATAAAGTGCAATGTTTTCTTTTCGGAACTCGGAAATTTACAACCCCACACTAACAAACAGCCCTATTGATAACATACATTGAGCTGATTCTTGAAAAATCACCAGGTGATAAAATGTAATATTATAATACAATATAATATAATATTCAAGGACAAATCGCACACGGTCATCTGGCCCCAAACTAGGATTCCCTGTGCTATGGGAACCAGAGACTGATATGTACATACTTATATACATTTAAATACATACATATTATATAGTTATTAAACAACCAAATCTGATCATCACACAAATGTTTGCCCTGGGTGGGAATCGAACCCACGACCCTCGGATCAGTAGTCAGGAGCACTAGCCACTGAGCCACCGAGTCAGTCAAAAAAATAACTCTATATCTAATATAAAAGCTATCCTTGTGTCTTAAATACGATTACGGATCAAGATTGCATGTACCTGCTACGTTGTATGACAACGCACACTACGAAAGTCAGCGGTACTTCAAACTTACACAGACATACTAATTGCCTAAAATAGTAGCGCGGCTATTCTGTCGGACATACCTGAGCACATGCTTTTTTGCTTGGAGGTTATCATCTCGTGACAGTGACAGCTCCATCCTGATTCTCGATGACACTTGACAAATCACTATATTGTCTATACACTACATGCCTTTCCCCCCAGTTCTTATGCCATATTAAACACTTATTTTCTTATATAATTATTACTTTTATACACTACTATTTTATATTTATTTATTTTTTAATATTAACTTATTATAGTTTATTATTATAATTTTATTCATGCACTATTTTTTCTCCATCCAAGGTAACTACAGCCTCCCTCGGAATACCCAACAGGTCTCTCATTTCCTCATTAGGTGAAAGTGTCTCACCTGAATTTCTCTTCCTTAACTGGTTTATGTGTCTTGTCACCAGTGGGCCATGTTCAATCCTTACTATAAATCTTACTGGTCCTTTTATTCTGACAATCTCTCCTTTTATCCATTTCTTCCCCCTTATATAACTCCTCAGCCAAACCTTATCTCTGACTCTAAATGTCCTTACTGGTACTTCCTGATTGCTTTCAATCTGTTTCTCTGCTTTTGTTTTCACCGTATATGGGTGTAATAAATCAAACCGTGTTCTAAATCTTCTTTTATTTAAAATCTCCGCTGGTGATTTTCCAGTCACCATACTAGGTGCTGTTCTTAATCCAAAAAGTATTCTTGGTAATTTAACTTCCAAATTTTCATCTGCCATTGCTTTCAGTTTATTCTTTACAGTCTGGACTAATCTTTCGGCTTGACCATTTGTTGAAGGATTATATGGTGGAGCCAAAATATGTCTGATTCCATTTGTTTTTATAAAATCTTTGAATTCTTCTGATGTAAAAGCTGTTCCATTGTCTGATACTAGCACTTCTGGCAATCCTTGCTCTGCAAATATGTTTCTCAATGCGTTGATGGCACATCTACTTGATGTTGTTTTTACCACCTTCACTTCTGGCCATTTCGAATGTGGATCTACGGCTAAAAAAAAGATTTTTCCTTGAAATGGTCCTGCAAAATCCACATGGATTCTTTGCCATGGGTTCGTTGGTGTAACCCAAGAATGTGCAGTCGCCACTGGCATATTTCTATTTGCTTGACAATTTGCACAATCTTCCACCATTGCTTCTATTTCATGGTCCAGTCCTGGCCACCAGAAATAACTCCTTGAAATTGCTTTTGATACGACTATCCCATCGTGAGTCTCATGTAATGCTTGCAGCATATACTTTCTCATAGGTGGAGGTACCACCACTCTATTTCCCCACATGATACAGTCATTACACAATGTCAGCTCTTTCCTTTTCAACCAATACATTTTTAGTTCACTCTCATTTACGTTTTGCGGCCAGCCACAGAGTAACCAAAATTTCACCTTCGCCAGAATCACATCTTTGTCTGTTAGCATAGCGATATCCTTAGCTGAATATGGTATTGCTTCTGTTAATAATAATATCTCTTCATTTCCTTCTCTATCCGATGCCTTTTCCATTGGCCAACGACTAAGAGCATCTGCATTTTCTATATTCTCTCCATTTCTATGTATGAGTTCATAATCATAAGCATTTAATTTTAATGCCCACCGCATCATTCTCAATGATAGTATCTTCGGAATGGCTTTGTTTGGACTAAATATTCCTAATAGGGGTTTATGATCAGTAACTATTATAACATGCCGTCCGTATATATATTGATTAAATTTCTCTATTCCAAACATGATAGCAGTAGCCTCTTTATCAATTTGCGAATAGTTACGCTCATGCTTGCTTAGTGTTCTTGATCCCATAACTATTGCTCTTTCAGATCCATCCTCCATTACATGGGCTAGTACTGCTCCAACACCATATTCGGATGCATCACAAGTTAACATAATTTTCTTTTCAGGGTCAAAATGTGTCAAAGTTTGTTCACTTGATAACACACTTTTAGCTTTCCTGAAAGCCTCCTCTTCTACTTCAGTCCACTTCCATTCAACGTCTTGGTCTAGCAATCTATGTAAAGGTTCCAACATAGTAGCTTTACTTTTTATGAACCTATCATAAAAATTTAGAAGGCCCAAAAATGCTTGTAATTCTTTAACATTCTGAGGTGCCTTGGCATTCTTTATGGATTGTACTTTATTTTGACATGGGTGTATACCTTCTCTATCTACTGCGAATCCCAAAAACTCCACTCTGTCTGTTGCTATATTACATTTTGTTCGGTTCAATGTCAATCCTACCTTTTTTAATCTCTTCAAAACCTCTTCTAATCTTTCATTGTGTTCCTTTTCATCCTTTCCGGCCAACAAAATATCATCTAACAGTACCGTTACTCCCTTAATACCTGCTAACGTGGTGGACATCAACCGCTGAAAAATTCCTGGACATGCTTTTAATCCATAAGGTAATCTTTTCATTTTATACAAACCTTTGGGTGTGTTTATTGTCAATATCTTGGCTGACTCGTCATTTACTTTTACCTGTGTATACGCTAGTTATGGTTTAGGCCGCAGGTGGAGGGTTTTTAAAAACACTTTAATATAAGAAAGTGAGTTTAATAGTAGATAATGTGATTAACAGCTAATTATAAATACTAATTATATAAATTATGTCCAAGCGCTACCGCGATGGTGCGACAGAAAGGCGGCGGGTCTCGGTGCCCGTCCCTTAAATTAACTTTGTTTCGCAATCATCATTGCATTGAGTCATTGTGAGATCCAGAAGCTTCCATGATGATGGTGTACGAGGTGACAGACTCGTAACTCCTCCGCCCCTAGATGAAAGACTATTGGCCAAGCTTGAGAGAAAATGTTGCAGCTTTTCTTTCTTCTAGAGTCGTCGCGTTGCGTGAAGATTGGTCAGAATGTCTTTCTTCGTTGAATTTTATTAGGTTTCTTAGTGTGTGGCGGCGTCTGTACAATATAGCGAGTGCAACTGTACCAAATATGATGATTGCGTAAACTGGTATTGTTGTATGGAATATGCTCGCTGTTGGGTCCGGTGAGTCAACTGTAGTCGGAATCTCCATTAGTACTTGGTGTTGAATATTGTGTAATTTATTCAGGTCGATGGATGTCAGGTTATAACGAATTGAATTCTTTGTCGGTTTTGCTGACAACTTGGGAATTGTTATGATTTCGACAGCATGTCCGTGAATTTTGTCATCAATGTTGATGATTGTGAATGATGGCGTTTTGAGGTGGCATTTCTGAGGGATGGTTGCTAGAAAACTGCCCTGTAGTATATGGTGTTCTTCTTGTCCGCAGGATATTTGTATTTTTGTAGGCTTCGGGAACGATAAGATGTAATGCTGGTTATCCAATTCCAGTAGGGCTTCTTTGAGTAGGTTAACGGGGGTAGAGTGACATGAACTGTCTATTTCTTGCTCGTAGATGAGTCGGTGGATACAGTCTTGCTGCATGCGGGTCTGATAGTTTATTTGCTGTTTGCAAATATGCCAGGTTGCGATCTTCGGGCATTCAGCCTCCATGTACACAAACTCCTGGGAGTTGGTTGCCATAAAGGGGAAAGGGGGAAGGATTATTTCCAGGTTTTTATTCGGAACCGGACAAAGTTGGAACAGGTCGTAGGTAGGTAAGGACAATATAGGAAATTTAAGGACAATAACTAGTTTTTTATCTAGAAAATAGGATCCTAAGCTAAGTAAATTGTAGTAATATCTAGTATCTAAGTCTAAAACTGAGTGAGTGCCATATATGTTTTTTATTTTGTGCAACATAGATGTTATATCTTCCACAGATAGCAGGGAGTGGTGCACAGAGCTAGATCGACTAAAAGCTAATATATTACTTAACCTAGTTATTTCATTATGTAGGTCTTGGATATTTTCACCGATTACGGTAAATAACTGAGACAGCTGAGCATATAGAGATATACGTTCTCTATCCTGATTAGTCATGTTAACCATATAAGACATAGCTTTTTCTAATTGTCTTTGATTATTGGTCAGATTTTGTAAAATTTGGGTTTGCTGGGATGTCATGTCTTTATATAGACTTATATGATTGTTTAAGCTTATAGAAATGTCTTTTTCATTCTTTTGAAGAATTTTGAGGGCATTTTCGAATCGTATAGCGTCGTCATTGTCTAAGTTTCCGGATATGCTTTTTATGATGGTTCCTAAGGGGTTGAGTAGGCCACGTTTTACTCTTTTGGGTTCAAATGTCGCCAAAAGGCGTGAGGTTTCGTTCAATTTCTTAAAAAGGTAGAGTATTTGATACTTAAAAAGTATGAAGTTGTTATTAGGAATTTTACTAACGGCATCAGATAGGTCATTTTCTAGAAGTTTAATAGCTTGTTCGATTTTGTCAAAGTCGATTTCATTCAAAAAGGTGTGGTCATGGGAAGTTATTTTAGTAGGTCCTAATTTAAATGGTAGGAGTCCAGGTCCTTCTGTTAGATTGTCAAGTTTGACGTTGGTCTGAAAGTCGGCTCGAGCTGGCGACAGGGTCACCACGAGTGTCATGGTCCTGTAACAATGTAGAATTTACTTTTTTATTACGTTTTAATCTAGTTTTTGCAACGGGACCTTTCTTTTTTGAAGTATATATGTGAATTGGAAGGTTAGTCACAATTTTGTCGTGGGTATAGCGTGGTGCAAGTTTTTTTCTGCTTGCTAGTGGATTTTTAACGTAAACCTCTTGTCCTTCTTCGTAATTTGTTTCAGGCTCCCGGTCACGATTTCGCCTTGTCATTATTGCTTGTCGGTCTCTGTAAGAGTCGTCATGAATAATTTTGTATACGTTTTCCATTTTATTTCTATGATCTTGCATGTATTGCTGGAGAAGGCGTTCGGATAGGTTTAGTTCTGTTGGGTCTCGAGGATCAAAGTGTCCGGATATTACTTCAAATGGTTTACACTTAGTTAGGCTGTGTACAGAACTGTTGTAGGCGATAATTGCGTAAAGCACGAGGTTAGAGGCTGGTTCATTTTTATGTTGAAGTTTTAACAGTCTAAGGTGTTCTAGTAGGGTATTGTGAAATCGCTCAACCATGCCTCTTTCATTTGGGGCGTGTGCTGCAGTTAAACGATGGTTTATTTTATGAAATTTAAGAAATTCACTAACGACTTGGTTTGTGAATTCCGTACCTCGGTCTGTAACTAGAGTCACGGGGAAACCATGGTGGGTACAGTACATCAGGAGAGACTTTACAATATTCGGAGCTGTGCAATCAGGCAGTCTATAGACTTGTGTGTATTTTGAAAATGCGTCTATAATGGACAGATATTTTTCATTTTCTATGGTTATGACGTCAGCGAAAGCTTCTTCAAAGGGTTTACTAGGTGGGGGCACTATTTGGAACTCAGGTCGAACTGGGTTACGATCGTATTTTGCGCAATTACAGATATTGCAAGTATTTATAAATTTAGTTATACTATCTTTTAATTTTGGCCAAAAATACCTATGAGAGATAGCTAGATAGGTTTCGTTGATTCCTCTGTGGTTTGTTTTACCTTGATGGTATTTTTGTATGATTTCTTGTTGTTTAAGGAAATCATTAACATCTTGGACCTCGTATTTAACTAGCACTAGATTCATTGAAGAACTTTTTAGGTTGCGTTGTAATATAGGCACGATGTTGTACATTTTTTCTAAAGGTTCAACTAGTGTTGCTGTTCGCATTTTTGGATCTATGTGATTTTTGACCAAGGATATAATATCCTGTTCTAAGTTGTCATCATGAACATAGGCAACAGTTTTTCTAAAAGTCTCAAATGGCTGTGTTACCTTTGGATTAATTTTTATGGGACTGTTCGTAAATTTTATTATTAATTGCCTTTTGTTTTTATTGAGTGAGTCTTCTAATATGGGTATTTCTAGGATCGGTTGTTCTGCACTTGTATGGTCCGTATTAGTCAAGGGAATGTCTTCAGGGGGCGGTAAATTATCTTCAGGTATGTAAGGTTCAGGGATGGGGCTGTTGTCAAGAGATCTCTGTGAGGGTAATAGTTGGTTTTCCTGTATATCATTGTTAATTTCGGGAATAGGGCTGTCAAGAGGTCTCAGAGAGGGTGCAGTATCAGTTTCAGATTGGCTTATAATCGGTCTATCATCTGGAGCATCGATTGTGGCTTCCGAGTCTGCAGAGAGTGTAGCTTCTGAAGAAGTAGAGCTAATTTCTACTACGACAGATGATATATCTTCATTGTGTATCTCTACTCTAGAAAGAGCGTCAGCGTTGGTGTTATTTATCCCTTTTTTGTAAACGATAGAGAAATCGTATTCTGAGAGTTTTAATCTCCACCTAGTGAGATGTGTATTTGACTCTTTTAAATTCATTAGCCATTGGAGGGGCTTATGATCTGTCACAATTTTGAATTTTCGTCCGAAAAGGTATGGTCTAAAAGTTTTTGTGGCCCAAACTATTGCTAATAGTTCTTTTTCTATAGTTGAGTAATTTATTTCGCTATCATTTAATGTTCTAGAGGCATATGCAACCGGTCTATCTTGGCCAACGGTTCCTTGGGAAAGGACAGCACCAAGAGCTATATTCGAGGCATCCGTAGTAAGGATAAACTCTTTCGAAAAATCCGGGTATTGCAGGATGGGGTCGTTCATAAGTAACGTTTTACAGTGCTCGAAACAATTGACATATTCAGGAGTCAGTTGAATTTTAGCTCCCTTTTTGAGGCATTTCGTCATGGGTTTTGTAAGATGAGCGAGATTTTTGATAAATCGTCTATAATATCCTAAAAGACCTAAAAATCTCCTGATAGCTGTAGGTGTTTTAGGGATGGGGTATTTCTGTATTGCAGCTATTTTTTCTGGGTTGGGCTTTACTCCTTCTGGTGTTATGATGTGGCCTAAATAGGGTGTTTCATGTTTGATAAATTCGGATTTATCCATTTGGATTTTGAAGTTGGATTCTCGAAGTCTGTCAAAAATTTTTCGTAGATTAATCATATGTTCTTGTAGAGAGGTGGAAAAGACCAGGATATCATCTAAGTAGACTACACATATAACGTTTTGTAAGCCTCTCAAAACGTTGTCCATGACCCTTTGGAAGGTCGAAGGGCTATTTTTTAGACCCATGGGCATCCGTAGAAACTCGTAGTGCCCATTTCCATCTGCTACACTAAACCCAGTTTTGTGAATATCTTCTGGGTGCATCTCGACCTGATAAAAGCCAGTAGCTAGATCTAGCGTAGTGAAATACATGCATTTACCAAGCTTATCGAGGATATCAGCGATATTCGGGATGGGATATTTATCATCTATTGTTTTTTCGTTTAATTTTCGGAAGTCTACTACTAATCTCCATTTGACCTTTCCTGACGCGTCCATTTTTTTGGGAACTATCCATATGGGCGCGCTCCAGGCAGAGGTGGATGGCCTTATTATGCCTTGGTCTAACATATTTTGTATTTGTGTTCTAACTTCTTCTCTGTGTATGTGGGGATATCGATAAGTTTTCGTATATATGGGATTTTCATCTTTAGTTTTTATTCTATGCTTGATTTGATTAGTAAATGTCAGGGGTTCACCGTCAAGATGAAATATGTCAGAGTATTCTTGACATAGTCTAGTTAAATTGGCTTTTTCTTCGCTATTCATGTGATTGGTGCGTAGTCGTGACAAGACTGTTTTTTGTCTGTTGGTCATGTTGTCTGTTGCGAATTCTTCACTAAAAATACACGCCGATATGGGTTCGGTCAATCTAAAGGGGACGTCTCTATTTGTAGGGTTCGTAATTTCTATGAACGCATAGTTATTCTCCGCGACTGATATACATTCGGTAATGTTGCATTCACATATGTTTTGAAAATTAATTAGTATCTCGCCTTTAGCAACGTCTGTCGGCGCCCTTACGATACAACTGGAGTTCGCGGGAATCAGCGTTTCGAAGAAATGAACGCCCGGCGAGTTAAGTGACTCATACATGTAAATTGGATTGGTCGCGTATTTGGTTAATAATGTACGTGAACCAAGGTCAATTTTTGATTCCCATTGTTGTAATAAGTCTAGTCCAACTAATCCATCGAAATATTCATGAAATCGGTATATGAAAAATTTTAATGATTTTTGGTCATTTAGTTCGGGGAAACATGGGATTGTGATCGAGTAGTCATTCCTAGTACTTGCGTGTATATTTGTCACTACGAACGGTTCATAGTTGAGGTGAAAGTTTGGAAAAAATGAATGTACTACTTCTGGGCTAATAAATGATTTATTTGCGCCAGTGTCGATTAATAGTTTTAGCGGGGGTTGGTTAATTTGGATATAGGGTAATTGTTTTTTATCCTGTAGATTTAATTCTATTCTGGGGGGTCCGGTTTCGTAATTTTGGAAAAATTTTCTTCACTTGGTTGGGAAGAAATCTCATGGTTTATGTCGGCTTGGGAAAGGGGTTGATATTCTATTTCAGGGTTGGAGTTTTGTAAGTATAATTCACTGTAGTCATAGTTTGTATTATTGTCATAATAATAGTGAGGTTCGCACTCATAGTAGGGGTTTGGTTTGTAGTAAGTCTCGTTCACGTTAAGTTGATTCTGGGGAGTAGGTGGTAATTTCCTCGCAACTGGGTAACTGATACCACTCATAGGCTTAGGGTAATTTGTATTTTGGTGATTTTGGAACGGACGGGGTGCGATTCTGAATCCAGTAGTCATGTCGGAGCGAGGCAATGCTCTCATGACCTGTTGGGTTTTTGAAGGACCTTGATAGGGTCTAAAATTTTGTTGGTATTGCGTATATTGTGGGGGTTGGAGGGGGGTTAGTGGCATAGCACTTGAAGGTTGATTTGCCATGGGGTTGTTTATAGGGCGGTGAAATGGTCTGGGTTGATTGAACTGATTATTTAAGGGCAAATTGAACGGAATTGAGAACTTTGGGTGATTATTTTGGGTTTTTGGGTACTGGTACGCTTTACCTTGTAGGTAGAGAATATTACTTTCCTCCAGTGCATACTCTAGGGCAGACTCTATAGTAACAGGTCGCATACATCTGATTCTAGAGCCTAAAGGCTCGGATAGGCCTTTCAGGAAGGTTTGAAGCGATAGTTTCCTATACAACTCGCGTTTTGCTGCGACTGTGGTAGGTATGGTTTCGTGCAGTTCTATATAAGTGACAATAGTAGAGAAAAGATTTTGCACGCGTTCGTAAAAAATACTAGGAGAATCTTTTCCTTGTGTAAGCATGGATAGATCTGTGTATAAGGATGTTTCATCCCTATGATCAGAGAAACTGTTAACTAAGGTGTTTCTAATGGTTTGCCAATTGTTAGGGATGCCATTTGCAGACAGAGTTCTAGCTGCTGGGCCTACGATTTTATTCAGGATTCCGTTTAACAATGATGTATTATTCAACTCGTTTCCTGGGAGGGGATTTACATATTTTAAAATTAATTTGTCGCAGATATCTAAAAATCTGACCAATATATGAGGGTTCCCGTCAAATTCAGGGACAACCCTTAAAGATCTCCAAATTTTTTCTGTTAGGTCTTCAGCTATTTGCTGTGGTGCAGCGTCATGAGCACCCTGGGTTTCGTTATTGCTAGCCATTTCTAACTCGTCGTCAGACAATTCTTCTAAGACAGCTAGAAGATCGCTATGAAATCTATCAGCCCTAAGACTTTCACGAAGAGAAGTCGGACTGTTGGGCTTAAGGCCCCTTTCTCTACGAGGGTAGAAAATTTTGAATATTAATAATTAAAACTAAAAAAATAGAACTAGTTATACTTAGGATAAGGTTTCCAGGATCGGATATGACAACCAATAGGATTGTGTAACTTATATCTATTACTCACAAAAACAGCATGATTTTGCAAACGAGACCCATCGATGTTTGGATTGATCACGTAGACTCCTTCCAGCGGTCAACCGTAGTAGGTTCTTGATAGCCAACGATTCGACGAAGCGGCGATTCGATTTTTGGAAACGCGTCGCGTCTAGTTAGACTACCTCAACAACGACTGCGCCAGTTATGGTTTAGGCCGCAGGTGGAGGGTTTTTAAAAACACTTTAATATAAGAAAGTGAGTTTAATAGTAGATAATGTGATTAACAGCTAATTATAAATACTAATTATATAAATTATGTCCAAGCGCTACCGCGATGGTGCGACAGAAAGGCGGCGGGTCTCGGTGCCCGTCCCTTAAATTAACTTTGTTTCGCAATCATCATTGCATTGAGTCATTGTGAGATCCAGAAGCTTCCATGATGATGGTGTACGAGGTGACAGACTCGTAACTCGCTTCTTTTAAGTCTAATTTAGTAAACATGTTTCCACCTGCCAGCTCAGACAGTGATTCATTAATTGTTGGCTGTGGGAATGTATCTATATCTGTAGCCATATTAACTGTTGAACGGTAATCTCCACACAATCTTATATTTCCATTTGCCTTACGTACTGGTACTATCGGTGTTGCCCACTCTGAATATGCTATAGGTTCTAACACATCTAAACTCACCAATCTGTCAATCTCTTCACAAACTTTGTCCTTAATTGCAAATGGTACTGGCCGGCTCCGAATAAATTTTGGTACCACACCTTCCCTACAGTTTATTTGTACCTCGGGACCTTTATATTCACCTATTCCTTCTTCAAAAACTTCTTTATATTTATTTAAAATATCTTTTATAGAATCACTTTTGGAGTTCACCTGTATTTCAATTTTATTAATTCCTTCCACCGATATACCTAATGCTTCAAACCAATTTCTTCCTAAAAGGCCTTGCCCCTTCCCTTTTGCTATGAGCAAATTTAAATATTTTTTTAAACTTTTATATTCAACTAACACTTGAATACTGCCCAGCAACTTTACTTTATCCAATGTCCATGTGTGAAGATTTAAGTTACTTCTCACCAATGTAGGTATACCTTTAGGCCAAATTGAAAATGCTAACTCTTCCGATATTATTGTATATGAAGATCCCGAGTCCACTTCAAATCTCATTGGTTTTCCATTTATTATTAATTGTGTAAACACTGGTGGGACTCTCTGCTTACCTCCCAAGCAATACAAGCCGTGCAAGCACTCCTCCTGTATCTCATTTAACTCTGCACTCTCTTTTCTAAATCTGCACATACGTGATATATGTCCTGTTTTTTTACATATGTAGCACTTTTCGGACACAAACCTACACTTTTGATATAAATGACTACCTCCACATCGATAGCATTTCAGTTTAGGTTTGCTTTGATCACCTACTGTATTTATCTCCATAGGTTCCACGCTATCACGAGAACACTGTTGTTCTAAGTGATCATGTAAAAACAATTTTAAATTTTCATCACGTTTTTCTGTTTCAAGCGCCATTTCCACTGCAATTGCATATGTCAGATTTGGTTTTTTTAACAAACTTTCTCTTAATTTGCTGTCATTAGTCCCACATACTAACCTATCTCTTAAGGTTCTTTCTAGAGCCGTGAAGTTGCAGAATCTGCTCATTCTCCTTAACTCAGCTATGTAATCTTGCGTAGACTCCTTTTCCTTCTGATTCCGAGTGTGAAATTTGTAGGACTCAACTATTTCATTTGGCCTGGGGCTGTAGTGTGCATTTAATATTTTTATGATTTCTACCAAACTAGTTTGTTCAATCGTATTTGGAAATACTAAAGACTTTATCAAATTGTACAAATCTTTCCCGCATGACGCGAAAAACACTGCCTTCTGCCGTTTTTGATCGACAACCCCACGCGCCTCAACAAAGTAACCAAATCTTTCGATATATGCCTCCCAATTTATACCTATCATATCAAAAGTCTCAAATGTCGTGTCCCCCATATTTACACTTCACTTTTAGCACTTTATTTCTAAAAAACACGTATTTTATCTCGTCGCCACTATTCTGTCGGACATACCTGAGCACATGCTTTTTTGCTTGGAGGTTATCATCTCGTGACAGTGACAGCTCCATCCTGATTCTCGATGACACTTGACAAATCACTATATTGTCTATACACTACAGCGGCGATATTGATGGGGACTCTTAACTCACCCCACTATGGGCGGTATTTTACATCTCTTTAAAGATAGAGCTAACAATGTTTTACTTCAGTCATGCAGTCATAAGCACAAAGGCATTCGGTTTATGCCACGTTATCATATAAAATTATCGTCCGTAAACCGACTTTATGGACATTGTTTTCTTGATTATTGAACTGACGATTTATTCCTTAGTTCAGTTTTGCGAGTAAAAGCCTACTATAAAATATTGCAAGACCTTTTGTTATACTTGTGTACAACCAACCAACAAAAATAAAGACATACAAACCTCCGCTGTCTCATTCCCATCTTTACCGAACACAACCCAAGCATGGTCTTCCGATAACGCCAGGTGCACGTCGCGTTTGCCCAAAACTTGACAGCCTGCTGTCACAGCGAATGCTACCCCAAAACAGTCCAGTTTATTTCCAGTCAGGAAACTGTAGATAGACTGCAAATGGGCTCTGTCTTTGTAATAGCTGCGAGTCAGTGAATTCCACACTACATCCGCTACCCTCTTGACAAGGTCCCGAGTCGCGTACTCGGCGCTCAGAAGCTTAGCGTCAACACCGCCGCGCATCAGAGACACGAAGCGATCGTACAATGTCTTAACCTCATCCCATTCTACGGATGGAAACTTCACCTTCACAAATTTGTTTGCAGCCAAGCTGACATCTTTTTCGCTATTTTTAACGTTGGTCAGGTTATTTTCTACAGCTCCAACGATTATCGAAAAAAAAGCCAAATCTGGCTCTTTCCCACTGCGTAGTTGTTCCTCGAATAACTCACAAACTTTCTGAATGCTATCAATAGGAAACAAATGTTTGTATTCAGATATTCCAGTCATTATGCTTGGTTTATTTACATGATATTTTATCTCAATTAAAGTAATTTATACGCAAAAAACGCTGTCTGCCGGCGTTATTTTACATAATTTGTTGTAAAAATTGTAATGATGACAATGACAGACATGCAGTAGCACTTTTTAAAATAAATATATAACTTTGGGTACGAGCCCTTTTAAATATTTTTTCCATTATTCTTAGTTCATGTTGAATGATTTTCTACGTTTTAACCGCCTCCGTGGCGTAATGGTTAGTCCATTCACTTCACAACAGGAGGTCGCGGGTTCGATTCCCGGTGGAGTCAACTTGTAAGACTCGGTTTGGTTGGTGGAAGGGCATTTTCTAAGCCCACTAAGCTAGCTATCACAATCTTATCTAAATTTTGCGCCAAACATCAGTGTTAACAACATTAATGTGTTCCGGCATGAAGTAAAGATAGCCAGTTCTCCCTTGAGTTGGGGAATCTTGGTAAGCCCGCTTCCATCTTCGGCATCAACGTCACTTACCATCAGGGTCCGAGAGTGCCGACGGAAGTAAAAACTTATTACAGTTTTAAAAGTTTTGACCCTGCGAGTGTTCCTGGTAAGGTATCGGTGATGGTGTCGGGAGTTCAATGGTTTTTTACATCTCAAATTACAGTTTTATAAGTTTTGACCCTACGAGTGATCCTGATAAGGTGTAAGTGACGGTGTCGGTGACGGTGTATCTAGTTCAATGGTTTTATTCCCATCTCAAAAATGCCCAACGCGACGCGTCTAAAGAAGTTTTCACTTAAAAAAAAGTTTTCAAGTTACCCCCTTCCAGGCCCGGACTGGGACCCGAAATAGGCCCGGGCATTTTAGAGACGGTCGGCCCTCCAATCTCAAGAAAAAGGGAAACTACTACTGTAAATTTTGAATCATATATTTTCAATTTTAAGAATTAAATAGTTATTACTCAATGACTTCCGAAGAAACTCGCTACTCTCGGCTACTTTATCAATTTATTTATTTATTATATGTCGTCGCTATCTAAGTTCATCAATAGATCCTCTTCTACCGCCATTACCATAAAATAATTTAAATTATCAGAGGATAAGGTGCTCTCATGCGATTTTTGATAAAATTTAGTGTAGAAATGGATCTTTCACACACTTTGACTCGGTGATAACGTTAGAAGATATTTGAACGCTAGAACAACTAAATTGTAGGCTTTGGTCGATAGATTGTATCAATTTGTATCTATGCAAAAAAAATTAAACAGCAAATGGCGCAATTTTTGCATGTACGGCGTGTCATACATGGTACAGATCTTTCTTCTTCTGCTTTTCTATTTGTAAAGGCATTTTACCGTTACCTTCTTGCCCTTCTTTACTTTCATTCCGTTCCATGAATATTTTAAAATCTTCATAATCAGTGGTTTTAAGTTTATCTCAATGCAATGCCAAATTTTTCAATTTAATCCGCAAATTTGCACCTGTAGCTGTCTTATCAAATTTCAATAAATCGGATTGAAGTTTGTTATAACGTATGTCAGGTAAACGTTTAGGATGTAGACACGAGAAATCAGCGTATAGTATTCCATTTGTTAGAAAGCGGCGATCCATTTTGCGTAACTGTGTCAAAAATAATGTTATGAACATTGAATTTGTATGCATGGAGTACATCAGAGACAACTTCATCCTGTGCCATCTCAACTGACATTAATTTCCTTTTCCTAAGCCCTCTTTCAGGCAATTTGGATTGGACTTTTTTTTGGATAACTAAATCATCTGTAGCTTACTGTACTGCATCAAAATCTCTAGTTAAATAGTTATTTTTTTCAGTTCCGAACAAGATTCTGCCACCATATGATAAGCGTTTAATATATCTAAACCCGAGGTTTGCTGTAGATACTTTGAGAGAAGTGTAGTAACTTCAAATATTCTTAAAAGGTTTTGGCTGTGATCACTTTTTCGTATTTGCACAATGATTCTAAGTATGCTTTCACATTCACACAGCCATCTGATTTAAATTTTAAATTTTGCTGTATTTTGGCTATTTAGTTATTAATATCGTTATTTATGAAGCCGAATTAAAGTTTGAAAATGAACCAAAAATTTTCTTCAATGCTTTGTCTTTAGACCACCAACGTATGTTTCTCCAATAGTTGAGATCCCGTGGACTTTCTTCTCGTTGCCCCCGAAGGGGGCGACGGGGAGACGTCCCCGAGGCATAGCCTCCTTGACGTGGCTGCTTCCGCCGTCCATTACGATGGATGGGTCCTTGGGGGGGGCGCAGGGCCCTTGGCGGCCTCTCTAGCCCCGGCTGGGGCGAGCAGCTGCTGAATTACTTCCAGGGCGTGCTGGAGGTCGCGTCTGGAGGGCATCTCGGTGGTACTGGCAGCAGTGGGGACGGCGGAAGCAGGGGCAAGGTGCCTCTTCTTCCTCCGGCGGGTTCGTCGTTTCCTGGGCTTCGGTGCGGGTGCAGCGGCCGAGCCGCTCAACACGGCGGGCGCTGCCGGTGTGGCGCGCTCCGCAGTGGCGGCGGGTGCTGCAGGGCGAGAGGCGGTTGTCCGGGCGACTGTGCCGGCCTTCCTGTTCCGGAGCTCCCTGCGGAACGCCGGGCACGAGACGTGATTGGCGGGATGCGGGCCCGCGCAGTTGGCGCAGGTCGCTGGGTCCTCCCGCGGCCGTGGGCAGTCCTTCGCGGCGTGAGGATCGCCGCAGCGGACGCAGGCTTGCGGGAGGTGGCAGCCGTGGGAGGAGTGCCTGAACCCTTGGCACCGGTGGCACTGCGCGGGCCCCCGCTTTCCACGCCAGGCCTCGATGGTGATGCCCGGCATGAAGAGGAGCTCCGTGATGGTGTAGATGGCCGTCAGGTTGGTGGTCCGCCGGATCTGCACGTAGAAGATGCATCCGGGGCGTCCTGCACGCGCCCGGATGGCCTTGACGTGTTCCGCCTCGAAGCCGTGCTCGGCTAAGGCGTCGACGATCTCGGCGGGCTCGGTGGTGGAGGGGAGGCCACGGATGGCCACCTTGAGAGGCCTCTCGGCCGGCAGCGAGTATGAGAACCACTGTATCCCCGGTAGTGAGGACAGGTATCGCTGCACCGTGCGGTACTCGTCACCGTTGTCGGGGATGAAACGGAACCCCTTGCCATAGGGGCGGGCGCTGGGAGCTCGCCCGAGCTCCTCGGCAAGCCTCTTGAAGTGGGTCGGCCAGTTCGGAAGGGACTCCACTACCAAGGGAGGGTAGCGGTCCTTCTTAGGCTGGCCGACGGTGGCAGCGGCGGCGGCGCGCGGGGGCGCGGCGTCGCGGGGTGGTGCGGCGGTGCGCGGGGGCGCAGCGACACGCGGCGGCGCGGCGGCGCGCGGCGGCGGAGCGGCGCGCGGCGGAGCGGCGGTGGCGGTGGCGGCACAGGGCGGTGCGGGGACGCGGGGTGGCGCGGCGGCGCTGGGCGGCGCGGCGGCGCGGGACGGCGCGTCGGCGGCGGCTGAGGGTGGCACCTTTGCTCGGTCCGCGTATGTGGGCCGCGCAGGGGGCGCGGCGGTGGAGGGGGGCGCGGTGCGCCTCGGGGCCGGTGCGGGCGGCGGCTGACGGGACTGCACTCGTGGGTCGCGGTGCGACCACGGCGGCAGGGGGTCTCCGTACTCGCCGCAGCGGCGCTTCGCTTGCTGCTCTGGCGAGTCTTCCTCTCCGGGGCTTCGGAGGCGTCTGGCGGGCTTCAGCTGGAAGTCCGGCACCGTGTCTTTGACGACGGCGGTGCAGACTTCCAGGTCCAGCGGGATGTGCTGCAGCTCCGAACACGCCGCGTGGAGGCAAGCGGCGGCGAAGCTGTCTTCGGCGAATGGTGGCTGCTCGGTGGGGTTCTCCAGTAGATGGCGCTCGCGCTCCATTAAGTGCGCCGCCATCGCCCTCAGGAGCTCCTCCGACCCGATCCGTGATCGGCACATGCGTGCGACGACCACGGTGTCGACGTCCAACGCCGACCTGGGCGAGAGGGGCTGCGGTGGGCGGGTGCTCGCGCTCTCCATGGAGGTGCGGTCCTCCGTCGGGGCTTCTTGTTGAGTGTCGTCATGCGGCGATGACGACCGGGACGCGAGCGGTGACCCCGAGTCGGAGCTCGAGGCCATCTCGCTGGCTGGGATGCGACGCGATGCTCTGCGGCGGCGCGGTTGCGGCTTGTAGCACACGGGCGGGCCCATGTGCTAGTATCAGCGACTCGCGGGCAGCGGGCGGGGATACGGATGCGCGAGTCTAGAGGGGCGTTACATGCCCGATCAACCTTCGCCCTGAGTAGACTTTTGAGGAAAACTCAGGGTTCCGGATGTCCAGGCAGTCCCGGCCCCTCAGCTGCGACTTAAGTGGCGATCCCCTCCGCGCAAGAACGCACGGGCGCGACTACCCGCACTATTAAAAAATAGTGAGGGTAGATTGCAAAAAAAGTTGAGGCGACTCCGGGCGCAAGTCGATTCGACAGTCCGTATGGCTATTGAGATGTTGTATGATGATTATAATAGTTGAGAGCCTTTTGCATTTCCTTCTTATAGTATTTCTGTTCCTGCGTGTGTGTGTATGTAAGTCTTGCCCAGCCCATGTGGCAGTGAAGGCCGGTAGTGGCAGGCACCACCTCTTAGAAAAAGCAAGTACTATTATTACTAGAGATAGAGCCAAACAAAATAACGTAAATTGAATTAGGTACTCGACTTGACGATAGAATACGTTATTCTAATCGATGTATTGCGATCTTTTTTTTAAATACCAAAAAAGTAGACCGCCAATCGGCCACACCGGCCCATCGGGCATTTGCCCGATTTGCCCATATGGCCAATCCGGGCTTGAGGACTTGTTCATTTCCGATGAATGGACGATGCGATGCCGATGTAAGCGAACGGGTGGCTAGTGACTTACATCAAAAAGTCTCATAAACGGTTTTCGATGAATCGTCGAAAATGAACAGAAAAATGAACCGCCTGAACCTTTTAGATGTACTCATTCTGAGCTGAGGTGGACCACACCTCCCGGGTATCAGTTACGCTAGCAAAGATGACCTATTATGACGCTAGGTTAGCCGCCGCTGCCGCTGGCTTTGAGTAACATTCTGTGGGCCTTAGACGCTTTTAATAATAGGCCATATTTGACGAAAGCTATATAATTAATTCTAAACATGGGGGCCACTTTTGGGGGGGTAAATTAGAAAATAATGAAAAAAAGGTTTTCAAACTATCATCATCAATAACAGCTCATATTACGTCCCCACATAGGGTATCGAACCTACCCTGAATTAGGGCGATCGGGCCTTAGTCGACCATGCGGGCCCAGTGCGGGTTGGTCGACTAATTTTGGTTTGGTCTGGTGAAGATCGCGGGAAGCCGATGGATGCGGGCAGCGCAGGACCGGTCATCGTGGAAATCCTTGGGGGAGGCCTTTGTCCAGCAGTGGACGATTTGTGGCTGATATGATGATGATGATGATATAATTACTGGGTTTTTTTTTGAATTTTTTTTCGTGATGCAGTTTTACCACCTGACGTAACGTGAACCAAAGACAAAATAACTAGTTGTGACTTAAACACTCTTTCACCACTCTTTGAAACGCAGAAATGCCTAATCGTCCAAAAAAGCGCTTAGGTAGTTTGCAACACTGAGTACTTATAAAATAAAGTTTGCAAATATTGCAACAAAGAAAGACACAGTATGTTTCAAAAAGAAAAAGAAGTATATTTCTCAAAAAGTACTTAATCCTTTATGTATACATACTTAATCCGTTCCGCGTTTTAAAACTCAGTTTCAGCTTCCACCTCGATCGATGGGCATTAAAATCTATATAATCCGTTAACCCATGTCAAAGTATATAATATTAGTACTAACATACCCTGGCCAAAATATATAATTTTATTAGTACTTTTACGAACAAAAACTCAGTAGACTTTTACTTGTATAAATCTGTATTCATTTACAATATCCAAGCACAAATATTGAAACTTCCGTCGACTGATCTCATCGTAGACTGAATACCAACCGCTCAGTCCGTGAGCAGCAAACCTTGAGAGAGGTAAGGGTGGGGAAGATCCCACTCCTACCCCAAGCTGAGCTGATCACCAGCGCGTGACGGCCGACAATCGTGAGCAGTGTTGCCAATATAAAATTTGATTTTTCAACTAAACAATAAATCACGACATTCGGCCATCCGCTTCAGTGCAACCCCCGGTGCACGCTCACAAAATAGTCAGTTGGTCTTCGTCAACAATCCTAACATTCATTGAAAGTCATATTTTACAATCTCATAAATTCTTAGATTTCTTACAACAATTATGATTTGAAATTAAAATCACCGAATCTCACAAATTCTCATATTAAACAGTTTTGATTAGGGTAAGTAAATATATCTATTAAACTTTAGCTCATAGGAGAACAGACACTTTTAATTTTTTTTTATTTACATTAATTAAATCACGACATTCGGATAAGACACAAAATTAGATTTATAAAAATTTATACCTCCACAATCTACATTGTCTTTGTCATTCCACGGGCCTTCAAACATTTTTTTTTTTAACAAGTCTTCCAGTTCTTCACAATTTAAAGCTATCTCAGATTAATTTTCTATAGTGTCATTGAAATACAATCTAAGACTGCTTCTTAAGATATCATAATCTATTAATCAAAGTAAGTTTGTCATAGACATATTCTGACCAATAATTAAAGCTGATGTAAAAAGAATTTCCGAATTTAAAACAGCAGTTAGAAGATTGAAGAATTAAAAAATAGTATAAGCCACGACACGATACCAGTAAACTTAATAAAAATAAGTAAAAATATATAGAGCGGAACGTTTAGTTTATTTCCAAAACTTATGTATTGATAGGATGTTTTCCCGGACGATTTAGAAATAGGCCATATTAATCCTAATTGGGTCTTTGACTGCATCAAAAATAAATTATGAGATAAAATATATCTAAGTATCTGTCTTTCTGTAATTTCAGAAAAACTTGTTCATTCTTTTTACAACATTTTCTATTACTTATTTATAACAATCACATAAATAGTACGTCAATGGTAATGAAAAATTATGACGACATAGCTTAACATTTCAAACATTTTTAGAAATAGTCTCATTTTTGACAGTTGATAAAAAGGAAGTCAGATGACTAGTAAGAAGCAGCTGCCGGAATCCGGTATTGTTAAACTAATACAAACTATTATTTAAACATTTTTTTTTATCATTGGGTATTTTTTTATAATCTTTCAAATAAAAATGATGACGTCACCGGCCTAAATACTATGAAAAAAAAACCGTCACAGTACTAACGACGATTATGGAATGAATTCTGTTGATTTGTGGTTTTAAATTACTTTTTACAGTATAGCATCGTCATGTCACCAAGAGATTTTTATTTTATTTACACGCTTCATAAAAAACGGAACAATGCCAATTGTATTTTGTGTGATCTTACTGCTTTTAATAAACGTATTTTTTTTGCTATTTATAAAAAAGGATCAAGAACAACTAAAGACCAATAGCAAAGTATAAGTACTAACGCCAATAGCGTTGTTGCCAAATTTCTCTAAAATACTTGAGAAACTCATATATAACTAATGTGATTTCTCAACTTGTAAAACATATTAAATTCTAATAATTAAACTAGTTACAAAATTGTCAAGGCCTTAACTAATGTCTAATTGTCATGAGTTAAAACAAACAAAAGCTTAATTTCAGCTATACTTTTTTTTATAGTGACCGCGGGTGATTTTTAGTGCAACACCTGGCAACCGGCGTCTATCATAATCATAATCATAATCATTTATTGATAAACAATGTTTACACGAGTTACGAGTCTGTCACCTCGTACACCATCATCATGGAAGCTTCTGGATCACACAATGACTCAATGCAATGATGATTGCGAAACAAAGTTAATTTAAGGGACGGGCACCGAGACCCGCCGCCTTTCTGTCGCACCATCGCGGTAGCGCTTGGACATAATTTATATAATTAGTACTTATAATTAGCTGTTAATCACATTATCTACTATTAAACTCACTTTCTTGTATTAAAGTGTTTTTTAAAAACCCTCCACCTGCGGCCTAAACCATAACTGGCGCAGTCGTTGTTGAGGTAGTCTAACTAGACGCGACGCGTTTCCAAAAATCGAATCGCCGCTTCGTCGAATCGTTGGCTATCAAGAACCTACTACGGTTGACCGCTGGAAGGAGTCTACGTGATCAATCCAAACATCGATGGGTCTCGTTTGCAAAATCACGCTGTTTTTGTGAGTAATAGATATAAGTTACACAATCCTATTGGTTGTCATATCCGATCCTGGAAACCTTATCCTAAGTATAACTAGTTCTATTTTCTAGTTTTAATTATTAATATTCAAAATTTTCTACCCTCGTAGAGAAAGGGGCCTTAAGCCCAACAGTCCGACTTCTCTTCGTGAAAGTCTTAGGGCTGATAGATTTCATAGCGATCTTCTAGCTGTCTTAGAAGAATTGTCTGACGACGAGTTAGAAATGGCTAGCAATAACGAAACCCAGGGTGCTCATGACGCTGCACCACAGCAAATAGCTGAAGACCTAACAGAAAAAATTTGGAGATCTTTAAGGGTTGTCCCTGAATTCGACGGGAACCCTCATATATTAGTCAGATTTTTAGATATCTGCGACAAATTAATTTTAAAATATGTAAATCCCCTCCCAGGAAACGAGTTAAATAATACATCATTGTTAAACGGAATCCTTAATAAAATCGTAGGCCCAGCAGCTAGAACTCTGTCTGCAAATGGCATCCCTAACAATTGGCAAACCATTAGAAACACCTTAGTTAACAGTTTCTCTGATCATAGGGATGAAACATCCTTATACACAGATCTATCCATGCTTACACAAGGAAAAGATTCTCCTAGTATTTTTTACGAACGCGTGCAAAATCTTTTTTCTACTATTGTCACTTATATAGAGCTGCACGAAACCATACCTACCACAGTCGCAGCAAAACGCGAGTTGTATAGGAAACTATCGCTTCAAACCTTCCTGAAAGGCCTATCCGAGCCTCTAGGCTCTAGAATTAGATGTATGCGACCTGTTACTATAGAGTCTGCCCTAGAGTATGCATTGGAGGAAAGTAATATTCTCTACCTACAAGGTAAAGCGTCCCAATACCCAAAAACCCAAAATAATCACCCAAAGTTCTCAATTCCGTTCAATATGCCATTAAATAATCAGTTCAATCAACCCAGACCATTTCACCGGCCTATAAACAACCCCATGGCAAATCAACCTTCAAGTGCTATGCCACTAAACCCCCTCCAACCCCCACAATATACGCAATACCAACAAAATTTTAGACCCTATCAAGGTCCTTCAAAAACCCAACAGGTCATGAGAGCATTGCCTCGCTCCGACATGACTACTGGATTCAGAATCGCACCCCGTCCGTTCCAAAATCACCAAAACACAAACTACCCTAAGCCTATGAGTGGCATCAGCTACCCAGTTGCGAGGAAATTACCACCTACTCCCCAGAATCAACTTAACGTGAACGAGACTTACTATGAACCGAACCCCTACTATGAGTGCGAACCTCACTATTATTATGACAATTATACAAACTATGACTACAGTGAATTATACTTACAAAACTCCAACCCTGAAATAGAATATCAACCCCTTCCCCAAGCCGACATAAACCATGAGATTTCTTCCCAACTAAGTGAAGAAAATTTTTCCAAAATTACGAAACCGGACCCCCCCAGAATAGAATTAAATCTACAGGATAAAAAACAATTACCCTATATCCAAATTAACCAACCCCCGCTAAAACTATTAATCGACACTGGCGCAAATAAATCATTTATTAGCCCAGAAGTAGTACATTCATTTTTTCCAAACTTTCCCCTCAACTATGAACCGTTCGTAGTGACAAACATACACGCAAGTACTAAGAATGACTACTCGATCACAATCCCATGTTTCTCCGAACTAAATGACCAAAAGTCATTAAAATTTTTCATATACCGATTTCATGAATATTTCGATGGATTAGTTGGACTAGACTTATTACAACAATGGGAATCAAAAATTGACCTTGGTTCACGTACATTATTAACCAAATACGCGACCAATCCAATTTACATGTATGAGTCACTCAACTCGCCGGGCGTTCATTTCTTCGAAACGCTGATTCCCGCGAACTCCAGTCGTATCGTAAGGGCGCCGACAGACGTTGCTAAAGGCGAGATACTAATTAATTTTCAAAACATATGTGAATGCAACATTACCGAATGTATATCAGTCGCGGAGAATAACTATGCGTTCATAGAAATTACGAACCCTACAAATAGAGACGTCCCCTTTAGATTGACCGAACCCATATCGGCGTGTATTTTTAGTGAAGAATTCGCAACAGACAACATGACCAACAGACAAAAAACAGTCTTGTCACGACTACGCACCAATCACATGAATAGCGAAGAAAAAGCCAATTTAACTAGACTATGTCAAGAATACTCTGACATATTTCATCTTGACGGTGAACCCCTGACATTTACTAATCAAATCAAGCATAGAATAAAAACTAAAGATGAAAATCCCATATATACGAAAACTTATCGATATCCCCACATACACAGAGAAGAAGTTAGAACACAAATACAAAATATGTTAGACCAAGGCATAATAAGGCCATCCACCTCTGCCTGGAGCGCGCCCATATGGATAGTTCCCAAAAAAATGGACGCGTCAGGAAAGGTCAAATGGAGATTAGTAGTAGACTTCCGAAAATTAAACGAAAAAACAATAGATGATAAATATCCCATCCCGAATATCGCTGATATCCTCGATAAGCTTGGTAAATGCATGTATTTCACTACGCTAGATCTAGCTACTGGCTTTTATCAGGTCGAGATGCACCCGGAAGATATTCACAAAACTGGGTTTAGTGTAGCAGATGGAAATGGGCACTACGAGTTTCTACGGATGCCCATGGGTCTAAAAAATAGCCCTTCGACCTTCCAAAGGGTCATGGACAACGTTTTGAGAGGCTTACAAAACGTTATATGTGTAGTCTACTTAGATGATATCCTGGTCTTTTCCACCTCTCTACAAGAACATATGATTAATCTACGAAAAATTTTTGACAGACTTCGAGAATCCAACTTCAAAATCCAAATGGATAAATCCGAATTTGTCAAACATGAAACACCCTACTTAGGCCACATCATAACACCAGAAGGAGTAAAGCCCAACCCAGAAAAAATAGCTGCAATACAGAAATACCCCATCCCTAAAACACCTACAGCTATCAGGAGATTTTTAGGTCTATTAGGATATTATAGACGATTTATCAAAAATCTCGCTCATCTTACAAAACCCATGACGAAATGCCTCAAAAAGGGAGCTAAAATTCAACTGACTCCTAAATATGTCAATTGTTTCGAGCACTGTAAAACGTTACTTATGAACGACCCCATCCTGCAATACCCGGATTTTTCGAAAGAGTTTATCCTTACTACGGATGCCTCGAATATAGCTCTTGGTGCTGTCCTTTCCCAAGGAACCGTTGGCCAAGATAGACCGGTTGCATATGCCTCTAGAACATTAAATGATAGCGAAATAAATTACTCAACTATAGAAAAAGAACTATTAGCAATAGTTTGGGCCACAAAAACTTTTAGACCATACCTTTTCGGACGAAAATTCAAAATTGTGACAGATCATAAGCCCCTCCAATGGCTAATGAATTTAAAAGAATCAAATACACATCTCACTAGGTGGAGATTAAAACTCTCAGAATACGATTTCTCTATCGTTTACAAAAAAGGGATAAATAACACCAACGCTGACGCTCTTTCTAGAGTGGAGATACACAATGAAGATATATCATCTGTCGTAGTAGAAATTAGCTCTACTTCTTCGGAAGCTACACTCTCTGCAGACTCGGAAGCCACAATCGATGCTCCAGATGATAGACCGATTATAAGCCAATCTGAAACTGACACTGCACCCTCTCTGAGACCTCTTGACAGCCCTATTCCCGAAATTAACAATGATATACAGGAAAACCAACTATTACCCTCACCGAGATCTCTTGACAACAGCCCCATCCCTGAACCTTACATACCTGAAGATAATTTACCGCCCCCTGAAGACATTCCCTTGACTAATACGGACCATACAAGTGCAGAACAACCGATCCTAGAAATACCCATATTAGAAGACTCACTCAATAAAAACAAAAGGCAACTAATAATAAAATTTACGAACAGTCCCATAAAAATTAATCCAAAGGTAACACAGCCATTTGAGACTTTTAGAAAAACTGTTGCCTATGTTCATGATGACAACTTAGAACAGGATATTATATCCTTGGTCAAAAATCACATAGATCCAAAAATGCGAACAGCAATACTAGTTGAACCTTTAGAAAAAATGTACAACATCGTGCCTATATTACAACGCAACCTAAAAAGTTCTTCAATGAATCTAGTGCTAGTTAAATACGAGGTCCAAGATGTTAATGATTTCCTTAAACAACAAGAAATCATACAAAAATACCATCAAGGTAAAACAAACCACAGAGGAATCAACGAAACCTATCTAGCTATCTCTCATAGGTATTTTTGGCCAAAATTAAAAGACAGTATAACTAAATTTATAAATACTTGCAATATCTGTAATTGCGCAAAATACGATCGTAACCCAGTTCGACCTGAGTTCCAAATAGTGCCCCCACCTAGTAAACCCTTTGAAGAAGCTTTCGCTGACGTCATAACCATAGAAAATGAAAAATATCTGTCTATTATAGACGCATTTTCAAAATACACACAAGTCTATAGACTGCCTGATTGCACAGCTCCGAATATTGTAAAGTCTCTCCTGATGTACTGTACCCACCATGGTTTCCCCGTGACTCTAGTTACAGACCGAGGTACGGAATTCACAAACCAAGTCGTTAGTGAATTTCTTAAATTTCATAAAATAAACCATCGTTTAACTGCAGCACACGCCCCAAATGAAAGAGGCATGGTTGAGCGATTTCATAATACCCTACTAGAACACCTTAGACTGTTAAAACTTCAACATAAAAATGAACCAGCCTCTAACCTCGTGCTTTACGCAATTATCGCCTACAACAGTTCTGTACACAGCCTAACTAAGTGTAAACCATTTGAAGTAATATCCGGACACTTTGATCCTCGAGACCCAACAGAACTAAACCTATCCGAACGCCTTCTCCAGCAATACATGCAAGATCATAGAAATAAAATGGAAAACGTATACAAAATTATTCATGACGACTCTTACAGAGACCGACAAGCAATAATGACAAGGCGAAATCGTGACCGGGAGCCTGAAACAAATTACGAAGAAGGACAAGAGGTTTACGTTAAAAATCCACTAGCAAGCAGAAAAAAACTTGCACCACGCTATACCCACGACAAAATTGTGACTAACCTTCCAATTCACATATATACCTCAAAAAAGAAAGGTCCCGTTGCAAAAACTAGATTAAAACGTAATAAAAAAGTAAATTCTACATTGTTACAGGACCATGACAAACGTGGTGACCCTGTCGCCAGCTCGAGCCGACTTTCAGACCAACGTCAAACTTGACAATCTAACAGAAGGACCTGGACTCCTACCATTTAAATTAGGACCTACAAAAATAACTTCCCATGACCACACCTTTTTGAATGAAATCGACTTTGACAAAATCGAACAAGCTATTAAACTTCTAGAAAATGACCTATCTGATGCCGTTAGTAAAATTCCTAATAACAACTTCATACTTTTTAAGTATCAAATACTCTACCTTTTTAAGAAATTGAACGAAACTTCACGCCTTTTGGCGACATTTGAACCCAAAAGAGTAAAACGTGGCCTACTCAACCCCTTAGGAACCATCATAAAAAGCATATCCGGAAACTTAGACAATGACGACGCTATACGATTCGAAAATGCCCTCAAAATTCTTCAAAAGAATGAAAAAGACATTTCTATAAGCTTAAACAATCATATAAGTCTATATAAAGACATGACATCCCAGCAAACCCAAATTTTACAAAATCTGACCAATAATCAAAGACAATTAGAAAAAGCTATGTCTTATATGGTTAACATGACTAATCAGGATAGAGAACGTATATCTCTATATGCTCAGCTGTCTCAGTTATTTACCGTAATCGGTGAAAATATCCAAGACCTACATAATGAAATAACTAGGTTAAGTAATATATTAGCTTTTAGTCGATCTAGCTCTGTGCACCACTCCCTGCTATCTGTGGAAGATATAACATCTATGTTGCACAAAATAAAAAACATATATGGCACTCACTCAGTTTTAGACTTAGATACTAGATATTACTACAATTTACTTAGCTTAGGATCCTATTTTCTAGATAAAAAACTAGTTATTGTCCTTAAATTTCCTATATTGTCCTTACCTACCTACGACCTGTTCCAACTTTGTCCGGTTCCGAATAAAAACCTGGAAATAATCCTTCCCCCTTTCCCCTTTATGGCAACCAACTCCCAGGAGTTTGTGTACATGGAGGCTGAATGCCCGAAGATCGCAACCTGGCATATTTGCAAACAGCAAATAAACTATCAGACCCGCATGCAGCAAGACTGTATCCACCGACTCATCTACGAGCAAGAAATAGACAGTTCATGTCACTCTACCCCCGTTAACCTACTCAAAGAAGCCCTACTGGAATTGGATGACCAGCATTACATCTTATCGTTCCCGAAGCCTACAAAAATACAAATATCCTGCGGACAAGAAGAACACCATATACTACAGGGCAGTTTTCTAGCAACCATCCCTCAGAAATGCCACCTCAAAACTCCATCATTCACAATCATCAACATTGATGACAAAATTCACGGACATGCTGTCGAAATCATAACAATTCCCAAGTTGTCAGCAAAATCGACAAAGAATTCAATTCGTTATAACCTGACATCCATCGACCTGAATAAATTACACAACATTCAACACCAAGTACTAATGGAGATTCCGACTACAGTTGACTCACCGGACCCAACAGCGAGCATATTCCATACAACAATACCAGTTTACGCAATCATCATATTTGGTACAGTTGCACTCGCTATATTGTACGGACGCCGCCACACACTAAGAAACCTAATAAAATTCAACGAAGAAAGACATGCTGACCAATCTTCACGCAACGCGACGACTCTAGAAGAAAGAAAAGCTGCAACATTTTCTCTCAAGCTTGGCCAATAGTCTTTCATCTAGGGGCGGAGGAGTTACGAGTCTGTCACCTCGTACACCATCATCATGGAAGCTTCTGGATCACACAATGACTCAATGCAATGATGATTGCGAAACAAAGTTAATTTAAGGGACGGGCACCGAGACCCGCCGCCTTTCTGTCGCACCATCGCGGTAGCGCTTGGACATAATTTATATAATTAGTACTTATAATTAGCTGTTAATCACATTATCTACTATTAAACTCACTTTCTTGTATTAAAGTGTTTTTTAAAAACCCTCCACCTGCGGCCTAAACCATAACTCACGTCAATTTCGATTTAACCAATTACATTAAAATACAAAATAAAAATATTAAAATACTAGATGTTAACATTAAATTAAAATACTGGATTGTAAAAACAGTCGGTCAATACAATTAATAATAATAATATATCATCATAAAATAAAAATTACTTATCAAAAGATAATGTTATTTTAAATTTAGGAATTGATTCAAACTGTAAAACGTGTGCTCAAGCCAACGCTTTAACTTTGCTTTAAAGCTTGCCAGTGTGGGAGCTTCAGTGACATGAGTCGGCAGCTTGTTGTAGACTGATGGCCCCAACACATGAGTCGTCTTACCGAACTTAGCGAGTCTATCCCTTGGATAGTACGGCCAATTGTACCACACGATAAGAGATAGAGCAAGCGATAAAATAGAACAGACCTAGATGGATATGGAAAACAAAAAAAATTATGTATTAATTAAACTCTTCTTAGATTTGTTCAAAGCTTTCGAGGGTGTATTATGTAAATCATTGTTCAATCAATTAATAACTAACTATATGCACACGTGGAATGTGATGTTTAAAAGTTAACAAAATGAAAGTTATCGATTTTACTAAATTACTGTGACTTATGTGGACCTCGCGTAAAATAAATCTTTTTTTGTTATGTTTACCCTCTGTTGACTAACATACAGTATAATATTTTGGGAAAATTCTGTAAACATTCAATCTATATTAGTGCTACAAAAGCAAGGTTTTCGAATTAACTTTAATAATTAAGCTGAAACACTGAGGACTATATTACTTACTGAACAAAAATATTATTGTTGAAGTCACAAACTATACAGAGGTAAGAGTGTATTTGAATATTTTTAAGAAATAATAGTTAATATTTTAGGAAAACAAACTAAATTATGAGGAATTTACATTCTAAATATAAATTATATTTATTTTCTGTGAAAGTGACTTGTCCCTCGGTAAACGCATCACCCGAAAACAGCTGAACTGATTTGGCAAACTTCTTTCGAACATTTGCAACAGTTCAATCAAGGCTCCTATCCAGCATAATATAATTTGAAACAAATTTTTCATTTGAGGAGAAGGGAACAAAATTCACAATACTTCGTCGTAGGCAGAAACTCCAATGCCAATTTCTTTACTGACGTCCGAAAATCAATGAGGTGTTGACGTGGCTGATGTACTGTGACCGGCCTCTTCAACCATCCAAAAAGTCATCGGAGAATCTGAGAGCTTTGACGGTATCTAGATATTTTGTCGTAACGTTGGTGACGGCGATGGAGGCCTCCGCCGCCTCCGCTGTTGAGTTCGCCCTCGTCCTTGCTTATCAAGATCCTCCATTACCTCGGAGAGATTAAAAAAAAAGCATTAGACGCTTGTTATATTATTATACAAGTAAGAAATGTGGCAATTGCAGGTATGTTGCCATTTCTGCCGAGGCATAATATAGGTATGGTGCTTCAATCAAACAAACAAACAAATAAATTAGAATAATAATAAAAAACTGAGAAACCGCAATTACCTCCGAAAACAGTTAAAGATATCGGAAATCTGACTGCATTTTTAAGGAAAACAAAGACCAGCCTATATTCAGAGATATGCTATATACAAGGGGAGGTAGATAGGATATAATGGGTTTCGCTTTGCGTATTTTCTTATCTTTCTCAATAATGACGGTATTTTCACGTATGCTCTAAAATAATCATTTATAACCAGGGGTTACTAGAATCATGATTGTTAATCTGTTCGTTTTGGATACGCTTGGCCTTGAGTTTTGAAATACTAAGCCTTTAAAACAAATCCGTAGGCGTACCAAGTTAGAAGTGACATATCTAGCCAGTTGATGCATATCCTACAGAGGCTCACTTGGCCCGAAATTCATAGACACACTTGGCCCACAGTGACATACTTAGCCACTAGTTGCTATATAGGCACACTTGGCCCAAGGTGGCATACTTAGCCACATATCTACTTAGGCACGCTTGGCCTAAAGTGACACATCTAGCCACTTGATAGATACCTACATATCTTATATAGGCGCACTTGGCCCACCACGTACGACGTGGGTACGTCACGACTAGGTAGTAATACCCTAGCTTCGATAAATAAATAAACATAATAAATCGATCACAGCACTAATAAAATCGCAAGTATATTATAGTACATAAAATATCAAGTCTTTCAATAATATGGAACAGACTGATCCCCTTTTCGGATAAGTCTGCTTTCGTACAAATTTATATTTTGTTGTTCTTGTATTGTAACAAGAGTTTACAACCACACAAACAAGTCTGACATACCTTCCGAGTATAATTTAATAAAATAATAATAAGTAATAGTAATGATTATTTACTATCTTTTTTTTTATATTGCAGTGTGGTACTGGAATTAAACTTTCCGACCAGAATAACATTCTAAAAGAGTATCTCCAATGATATACTCGTAGTCCACAAATGACGGTTTATTAAACCAACGGGTTATATATACCTTTCCTTTTTAACCAATGCAAAATAATTTCCAAGAACAGTGATGTTTGTTAATTATTTTTTTGACATCGTTTTATCAAAAAAGTTTTAACCTATCCTAAGAAATAGCTAGTTGTAAAGAAATATAATTTATTTTTGGTGGCCACGTTGGCGAGCAAATATCACTTCACTTCCCACTTCCAATCTGTCGTGAGGCAAATCATTGTTTTCTCCGATACAGGTATTTACAATAGTTTCAAGAATTTTAAGAGACTGACTTTCCACTTCTAAGGTATATTTTGAGCCCATTAATTTTATTAGGTATCTTACTATTCTTATTTATACCACAGATTACTAAATAGTTACTTTTTATACTTCATTTTATTATCTTTCGACTTTTTATACTTCATTTTATTATCTTTCGACTGGTCCTGTCACAAGATGAAACTTATTAAAAATGAAACTAAAACGCGATAATTGTATAACAGGATTATTGCACATTACTTAATTCCAACTTCCAGCTATAAATAAAATAGGAACTGCCCACCTTTGACGAAGTCTTGGGTTTGGCATACATGGCCTTATACATGGGCACATTTGGCCCGTCTCAGTGACATACCTAGTCACTGTGACATCAACTAGACTATCTATGGGCTGCTTAGTTATATGAGGACTCACCTGGTCCGATATGTACTCGTATGACACACCTGGTCAATATGAGGACTTACTAGGTCCAATATGTATGACACACCTGCTCATTGAACTCGTCTATGCCATGCCTAGTTATAAATAAACTAACTTTGAAAATAACCATCATTTTAATGTCACAATGTCTTAATTATTTGTCATACCCTCAGTTTCAAATTTCAAACAATGTGCTTTTCTCAAATTAACAGTAATGCAAGATGCTATTGAAGAACAGTGGCCCTTACAATAACATTTACATCGTCTTCCAGACTAACTTTGTCAAAGAGTAGCCTTGCGCAACGATAGTCCAGCAAGTAGCAATTTTAAATAAGTAGGTTATTAGCCGCCATTCGAAGTTTGTGCAAGATATTATTGAAGAACAATGGTCCTTGCAATGATATTTACACAAACCTACCAGAACAACGTAGTCAATAGAGTAGCCATGATCAACGCTGATCCGATTATGACGAACAATTACCCGTTTCTATATTTGAATTCGAATAACTAAAATAAATTTATGCAATATATCATCGTAAGACAATGGTCGTTACGATCAAAATTGCAAAAACTTACCGGAAAAACGTTACCAAAGAGTAGCCTTGGCCAACACTAATCCGATATACGTAGTTATTCAAAACGTAACACTAAAGATTTTATGATTTTAAGGCAGAAGGTATGACAAAATAACTACTTAATAAAACACGTGCACTCATATCTTTTGTACAGTTTAAAAAGTTACATACCTTTATGGGCTGAGGGTAGTATCCCACTTCTGAGTTTTTACGAACAAAAACTCAGTAGACTTTTACTTGTATAAATCTGTATTCATTTACAATATCCAAGCACAAATATTGAAACTTCCGTCGACTGATCTCATCGTAGACTGAATACCAACCGCTCAGTCCGTGAGCAGCAAACCTTGAGAGAGGTAGGGGTGGGGAAGATCCCACTCCTACCCCGAGCTGAGCTGATCACCAGCGCGTGACGGCCGACAATCGTGAGCAGTGTTGCCAATATAAAATTTGATTTTTCAACTAAACAATAAATCACGACAGTACTGTGCCGTCTGGCGTAGCATGAGGTCTATTTTGTCTGCCCACTAATGTCAAATGTAGATTTCGAAGCGCGACAAAACGGTTGTATCTCGACACTGAGCATGGCCCTCGCGAGATAAGACTGGTCTCGCTCTCATCTGTCATTTGTAGAGAGTGTGTAGAGATTTTTATCTCGTGCCGAGCATGAACGCACCGGAATAGGCTTATTTTGACGTTTGATTGAAGACATATATGTCGGCACCCCTGGTATAGCCGGTTCGGATTTTTGAAAATTAAGTGGACTGTATTTGCGGAGCGGGGTGATATATAGCGGATGAAATATTGCGGCTATGCGTGTGTGTTCAATCAGGAATTAAAGGTAAGGAAAAAAAAGGAGAGGGACTCACCATCACGAAGTAAAAAAGCGGCACGTGGTTAGCCAGTGCTGGCTCAAATTCTCCTCCTCCAGTTGCAACTCCTTGCGGCAGGTACTTTATTTATCAATTCGTATTACACTGACACACGCGGATTATTATTTGGTCTTTTATAGCGGTTGGATATTTAAATTAATTTTTATTAGCGGAGCGACACGCATTCGTTGCGAAGTCATATCGGAAGACATCTTGTTCTTGTTAGTTCTTGGTTTCGACACCAGCAGGCACGGCGTCGATGTATGCTTTCTCACTCGAGGCGCCATATTCGATGCGTGAGTGGGAGAGGGAGAGGAATATTACAGGAGATGGAAGGTTGCACACATATAACATAACGCGCGAGTTTTTAAAAAATATGATTACGGCGTAAACAACCCCCTTGCTGTGTCGACAAACTTCTAGCGACTGTTTATAGATTTATTGGTTTTATTATTGTTTTATCATCAAATAACAAATTAGGAATTTTTTTTTTCCTATGCTTTAGTCTCAGAAACTTGCACGAAAACCAACGGGGCCACACAGTCCCATCACCTCCAAAAATCATATAATCACTACGTTTGCCCACCTCACAAACGATAACAGTTGTTTTTTGTCAAATTATTACTTACTTAAGCAAATTTTCATATCTCGGTCTCTTTGGAAATACAAACCAAGCAATTTGCGAAAAACAAAACAAAATCATTAACAGATTTATCGCCTATCAAACTGCTATGTCGCCGCGACTTTTTACTCTACACACTCTACCAGTAACGGCATGCTCGCACACGCGACAAAAGCCCGTGGAAAGAGATAATTTTCTCTCGTCGCGCGCGACATATGTCTATGACCTCATGCTACGCCTGCTGTAACGGCATGCTCGCACACGCGACAAAAGCCCGTAGAAAGAGATAATTTTCTCTCGTCGCGCGCGACCTCGGACGAAGCGCGCGACACATGTCTATGACCTCATGCTACGCCTGCGCTGGCTAAAGCTAAAAAGTGATTATATCCTTTATCCCTGGCAATATAAAAGAAAAGTTTAGTTTGTCATTATATTCTCTTTGCATAATAGCACGGTTTGTTTTTGTTGTAAAAAATTGTACACAAATCAAAACGAAAATAAATCAGCCACAAATGAACAGCATCGAGGAGGAGAGACAAAGAAAGTATTGGAAAAAATACAAACACATGAAAATGCGCATAAAAAGTTTAGTTATTGTAAGTAAAAAGCTTTCTTTATGTTAAGGCGAGGCACTAGTGGAGAAGCGGAGAAACCCATTTGCTAGATCAAATTTTTTGGGTAATTGTTACTAAATATCGGTCTTGTAAAAAATATTGGGCATACTTAAGGATATTGTCTGAGGAATGTGCTAATATTTTACACGATAGTGTGTACTTTACTCGATCATAAAAAATCCCAAAAACAGGTCTAAAACGTAAAAAAAGAAGTCTGAAACGAATTGTTTAGTAATAAAATTTCTAAATTTGCACATAATTTTTATATGGAGATTTAAGTACTACAGAGAACCTGCTAAATTTTAGTTTTTAAATTGAAGTCATGAGAAATAACAACGGAAAACATTGAAAAAGTGCAAAAGTGTGGTTATTGTCTTTACTCTGTCTGTACATGTAAAGGAAAAAACAGAGACAACTGTTTTACAAATGCCTCGCCTTAATACAATAATTTGAGATTGATCTCATCAATATAATAACCTGTTTATCGATGATTAAGCTATATAATCCATTTACTTCACTAAACGTCTATTTTCTAATTATAATGAATATGTATACCTGGTAAAACAGTTCAGTTAGGAAGGTCCTACTTCAAGAAAGAAGTCAATCGACGAATCCAACTCGGCTGCAGCATTCAAGAAGCTTCGCAATATCTTCACGCCCCAAATATCACAGTGTGTCAAGACTAAGCTCTTTGACCAGTGTGTTGTCATTGATAGTTTACATACAGAACTGAGAAATGGTTGCTTACTATGGACCTCATAAGCAGGATTAGGGTCACCCAAAGTGCGATGGAGCAAGCTATGCTTGGAGTTTCCCTACGTGATTGAATCAGAAATGAGGAAATCTGTAGGAGAACCAAGATAACTGACATAGCTCACAGAAGCACTAAACTTTGTGGCAGTAGGCATAGACATAGCTCATAAAACATTGGGGCAGTAAAGTCCTCAAGTAGTGACCGTGCTTAGGAAGACGTAGCATAGGCAGGCCTCCCACTGGGTAAATACCTGGTGAAGGTTTCGGAAGTCACTGGATGCGGGCAACACAGGGAGCCCTTGTACAGCAGTAGATGTCTTTAGGCTGATATGATGACGACTTCATTAAACAGGATGTTACAAAATTGTTGTAGAAGCCATTAACTGCGGCTTCTGTTCATCGCACTAAACAACTTTTCCGAAGAGTTTGCAAAAAAAAAAAGTTGAACCAGCCAATTGACCAATTTTGTATAGAGTGCAGGTTTTTTTTTAAATGGTCTTATAGAAATTTGTTCAGCATAATAAGTATAAGCATCAGTTAACGGTTCCTTAATTTTGTTTAGTTGTAAGAGCACCCCAACCGAAACTAGTACTACAGGCATAGTATGTATTGGATTGCCAATACCATACTATTGAATAATATCTATATACAGGGTGAAATTTTTGAACGCCACCTGGAGGAAAAGTACTCTACATACTGGAGATAGACAATTTTACTCAAAGGAAACATTCCTTTATTTTTGAAAAGAAACAGAACTGCATTCACAGATTTTCGAAAATTTGCTTGCTACACCCGGGAATCGAAATCCAGTTGCTACATGTCGGTCCCGATATCTCTCTCCATACCACCGCAGAGCTAAATTCACATCTTTGTGATTTAAAAAATAAGCTTCCATTAAATCAATTTTTTCTTGATAAGCCATTATTACAGTGAGCTGACAAATATGAAATGATTTGTATAACGATGATGTGAATAACAAAAGACTATTGCAGGACGTTCTATTACACTATTCCATTTTTAAATGTTGTGTCCAGCCAGCATTACAAATCCGTGCAAAATGCAATCTTCTTATCTAAATAGTTCTTCGTCATTTTAATAAATAAATGACGTCAACGATAATTAATAATTACTAACATAAGTAATGGTTACTGATGGACCATTGAGTAAAAGTGCTTTATCTTATCCCATTGAATTTACAAGTTTAGATTTCATGGTTTTCCTTTCATTTAATTTACCACGTTTGTTAAAGAGATTTGATCCTTATGATTAACCCTATCGATCAATGCCGTAAAAGTACAGGGTGTTATTTTTTCGGATTTTACCCGGTTCGATTGCCGGGTGTGGCAAGCGAATTTTCGAAAATCTGTGAATGCAGTTCTGTTTCTTTTTAAAAGTAAAGGAATGTTTCCTTTGAGTAAAATTGTCTATCTCCAGTATGTAGAGTGCTTTCCCTCCAGGTGACGTTCAAAAATTTCACCCTGTATATAAAAGAAAGTTGTGTTAGTTACACCATTTATAACTCAAGAACGGCTGGACCAATTTTTATGATTTTTGTGTTTTTGCATTTGTCTTCGTTCGTCGGCGGGAATAGTATAATAAATAAGTATTATATGATATTCATCAATAACAAAAAAATTATCAGTCAAAAAATAATTGGTTTTAGGGTAGGGTAGTGTAGTGTAGTGTAGGGTAGGGTAGGGTAGTATATGTAGGGTAGGGTAGGTGGAATGAAGTTCGCCAGTACAGCTAGTTAGATATAAATTGTTGGTATACTCATGTTAATCTATGCCAGCATACTGCATAAATATGTGCATTGACAGTAATAATACAACCTAGCTTGAGTCACACGTACAAAACGGATCTCCAGAGAAACAAAATCTTTAGCTTATACATACATCCCACTTGCTACTACAAGCAAGTTAGGCTAGTTCAGGTTAGGATGAACTTTGGACTTGCTCAGTATAGCAAGAAAGTCTGTTATACATACATCCCACTCGCTACTACAAGCAAGTTAGGCTAGTTCAGGTTAGGATGAACTTTGGACTTGCTCAGTATAGCAAGAAAGTCTGAGAATGTTGAAATAAAAGGTGTTAAAAGACATGTTCTTTGAGTGTACTCCACACTTTGATAAATCATTTGGTACAACTAGCAGACAGCTGGCATTAAAAATTAATTTATCTTGACTTTCAGGAAAATGCAGCTCTGTGTGATGAAGTTGTTAAAGTACAAGAAGATATTTTAATTGTCAAAGATGAAAGGAAGTATCTTCTGCGTAAATTACTAGAATATGAAAATGAAATAGAAAATACATCTAATTATTTAAAAAATGAAACAAACATAGCGTCAAATGGGCCAAGAGCAAAACTAAAACTCAAGAAGAGACACAGTTATGAAGATAGTGGAAAAAACATATCGGCGACATAAACTTTATTTATTTCACAATAAAAATATCAGTTACATTCATTTTTCCTCTCCCTCCTTTGCTCAAATTACTGCACCTTTCATAAATGCCTCTTGCACTGCTGGCTCACATCAAATTACGTGACACGATGCTACGATGACGCCGCTGACATGGGGCTGGCAAATCTTGTTCAGTCTTTAATTATTGATGTAGGGATTCTGAAGAGACTTCGTCCAGCAGTGAGTGATTACAATAATTAATGATAAATTCTAAATAAAAAGATACCTGAGTTTTTTTTTTGAAAATTGTGTTATCCTTTTACACACTTCCAGAACTGCGGCTAATTCCCTAACGAACTATACAAACGAATATTTTCTCATATCTGTATATTATATAAAAATCAGTTGCCACATGTATCACTTGAGAATTGCTGGACTGATTTGATTTTTTTTGTTGTGTTTGTAATTGTCAGTACAAAATTAGTATATACACAGAAAAACCCCTAGTCCCAAGCAGCTCGCAATGGAGATGAAGTTGCAGTATACTTATAAAATTGATTTGTTCTGACATCAATGCACAGCTCAAACCACTGGATGGATCAGGCTGAAATTTGGCACACAGAAAGTGATTATGTATGACAGACATCTGATGAGAAAGGATTTTGGGAAATTCTCACAGGAAAAGGCAAGAAATGGGGTAATCGCAGGCAACACTGCTAGGTATCCACTAGTTATACATACATAGGACAATGTAAATGTAAAGTAGGACGCTCCCATTTGGTATGAAGAACGGGGACACTGCTGGAAGCTTTTGTTCAGCAGTGGATGTCATTCAGCTGGTAAGATGATTGAATAATGTGTTGCTCTTGATAATTCAATTCAGTATTCCTCTTCTTCATCATCATTAAATGATAATAACTGACGACTCTTTTTATTTTTACTTCCATCAGTTTCCTTATTTTTTCGTTTATAACTATTGCTCTCTGATTCACTACTCTTTGGTTTTGCTTTGAATATTACTTTCTGAGTCAAATCGGCTTTAGTCTCAGATTCTTGTTTTTCTATTCTTTTCCTTTCAGCTTCTGCCTCCTCGGCTGTCAAGTCCCCCTCCTTGAGCACTACAACTTGCGGCTGTTCACTCTCGCCGTCATCGTCTTTAAAGTCATCTTCAGTGTTTTGAAGCTCATCAAATTTATGGTTCTTATCATCATAGCCAGCTTGTTTCTTTAGTGCTTTCAGAAATGCAGGATCTTCTGGTTTGATGTAGTTCACATTACGTTTTTTATTCATTTTTCTCACGTTGTGGTTGGGTTTTTGCTAGCTATGTAACGTAACACCAAGATTTTTATTAGTATTATTGTATTATGTACATACTTAATGTAATTAATCCCCTGAGTAAATAGATAAATCACTTTGTGTTTGATGTTTGTTTGAAGAGAGTTGGTATATTAGATGGGACACGATAATGCACGTCACGATATTGTTCAACACGAGATTAGCCGGCCCGTGAATGTACGACACGATAATTCAAGTCATGGTACATGAATTATCAGCCTGTACATTCCCGTGTCGTGTATTATCGGCTGTACATTATCTGCTCGTGTCGATACTTCGCGGCCAGTATTAATTCAAGTCACTCGGTACACGTATTATTGGGTTGCGTATTCACGGGACGCGTATTATCGTGTCGTGTATTATCTGTACGTGCAGATAATACACGACACGATAATACAAATCCCATGAATTTCAACCATAGACTAAATATAGAAAACCGTCTGCTGATAAATCTAATGCCTCGTTTACATTGTCTAGGATTGTTCTGCTACGTCCACACTTTGGTCCAAATTATTCGTTATATTAGGTAATTTTTGGTAGTGGCAAGGATTATATTTATGGTTATCTTTTGACTTTGTTGGAAATGCCGTAAATTTTTGAACATTTTGTGTAACAACTGCCCGCTACCATTTTTCGTAAAGTATAATACTTACATATTTCTTAAACACTGCATCGTATTCCCTAAAAAATTATGAATCGCGGCCACTGCTAATTGACAGTTTTTAAAAATATATTTTAAAATTTACATAGGTTTATTTTAACCCTTTGAAAATAATCTCTTTTTTTAAAGTGTTATATATTAGGAAAAAAATAATAATTTAATAATTAATTTGAAATTCCCGCGAAAACAGCCTTTCAAGTGACATTTGCGAGCTGTGACGTCATATTTTAGTAAACCAAACAAAGCTTACTAAGACGCTATAACTCAATGTATTTGAAAGGAAAGTTTGTAGCTTCTTGAATTCTGACCTTATTTCGAATGAAAAAAATGTTTAACATCGAAGAAAGTTATAATAAACAAAATAATAAGGTGTATGCCCACAGCAGTGAAGAAGCCAGCACGCGTATTCCAAGGGTTCAACGAGGATATTATCCTTCGTCACTCATGGATTGGCTTGGAGTCTCATATTTCAGGTTTAACTGAGGTGTTTTTTCTGTGAAAAAGGTGTAAAAACCAGTGCCGAGGTGTAATAAAATACCGTCCTAACAAACATAGTGGAACCTCTTTCTCAAACAATGTTCAAAAACAGGCATTGGATATTCCAACAGGACTCTGCACCAGCACATAGGGCACGAAGCACGCAAAACTGGTTAACCGCCCGTGGAATTGACTTTATCGGACATGAAGACTGGATTAAAAGATATGGCAACATTTGGAGGTGACTGTCTGCGCTAAACCTCATCAGAATTTGGAATCTCTCCGAGCATAAAGAAAAAAGCAGCGGCAGAAATAGATATGAATGTAGTGCGTGCTACGATTGATGATTGGCCTCGTCGATTAAGGGCATGTATTCAAAATAGGGGAGGGTATTTTGAATACTGTAAAAAAAATTGTATTGCAAATTAAATTACCTTTCATTTCATATATAATTATCAAAAAGTGTATCATTAATTTTATAAAAAGTTTTTGGCAGAACTTATGACCTGACTAAATAACTGGGTAGATTTTCAAATTAGTCGTATAAAAAGAGACCAACTGTGACCATTTGACAATTTTGGAGTGTCCAAATAGCTATAAGTATAAACTGATCTTATATATTTATCTTTTTTTACCGTACAATGTTTGATAATAAGAGAGAAGAGTAAAGATATATTGTAATTTTGACGCTCCCTCTATGCTTTAGTTATTTCTCTGAGCGTATAATTTTGTTGGTTTTTGGTTTGTTAAAATATATTAAAATCTCTGGGTACAAGCCCTTTTGAGACAATCTTCGTTTTTCGTCTTCATTTATTTTTCGATTTGAAATGCTAGTGCCAGTGCATTACAATTCATTTCAATAATTCTGAGTTTGAGTTGAGTTGAGTTGGAACACCCGGTCACAGTAGGGCGTCTATAAAACTGCACCCAGTGCAAGTCGGGTCTTCATGTCCTTCTTCATTTTATTTTCTTGTTCTCCACATTGCTCACGTGCACCAGACGCCTTTTTCAAAACGCACCACTTTTTGAAACAAAACTCTAGCAGAAGACAATCCAAAAACAATAAAATAAACCACGAATGCGATCACCACAAATCCCGCCAAAAAAACACCATTAAATTGTAGGTAGGTAGAGAGTTAGTTTAATTCACAATAGTCTCTACACCGAAGAGACATATAAGTCACTACTCTACTCTACTGTGACTCTCTCTACCAAGGAGTTTATAATCTATAGACTCCTTGGACTCTACAACTCTTGTACTCTTTGCTTCAGCAGATCTCCAACTATATACAGGGTGTCGCGCGATAAAGTGCAACCCCAAAACTAGATCAAAAGTTATCGACAAAAAATAATTAAAAATGTTTGAAAAAAAATATTCAATTTTTTATTGCAGATTTAAGATTTTATTTTTTTACAAGGACTCTAATGTGGAATAATATCAATTTCTTCCAAAGTAATAGGTCGATTTCGTTAAATTAAAAAATATATATTTCGACAAATACTTTGCAAAGAGAATAAAGTAGCAAATAGCATGCAAAAAAGTAGTTATCATGAATTAAACTTGACTTTTTGTAATAAAAATGCTTTTGAGCTGTTTTTTTCAATGATTTCTTAATTTATCAAAATTTTGCCCATATTACCAGAAATTTTTATAACTTACTATTGTTCTTTATCATATTAGCTTTCAAATAAAAAAAATCTGCGCTTTAACTCAGAAAAACTAGCTAGCTAAGAACTTTTGAAGTGGACCACTGACCACTTTTTTATTAAGCCCGGCAACTGAGCCGGTACAACAATAATAAAAAATAGTCTCTACCTGAGTGGTGCCGTAATCAGCGGTCCACTTCAAAATCTTGTTTTTTTTGAGTTGAAGCGCAGATTTTTTTTATTTGAAAGCTAATAATAATATGATAAAGAACAATAGAAAGTTATAAAAATTCTGTTAACATGGGCAAAATTTTGATAAATTAAGAAATCATTGAAAAAAACAGCTCATTAAAATGCATTTTTATTACAAAAAGTCAAGTTAAATTCATTATAACTACTTTTTTACATACTATTTGCTACTTTATTCTCTTTGCCAAGTATTTGTCGTAATTTATTTTTTATTTCAACGAAATCGACCTATTACTTTGGAAGAAATTGATATTGTTCCACATTAGAGTCTTTGTAAAAAATTAAAATCTTAAATCTGCCATAAAAAATTTAATATTTTTTTTCAAACATTTTTAATATTTTTTTTTCGATAATTTTTGATCTAGTTTCACCCCCTTTGACTACTTTATCGCGGGACATCCTGTATAGAGAGTTTGGGATTTGTGGTGAACGCATTCGTAGTTTTATTTTGTTGTTTTTGCATTTTTATCTGCTAGGATTTTATTCAAAAAGTAGTGCATTTTGGAAAAAAGAGTCTAGTGTACGTGAGCGATGTGGAGAACAAGAAGATAAAACGAAGGAGGACATGAGAACCCAACTTGCACTGGGTGCAGTTTTATACACACCCTACAGAAACTGGGTGTTCCACCTCAGAATGAGGCTGCTGCGAATGCTGTCAAGAATTTCAGAGAAGATTTGTAATACACTGGCACTAGCATTACAAATCAAAAAACCAATTAAGATTAATTAAATGGGGATTATCTCGGAAGGGCTTTTGTAACAGTGACACGTTAAGATATTATAAAAAAAAATGCGGTCTAAATGTATGTACATCTTTTCTTTCAACAAATTACAAATCCCACAGATCTACTAATTCAATAGATTAAACACAAATTAAAATAAAACTGCGACGATATTGCTGTGTGCTTACGCAAACTAACCCTCCATATGAGAAAAGGAGATGAATCTATTCTTGTCAGTATGCCGATTTCATGCCCCGTACAGCCCTAAATGTCAAACTCTGGCCACCAGGGATGTGCCGTACAGATTTAATCGATATCGAAAGAACCCAAAAGCTGGCAGCTACCATAATTTAGCTATGGGCATGTTTTATCCTTACTATTCCTTACTTATTATTTATTATATCAGTTCATATACGTCCCCACCGATGGGCTCGAGCCTACCCTGAATCAGGGCGATTAGGCCTTAGTCGACCACGCGGGCCCAGTGCGGGTTGGTCGACTTCACACACAACCTTCGAGTTTCTTCGCAGGCCTGTGCAGGTTTCCTCAAGATGTTTTTGAAAAACTCATTGGTACTATTCCTTACTATCCTTAATATATATATAAATAGGGCTATTCTGATTAGAAGTCCTCAACCAATTCTATACAAAAAAAACACTTCAGTCCGTAGCTCCGTTGCGACGCTGACGTGCGCGAGCACGGAAATGAGTTTTCACCAGATCCCTCGGGAACCATGTAAGGATTTGCTAATTAGTAAATTATTTCATTTCCCACCCCCTCAGCCATCTCTGTGCAAAAAATCACAGCAATCCATTGTTCCGTTGCAATGTTAAAGAAACTAACAAATAAAAGAGTATATTTTCAGTTCCCTCAGGAACTGCATCGGACTCGGACTATGCTATGCTATTTTCACGGGATAAAAAGTAGCCTATGTCCGTCTCAGTGACACAGACTACCTGCATGCCAAATTTCATCAAGATTGGTTAAGGTGTTGAAGCGTGAAAAGGTAACAAACAAACACATTTTCACATTTATAATATTACTAGCTTTTGCCCGCGGCTTCGCCCGCGTGGACATCGTTTTTATGACTGTCTTAGAGGGTGCGCAGTGCGCGAGCCGCAAGCGGCTCGCGAGCGTGGACATGTATATTCTCCAGATCACTCGGGAACTATGTCAGGATATGTGGCACTGGAAAAAATCCATGTCCACACTCGCAAGCCGCTTGCGGCTCGCGCACCGCGCACCCTCTAAGACAGTCATAAAAACAATGTCCACGCGGGCGAAGCCGCGGGCAAAAGCTAGTATATATATAATAATATTATAAATGTGAAAGCGTGGATGTTTGTTACGCTTTCACGCAAAAACTACTTGACGAATAATCATGAAATTTTGTACACATATTCTGGGAGGTACTAGAAGTAACATAGGGTACTTTTTATTAAAAAAAAATTAAAAAAAATTGTCAATAAATATCAACATTTTGCTACTTTAGCGCCATCTAACATGGGAAATGACGTGATTTACTAATAAGCATATCCTGACATAGTTCGCGAGTGATCTGGAGAATACTCATGTCCACGCGCACCTCTAAGACAGTCATAAAAACGAGCAAAAGCTAGTAATATTATAATTGTGAAAATGTGTTTGTTTGTTACCTTTTCACGCTACAACGCCTTGACCAATCTTTATGAAATTTTGCATGCAGGTAGCCTGTGTCACGGGGAAGGACATAGGCTACTTTTTATCCCGGGTAAATAGCATAATCTGATGCAGTTCCTGAGGGAACTGAAAAATTACTCGATTGTTGTGATTTCTTGCACAGAGATGGTTAAGTAGTTGGGAAACGACATAATTTACTAATCACCCTTAAAGACAGTCATTAAAACGGAGTCCACGCGGGTGAAGCCGCTGGAAAAACCTAGTCATTAATAATTATTGTAAACATAATTCAACCGTTATCATTATGTACATGCCAAGTGAATGTAAATTAATGTGAATGAGGTGAAAAATAGTTACACCAACTGTGAGGTGGGTGTGACATACGCAAATACATAATATAGAAGTTGTCGATTTTGATAACTGAAATGACTACTTATTACTGTAATATATTAATTTACATTAGGGACGTGAGGTAAAATGATAAAATTACCGAGTTCTAGTTATAAAAGTATTTATATTTCTATAAAAAAACAAAGTAGTGTTTTTTACACAAAAATCAAAAGTATTTAGGAACTATGACTTACTATCTAAAAAACTGAGATATTTTGACAACTGTGCACACGAAATTAAAAAAATACATCTGTCTAATATAATTTAGCTAAAAGATAACATAAAATCAACAAAAAATATTCTAGTAACTTATTTAATGAGGTCGTGACTAATGACAGTTCGTAAATTGTATGTTATAAATATCATAATGAAAAAACATGAATCTCTCAATTTTAACCAGTATTTATTAAGTAAAATAAGACTTATTCCAAGACCATTAGAACTAGTTTTGCAAGGCACCAGTACAATACGTTATCAACTTTCTTATATAATACTGTGAACAAAAAAACTTAATATCTACCCTATGACTTACTATGAATGCAAAAAAACACGTGATTGAATGGCTAAAAATTCTAAACTATGAAGAGGTAGAAGATCTACTTACACACATATCCTAATTACAATTGCAAATTTACTCCCTCACTATCTCTTTCCTTGATGCACGCACAGACACATACATATACACAAACACTCAGACGCTCGCGCCTTCTTTATATATAATTTAAATTTAATTATTATTATTTTTTAATCTGACTTAGAGTATCAAAAAACTATTTATGTATCCATGTTTTTGGTAAAGATGGGCGAATACTTCTGACACAGGCAGTTATTAACATTTCTTAAAAGAAGTATTCAGAAACTGTAAACTATTTTGTAAATTGAATGATGTTATAAACAATATTTTTTTTATACAAAAATCAACAATATTTAGGAACTATGACTTACTATCTAAAAAACAGATATTTTGACTACTGTGCACACAAAATTAAAAAATATATCTGTGTAATATAATTTAGCTTCAATATAACATCATCATCATCATCATCATCATATCAGCCGAAGGAAGTCCACTGCTGGACATAGGCCTCACCCAAGGATCTCCACGACGACCGGTGTGGTCGCCAACCCGCCTGCCAAGCGTGGCGATTACGGCAACACCCCCCAAATGACCGACACAAATATAACATAAAGTCAACATAAAACATTCTAATAACTTCATTTATGAGGTCGCATATTACGTACCCGCTGTGTTTTCGCAAGTGTAGTTCACTAGATAATGTTTAAATATATTAAAAAATCCCTTAAAATCACTCCTCGCGGCACCCCCTCCGGCTACCGAGCCAGCCGAGTCCCAGGAATCGCGGAGTTTAGAAATATTTAGTGTTTTATGAATTGATGGTTATGAGATACCCGACCTCATCCACGCCGGGTTGCCATGATGCCAAGGGCTTAACCAAATGAAGATAAAAAACCGGCTAAGTGCGATTCCGATAAGCACTCTGAGGGTTCTGTACCACCACGTCTCCACACAACTACATAGTATAACGAAATGATACCTATTCACATTACAATCAAAAGACATCAACGCGAGCGACAAATGTATGCTTTTTTTGTCACTCAGTTCGGACTTCTTAGCGCAAGTACGACTCACACTTGCCCAATTTTTATTATTTGTTGTGTTACTTCAGTATTAGTACTATAATCACACCAAGTATCACGCTTTTAATGTATTACCGTTTTTACAATAGAGCTAAATCAAAAACCTCTAAAGACCTATAAAAAACACATTTCTATAAATGGAGACCCCCTTATTTTCTCCATTTTTTAAATCTTTTTTTCTGGTTTGGCAATGCGCCCTTCCTGCACTGCAATGATGGTACTCGTTGTCGTAGTCTCATCTAATAATCCCTGAAGGCAAAAGTTAAACTTGTCAATTACTTCAATCAATGCAAAAATGTGAATGTGCGTTTATCGAATTAATCGTAACACCAATTTCACAAGACCTCTCGGTAATACATTGTCTAATATACTATCTACTACTTATGCTGGACTATGGTTTTTAGTTTTTTGGGAAAACTATGACATAAAAACGTACTTAAATAAACTCATATTAATACTTTACACCTTAATATACATATATATGTACTTAAATAATTTAATAAGCTCTTTGCAGTGAAACACTGCAAATCGCTCATTATTTATACGTATGTATCTTATTTGTAAAATAATTAGCCTAAATAATTAAAAATGCTACCCAAAGACATTATTCCACGCGGACGAAATCGCGGGCACAGCCAGTATGATCCTTTCTAATATTATAGAAGCGAAAGTTTGTATGGATGTATGTATGTTTGTTACTCTTTCACGCCATAACAGATAAACGGATCTGGATGAAATTTGGTAGGTAGACAGATGCGGACCTGGATTAACATATAGGCTACTTTTTCCACGCTCGCGAGTCACGTGTGGCTCGCACACTGCGCACCTTCGAACACAGTCATGAAACTATGTTCACGCGAGCGAAGCCGTTGGCAAAAGCTAGTATAATATATAACAATGTCGAATTCAAACTTTCTACGTAAAACAGTATCTGAGAAAAACGGGCGTGACAAACGGACAAATGGACGCGTAAGTAACCTTTTATGGGTTCTGTTTTTCCATAAGGAAAGTATACAACCCTAAAAGTCATTAGCTTACCATTGTTGCGGTTGCTTGTGGCGTAGGCAGGCAAGTGGCATTAATGCTATTTGGATCGCCAGCTATATGTGGCATGGAATGCTGAAAAAAAATCAAACTTTCTATGTTAAAAAGTATCTGAGAAAAATGGGCGTGACAGACGGACGGATAGACGCGTAAGTGATCTTGTAAGGGTTCTGCTTTTTCTTTTGAGGTATGTGAGTGTGGTTGCAGTTGGTTGTGGCGTAGGAAGAAAATTGGCATTATTGTCATTTGGTTGGCTAGCTACATGTGACATGGAATATAGAAAAACTTTGAAGTACGATAAAATGTAAACAAAACAGAAATTTTAATGACTATACGAGTATGTAGACTGAAAAATCGAGCACGTGCGATGTTGTCAAAGGCTTACCGTGGTTGTGGTTTCTTGTGGCATAGGCAGCAAAGTGTCATTAGTCCTACTTAGTTCGTTAGCTACATGTGACATGGTTAATATCCTGAAAAATATATTAGACTTTGAAATACGATAAAACATAAACAGAAAACAACTAACTTTAAGTTAAGTGTACATTAAAAAACTGGCATAGTGCGAGTCGGACTCGCGTAAAATAGGGTTCCGTAGTTATTTTCAAAAAAAATATGTTTATTTTAAATATTTTTTTTTATTCTTTTTAGTTGGTGATATAACATTTTGTATGGAAAATCCATGAACTTTTTATAAATCGAACTGCTTAATATGCCAACAAATCTTTTTATAAATCTTAAGTTCGACGACTATTACTCCTAAACTAAAAAAGCCTACTTAGCTGTGATAGTTTTCCCTTTAAATTGATTATATATCCTACTATTTAAATTTTTTTCCACATGTCCTGAAATAGAAGTGTAGCTAGTATTTATTATGATTTTGTAAAAAAAAAGTTATAATACAGTAAGTGCTCGAATTGTGGAGAAAACTTCCTTCGATTTCTTACTCTACCACTTCATTAATTTATATACCCTTCCCAAATTACAGCTTTCTAGTACCTACTAAAAGTCTCTGACTTAGCTAAGCCAGGGGGGACATTGCGAAACTATAAGGGTTCTTCTTAAAGGGTTAATCTTTGTTGACTACGGAACCCTAAAAATAGAAAGCATGTGCTATATTATTGTCAAGAAATTTACCGTGGTTGTGTTTGATTGTAGCCTAGGCACAAAAGGCTCACTACAACTTCTTGGTTCGCTTGCTTTTAACATCGGGAAATCCTGAAAAAAAGTTTATTTAACATTGAGATACCATAGTTAAAAATAAACAAAAAAGTAGTGTTAATTGAAAAACTGGTCAAGAGCGCAAGTAGGACTCACACAAACAGGGTTCCGTATCAAAATTTTTGTGACCGGTATAACAAGACCTCTAATTACATACATTGTCTCACATAATCAGAGATCTGCTTTTACTGGACAATGCTTTTATTTATTTTTTGAAAATCTATGATAATAACGATATTCCAGGCAGTTTTCAAGTAATCTGTGATCTAAGTTGTAGTAAACTGTATTAATTTCAAAATTTTGGCTTCAGCGGTTTTGAGTGCGAATAGTGTTTTGGCAGATATTTTGAGCAATATCTCCAAAACAAACAAAGGTAAAATTTGGAAGAAATACTATATGAATGCTTAGTAGTAACCTTTTTTAAACGACACTCAACACGTAAGGGTTCATATATTTTTTTGTGATCACCAAACTTGCCACCTCCTAAATTCCCCAAAAAATATTTTTATTGTTGCAAAATGTGTGGGTTAAAACTATAGTTACGTCAAATTTTAACTTTCTGCGTTAAACAGTCGGTGAGAAAAACAAGCGTGACGGACGGATGGACGGACACGTGACTGGTCTTATAAGGGTTTGGTTTTTCCTTATGAGGTACGGAACCATAAAAATGGAACGCATGTGTCATGTTCTTGTCAGATGCTTACCGTGGTTATGGTTGCTTGTGGCATAGATGAAAAAGTGTCATTAGTAATACTTGGTTTCGTAGCCCCATGCAAGATCGTAAAATCCTGAAAAAAAATATCAAACTTTAAAACGTGATAAAATAATAAACAGAAATTATATAAGTAAATGTAGTGTCTTGTATGCATAGAAAGTATGTGCGGATAAAACAGTGATGTAAGAAAAACTCGAAAAACGTTAGATGTATCTTTCTACTAAGATATTAAAACTCAAATTTTCATATTCACATTCATCAAGTTTCATGCGCCCCATATTTTCCAAGTTCACTTGTTAGCATGTACGTGGTAGTTGTGTGTGTTTTATGTTTGTATGTCCTCTTGGATCATCAAGACCCATGAAGCGTTATTTTATTCTTTTTAAGGCAAATAAAAAAGTGGATTTTAGTTTATTTAATGCAAAATTCCACCCAGAACGAACAAATAAAAACATGTTAATAGTTGATGTCCTCTGACATCTGTACTATGAATTCTTACAAAAATATGCCACCTACATACTATGCCACTGGTCACATACCTATCAATCCATACATTTTAACCGGCATCCCAGTATATTCTTAGGAGTTGTATCAATCCATACATTTTAGCCGGCATCCCAGTATATTCTTAGGAGTTGTATCAATCCATGCATTTTAGCCGGCATCCCAGTATATTCTTGGGAGTTGTATCAATCCATACATTTTAGCCAGCATCCCAGTATATTCTTAGGAGTTGTATCAATCCATACATTTTAGCCGGCATCCCAGTATATTCTTAGGAGTTGTATGGAAAAGCCCCGAGCTGAATGTATGTTTTCTATAGCCATATTCAAATGGTAAATTTTTATTTCAATCCCTCACAGGACAGGCATTGCTTAGTATGCGGTCAGCAGTCAGGTCAAAGCGAACACAGCGTCATGACCACAGACCACATCCAGTGTGACAAGTCCTTCAGTGTTGGGGACAGCGTATACACATATCAAATATTGTAAATATCTGTCATGAAAATTGACATCTTATATTCATTTGAGCATAAAAAACTCTGTTCAAATAAAAACTAAAATTGTAATCTATAATTTATACTATAAAGTTCCTTACCACAACTGCTGTCTTATTGGGTAAATTGAAAGTGGGTGCGGCATCTTCTCGTACTTGCAATAAGTTTCCTCGTACAAAGCACTCGGAGCTGAAGTGTCTTGAGCACAATCTCCAAGATTTTTTATGCTGCTTCTCATTTTTGCTAATGGCGTCAAACCACCGCTAGCGAAATTGATCACTTTGGGGGAACCTTAAAGAAAATAATTAAAATGTAAGATACCATTACTATTACTAAGTGAGGTAGGCCTTTGTCCAGCGGTGGACGCCTTTCAGCTGATATGATGACTAAGTGACGCACATTTATCGACCATAATTTTCACGTCACTAGTAACCTAAAAACAGTTTTGTTTATTTTTACAATTTTTGTTCTTATTTTCACTCTTAACATTATAGTTTCATTTAGATTTGTAAAATGAGCCTTCATGAAAGTCTTGTCTCATTGATATCGAAACATTTCGTGGTTCATTTAACGAGAAAACGTATTTCTTTTACTCACGTGTGGAAACTGCTATTATCACTCGAGTTTTCTCTATTTCTCGAATGAGATTTGCAACCACGCACAATGCACGATATTCTCCATGTATTGTTCACTATTCCACAACCAAAAATAAACACTTAACTATTTCTTTAAGATTGTTTCAAACCTTTTTCGTCCGACTAGGCACCTTAAGACCGACGCAAATGACAACGCAACAAAATTTTAAAGAACTCCGAATGCTTGTTACCCTTTGGGCTAAAAGTGCCTTCTTTATTTGGTAGCTTGGACAGATATCCATAGTTATCCAATTGACAATTAGGGTGGTACGGTTTGACGTCATCAATGTTTAATCTATTGAATTAGTAGATCTGTGACAAATCCTATCAGCGTGACCAGATTTAGCAGAATTCTGCAATTTTAGCAGAATTTGACCTCCAATTTAGGGCTTAGCATATTATTGTGTCGCAGATTAGAAAAAGTTTGCAGTTTTTAGCAGAATCTAATGACACGTTATTAGATATTTAGCAGAATTCTGCAATTTTAGCAGAATTTTGACCCCAATTTAGGGCTAGCAACCCTTAAGTAAATTTCAGCCTTCAGGGGCATTCCCGAAAACGTACATTTTATTTTGAGTGAGTTATATGTAGACAACTAGGCTAGGCAACATTTCCTGCGTAGTGCGTAGTAGTCGTTGTCAGTCAGTTAAGTCAGTTAAGTTATGTCGCGAGCAAATGAGAAAAAGTGAAACGAAAATAATTTGACCAAAACTATCGCTCTGAGGGGAGAAGGATCCATTTTTTCCTCTTGACTATCAAGATCCAAGGAGGACAAAAATGCCGTTTTTGTGAAGCATGTAATGTCAAATTAGTGTAAAGGCTTTCTGTTCTAAAGATCATGAAAATGAAACACAAAAAATGGATCATTGGATATTCTGGACAGTCATCGGTAAGTGATTTTACTTATATTTCTGCAAAAATTTCTTTTTAGGGTTCCGTACCTCAAAAGGAAAAAACGGAACCCTTATAGGATTACTCGCGTCCGTCCGTTTGTCACAGCCAATTTGCTCCAAAACTACTAGACCGATTGAGTTAAAATTTGGTACACATATACGTGAGTCAGTGAACCGAAGACAGATGTCCAACGTAAATAAATAAACTTTAGTTACCAATAGGTACTTACGATCAATAATTGGCCCCCATAGTGGTCAACAAATATTTATAATAATTATCTTTCCTTTTTCAAATTAATATATTGGTACAAAATATGAGTTTATTCATTAGCAGAATTTTGGCATTTTTAACAAAAAAATTAGCAGCCTTTAGCAGAATTTAGCCAAACAGCTGGCATAATGTTCAATTTAAATCTGGTCACACTTTCTAATATAATATAACATATTTCCACAGAGTATTTCGATTTCATAGAAACAAACATGAAACTTTCTTTTGTGTATACTAATTAATATGTTGGATCAAACAGTGGAATGTATAAAGAATATCGTTGACATTTATCGATGTAGATTTTGGTAAGAAAACGTTTTTATATTTAAACCGTTTAATCATAAAAAAATCCTTGCAAAGGAAAGGATTATGCATTTATTTGTAAATTTGTAAGAATGAGGCCAAAAGTTTGAATCGTCTGGTGACGATTGTCCAATTACCTACTTGGTCAGTCGATTGTCCCTAGGCACAGTATATATAATAGTACTAACGTACCCTAGGATCTTCACTTAAGTACAAAGTAAAGTATCTACCTACTCTAGATTTTCGATTATGCCCTACGTGTCAGGTGATAGAATAACATCGAGTGTACTGGTATTGCCTACAGTGATAAAGAAGACGGGTCCCGTGTGCGGTACCCCTGTGGCCATACAGCTTGTGATGACTGCGCGTTGAAAGCAACAAGTTGTTTGATTTGTCTCACACCACCAGATGTCCACACATCCACCCCGGCCTTTGATGAACCCTTAACTTTAAGAGCAAAGAATGCTTTAGCTCTTATGAAATCATTTCAGGACACATTTAACATAAATGGTAAGGATATTTGCTAAATGCAGTGATATTACACACATTAGCTCATAGAGCAGTTGCTAGTGTATAAACTTAATATAACAATGTTTTGTAGGTATGTAATGTTTTTCAAACTTATTTAAACATTACAGTTTACAGAAGACACCGACTCTCAGAGCAATTAAAAATAGAACAAGAATTGTTTCCAACATCTATACAAGCATCAGTTAAATATTTCAATAAACGCAAAAGTTTGGATTTAAAAAAGAAGAGAGAGAAATATACTTCTTCCAAAAATAAAGAAAATTTTAGTATTTCTGGAGAACAAACATCACCATTAAACAAAATGGCTACAGAAAAAAATATTTATGTCCAGCAGTGGCTTGAAAAAATGGAATCCACACCCAGAAAACCATTTGATGATCTAGATGTAAATAGAAGTATGACATGGCAAAGTACACCTGTGAAGAGAAAAGCTAATATAATTTTGGATAAAAAATATGATAAATCAGGTTTTGAACTAAAAAAAAGTCCAGTAAAGAAAAGAACACATTTTAAAACAAGTCTGTCATTAGTTAACAGTCAGTCAAAATTAAACAAATATTTGAAGCCTGTTAAGAGAGAAGATTCGGCACAGCAGTGGAGTGCTAAGAAATTCAAGGAAGATTTTGATCCTCCTGAAAAACACTCAGATAAGAATAAAAATGATGAAGATGGGAGTGGAAATGAGGAAATCATTAGTATTAATGATTCACAAAGTGTAGTTTTTGATAAAGACAGAGAGGCATGGCTAGCCGTATTAAGGGCAGGGGAGACTGATGTGAGTGAACCCACTCTGAAGCTAGAGTGCAGTGAAAACATAAGGTACACACTGGATGTAGAAAATACCCCAACTCCAGGAAAGGAAAATACTTTCATGTATAAAAAAATTCCATTTATTAAAAGAAGCTCTCTATCTGAATCATGTCAGTTTTGCAGTGATGTTGTTACTGAAAATGATTTAAATAAGACTGCTGGTCAGTCTGAAAATGTTTCAATTACCATTGAAAATAATAGCTTCATAACTACAATCACACTTTCAAATAACAAAAAACTGGTTGGATCAAATACAAAACAATCTGCTTATGTCCAGACTGACATCCAAGCGTTAATAGGAGATCAATCTATTGCCTCAAAATCAGATGTCAGGGAAGAGTGTGCAAAAGAGAGCCAGGACTTGTTTACAGCTGAGGGGTTTCACGACAATAACCTAGTTGGTAACATTACTGTTGAGAAGCCTGAGCCACCTCATCCCAAAACTATTGCCAGGATACCAGATTCTGATAGTGACGATGATCTCAACCAGTCCAGCATTGTGCAAGTCACAGCAGACGTTCATAGGTCCAGTGATTTACTGTGAGTGAGTTATTGTAAATTCTTTTGGTCTTCGAGTTACGATTTGTAATAATAAAATAATTACTTACTTAAATACTTATCCATCACACTAATATTATAAAGGCGAAAGTTTGTGAGTGTGTGAGTGTGTATGTTTGTTACTTCTTCATACAAAAACTACTGAACGGATCTGACTGAAATTTGGTAGGTAGACAGACTAGGACCTGGATCAACACATAGGCTACTTAGGTTCACACTGCACACCCTCGAAAAGTCATAGAAACGTTGTCCACGCGGGTGAAGCCGCGGGAAACAGCTAGTTATAATCATATTTGCATGTAACAAATTGTTTTGATTGCAGAAATTATGGTGTACTGAGTGAATTGAATGAAAAGGACCTTGGATTAAAAGCTAAACCTAACAAACGGGGCAAAACACCTGCTAGTTCCAATTCTTCTGAAAAAGAAAACTATGATCCCAACAAATGTAAAAGAAGGAAGCTTGGCAAGAAATCTACAAAAAAACAGAAGGCCAAGAAAACTATGTACAAATGATGTTGTTAATAAAATATTTATTTTCTAATTTGTGAAATGTGAAATATAAGAATTTATGAGTAAATAAAAATATTTGCATGCATTTGGTGTCTTACTTAGATTCAGGGAAACAACAGAAAAAGAAAGTCTTGTTTTTAGGAGGTATCACTGTATTGTCGAAATTTGTACTAAGGTATATCACAAGTTAGGTTCACCACCAGCCGGAGGAGCCGCCGCTGCTACCTCCGCTGGACCAGCCGCCGCCGCCGCCGCTGGGCCAACCGCTGCTGCCTCCGCTGGACCACCCACCGCCGCCGCCGCTAGGCCAACCGCTGCTGCCTCCACTAAGTTTCCAGCCACCGCCTCCTCCGCCGCCGCCGCTAGACCAGCCGCTGCTGCCTCCGCCAAGCTTCCAGCCGCCGCCGCCACCGCCGCTAGACCAGCCGCTGCTGCCGCCGCCGTAGCCGCCACCGCCGCCGCCGCCGGACCAACCACCGTGCCCACCGCCTGCAAATACAAAGTAAGTAAAAAATCTTAAAATCAATGTTACTGTGTGTGTACATATGCTTCATATGGACTCTAAAACGGCTGGAGCGATTTTAATGAAACTCTGGTGAATTGTTGTGTGCATGCCAGGAAACGTTATAACAAAAAAAACTTGAGAAAAAAATACCCTCGATATCCGCGGGCTACAATTAATTATGAATATTCGCACGCACTGTTTAATTGCAATTTATTTAGCTAGCTTACAAATTGAATATACATAACAGCTAACCTAAGACGTCAGTATAACCCATAAATACTAGTTACTACATCCACAAACCGAAATAGGTACTAAAGTACCTAAGTTATATGAAATACCTACTTATTAGGCTAGCCCTTACGATCAGGGCCTAGCTCATTAATAATGTTCGTATATTTTAGTAAAACAACAGTGCGGTGTTGCGAAATTCCGTCTTAAGTTCGTGCGTTGACCTCGCGGACGATGGTGAGCGGTAGGTTGACCTAGGTTTGACCACAGTCTGTATTATGACTATTGCTGCAATGTATTATTGTACTCTACCCTAATACATAATTATTACGGTAACTTGTGGTTAAAGTTATCTTTTTTTTATTTGTGCTACTTTATTTCCCATGTTGTTGGCTCGCACAGGAATTTACTGAACGAAAATCCAGTGTTATAAAATAGGTATACCTAAGACAATCTAAAACTAAGTAAGAAAATGTTTCACTTACCGCCTCCACCAGTGGTGATGATCTTGATAATCTTCACCTCTGTAAAAAATACAATAATTAAAAATAAATTAAACAAATTATCGTCCATCATCCTAACAGCCGAAATACAAGCGATGGAGTAGAACTCCTTGCCTGCGTCTGTGTTTCCCGACTCCTACAATTTGGGGATCTTCAAGGCGAGAGTGAATAGGCATTATTTGAGTTTGCGTGTACCATCCTCGACTACATCGTCACTTTACCAGCAGGTGAGATATAATCAAACGCACTCAAATTTTAAATAAAAAACATCAACTGTTGAACAAAGGCTTCCCCCAGGGATTTGCACAACGACCGCCCACATCCAGTTGCTGCTCGTGACCTTCACCAAGTCGATGGTCTACCGAGTGGAAAGCCTTGCGCTATTATCATAACAGCCAAAAAACGACCACTGCTGTACAAAGGCCTCCGAAGGATTCCTAAACGACGACGCCCGCGACCTTCAGCAGTCGTTGGTCCAACGAATGGGAAGCCTCCTTCACCAGGTCGTCCGTACACCAAACGGGAGGCCTGCCTACGCTACGACTTCCGATGCGCGGTTGCAACTCGAGAACATTACTACCCCAACGGCCATCCGTTCTATGAGCTATGTCTCTTTTCCGCCAATGTTACGTTATCTATGAGCTATGTCGGTTCCTTTAAATCTCCTACGGCTCTTCTCATTTCTGATTCTATCTCAAAGGGAAACTATATGAGCACAGCTCGCTCCAATGAAGACTATCATCTACACCTTATCCAAAATGTAAACAAACCATTAACCCACTTTACCATTAAATATTTTTTATAATTGCATGTGATTCTTTATCTTTTGCCTGACTTGGAAAAAGTTTTTTTTTCATATTTCAAGCAATTTTGATCGTTTTAACGATCAGTAGGGTTAAATAAATCTGGCATAATACATTTTCATTGTAAAATTAAAATAAGTGTTACGAAGCATGTCGGCTTACTAAATTTAATTTAGTGTAAAACAGTGGAAAACCTACAAAACAAGAATAAGTAACCTGGTCTGTTTATATTCTGTTTTCTTGTTTGGGACAACAAATTTGTGGCAAGTTCAGACATCATTCATCGTTTACGAAGTGAGATGGGGTTGCATAGATTGTGACGACTGACTTTGAGACCTAGATTTCAATGTAGATATAGGCAGAGTCTGGACTTATTTTAGTTTATCTAATCATCATCATCATATCAGCTCATATACGACCCCACCGTGGGGCTCGAGCCTACCCTGAATTAGGGCGATCGGGCCTTAGTCGACCACGCGGGACCAGTGCAGGTTGGTCGACTTCACACACAACCTTCGAGTTGTTTCGCAGACGTGTGCAGGTTTCCTCACGATGTTTTCCTTCACCGTAAGAGCATGGGATAAACGTACAAGTACATATGAAATCGAAATTCGAAAACACATTGGTATGTGGCAGGATAGGAGACTGCTGTCTACATCCTACTGGATTGCAAGGAGCTAGCACAGTACAGGGTCGCGCACTTCGGTGAGCCGAGATCGCTTCAGGAAGTCGTCGGCAACCTACAGGGGCTACTGGGTTTCTTGGAGGATCTAGGCGAGCAGTGATGCCGGACAATCACGCAAAATGGGCGCAGTGGTCGCCTGGTTGCGAAAACCAGCCCGCCCCTAACGTGGCAGGATTCGAACCACGATTTGTGAACGATGGTGTCTGAGTTTTTTTTTTATTCACAATTAGTAAGCCCTTGGCATCATCTCACCTGATGGTAAGTGACGATGATGCCGAAGATGGAAGCGGGCTTACCAAGATTCCCCAACGCAATGGAGACTTGGCTATCTTATCTTCAAACCGGAACACATCAATGTTGTTAACACTGATGTTTGGCGGCAAGACTTAGATAAGATGGTGGTAGCTAGCCAGGTGGGCTTAGAAAATGACCTACCACCAACCAAACCGAGTCTTACAAGTTGAACCTACCGGGAATCGAACCCGCGACCTCCTGGTGTGAAGCGAATGGGCTAACCATTACGCCACGGAGGCGGTTAATAATATGCAGAATAAAACTCTGATCTTTAGTAAGCGCGAGTGCCCATGACAAAGATGTTTCCTTTTAATTTACAAACGACATGTTGCTGGATCGAATTCAAACCTTGCGCGTAATTATATTGAAGAGATAAACGAGGGCCGTAATTCGCTTTCAGTGTGTAACAAAATTAAATTTTAACCGCCTCCATGGCGTAATGGTTAGTCTATTCGCTTCACACCAGGGAGTCGCGGGTTCGATTCCCGGCGGGGTAGACTTTGTAAGACTCGGTTTGGTTGGTGGTAGGGCGTTTTAGTAGCCCGCCTGGCTAGCTACCACCATCTTAGCTAAGTCTTGCCGCCAAACATTAGTGTTAGTTAACATATTGTTGTGTTTCGGCTTGAAGATAAGCTAGCCAGATCCCCATTGCGTTGGGGAATCTTGCTAAGCCCGCTTCTATCTTCGGCATCATCTTCACTTACCATCAGGTAAGATGATGCCAAGGGCTTATCATTAGTAAATTAAAAAAAGAAGGAAAAATGAACTTTTTGTATAAATCCTATTTTAGTTTTAGTCATCGAAGTATTAAATTTAAAAATCATATAGCGCCATACTCCAGTCAGACGCTAAGCTCACCTGGCCGGAGATATAAAAAGATTAATATCGATCAGAGTCGAGTATTTTTAGTAGGAGGTAGTACCAGGTAACGAGACTTCACCAGGTCGTCGGTCCACCGACTGAGAGGCCTGCCTACGCTACGCCAACCTGGTATTTCATTTGGCCATTTGTAAATTAAAGCGAAACCTTTTGTATGAAAACTTGAGTTTGTGACTGCTTACTGGTGACTCTTAATCAGTGCCACCTGAGTAATGTAAAGCACTCAAAATTAAATGAGGACTTACGGCCACCGCTGCCGCCGCCACCGCCGGACCAACCGCCACCGCCGCCGCCGCTTTTCCAACCGCCGCCGCCGCCTCCACTGGACCAGCCACCGCCCCCGTAGCCGCCGCCGCCGCCGCCGCCAGACCAACCGCCACCCCCTCCGCTCTTCCAGCCGCCGCCACCCCCGCCGCTCTTCCAGCCGCCGCCACCCCCGCCGCTCTTCCAGCCGCCGCCGCCACCACCGCCGGACCAACCACCTCCGCCGCCACCGATAAAACCGGCATTTGCGGCCACGGTCAAAGCAAGCAGACACACGAACACCTGCGAAATAGAAAAAAAAAGTAAGTGTGTGGTTTTATGAAACCACGATAAAAGTGAAACTTTACAGAGGACGAAACGATCATGGTTGCTCTCGCTACGGTACAGAGGACGAAACGATCATACCATCAGACGAAAGCGACCGTCACGCGACGTGCAACACACAGACGAAAAATATTGAGACGATGTGATAGGAAACACAATAGGAAAATCAGCCCAGTAGAACTGGATCAGATAATTCGACACCACAAGAGCTTTTCATTAAAAAAAAAACGAAGTTAGCGCATTTCGTCAGGTCGATGATGGGCCGGGACCGTTATCGGTGCACTATAAATTTTGTGTTAACTGCGCAAGTATAAATAATTCAAAAGGAAAGGAGGAAATTGTAGATTTAAAGAGATAGTCTAGTCAAAATAGCAAGATAAAGACATGTTACGTAGTAAGACTGGTAACGGTATGTCTCTATTACTTTTGTAACACCGCACCGTGTGTATAAATGTCCACTTTTTAATGACGGTTCCGTAATTATCAGTTAAATGTCTTGCGATTTTTGGTAAGCTAATGTTAGAATAGTATAGTTACCTTCATGCTGAAACTGTTTGGTAACTGCATGATGAGGGGTCGGTGGTCTCGCGTTATATATGTGGAGTGGCATCTCCCACTCGGGTGCTTCGAGGGCCGTGAAGAGGCGAGCGGAAGCTGTTCTGCGGCCGCGGTGATGCAACGCTTTGTCCCTGCATAGTGGCTGCGTGCGACCAATCTCGGCTGTCGGTGGTCGAGGGCGAGGCGATGGACGTAGACACCACAGAAATATTGCACCTGTAAAATACCTAGGAAATTGGTAGCTCCTTGGGAAATACAGGCCTCGAGGCGGTCATAGATTCAAGAGGACCTTACTTTAAGTAAGTACCTTCTATTAGAATTTTTCAACAATTTAAATAAATATCGCTACTTGACGGCACCCGATCGCATATAATGGTTATACATTTAGGTTTTTACCTATGAAATTGCCGATTCAGTTTTGCCAAGTGAGAATCGGACTCGCGTAAAGTAGGGTTCTGTAGTCTTTTCAAAAAAAATTAATGTATATTTTAAAAAACAAAATTGTTTTTGCAGTTGGTAATAGAACATTTAGTACCTATGAAAGATCAATAAACTTTTAAATTGTTTTTGCAGTTGGTAATAGAACATTTAGTACCTATGAAAGATCAATAAACTTTTAACAAATCCAACTGCACGTCTTAAGTTGGTCGACTATTATTCCTAATTTCTAAACTAAGAAAGCCTACTTAGCCGTGATAGTTTTCTTTTTAAATTTATTATAGGTATGTCCTACTATTAAAAAAAAAATCAGATGTCCTGAAATAGCACTAGACTGTAACAAAAATTAGCACCTTAAAACTTAACCTTTCGCAAACGGAACGCTGAATCCAAGGAGTGGAATTCCCTTCCGGCGTCTGTATTCCCCGATTCGTATAATTTAGGAATCTTCAAGACGAGAGTGAATAAGCACTATTTGAGCTTGCGCGTTACATCCTCGGCTGCATCGGCACTTACCATCAGGTGAGGTGCAGCCAAACGCACTCAAATTTTTAATAATAATGAAAAAAAAATAGCAAACCCTCTGTAGTTTTAAAGTCTTATTCAACGATACCCCACATGTTATAGGGTACGTCAACAAAAAAAAAATACTCCCTCTATACATGTACGAGAGGTAACCGAAAAAAAATATTTTTCTTAGATTTTATTTTTAACCCCCGACGCAAAAAGAGGGATTTTATAAGTTTAACGTCAATGTCTGTGTGTGTGTGTGTGTATCTGTCTGTGGCATCGTAGCTTTCGAACGAATGGACCGATTTTGATGAGTTTTTTTTACTTGAAAGCAAGTTTCCTTGCGGTGGTTCTTAGCTATAATTGAAGAAGATCTGTTCAGCCTTTTGAGGATCATAAGCTCTTATCTGAAGGATAAAAGGATGTGGGCAACTTATACAGGTCTGATCAATTAAAAATTTGGTGCTCTGTTGATGTAACAACATTGAAAAACCACGGTAACCTTGACCCGATGCTGTAGCATCTCCTGGAATCTGCAGGATACCCAACTCCTCACCAACTTACATCAGAGGCATCGTATTTGGGCTCATTGGAATAGTCTCAACAATGAATAGGTATTAGATAGAACATGGTAACCTTGACCTGATTCTGCAGCATCTCCTGGAATCTGCAGGATACCCAACTCCTCGCCACCTTACAGAGGAGGTATCGTGTTTGGGTTCATTGAAATAGTCTCAATGATTGGTGTTACATAGAACATGGTAACCTTGACCTGATTCAGCAGCAGTAGAAGTATCGTGTTTGGGCTCATTAGAATAGTTTTATTGAATAGATGTTAGATATAATATGGTAACCTTGACCTGATGCTTCAGTATCTCCTAGAATCTGCTGAGGCAGAGGTAAAAAAAAGTTAAACACTTCCATTGGTCCAATTGATTTGAAGTTTACAGTTATAACAATTAATTGCAGCTTCAAACAATGAGCAACTTCCACAGGTTTTGGATGGGGGATGGAGTTTCGACTATATGTAATAGGTATGTAAAGTTTAAAAAGCACGAAATAAAAATTAAATTAAAAATGTATAAAACCGCCGACAAAAACCTCTAAAAAGTAAAAAATAAAATTTGAGTTTAATTTGAGTAGCAATATTTTGATCCAAGACTCGTCGCGTAGGGGGACCGCTAAGTAAATATAAAATAAAAACTGAATACAACTGATTTACTTTACTTCAACTAATTAAGTACTAATAATTTCACAACTTACCTACGCGACGACTCTTGGATCAAATATTACTACTTAAATTAAGGCGGTATTATTATAGATTTTGGTTATTTTTGATGTTAATTAGTTACTCCTAAATGATAGAAAACCCAAGAATAAAAAAAAATAGGTACCTTTATTGTTGATGATGTTACATAAAGTCAAAAGCTATTAGGAACACGATTGAGCAGTTTTGACTCGATAGAAAAAAAATCCCAAAGATATAGGTCTACACCGTTGCTTTCAAGCCTAGTTAGATATGTCTAATATTTTGAAGTATAAATAAAAAAAAATATACAACAATATTTTTTATGATAATACAAAGTAGTAATGTTATTATTTTTTATACTTTCATTGTAGTTTTTGATTGAAACGAGAAACCATTAAAGAAGTGAAAAAGTGTGGTTATTTCCTTAACTCTTTAAACGTAAAGAAAAAGACAGACAACTGTTACAATCAATACCTCGACTTAAACTCAAAGGGCCAGTACATATTGTTTTTTACTTTTATGAGGTTTTGTCGGGGGTTTTATAAATTTTTAATACCCTGTCCCATGCCAAATTACAGCATTTCTGAGCTAAGCCACGGACAAACGGACAGATAGACAGACATGGAGAAACTATAAGGGTTCCTTGTTGACTACGGAAATCTAAAAAAAAGTTCTTGATTTTAGTTATTGACCATATAATGACTCTACTTTATGGTCTTTTATGGGTGGCCAGGTGATGTCTTTCATGTTTAAATCCCCGAGCTACGTACCATTGAATGGAACAAAGGTATTATCAAAGAAAATTTATCTTAGTGGTCAGAGGGGGTAATTTTTTAGACTACCTAGTTAATTTTCTTGAATTTTCCTTAAAGTGACAAAATCTTATGCGGGGTACTCTCCAATATGACATTAGTAACGAAGAAACTGCTGCGATAACTAGAGCTTTAAAATTAAAAATGTGAATTTTTTGCCTTAATAATAGGCGATTTTTTGAAAAATCCCGTTTTCATGGGTTTAATTAAAACCATCGTGCTCCCAAAATATCTAAACGATAGGCAAATGATTAGCGCTTTTTCATTTCTAATAGTGTAATGAATGATGATGTTTTAAGAATAAATTTTGTTTTAATAACTATATTTTAAAGTTCTTTTTTTACAATTTGTAAACAAAATAAATAACCCGTCCAGAGCGCGAAACAAAAAAACAGACAAACAAACAAGAGCGCGAGGGAGTAATTTCACCGCGCATGCGCGCTCGGCCGCGCTGCAGATTTTCAAAGATTTCTTAGTATTTTTGTATCAAACCTGTAAAAAAACTAATTGCTGATCTATTTAGCTAATGAAATCGTCTACATATCCATGTCAATTTAAATAAGATTGATTGTTTTTTTTGATGTGTAAAATCTTTGCTCTCGCTTTCCTGCAATTTGTGGGAGTGATTTCGTGAAATGGGACGGAAATGTGTAACATGGGACGGAAATGTGTAACAGGAAGTCGCGAAAGCGCGCGCTACTCGATCTGACGAATGAGCTTTGCTCTCGCTTTCCTGCAATTTGTGGGAGTGATTTCGTGAAATGGGACGGAAATGTGTAACAGTGATTTGTTACACATCATATGCGAGTACTGTAGGTCACGCTCGTTTTTTTTAATTATTGTTTTTAATTTTTTTTTATTATATTTTTTTGCAAACGACGATGTCAGGTTTCAATGTTTAAAAAAAATTACAAGAACGTTTAGTGCGGGCAGCTGTGCAGTTTATTCTAGTAGGAAAATGTATAACATCGTAGGTAAGTTCTTCCTATCTAACATCATCAAAGGTATCTAAAATAGATTTAAGTTTTCACTTTTCTAAGTGTTATTTTTTTCTATGTATGTAGGGTCGTATTGGGGTAATACTTTTACTTCCGGAAAAATATATTTTCCTGTCATACAGTTTTCAATAAAACTCATTATCTCGCAAATTTAAGTAGTTACTTACTTATTATTATTATTATTGTGCGACCGCGCACTGGAAAACACAGCATAGGCAGCCCTCCCACTCGGTGGACCGATTACCTGGTAAAGGTCGCGGGAAGCCGCTGGATGCGGGTAGCGCAGAACCTGTCGTCGTGGAAATCCTTGGAGGAGGCTTATGTCCAGCAGTGGACGTCCTTCGGCTGATATGATAATTATTATTATTATTGTTGGGTGGGACGCCTGCGGGGTACAGACGGGTATTCAAATCTCTAAGTGGACTCATTACCCTGTTCCCATGGTGGTACGCCAGTTACTTGTTAGTTGCATGAATTGCTGTCATCGATAATTTATTACATGTTATTTTAATCAGGGATTACCCGTTATTCAGCGCAACGGTCACCAAGGAATATAAACAAACCGGCTCCTCCCTGCCCCCCGATTCGAATAACTTAGGAATCTTCAAGACGAGAGTGAATAGGCAATATTTGAGCTTGCGTATCACATCCTCGGCTGCATCGGCATACTTGCTCTCAAGTGAGATGCAGCCAAACGCACGCAAAAAAACAGAGAGCAACAGAAATATATTTTTAAATTCAGTTCGAACTCCTCAGCGCGAGGACGAACCACATTAGCCAGTTTTAACCACCTTAGTAATCATCACACCAGGTTTTACGCTTGTGTGTGTGTATATAACCGTTTTTACGATAGAGCAAAAACAAAAATCCTTTGAAAAACACGTTTTTTGTATGAAGACCGCCCTTAATTTTAAAATTTTTACCGATTGTTATGTTCTTCGTGTGTATGCATGTACATATTTCTTTGGTACACTCTGTAGCATAAACGGTTTCATGGATATTGAAGTGCGAGGTGACGTTAGATTCGTTTTGATCCCGTGAGTGACATTGGATAAATTTTTACCGGACTGGCCGAAAAAGAGGGGTTAAGTTTTTATGCTGTCGGGGTTATAATTAATGCATTATTATTCTTTCAGACAAACTTAAACTCAAATAACTCTTTATTGTACATCAATATAAATAAAAACATATAAGTACAAAATAAATATAAAAAAGAAAGAAATAATAATTTAAGTCCGTTATTGTCAGTACAAGAAACTTATAAACTATGACATGTTAGAAAACAATTAAAGAAAACCTGGCATACTTACAAAACAATAACAATAAAATCGTATAACAACTATTCAATAATACTAGATAACAAAATTGATTAACAAAATAATAAATATACTTAATTTATATTAGAAAGTGATTGAACATTACATAATTAGGAAACGCTAAATACAAATAGTTAAGGCGGTAATGTTACAGAGTTCCGTTATTTTTGACGTCAATTACTCCTAAACGATAAAAAAACCCAAGGTTGAAAAAAATACCCTTATTGTTGATGATGTTCCTAAAAGTCAAAAGACTCCGCCGGGAATCGAACCTGCGACTTCCTGATGTGGAGAAAATGGACTTAACCATTACGCCACGGGGGCGGTTAGTTTTTATTCTAGAAGGCTATGTTTCCATGTGGGTTCCTAGATTTCAGATTGACAGTCACTTCTGACAGGTATCGGCTCCACCGAAGCATGCGTATAGTCTGTGACCGAAGCGGCCCCATTTTCAGTGCCGATGGGCTCGTCTTTATGAATTAAGTCATAAACAAAAGTGAAGTCTTTGGTTGTTTTAACTAGGATGAATGAAATATACGCTTGTAATCTGACTGACTGCGTAATAAGCGTCGGTGGCTCAACCGGTAACGACTCGGTCCATCTAACCAGAGGTACCGGGTTCAAATCTGGATGGCCAATGTACCAATGAGTTTTTCAAAAAACTTTACCTACATACTTACCGATTGCTTTAACGGTGAAGGAAAACATCGTGAGGAAACCTGCACACGCCTGCGAAGAAACTCGAAGGTTGTGTGTGAAGTCGACCAACCCGCACTGGGCCCGCGTGGTCGACTAAGGCCTAATCGCCCTGATCCAGGGTAGGCTCGAGCCCCTCGGTGGGGACGTATATGAGCTGTAATGATGAATCTGACTGAAGGAGGTTCAATGGTCAGGTTCTGCTGCTGGACCGAGGGGATGTGGGCACAGATTACTAAATAGTTACTTATGTGGGTTCGATCCCCAACCAGGGCAAGCATTCTTGTGGCAAACATGTTTGTTTGCTCTGTGGTATGTACTGAAAACGAACTTAAGTATGTATATCGGTCCCTCCTATTGTTCAAGTACCTACGTTCAGGTACGCTAGTACTAATTTATTACTGTGGTTCAGGGCAAGGTTCAAGTATGTATATCGTCCCCATAGATATAAAATTTTCGCTAGTCGTCCCTGAATATTATAATCTGCGTACCTTAGCTACGTAATAAGTTCTTCAGATTAGGATAGCACTTATGTGGTAATGGCACAGTAATACGATATGGCATACAGTAGTGCAACGCCTTTAGTGTCGCACGATGCCGCCACCGGCGTAGGTAGGTACTAGCAGTACTAGCCTGTAGTCAGCCTGGCAAACTGAGTTGCAGTCAAACGCACTCAATTTATTAATAAAAAAAAAAACTCGCGGAGTTTGCTAGGGTGTGCCCCGTCGCCCGCTGAATCGCAAGTACCGTTCCGTTGCTCTGCGTAAGTACATTCGTTGCACTACTGCAAGCCGCTATATTGTAATACTGTGGTAATGGTGTGATTAGAGCATTTTTGAAGTGAAAACTTCTCTACACACGTTGGGCATTTTTAGATGGAAAAAAACTATTGAACTCGCGACACTGTTACGTTACCGCCACCTTACCAGGAACACTCGCAGGGTCAAAACTCATAAAACTGTGAAAAGTTTTCACTTCTTTCAGCACTTTTGGAGTGTTAAGGTTAGATTAGGTTTAAGCATTTACTTATGAAGCCGACTTGATCAAAAACTTCGCTGAAAAAAAACAATTAATAAACTTCTCATAAAAATCGATTAGCTTATTAGCCAGAAAGTCCAAAAACTTCAGCAAAGTTGTCCATAAAAAAACAGTTTCATGAGTAAAAGCCCCCCTCCCGCTCTCTTTTAACGAATGTAAATGTATTTTAACACTAGCTGTAGCCCGCGGGTTCACCCCTGTAGATATCGAGTGAGAGTAAGCGGGGTGTTTTTATATTTTTGTTTACTATTTTTTATTGAAGTGCATTGAATTTGCGACACGACACCGTTACCGTAACCGACACCTTTAATGTCTCTGGGTACAAGGCCTAATTGTTCAAGCCTTCACTTCTGTCAGCACTCCCGGAGTGGCTATTTTTTTAAATCGGATGAGTACTTTCGAAGATTATACCTCTTACATACAAACTTTACCTCTTCATAATATTAGTACATCTGTACGTATTCATTTGAATTCGTCAGAATTCAGCATTCCGCAGTACTAATATATTATATACTGTGATTCCGTTTATTTAGCTAGTCTCAAGTTGCAAACAGAATTACCAAAAAGCAGCTTTTACAGTCACGCAACTGCACTATTTCCTTTTCATACTTACTAATATGTAATAGCGTAGCAATTTTGCTTTTAAATGACTAATTAGTGCAAAATTGCACAGCGTGGGTGCATTAAACGTACATAGTTTGTTATAATTAACTCACGAAAACTTTGCACTCGACTGACTGCGATCGGTGAGGTAATCTTTGACCATCAATTTTCTTAAACTTTATGACCAAAGAGGATTATAAATTTATAAGTTATAACCATTACGTTCTAAGAACAACATTCATAGGAAGGAAAGGAACATCAACATTCGGTAGGTACAGTCGGTGCCTACGGTATCGATACAAATAGGCATTTTGACTATGTTTAAAATATGTGACAATTTGTTGTCATCCTAATAAAATGTAAATAGCATATTTTATTAATGTTCTGAAAAAAATAAGGTCTTTTTCTATATAAAAAACACAAATGATTTTTTTTTTGTGGTTTGATCACGTGTTTGAAAACGCCCTGTGATTGGTTGCAACTCTGATGGCGTCACACAGAAGTAAACATTAGTTTCAGTGCGTGCTTTCACTATACTTATGTGTGACGTCATCTGTCAGAGCAACCAGTCGCCATAGCGAAAATTGCGTTTTGGCGCGTAGTTTTTTAATTCAAACTTTGTAATTGATTTACTCCGTATATACGACAGATCTCCAGGAAAAATTATAGTAAAAACTATTTTCCAGTAGTAGTCAAAAATAGCCTATTACATAGGAGAGCGGTGTTTGGCGGTGCCGGGGGGGGATGCCCGCCGTTCGGTGTAGGTAACATCAACGATGACGTGCTGCGCTGATATAATGATTGATGAGTAATCGGAAACGGTATTGAACACAAGCTAATGCTCAAGATTTAAGAGTGATTTAGACAGAAGGTCGCGATGTGTGGGTAAACACTAATTATCTGTTACTCGCTGCTCCCGCTCTCGGACAAAGTGAAGCAACGCGCAACTCTGCATCTAATAATAATTTAAGGTCATCCTTTTAGTTTTTATCTCACGGTACAATAGCAAGATATAAATTTATAAGTTTTATGTAGGTACCTACTTGGTTAACTTTACGTGACGATGATTTTGTTTGGTTCTTTTTTGTAGTGCGCGCTTTGGTTTGTGGGTGGGTATGTACCTTGACCAAAGAACATACAACACTAGTAACTAGTATCTCATCTGTACCAGGACGTCGCGGGTTTGATTCCCGGCGGAGTCTTACTTTATAGATTTCAAAAGAAATACACTGAGGCTTTATAACTAGTATCTCATCTGTGGCTTTAGCTCGTAAAACAGATGGCTGTTGGGGCCGAAAAGCTTTCGAGTGGCGACCGCGCACCAGAAGATGTAGCGTAGGCATACCTCCCACTCGGTGGGCTGACGACCTGGTGAAGGTCGCGGGAAGCCGCTGGATGAGGGCAGGGCAGGACCGGTCGTCGTGACACATGGAAATACTTGGGGAAGGCCTTTGTCTAGCAGTGGACGTCGTATTTTGAATGCACGATCGTATACTCTATGCTAAAAGGGGTAGAATACCTCCTGGATTAGTTAAAGTGGTATGGAGTATGGGCACACTAAGTGATGGGAAAGACCTGATGGGACTGCCGCGGTAAAGCTATTGCCTAGCATTTTTTATCAACTTATGCAGTTATAATTATATATATTTTTTTAATTTATGCAGTATTTACCAGTACCATATAGTCCTTAGAGCGCGGGATGTTTATGTAATAAATTGACACTGTAAAAAGTTCATCATCATCATCAATCGCCATCGCCATTGCCAATCAATCAATCGTATTTTTTTTAGGGTGTCAGGTTTTATTTTCGTTACGAAATTTCTTGATTCGGTCCCCTCAAAGCCCGCGTTAAAAGCTATACAATATCTTAAAAGGACTCCATACAAAATGATAAATTTGTATGGAAACCAAATTTTTTTGCTCCGATTGAATGGGTTTCTTGGGGAAACGAGTAGAAGCCACAGTTAACTCGAACGAAGTTTTTTAAATTTCACCCTGTATTTCGCCGATTCCGTACGTATACAACGAATCTATGATCGATCGGTAATAGGGCTCGCAGTATGCATGTGGCTCGAAGTCCTGCTGATTGCAGGTCTATGTGGAAGGCCTTTGTTCAGCAGTGGACGTCTCCCGCCTGATAAGATGATGATGACCTTCTGGATCTTAAGATTCCAAGAAGATCCAGAGGTGTTCATTAGCGCCAGAGTCAGTCAAATACCATAACACCTAAGTAGATTCAAACGAGCTTATCTGGGTTGTCTGGTAGAAATCGCTCCCAGCGATAAGACCCCCAAATTGTAAGTCTGTTAGTTGTTGATTTTATTTTGTACTTGTATTTGTTTATTCTGATGTACAAGGTTCAAAGTATTTTTATGCAAAATAGGTGCAAATTACACTCTTTCTAATATAGTCATAAAATACCTAACAATAACATGTCATTTGTGAAAAATCAAGAAATGAACAATCGTTATAAATATCGTTAATCGAAATAAACCAGATTATTTCATTAGAACATGAAAACAATATGACACGAAAGTTATACATTAAATCATTTAATGTCATTAATGCCTTTGACAAGAGTAGGCGAGTTCACACGGACAGCACCCGCTCACGAGTATAACGCGAGAGTCAGTTATCGCTCCCATCAACCATATTACAATTATTATTATTATATTATATCAGCTCATATACGTCCCCACCGAGGGGCTCGAGCCTACCCTGAATCAGGGCGATTAGGCCTTAGTCGACCCCGCGGGCCCAGTGCGGGTTGGTCGACTTCACACACAACCTTCGAGTTTCTTCGCAGGCGTGTGCAGGTTTCCTCACGATGTTTTCCTTCACCGTTAAAGCAATCGGTAATTATATGTACGTAAGTTTTTGAAAAACTCATTGGTACATTGGCCGTCCAGATTTGAACCCGGTACCTCTGGTTAGATGGACCGAGTCGTTACCGGTTGAGCCACCGACGCTTTTTATTACAATAAAGAGTTATATTTGAGTTGGAATTAACTCTACTTTCTTAGTGATCGATCGCTCACTGATCGGTAAATAAGTTAGACGAATCGTACGGGCTTTAATCCTTTTTTGCATTCGAGTGAGGAAGGAGCGAATAGTGTGTGATCGTCCGAAAACCGACTACGAGATTTTGACAAAAAATCACTCTGTGTATGCCAAAATAATTTGTACAGCCACGCTGTGCATGATAACTCGTGTAGCCGTCCTCTTGTGGCATACAAAAATCAACATAAAAATACGCTTTCCTTAGCAAAAAACAGAGATGTAGATAGGTAGGTATCAGGCTTAAAGAACAGTTTTTTTATTTTTTTTATTCACAGTTTACCAAAATTCTGGGTATCTACGGGACGTACGTAAGTTTTTTTTTCCAGGAATAATGAATTATCTAGGATGAATATTAACAATTTAACGATAAATTTTAAAAGAGGACATTTATATCGATGACATTTATACAATTTATAGACGCCCCAAATGTAATTTTACATTGACTTACGAAATAAAAAAGTTGTAAAGTGACATTTATAGGTTATCATAATTGATGATGCCTGCTCCTGGGAATCTCACATTGAAAAAGTATGCACAAAAATAAACAGGTTCTCATATGCACGGTGGCGTCTAGGAAAGGTAGAAGTTATGCAGGCATACCATGGTTAGTATGGTTACGTTGTGTCCGTTCCGTACTTCGATATGGTAAAACTAGGTTTTCCCGCGGCTTCGCCTGCGTGGACATCGTTTTTATGACTGTGAGGGTGAGTGGAGCGCGAGTCGCAAGCGGCTCGCGAGCGTGAACATGGGTTTTATTCAGATCCATCAGAAACTATATCGGGCTATTTTGAATAGCAGTCTATCACAATTCACATCCCAACCCCTCAACCAACTCTATATAAAAAAAAAACACTTCAATCCGTTGCGACGCCGACGTGCGCGAGCGTGGAAATTAGTTTTCCCCTAATTTCTCGGGTTCTTAGTAAATTATGTCATCTCCCACCTCCTCAACCATCTCTGTGCAAAAAATCAAAACAATCAATTGTTCCGTTGCGATTTTAAAGAAATTAACCAAAAAAAGAGTATTTTCTCAGTTCCCTCAGGAACTGCAACGGACTATGCTATTTTCACTGGATAAAAAGTAGCCAATGTCCTTCCCACTGACACAGGCTACCTACATGCCTAATTTCATCAGGATTGGTCGAGGTGTTAAAGCGTAAAAACGTAACAAACAAACACATTTTCACATTTATAATATTAGTAAGGATAATTTGGGGAAACTGTGCATACACACCAAGTCTTTATAGCACAAAAAAGTGTATACGTGCAATTTGTAATGTACCGCCAACAACTCCATGTAAGCCTCTGTTTCAAAAACTTAACCTTTCGGACTACTCCTCTTTTTATCTTGCAATGCCCTAACAGGGCTCATGTACCCTACTACCCTTAGATATAAGAACTTTATGCATGTACATGAAAGCAACTTAATAAATGAATAAATGAATAAACCTACTTACAGTGACTTCACGATATTTCCCCCCTTATTTTTCTTATCTCCAAAACTGCTGGCCTAAAACTTTGAAAAAATCACAGTACTTATATGAGGTAAAATGCGTAGATTACAGGAAAATATATGAGAAAATCTAAAGTCATGTTCTTACAGAAAAAATGAAATTTCCTAAGTCCGATTGTTTAGAAACTAGCGACACCTAGTGGGATCAAGTAGTATCTTCTACGTAGTTAATTTGCGTGGTAATACGACAACAGAAATTAGTTCACTTTTACCTATATCTATAGGTGGCGCTGTAGATAAAAAAATAATTTTTGGTACGGAACCCTTATAGTGCGCGAGTTTGACTCGCACTTGGCACTTTTTATTATTTCAAACGCCTCCATGACGTAATAGTTAAGTCCATTAGCTTTACATCAGAAGGTCGCAGGTTCGATTCCCGGCGGATTCTACTTTTGGAAGACGCGGTTTAGTTCGTGGATGGTAGCCCGCCTGGGTAGCTCGACGTGTTCCGGATTGAAGATAAGATAGTCAGTTCCCTATTGCGTTATGGAATCTTGGTAAGCCCTCATCCATCTTCGGCATCATCGTCACTTACCATGATGCCAAGGGTTTATCAAATAGTATTTGGCAAATACCAATCGTTAATAAAAAAAAAACGTTAGGTTTGATTTATAAATGACTAGTGGATGCCCGCAGCTTCGCCCGCGCAGATCCCGATTTTTGCGGTTCGCGTGGGAATTTCCCAAAATCCTTTCTTAGCGGATGCCTACGTCATAACATCTACCTGCATGCCAAATTTCAGCCCGATCCTTCCAGTGGTTTGGGCTGTGAGTTGATAGATCACTATGTCAGTCAGTCACCTTTGAGTTATATTATATATATTTAGATAAAGACCAATAAGTATAAAATTGCAAACCCAGTTGATTTTATGAGATAGGTGTTGTAATAATAATAAAGGTTATTTTCGATTGAACTAACTTCCTATTTGATTGTAGGAAGGGCCTGCTGGGAGATCAGCTGTTGATTAACGAACCCCTTTTGATCTTTGATCCGATAATTGCCTGTTATTACCTATTACTGTCTGTGATCGACAGTTGCACGAGCTGGAAGTACTTACCTACGGTAGATAATTTCAGCGCGTGCACCTAGCTTATCTACAACAGCTGTGTATTACTTTTCCACATTGATCGATCGCATGTTGGGTGATTCAGTACTAGCCAGATTCCCCTACTGGCGTTAAAATAAAAAGCTCAAATTTTTCAAAAATATGTTTTTAACGATAATAAAGTACATGCAATTAAAAAAAAAAATCAGGGGTAACTGGGTATTGGAGGTGTGTGTGTAGCTCAGAACACAGAAAAAACCAGAACACGCGTACGGCGATAAAAGTGAGGCAAATTGTGCTTGTATGAAACTACTCTAAATCGGTGTAGTTTTGACGTTTTGTTCCTTCTAAATCCTGCATGCAGGTGATTTATTTTTGTGAGTAAACAAGCAGTGGTTCTTCATAACTTACCTAATTCAAAAGATATTAAAATCCGACCTAATATAGCAACATTACAGCCAAGGGAAGGAGCGTATTCGTGGAGTTTTTAAGCTATTGCATAGATTTTATCGCAGGCTTTGAGCGCGGGGACCGAATCCAGAAATTCCGTAACGAAGAAAAACCTGACGCTCGGTTGCCATGGCAACAATATCGGTTGTCAAAACAAACATATAAGAAGATTTGATCATTTTCGGAGAATAATAAAACTCTTTTCATAAACTGTATATCGACGGCGAAGTGACATGAACTCCTAACTTAAATTTTTGTGATTTCGTGATTTTTATGTAGTTAGGCGTAAAATATCATTTTGCATGCACTCGCGAAGACACCCACCTTGATTTTTGAATATTTAGCGAGGTATTCAGTAGTGCCAGTATCTTCTAAAGAAATCAGCGTATATCTTGCTGTCATTATCTGCTATTTAGTACTTTTCGCGTACTTTCTGCTGGCAAAATCATCTATCTACTAAGGGACACGTGCATACTCTAGCGCTGCACTTGGCCGTCTGACGACTGAGCGAGCGAAATTACAACATTGCGAAATAGTGTTGGTAGGCTTTTTCTTTCACACGATACTGACTTTATGCGGTGTGATAGAGAAAGGCGCCAGGCTTACGTTTGGGTGACAAGTAATGAGACCATTGCAAAAGATTTTGAGTTTAGTTACTGTTGTAGATAGAATTTATTGTTTTAAAATTGAAGGTCATTCTTAAAGCAAATGATTCTATTTACCATTTTATATTACAATTTTTTTTCTTCTTATGTGATTTGTGACAGTGCGTTTAATATTCCAACTTTAGTAGACCTATTGATAATTTCACTGAAGGAGTAAAAAAAGTACACAAAGATATGAACTAATGAAGATTAGCTGTTGCCCGCGATTTCACTCGTGTGGATAAATGAACATGATAAATTATGGAAATTAATAAAAACTACATGACTATTAATCATTTGAGATCCTAAATCTGAAAATAAAACAGTTGTTTATTACCATTGCAAGAGACGCTCAAAGGTATCTGCTCGCGCTTGAACTAAAACGGGAAGTTTTTCGGGATGAGGGAGATGCGAACCAAACTAAACCAGCTTACCACCATTCGAAACTTTAGATTTATACATGTAATAAGTAGTCTGAGTAAAACGGCTGTGACATACCGATTACCGACGAACAGATGAAAACTATAAGGCATCCTATAATAATTTTGATGTATTACGACCTCATTCCCGTCCATCTCACTAAGGATGCGATCATTTATAACCGCCACCAACTTGTTTTTAGAGGTGAGAATTGTCCGCACACACGCTATTTAACCAAGATCACCTTATACACTGTAAATCAGTTCCTAAACGGACGGCACAATTTTACACATAGACTGTGGCAGTTGTACCAGTCCATTGATGTTCAGTAGGATTATTGTATATTAGATTAGTTTATCCCCTTTTCGATCTTGAGGAGCACGTGTAAAAACTCCTGAGCTTAAAATCCCGGCCATTTACAAAGCACTTGATGCAGGTGTTTACCTTATCAGCCCTGGTATCCTGCGTCGCCACTGGCAAAGCCTGGCGTTAATAACCGCTAAAGAGAACTGTTATAATATTACCCATCGCACGATTATCCCTCTGTATGTCCTGGAGCATTCTGTTCACAACTTCTACAGCTTTCTTGTTCACCATAAAGCACTGACCCCAAACTACTAGACAATAATACTACGACCACCCAGGTTTTGTCACTGATACTTGAAAACTCCTGTGTGTGGATTTTTTATGCAGAATAGATAAGCCCTTAGCGTCATCTTACTTGATGGTAAGTGACGACGATGCCGAAGATGAGAGCGGGCTTACCGAGATTCCCCTACGCAATGAGGAACAGGCTATCTTATCTTCATATCGGAACACATCAATGCTGTTAACATTGATGTTTTAGCGGCAAGACTTAGATAAGATGATAGAGGTAGCTATCCACTGAGTAAACCTGGCTGGCTACAACTATGTCATCTAAGTCTTGCCGCCAAAATCAATGTTAACACCATCATGTGTTCCGGCATGAAGAAAAGATTATCCAGTTCTATTGAATTGAGGAATCTTGCTAAGCCCATTTCCATCTTCGGCATCAGTAGTTTAATATCCGCATATCAAATCAGACCTCTGAAATATAGTAACTGTACTGTACCAAAGGTACGTGTTTCTGGTTTCTAGATTTATTTTAAAATATACTGATAATCCGGGAATATACGCTGTCACTATGAAATGTTTTGTCTCAATCTAATGAATATAGTGAAATAAATCTTAAAAACAAAACTTTTTTAATTTGCAATACCTTCTAATTCTGGTATTTATAGAAAACGAATTGCTGTAATTAAAAACAATATCTTCTATCTGCTTAAAATCTGATAATCCGACATGGTAATGAAAGTGCTCTATCACCGTTCAATTCGTCTCCTATTACTCATGAACTTACTGTAAAAACAAATTTCAAAAAACTAACAAACAACTTATGGTATGTTTTTTTCTTTTCCTGTAAATTCATGATTTTGTAGTTAAGAGTTCATGTCACTTCGCCGTCGATATACCTCCATATGACAAAAAAGATTTGATTATTTTTTATTTATCAAATGCAAAAAGATTTTATTTAAGACACAGCTGTTTGTATTTATATAGATAGGTACAAAAAGATTTTATTCCATATTTGGCTGTATAGTTCCAACTACCATTGCTTAAAAAAAAAGTACAAAAAGATTTTATTCCATATTTGGCTGTATAGTTCCAACTACCATTGCTTAAAAAAAAACAAAGATGTAAAAAAGCGCGGTTAAGCGAAAATAAAAAATAAATGACTTTTTGGCGGGAATTTGTAGCGTTCAGTTTGTCATTTTTCTTTTATTATCCGAAAAAATACATTTAGTGGTTTTCGATGTGTAATATTGATAGTGTATTTATCAGCGAAGTATCATTTACGTGTTTCTTGTGTAGGATAATGAAATAAAAGTGTGTATACTGTGTTTCGAGTTCCCACAAGAAGTCCGTGCAAGCTTTAGCAAAAGTGCTATCATTTTGCTAGAGTATGTAGGTTAGGTAGTTTATAGACAATGATATGATGTGAACGTGCAGAAATAGTGACCTTGATGACTGAAAAGAAGAAAAATACTACATAATCTGAAAAATATACTGAAGACGTGAATTCTACAAAATAATACTGCTGAAAAACATATACTGAAGACTAGGCGGTATGGCCAATGAGCCTTAGCCTGCCCTAAAAGGGCGAAGAAACAAAAAAAAAATTAAAAAAAAAAAATATGAATGAACAAAGTGCATTTATTATTAATGGGACTTTTTGGCGGGAATTTGTAGCGTTCAGTTTGTCATTTTTCTTTTATTATCCGAAAAATTACATTTAGTGGTTTTCGATGTGTAATATTGATAGTGTATTTATCAGCGAAGTATCATTTATGTGTTTCTTGTGTAGGATAATGAAATAAAAGTGTGTATACTGTGTTTCGAGTTCCCACAAGAAGTCCGAGCAAGCTTTAGCAAAAGTGCTATCATTTTGCTAGAGTATGTAGGTTAGGTTAGTATATAGACAATGACATGATGTGAACGTGAAGAACAGTGACCTAGAAAACTGAAAAGGAGAAAATTACTACATAATCTGAAAAACATACTAAAAAAATACTGAAGACGTGAATTCTACAAATTAATACTGCTGAATAACATATACTGAAGACTAGGCGGTATGGCCAATGAGCCTTAGCCTGCCCTAAAAGGGCGAAGTAAAAAAAAAAAAAAAATTATTATTAATGAAGAAAGTAATAAAAGCGCGGTTAAGCGAAAATAAATAATAAATATGAATGAACAAAGTGCATTTATTATTAATGAAGAAAGTCACGAAAAAATATGAAAGAAAATGAGTGAGTACTCTATATACATACATTTTATTATTATCACAAATGCAGTATTAATTTTGAATTGAAAATATAATACTGCTATAAAGGTGACCTAAATTTTTGATATTAAAATGAGCGATATTAAAAGTAGCCCTCTTTTATACACACAAACACACACACGCGTATAGTTTAAATTCTCAATTTAGATTCTCAATATATATATATATTCATTCTTCATTATGTATATAACAGAAACCATCAAACCAAGCACGTGTACTATTCAGTACCTTTGTTTTTGGTGTATAGATAATGCACATGAATGCCGCGCAGAGAAAGTATATATGATATTATATCTATATAAATGTACATCGCGCGAAATTCGATAATCACTTCTAAATATTGTTATTTATTTAATAAAAGAAAAAAATGTTTTCTTATCGGTCACCACGCTCAAAAAGTGTAACTTGAATTAATATCAAAGAAAAAGAAATACTGCATGAATAAAATAAATAAATAATTATAATTGCATAAGTTGATACAAAATGCTATGCAATAGCTTTACCGCGGCAGTCCCCGAGTGCCACACGTCTTTTTTTTTGGCTTCAGCGCGCGTCATACTATTCTGACTTAACGCGCATTCTGGTTTTTTCTGTATTCTGAGATAGTTATCTATTGTAAGTGCGATAGCACTAAAATATGTACTTTGGCGATAGTATATATCAACGACACAATAGCGAGTCTAAACCAAAACCCGCAGTGTCCACTTTTATGTTTTGACCTTACGTAAAATTTATAATTTACATTGCGGTTTTTGATTCTAACAGAATCCTACACTATTGGACATTGTGGTTTTTGTAGCATCTTTGATTTTTATCATTAATTTCCTTGAGACGTTGCTGTTTTGATGCTTAAGTAATACACTAAAATATTCCTTCAACCATAGAGATTAATATGTCATAGATAACACTTTTTTTGTCTTTTTACGGACATTGCGGTTTTTGATTCTAACAGACTCGCTTGATGGACCTCACTTTAAAAAAATAAAAAGTGAAGGTACTTCAACGCTAAGAACTCGATCTTCCTACCGTAACTATTTAGTAATCTATGCCAGAAGTCCCGGGCCCCGGGTTCCGGTGATGCTAACAACAACAGGCAACAGAGAGTAGCTCCAGGCACCGCACCGTTACAATTCGACTGTATTGTTTTTGAAGTGAAAACTTCTTTAGGCGCGTTGCCCATTATTGAGATGAGAAAATCCATTGAACTCGCGACACCGACACTTTACCAGGAACATTCACAGGGTCAACGCGTCACCGTCACCGACACTTTACCAGGAACACTTGCAGGGTCAAAACTTTGTCAACCTAGTCGTTCTTCAGGAACACTCAGGGGTCAAAACTTATAAAACTGTAAAAAGTTTTGTTCAAGTTTTCACTTCTGTCACTACTCCCGGAGTGGTTAGGTTTTGTGTGTGTGTGTGTGTGTGTGTGTGTGTGTGTGTGTTACGCGATTTCTTGCAGATTGTAAACCGATTTTATGATTCTTTTTTTATTCGAATGGGGTATGCTCCCGAGCTGGTCCCATATAAATTTTATCAAAATCGGTGTAGTACTTTGTTAGAAAATTAACAAAAACCAAAAATAATAATGCAAAAAGTTGTTGCGATGGAAGTCGGTTTTTTTTAACGTTTAGCAGGTTTAAGGTTCCGTACACCCATCGGGTGACCAACGGGACCCTATTACTAAGCCTCCGCTGTCTGTCTGTCCGTCTGTCAGCGGGCTGTATTTCATGAACCGTAATAGGTAGACAGTTGAAATTTACAAAGTGTGTTTTGCTATTGCCGATAGCGGCAACACACTATCACAGTATATATATTAGACACTATTGAGTTAGACTGACTCTGTGGCTCAGTGGTTAGTGCCCTTGACTACTGATCCGAGAGTCGTGGGTTCGATCCCTACCCAGGGCAAGCATTTGTGTGATGAGCAGATTTGTTTGCTCTGTGTCTAGATGTTAAATTATATCTATATATGTATGTATTTAAACGTTATAAGTATGTATATCAGTCTCTGGTAACCCATAACACACGGAATCCTACTTTGGGGCCAGATGACCATGTGTGATTTGTCCCAGAATATTTATATTTATAGAACAACAAATAATAAAAATTAGAGAAAGTGAAAAATTAAGAGGGTCTGAAAACAAAAAAACGTGTTTTTATAGGTATGTTTGATTTAGATACATACAAGCGTGAAACTTGGTGCGATAATAGTACAAATCCTAAAGTAAAACAACAAATAATAAAAACTGGCCAAGTGTAGTCGTACTCGCGCTAAGGAGTCCAAATTGAATGAAAAAAAAACATTTTCATCCCCCCATCTCGGAAATTGTATTTTTGCTCTTCGAGTGCAAAAGCCGTTTTTATTCGCTAGAGGATTAAGTAAATATCTGAGTGCAAAAGCCGTTTTCCTTCGCTAGAGGAAAAAAGTAAATTGAATTTAGAACATCGTGAATTCAAAACATTATTATACCTATTTACTTCTACCTCCATGGTGCCGAATTTATCATACAACCTTTTTTAATTTGTTAAAAACTCAGACTCGGAACCTTCTTGGTGTACTTTTTTTAAATTTGCTTTGCGCGCGTCATTTTCTTTTCACGACATATTGTTAAAACCTTTGGTTAAAAACAAGAAACATGAAAACAAGTGAAAAACCTAAAATGAGTGAATAAAGTGACGAGGATGTTTATTTGACGCCAACAGGATTGACTGAAACTGTTTGTATAATGCGCAAATGTTTTTTTTCATTTTGTGATTTCCTCGCTGAGGTGTAATGAAAAGTTACGTGTTGCACTCGAGTGCAAAGATTTTTCACCGCGTGCTCTTTTGATTCCTTCGCTTGCTCGGTCATCAAAATTAACGCGGTTAAAAAGCAACTTTGCACTCATGTATAACAAATAACTATTTCTGTCTCTTGCTTGTAATGTGAAAAGGTAAAATTGTCATAGTTGTTTGGAGAGGTGCGGTGGTACGGAACCCTCGGAGCGCGAGTACAACTCGCACTTGGTCGTTTTTTATCAACTATCAAGAACGAAATTTTGTTATGGAATTGTTCGTCTTACAGACATGTGTGATGTGACGTCATTAAATTATCATTTAATTTAGTAATCGTTTTTATGACTATCCTTGAGGGTGAGTGGTGCGCGAGACGCAGCGGCTCGCAAGCGTCAACATGAGTTTTCTCTAGATTCCTCAGGAACTATATCGTGCTCTTCTGATTATCAGTCTATGCACAGTTTTAGAAGTAATATAGAAGTCATTGAGTCTATGTCACTTCACTTCAATCCGTTGCTTCGTTGCGACTCCGCGCCGACGTGCTCGAGCGTGGAAATGAGTTTTCACCAGATCTTCCTTAACTATTTCTTCGCAAAAAAACACAATAATAATTCAATTTTCCGTTGCGATATTAAAGAAAGTAACCAAAAAAGTATTTTTTCAGTTCCCTCAGGAAATGCATCGGACTATGCTATTTTCACGGGATAAAAAGTAGCCTATATCCTTCCCAGTAACACAGACTACCTGCATGCCAAATTTCATAAAAATTGGTCGAGGTGTTAAAGCATGAAAAGGTAACAAACAAACGCATTTTGACATTAATAATATTAGTAAAGATGGTCAAGTGAAATGCATATTAGGTAGTCATATTTTATTGTTTTTGATACTGAACAAAAATACCCTATGCGCAACAGAATAAGAAGAAGACTTTGAAAATTCTTCGAATGACATTTGCATACTTACTACAAGCATTCGGTCGGATTAACGACTAAAATTTAAGTCTAAGCTTTACTGCATACTTAAGTTATTAATTTTAGGTTTGAGGGTGACAGGTCGGTCATGGACCATGGTGCAGGGAGTGGCTCAGAACAGGTGGGCGCCCTGAATACTCAAGTCGACTCTGCATGTACTCACACACGTAGTACCTATTACCTCCCGCGGCGTTCGTCAGTGGAGTGGTGGGAGTCTTAAAAGCCATATTTGTTAGCTGAACACTTGTTCCAACTGCCTATGTCAAAACAATGTGTCACAATTTGAATAAACTGTGACACATGGATTTTGTGCCAACCACAGATAAGATTTTTTTTATCAGCGTTTTATAGAATTCTTCTATTCTGTGGTGCCAACGCATACATAAGTAATAGAACAAATGAATGAAATAAAATAGGTCCAATGAAAGAGAAACGAATATCAGCAACGCATTGCCGCGTTACAAGGTATACCCTATTGCGGTGGGAAATATTGGTAAGTTCGCTTCCGTCTACAGCATCGTCGTCACATAATCATCAGGTTTTACCAACAGGGATATTTTTGTAATTATTACCCGAAATCTTTTAGGTACGCCAGTAATATATAAGTCACTGCTTTTAGGTAGTAATTTTACTCGTGAGACTGAACCACTTTTTGCACGTGTATTGTTTTTAGGTCTTATAATATGTATGTATGTATGTTTCTTTATTCCGCGATATCTTCTAAACGGCTTGATGGATTTCAGAGTGCGAGGTACCGTTAGATTCGTCTTAATCCCAAGAGTGACATAGGATAAATTTTACCCGACTTACCAAGAAAGAAGGATAATGTTTTTATGCAGCTTTGTTTTTATTAAATTTTTAAATAGTTTAATTAGTTGTTTTCTGAAATCGCAAACAAAGTTTTTGGATATTTGACACAAATCGATTAGCTAACATGCCGAGTTTGTATGGAAAGCCTATTTTCAACCGACTTCCAAAAAGGAGGAGGTTCTCAATTCGACTGTATTTTTTAAATGTTTGTTACCTCAGAACTTTTGACTGGGTGAACCGATTTTGACGATTCCTTTTTTATTTGAAAGCTAGTGCTTCCCGTGTGGGCCCAAATAATAGTTTTTTTTATCGTGTAGGTACTACACCGATTTTAATAAAATTTATATGGGACTGACTCAAGAGAATACTCTTTAGAATAAAAAAAATATGGAAATCGGTTTACAATCTGCGAAGATATCGCGTAACAAACATACGAAAAAAAACGGCCAAGTGCGAGTCAGAACCGCACACATAGGGTTCCGTACCATTATATACTAGATGGCGCTAGTTTATTCATGTTTAAAAAAACACGCACCTATTTTGTATTAATTTTTATTTTACCCTTATTTTTCAACTTTTACTAATTTTTTGTATTTGTTGTTATAGCGACAACAGAAATACATCATCTGTGAAAATTTCAACTGTCTAGCTATCACGGTTTATGAAATACAGCCTGGTGACAGACGGACAGCGAAGTCTTAGTAATAGCAAAGTAAATATATTAGTAGTAATAGGGTCCCGTTTTACCCTTTGAGTACGGAACCCTAAAAACCAGTCGAAGTGAGAACTTCAAGAAAACTTCAAAAAAAGGTGGAGGTTTCTTTATTCGACCTTATATATGTATATAGTATAGTATATGTATAGGGAGTCATTCTGGAAGAGCTGAAAATCACGACGCGCCTATCAGATACATGCCGCACCCGCATGCTCAAATTCCTCGGTCACATCGCGCCAAGAGAACCAGAATCCCTTGAAAAACAGATACTAATGGGCAAAGTGGAGGGGAAAAGACAAAGGGGCCGAGCACCCGCCAGATGGTGTGACCAAACAAAACAATTGCAACTCCACCTGCACGATGCTATCCACACCGCCACAAACAGGGAAAAATGGAAGTACCTAACTCGGCCCCAATCTACATCTACGGACTCGACTTTATGATGGTCACGATCCCCAACCCCTGGGGTTACGACTTAGAAGAAGTTCGCGGATAACTTCGTCGTTTATGAACCGATTTTGATGATTATTTTTTTGTTGGAAAGGGGATATCCCAAGGGTGGTCCCATGATAAGGAAACCAGGATCTAATGTTGTCATCCCAGAGAAATCGAGAGGAACCTTCAAAAATCGTAGTGGCGACTAGTGCGTTTGAAGTCGTTTTTTTTATTTAAAATTATTATTGGAAGTCGGTTCAGAATATGCTATGTTTTGCCTAACACTGCTTATTTAGGTATTTTCCTCACGTGGACAAAGATCGCAATCCTAATGTGATGGGCAGTTTATGCTGTGTCGCAATATTTTGAAGAGCAGACGCTGTGACTAGAAACACCTAATTATTGCCTTTACGAGTATATGTGCCTTAGTTGCGTGTGTTGCAATGTCTGTGCCATGAAATAGAACAATCACAAGCACCCAGTATGTAAAAAAGGTAACGTGAAACGTTATTAGATCAAACTTATACAAAATAGCATTAAAAAGCAAAATATTATTTAACATTTTTTTTTTATAATATATAGGTAAACTAATACTCATCATGCATCATTGTACACGTACCTATAATAGGGATGACGACAGCATTAGAAATAAATTATGAACTCTTGATTACTAAATTGCCCTCCTACTTAAACTTCGGAAAACCTTACTTGTTTTGTTTTCCATCAAGTCTTCGAATTTGTAGTTTTTGTTCTATCGTTAAAACGGTAATACATACAAGCGTGAAGCTTGGTGTGATTTGATTATATTCATCATATCAGCTCAAATACATCCCCACTGAGGGGCTCGAGCCTACCCTGAAGATCGGCCTAAGGAGTCGACCACGCGGGCCCAGTGCGGGTTGGTCGACTTCACACACAACCATCGAGTTTCTTCGCAGGCGTGTGCAGGTGACCTCACGAAGTATTCCTTCACCGTAAGAGCGTCGTATAAACGTACATACTTATGACATCGAAATTCGAAATCACATTGGTACGTGACATTATTCGAACCACGACCTTCCAGACAGGAGCTAGCGTCTCTTGCCATTACGCTACCGACGCTCTGATTATATTACTAATCTTAAAGTAAAACAACAAATAATGAAAATGGGCCAAATGTGAGTCTACATGAATAAAAATAAATTGTGCAGCCACACTGTGCGTCTTTCTTGCGAAGATCTTCTGGTATGCATAAATCAGCATTAATAAAACACGTTTATCAACCTAGGAGCAAAGAAAAGAAATGTTTCTGTCTTGATTAAAATTAAAAAATAATCTGTGTTTCTTCTTACAGTTTTTTTTATTGAATAATGAACTATCCAGTGTAGAAGGCCATAGTAAGTTCTATAGTAGATGACAAAGTTTCATTAAAATCGTTACAGCCATTTGTGAGAAAAAATAATAAAGATCCTGGATTTGTATGGGAAGTATATCTGATCCGTGGGAAGTACCTGATTCCGATTTTTCCTGGAATAATGAACATTACAGTATATGAGACGATATACAATTGTAGTAACGTACATTTTTTTTCATTAAAAATCATAAGAACCATTTTTGAAAAAAACATGTATAAAATATTTTTTACTATGGTTGCAACTCAAAAAAATTACAGATCCCATGCATTACTGCTTTCTTTTTTTTTATTCACAATAAGTAAGCCCTTGGAATCATCTCACCTGATGTTATGTGACGATGATGCCGAAGATGGAAGCGGGTTAACCAAGATTCTCCAACGCAATAGAGAATTGGCTATCATATCTTCAAGCCGGACGGAACACATCAATGTTGTTAACACTGATGTTTGGCGGCAAGACTTAGATAAGATGGTGGTAGCCAGCCAGGCGGGTTTAGAAAATGCCCTCCACCAACCAAACCGAGTTTTCAAGTTGAGCCCACCGGGAATCGAACCCGCGACCTCCTGTTGTGAAGCGAATGGACAAACCATTACGCCACGGAGGCGGTTACTAACATTACGCCACGGAGGCGGTTACTAACATTACGCTACGGAGGAGGAGACCTTCGTGTATACTGAAAATAAACTCAGGAATATTTTTTTTTATAATATTAGTAAGGATTTGAGAAAAAAAATCCTGAGTCTATTATTAAAAATGTAACAATGTGTTTGTTTGTTATCTTTTCACGCTTCAACAGCTCGACCAATCTTGATGAAATTTAGCATGCAGGTAGCGTGTGTCACTGGGAAGGATGTAGGCTAGGTACTTTTTATCTCGTGAAAATAGCAGAGTCCGATGCAGTTACTGAGGGAACTGAAGAAATACTCTTTTTTTGGGTTATAATTTCTTTAACATCATAACGGAACATTTCCCTCTCGTATATCTACCAGATACACTAAACTACCAGGTTTATGATATAGCGTCCCCACTCACAGACAGCTAGGTCATAAAGTGAGGGCCGCTATTCCTGCCAACACCATAAGGTGAAGACAAGGACCAGTTACGGTAGGTCTTGCCGCCAAGACGCTTGTCCCGGTACTCTGCAAGGCGAGTGCCTCGTGGAAGAGAATCACTACCTACTGTCCAGGTAGGTCCCGAAGCTGTAGGCGCGCTCACCTCCCGCGGCTTTCGCTGCTAGCGGTTCGATCCCCTCTCGGGACGCCAGAGAAGCTGGCTCCCAAATATCCTGTGTGGTACCGGAGCTGTAGATACGCTCACTTCCCGGCGCTTAACGCACCTGTCCAGACTTACTCCTAAGCGGGCTGGATCGGCCGGAGCAGTATTAGCTTAGCTCTTCTTGCTGACCAGGCAAGTGCCGGAGATGCTTCCCTGCCAGTAATTAAACCAGCAGTTCCGCTTAATGGACAACTCACGTGACCCGCGTTGTTTTCGCCCATAGTCCACGTGGCCAGCTACGACAACACTGGTTGCGCGCGGGGAGGGACGCCTGGACGCAACGTGCTTGCCGGCAACACACATTGCCCAACCCCTGCAACTAACCACATACCACTACGAGTCCAGGGGACCGACAAGCCAGAGTGCCGAAGGCGATAGATCCAACGGCAGGCAAGCGGTGGGCTACCCCCGACCCCGTAGTATCCTGATCCAAACAGCCGGACCCGTAGTTCCGGCTGCGACCTCCACCTAGCCGGGTAGCTCTAGGCAGAGGTAGTCAACAACAAAATCGCAACGGAACAATGGATTGTTATGAATTTTTGCACAGAGATGGTCGAGGAGGTAGAAAATGACATAATTTAGTAATTAGCATATCCTGACATAGTTCCCGATTGAAGTGATTTTTTGTTTAGAATTGGTTCAAGGGGTGGGAAGTGACATAGACTGCTTATAAGAATAGCCCGATATAGTTCCTGAATGATCTGATAAAAACTCATGTCCACGCTCGCGAGCCGCTCAGACAGTCATAAAAACGATGTCTACGCGAACAAAGCCGCAGGCAAAAGCTAGTATCTTCTTAAAATTGTTTTTACTGAAAAATCAATGAAAAACAGTCATTTACTACATAAATAAATCGAGTCCGCATGCATACTTACGATCTGCTGCGCTGAACCACAGATTACTAAATAGTTACTTGCTGAACGTCTCCGCAGGGTCTACAATTTACATATATGTACACACTATCTACACGATCTAGGTACCTTTATCTACATGATCTAGGTACCTTTATCTACACGATCTAGCTACCTTTATCTACACGATCTAGGTACCTTTATCTACACGATCTAGGTACCTTTATCTACACGATCTAGGTACCTTTATCTTCACGATCTAGGTACCTTTATCTACACGATCTAGGTACCTTTATCTACACGATCTAGGTACCTTTATCTACACGATCTAGGTACCTTTATCTACACGATCTAGGTACCTTTATTTACACGATCTAGGTACCTTTATCTACACGATCTAGGTACCAACCAACTATAGTTGATGCTGATTTACTTTCGAGCGACTGAGGAGCGAGCGACGAAGGTATGTGATAGCAAAAAAATCAAAGTTGAGATTTTCATGGGGATCTAGGTATTGTCTTACACTAACAGTCTAAAAAACAAAAATGTGCGTGTGGTTGTGTGTCCGTCCGGTGCTCTAGTTTCCAAACTACTGGACGGATTTGGGTGAAATTTGGGTTAGGGCAATATTATTATTATTATATTATCTTCAGCCATATTTTACAAGTTTCATATAATTACAAAAATCACTTTCTATATTTTCCTTAGAAATGGCTTTTGATAAAATTCTGTACATGATTATTATTACTTTATATTATTATGGTCTACTACACTCCGTAGAGTTATTATTCCATAAAATATTTTTTTTAAAAAAAAGGTTATTTTGGTATTTTTAATCTCAAAAATGGCTCAACCGATTTTGATGACACTTTGTGAATAACTAGGACTTAACAAGGCCTACTAAAATGTTAGTTCACTATTTCGATTAAAATCTTACTGAATGAGGTACTTTCCGTAAAACTTCAAATTACTTATTTGTAAATTGACGCTCTTACAGTGAAGGAAAACAAGCGTGAGGATATCTGCACACGCCTGCGGAGAAACTCTAAGCATCTCTAAGGTTGTAGGGGAAATCGACCAACCCGCACTAGGCCCGCGTGGTGGATAGGCCCGATCGCCCTAATTCAGAATAGGCTCGAGCCGCTCGGTGGGAGCATTTTAGGAGCTGACATGATGATGATGATATGTAATTCGGCAACATCGTCACTGAGCATCAGGTGAGATGAAATCATCAGGCTTAGTGGTTAAATGATCAAGCTTACTTTTTAAAAGTAAATATCAATAGAATATCAATATATCTTATAGAATAAAATTGGAGAGTGAAAACTTGCTAAGGTACACCATTTAGTAGCACAGAACATAACCATTTTTTTTAGCAACTGAAAACCGTTATACTTTTTCTATTATTTGGAGAAGTCTAAAATTAATATTTCTATTTGAAGTTCTTAAGCTATGAGCTAGGAACCACTATAGAACTTGTATCTACCCATTTAAATAGATAGCTGTATTTTTTTTATATCGAACTTGGCCCCCTGTCATATTTATGTTTTGTTAGGATATCATTAATTTTTGTAAAATACTAATACTAATTTCCTATCCTTATTCAAGTAAAAGATATACATATAAGATATTTTTGGTGGTACCGAACCCTCGGTGCGCAATCCAGAGTCGCACATAGCCAGTTTTTAAATTTTTACTTAATGTCAAATAAACCCATTACGATTCCAAATCTCAATTATAAGTCACCTGGAAGTTGTCCATGTGAGGATTGGTGGTACGGAACACAAATTTTGTGAGTCCGACTCGCACTTGGCCGGTTTTTATTTTCCTTTGTATACGTCCAATAACCTACCTAGGTGCCAAATTTCAAGTTTCTAAGTCACCTGGAAGTGGTCTATAATTTTAATGAGTCAGTGAGTCATAAAAATTGTGATTTTGGGATTCTAGGTGATCGAGAGGCTCTTACTAGACATACAACATCGCAAGTGTGTAGGTCAAACAGATTTTAAGTTGCAGGTAGGTCGAAATTGGCCCGAAATGGTTTGTGTAATATAACCTACGGCCGGTGTCGTCTGTTTCTTTTGGAACTTGGTGGACACACTGCCGTGTGTCTCGATAAGAGAACCCCCAGTTAACGGGTTCTACACCAATTTTTTACACTCTTTATAAGCTCTATCAGGACCTTGAGATGATGGCTGAGGGAAGGAAGAATTAGCTATTACTCCACATCTTGTATCTTGTGCTCTTGTAGCAGTGGTTTTAAATTAATAGAAGATAGGTACAGAGGCCAGCATATCAAGCTAGACACTTTGGACTTTGTACCGTACTTATGCCGTATGCGTTTGGATCAGAATCGCACTACGAGTGTCTAGCTTGATGTGCTGGCTTGTGTACCTACCTGTCTTCTATCAGTATTATTAGAGTAGTTAGGAACCAGGCAAAAAACAATTTACCGGAGAATGTCGCAAGAAACGGTAATCAAAGCTACCACAGTACTGTCACAGTATATATATTAGGTACTGTTCAGATCAAACTTCAGTGAATGGACAGAGTGCTGATTGATCGTAGACGGAGAGAGGTTTAATGTTACTAAGCTAAGATTGCATTAAACTTATATTTGATTGTTTCTCCCTATCGGCGTGTTTTAAAAATGTGTACTACAGGTAACTTTTGGCGTCGGGTATCGTAGGTACCAATCTAATGACTTGCTATTTTACGTTTTTACGTTTCCGTACTTCAAAAGGACTTAAATTGTAGAGCCACGATGTGCATACTTTCTCGCGAAGCCCTAACCAACTGTCGTAGTCGAGCATACTAAAATCATCCTTATACATTACACTTACTTAGTAGCAAAGAGTTTAGTAATATCCGACTTGATGAAATATTTTAAATAATTTCGGTTTGTATGGTAGGTACTTTACTCCATTTTTCCTGGAATAATTAAGTACCCAGTGCAGTAGGCCTTAATAAGTTCTAGTTATTCACAGTTTCATTAAAATCGTTACAGCCATTTTGAGAAAAAGTAACAAACTTTGTACATTGCCGCTTTGGTAAGATTAAGATCATATTTTACAATATGCTGGCAAAAATGATCATTGGGCTACACATGTAGGATTGGGCTTTACCTATGATAGTGTAAAGGGCCCTTAGTACCTAATAATAACTAGTTGCCCCATAGACGTTATAGGCTTGCTTGACTTGAGTATTCCATGGTTAAAGCATTAGGAAAGATATAAATAGTAGGTACTGGTATGAGTATGGACACAGTATTACAATATACATTATATATTACAGTATTACAGTAGCGCAACGAATGTACTTACGCAGAGCAACGGGAGGGTACTTGCGGGGCAGCGGGCGGCAGGGCGGGGGCGTTTGCCAGGCTGACTACAGGCTACTATGGGCTAGTACCTGCGCCGGTGAGACATCAAAGGCGTTGCGCTACTGTAAGCCATATCGTAATACTGTGGTATGGATGCATTGCATTATGCAGGCATGACATGAATTTAAAACAATAGGTACTTTGTTTCTACTTATGTTCACTCCACAGCATCGCCTACAGTTACTCGATGATTTTACATTCAAGATGCGCAAGTGCTATATGTTATATACCCTCAAAATTCATATAAATAATTTCGTTAAATTAAAAGTGGTTTTTGTACAAACGTGTAGAAAACAAACATTGAGTTTTTTCATTATTAGAAAATAGGGATTGCAATCCGGTATCATTTTCAATCCGGCCGGATTTCACCGGATTGACGCCAATCCGACCGGATCCGGACGGATCCGGCCGGATTTTAAAGTTACTTAGGGCCTAGTATTTAGTGATTTTTAGTTTTGATAATAATACATAAAAAGAAAAATTAAATACGTATTTATTGAAAATAAAATCACTTTTAATTATATTTTTTGGTATTAATTGTAATTTTTGGTACTATTTGTACAAAATGAAATTATGAAACTATTCTAAACTAGCTGTTTCCCGCGGCTTCACCCGCGTGGACCACGTTTCTATGACTTATCGAGGGTGCGCAGTGCGCGAGCTGCAAGCGGCTCGCGAGCGTGGTAAAAAGTAGCCTATGTCTTAATTCAGGTCCTAATCTGTCTACTTACCAAATTTCAGCCAAATCCGTTCAGTAGTTTTTGCGGGAAAGCGTAACAGACAGACAGAGTTACTTTCGAATTTATAATATTAGTAGGGATAATAAAGTAAGTACTAAGTATTTAATTTACATAGTCTCAAGATCGTAACACTTCCTATTGGCTTTGCTGTAGTCGTGTAAAAAGAATGAACCAGTGATTGAATTTAGTATAGGAAAAAGACGCATTGCATGCATGACAAACAATACAATAAATACCTAGCTAACCTGACCTATTTAAAAATTCAAATACAACATAGATTATTCAATGTTTTTTCGTCATATAACCATAACCACTAATTAGGTAAACAAAGTGTTTGTCAACTTACGGTTTATCTCGACAGAATAATCTAATCAATCACTCTCACACTTTTCGATTAGTTTCGTTCGATACTTTCGATGTCAAAGGTAAAGTGGCGACTGACAAACAAGTGCAGGCAGAGACGGTGTCGGCGGCGGCAGTGCCGCGGCACGTCTAGCGATCTGGCAACGTCGCGCGCGCGCGCTTCGTTGCATACAGTACAGTTTATTGCGTATTTTTTGCTCCGGCGCCGACTCCGGATCCGGCGCCGACTCACCGGATCCGGTAGGTTTAAAAACACACCGGATCCGCTGGATTACCGGATCCGCCGGACCGGATTGCAATCCCTATTAGAAAAGTGGTGTAAAATAATATGGAATTGTATGAAATAATTGACTTTTATAGTTTTTAAAGTCCTAGCGGTACGCCAAATATAGCTAGCTGCAAATGGTGTTAAAAGCATAAAGATCGGTAGGATAGATATTTGGCCATATGAATCACTTTGACTAAAAAAAAGGATAGAAGTTATAAGTAGTTAAGACGTAATCTTTTTTTTTATATGGGAAAAAAATGATCTGAAACGTATTGTGTGTGGTATGAAATGAAATGGCTTTTTGAGCCGATTCTAAAAATATATCACATCATGACATTTCAGTCACTTGTTGTAAATTAAAGTACAAAAACATAATTAAAATATACCAAGTATGTGCTTCTTCAGATACGTAAAATATACCATAATATTAGTACAATAAATGTACCTCAAATGATGGGTACGTAATATTATCCTCATCTCAAACGCAAAAAAGTAAGTAGTAATTTAAAAATTAGTAAGTAGTAATTTAAAAATTTCATTCCTTTTATTTTTGTATGGAGGGTCCAATGATGATTGGGATGGGGATGATTTTTTTTCTCGTCAAACCCAGTCGTGTGGGGTATCTATCGTTGGTTAGAGCTTAAAAAATAATTGTGAGTCTTCTAAGATTTTATAATTTATAGTTCCGTTTTGATGAAAACGCTAAACACTTTAAAAAACAGACTTCCGTCGCAACAACTTAGTACATTTTTGCATTATTATTTTTGGTTTTTGTTAATTTTCGAATAAAGTACTACACCGATTTTGATAAAATTTATATGGGACCACACGGGAAGCACTAGCTTTCAAATAAAAAAATAATCTTAATAACCGGTTCACCCAGTCCAAAGGTAACAAACATAAAAAAAAACATACAGACGAATTGAGAACCTCCTCCTTTTTGGAAGTCGCTTGAAACACAGGCTTGAATGTACTAAATTTTGTTGGAGTCGAATGTCCCCACTCCCTAACGACTAAACTGCTGTATTTGGAAATTTGAAAATTACACATGGACGCGTTAATGGCAACTATGGAACCCTAAGGCGCTGTGCACACGACGGGGCGGGGCGGGGCGGGGCGGGCCGGTCAATTTCGCCGCTAACGATAGCACAAAGGGAATCCTATACTACCAACGCACATGGAGGGCAAAAAGACCGCGTCGACCGCGCCGCCTCCATGTACGTTGGTAGTATAGGACTGCCTTTGTGCTGTCGTTGGCAGCGAAATTGACCGGCCCGCCCCGGCCCGCCCCGCACCGTCGTGTGCAAAGCGCCTAAATGCGCGTGGCCCGACACGCAATTGGCCGGTTTTATTCACTGTTTTCAGTGAATATCATATCAGCCGAAGGAAGTCCACTGCTGGACATAGGCCTCCCCCAAGGATCTCCACGACGACCGGTTCTGCGCTGCCCGCATCCAGCGGCTTCCCGCGACCTTCACCAGGTCATCGGTCCACCGAGTGGGAGGCCTGCCTACACTACGCTTTCCGGTGCGTGGTCGCCACTCGAGAACTTTACTGCCCCAACGGCCATCTGTTCTACGAGCAATGTGCCCCGCCCACTGCCACTTAAGTTTAGCAATTCTGAGAGCTATGTCGGTTACTTTGGTTCTCTTACGGATCTCCTCGTTTCTGATTCGATCACGCAGAGAAACTCCGAGCATAGCACGCTCCATTGCCCTTTGGGTGACCTTGAGCCTTCTTATGAGGCCCATAGTAAGCGACCATGTCTCAGTTCCGTACGTCATCACTGGCAACACACATTGGTCGAAGACCTTGGTCTTAAGACACTGCGGTATCTGGGACGTAAAGATATTGCGAAGCTTCCCGAACGCTGCCCAGCCGAGTTGGATTCGACGATTGATCTCTTTCTCGAAGTTGGACCTACCTAACTGGACTGTTTGTCCCAGGTATACATATTCGGTAACAACTTCGAGTGTAGAGCCTCCAACCTTCAGAGGAGTAGGTATGACACGGACGTTTGACATAATTTTCGTCTTGTCCAAGTTCATTCTAAGACCCACTTGTTGGGAGGCTCTACTGAGGCCATCGAGCATTGTGCCTAAGTCGTCCATAGTCTCAGCCATGACCACGATATCGTCAGCGAATCGAAGGTGGGTGATGTACTCGCCGTTGATATTGATGCCTAGTCCACCCCAGTCCAAAAGCTTAAAAACATCTTCCAGGGCGGCGGTGAACAGTTTCGGAGATATAACGTCTCCCTGTCTCACCCCTCGCTGTAGCTGGATAGGTTTCGAGTTTTGATCCTGGAGGCGAACCGACATGGTGGCGTTTTCATACAAACACTTCAGCACTTCGATATATCGATAGTCAATTTGGCACCTCTGGAGAGACTGTAACACAGCCCAAGTTTCGACCGAATCGAAGGCTTTCTCATAGTCCACGAACGCCAAGCATAGTGGCTGATTGTACTCTTCGGTCTTCTGTATAATCTGCCGCAACGTATGTATGTGGTCTATGGTACTAAATCCTTTTCGGAAACCGGCTTGTTCGGGAGGCTGGAAGTCGTCAAACCTGCGTGCGAGACGATTCGTAATGACCCTCGAAAACAGTTTATAGACATGGCTCAGAAGTGAGATGGGTCTGTAGTTCTTCAGCAGGGTATTGTCGCCCTTTTTGAAGAAAAGCACGAAGTGAATATAATTTTCGAAAACTCTAAAAACTATTAGGTAAGTACAAGCTTTTGATATTGCATTGTCACGCGATATACAATGCATGAAAAATTTCAGCTTAATCGGAAACCGGGAAGTGGGTCAAATTTAACTTGCAAGATTTTACCCGAACAAACATAGGTACAACCATACATACATACAAACATACATACATTGCCAGTTAAATAAAAGCTTGCAAAAACAAGCTTTTTAGAGGGGCAATGGTATAAATATTTTTTTTTATACTTAGCTTGATTTACGGCAGCCCGCACTAAACTTTCTCGACAATTTCTTTTTATTATTATTTTTTAGACATTTTTTTTGTCAATTTTGATGAATTCATGTTGGACGACCAATTATATACACTTATCCCTACTTAATAATATTATAAATGTGAAAATGTGTTTGCTTGTTTGTTACCTTTTCACGCTTCAACACCTGGACCAATCTTGATGAAATTTGGCATGCAGGTAGCCTGTATCACTGGGAAGGGCATAGGCTACTTTATATCCCGTGAAAATAATCATTGCGGATTAAAAAAAAATAACACAGTCCAATGCAGTTCCTGAGGGAATTGAAAAAATATCCTTTTTTTGGTGAAAACAATGGATTGATCTGATTTTTTGCACAAAGATGGTTGAGGGTGTGGGAAATAAGATAATTCAGTAATTAGCATATCCTGACATAGTTCCCGAGGGATCTGGGGAAAACTCGTTTCCATGCTCACGCACGTCGGCGTAGCAAAGGAGAAATTGTACAGAATTAGTTGAGGGGGTGGGAAGTGACATAGACTGCTAATCAGAATAGTCCGATATAGTTCCTGAGCGATCTGGAGAAAACTCATGTCCGCGCTCGCGAGCCACGCACTCACCCTCAAAGACGGTCATAAAAACAATGTCCACGTGGGCGAAGCCGCGGGCAAAAGCTCGTAATATTACAAATATGAAAATGTGTTTGTTTGTTACCTTTTCACGCTTCAATAACCAATATTAATGGAATTTGGCATGCAGGAAGCCTGTGTCACTAGGAAGGATATAAGGCTACTTTTTATCCCGTGAAAATAGCTTGGTCCGATGCAGTTCCTGAGGGAATTGAAAATATATACTATATTTGGTTAATTTTAATTGTTGTGATTTTTCGCACAGAGGTGGTTGAGGGGGTGGGAAATTACGTAATTTACTAATTAGTACATTATAGTAACATACTTCCCGAGGGATCTGAGGAAAACTCATTTCCTCGCTCGCATACACGTCGGCGTCGCAATGGAGCAACGTACTGAAGTGATTTTTTTGTATATTATAGCTAGAATTGAGGGGGTAGGAATAGATATAGACTGCTAATCAGAAGCCCGGTATAGTTCCTGAAGGATCTGGAGAAAACTCGTGTCCACGCAACACTCACCCTCAAAGGCAGTTATACCAAAACGATGTCGTGACGGACGGGCGCACGGACGGACGAAAGTGAGATGTTCGGTTTTTTCAGTATGTTTTAATGATATTTTTAACCGCCTCCGTGGCGTAATGGTTAGTCCATTCGCTTCACACCAGGAGGTCGCGGGTTCGATTCCCGATGGGGTCAACTTGTAAGACTCTATATATACCTACCTAGGCAATGTTTAACAGAACTTATCGACAAATGGTAAGCAAAGCACTTATCTACTTCCAAGCGAAGTGTGTTGTTTTAGTACTTTTTTAAAATGTATATTTTATGTAACAACATTCAAATTTTTGAATTCGTCTAGAATTACAACAAAATACGAGAGGCGAGCGAAGGTCGTGCTGTCCGCTACACTGCACATGACTGCCCGATCCTCACAAAATTTAAGATATTACGCAAACACGGCGTGCGTGCACTTACCTACCGATATTAAACCCTGCCGCACGATGAGCGACTAGAGAGACCTTACAAGTATAATTAAATCAAACGAGCCGATCGCATCTTAAGAGGATACAGGGTCTAAAGAATAGGTATTTGAATAAAATGTTGCTGTCTCCCTCCCCTAAACCTCTCCGTATACAGCAAGAAAGGGATAACTGCAGCGCAGACCGATAAAAGGCACTAGAATTGACCAAAATAACATTTCGTAGACCTCTATTTCGTCCTCCAAAACTTGAGCAAAAAATATAATTTTTTCTTTAAAAATTATTTAAAAAATGCTTTACCTATGCCTATATGTTTCCATTTTATTGTTAATATGCGTATTATATTTTTGGGGGGTGTCTGAAAATGACTTTTCAATTGGGAAATTTTCTCAGTTTTAGGAGGCTTCTACTTCCTATTATAATTATTTTAAGGGAAAAAACAAAACATAGATGCATGGCCATGTTAGATATAGATTTAACGGAAAAAAACATTTTTGCTCTATTGTCATTATCTAGGGAGGAAACAGGGGACTACGTTTGTATGGAAAAAAAAGCGCCCGCGTTTCCTCTTAACATCGATCTTCCTATCCTTCAACTCCTTGATGTACCTTTTTTTACCGTTTGCGTAATTATTATTATGTTAATTAACATGTTAAGTACCTATTTATGATATATGATATACACAAACAACGCGCAACGTCTAAACAACAATAATATATTGTGTATTAATTATGCACAAACTTAAAATATCTATTTGAGTAATTTATGTATGTATTTAAATTAGGCATAATTTTGTCCTCGTGCAGCTGCACACACGCAATCGCGTTATAAATCAGATGAAATAATTTTCGAAAAACTTAAAAAACTTTTAGGTACAAGCTTTTAATGCATTATCACGCGATATACATATGCATACAGAATTTCAGCTCAATCGTAAACCGGGAAGTGGGTCAAATTTAACTTGCAAGATTTCACTCGAACAAACATAACATACATTGCAAGTTAAATAAAAGCTTGTAAAAAAAAGCAAAGTGCGAGTCGGACTCACGCGCACTCGGCACTCAGGGTTCCGTGTCACCCACACAGTTACACAAAAGTATTAGTATACTATACGAGTATCTATACTTATAATTAATATTAAAAGAGGAAAGGTTTGATTGTTAGTTTGTATTGAATAGGCTCCGCAACTACTGGACTGATTTGAAAAATTATTTTACCGTTGGGAAGCTACACTAACCACGGGTGACATAGGCAATATTAAATTTTTTTAAAAATAGGGATCCTTACTAAAACTCCGGACCTCATAAAATTCGACTAAAAGAAAAAAAAAATAGCAAAATTACTTACACTGCAAACCATCATTTGATTCTTTATGATAAGGCTATCTGCAGCTTGGATATAGAAATATATTATTATGCTTTTTATGGCACAAATCTAAACTAAAGAGGAATGATTTGTATTCAGATTTGACGTCAGCGAGCGTCGCAACGCGGCAACGAATCGACGTGATTTTTTGCATAGAAATAGTTGAGGGGGTGAGAGATATAGACTGCTAATCAGGATAGCCCAAAAGACCTCGAAGGATCTCTGTTAATGTTTTTTTTTAAATGATAACCTGGGGGGACAAATACGGTCCTTAACGGGCGATCATACAATACAATATTCTTTATTGCATCGCAACATAAAAAAAGAAATCAATAATAAAGAAGAAAGCCTAATAACATATTTTCAATCCCAGATGATCAAAAGGTTCCCGAAGGAAAGGAAGAACATTATATCTCTCGAATGGCCTAATGTATAAGGATATACAACTTTCACTGTTTGATCAGGCGTATTCAATATAACACCTGATTGTAGTAACGAAAATATACCTACTTTTTATCCTGGAAAATCGGGGTAACCCATTATTTTTCCTTCTTTAAGGTGTGTCGAATATAGCATAGGGTATTTTACGTAACGTCATATTTTCAATCCCTGATAAACAACGGTTCCTTCAGGAAAGGAAGAACATTGTATCTCTAGAATGGCCTTATGTATTAAGATGAAACTTCCACTGTTAGGTTAGGTGTACTTATACAATATGTTAAAACTTGATTAAAGTTACGAAAATATACTATTTGTTTCCGGAAAATTGGGGTTTCCCGAAGGAATTGAATTAACCCTTTGTTTTTCCTTCAATTAAGTGTGTCGAACATCGCAGATAGCTTGAGAAGTCGATGTATATAGGGCATGCTAAAAGTAGGAACGGTTTTTGTGACATTTGTTCGCATTTTGTTGAATGTGGTCGAATTAGGTTACCCCAACGGCCATCTGTTCTACATTACCAAATCACATTCCACAAATTTACAAGTCATACAATATTAAATAAGAGTAGAGGGATTCTCAACTGGACTAGAGCTGAGCGAGCGAAGCGAGGGATAATAGGTTCGTTAGGTTTGATGATACTGTCGAGGAGCCTCGCGCAGCCACTGGACCCCGTCCTGGGTGGCGGAACTGACATTTACGGAAAAATATGGGTCACGGTCAGTCGCTCACTTAGTATTTTAGTAACAGATAATCTCTCAGTAAAACAGTTTTTACTATTATTAATCCATTTGTACTAAATTTGATTTATTTAGTGTGGAATTCAGTATTTTTGGTGCTATTGTCAAATATGTATTTTGTTCGAAAAAAGGGGATTTACTTAAATACGGGTAGGTACATACAGCTAATGTATAATTATGTAAAATCAGCCGACAGACGTCCTCTACTGGACAAAGGACTCTCCCCCAAGGGCTTCCACGACTTTGTAAAATAAATTTATTTATTTTACAAGACAGGACAGGACTAAATGGTTGGACCAAAGATTACTAAATAGGTAGTTACTTCGGTTGTACGCCATAGGGCCCTTTGCGTATATAACCCTTAAAAAAGCATAAGGCCCTTTTGCGTATGTTACCTTAAACAAATCATAAAAGCCCTTCGGGCACAGTATAACGATATGTCGTATAGTAGCGCAACGCCTTTGATGTCGCACGATGCCACCACCGGTGTAGGTACTAGCAGTGCCAGGCTATGCCTCGCCGCCCGCTGCCTCGCAAGTACCCTTCCGTTGCTCTGCGTGAGTATATTCGTTGCGCTGCTGTAAGCCGCTATATTGTAATACTGTGCTTCCGGTATGGAGCCCTAAAAAAGAGTTATGATACTGATGTTCATTGCCGACATTTATTAAATATTTCTACATACACTTATAAATACGTAGGTAATTAAAGTTTAAAAGAAAAAAAAATGATAACTTAACTTTTTAAGTATTTATTTTTAAACAATTAACTAAGTCATAAAATCGAATACTTAACACAAAATTATTTTTACATGCATGGGTTGACTAGATGACATGGATAAATAGTACACATAAACTCGTACCTACTAAAAGTGCACAACCCAGGAGTATTTAACTTGCATTCTACCCAAGAAACTGAACAATTTTCAACACTGTTTTATTTATTTTGGAAAACCAGCGGCTTTTACAATAATATCAATAGTACATACTTTATCAGTATTTAACCCTATACGTCTTTTAATTTTTACCTACCTACTTTTTTTTTTTAATACGGTTCGCGCAGTGTCCCTCCTGTGGCTACCTTCCTCCCTCAGTATCTTTTCTTTAGTTCCACGCACGGCAAGTGAAAACGTGTCGCTATCGAAGCTTTCGCCGTCTCACAGACGTGAGCACGTTGTTTATGTACACGATATTTGAAAGTCTCTTGGTCGTCACGTGGGTGTTTGTGTAAGGAAGCTCATTAGCTTGCTACTAGTGTAGTAATCTGTGAAACTCATAGTGTCTCGGTGCCGTCATATCGGTTTGTTATACGTAATAATAATATGCTCAGAAAGATGAATTCAACATAGGCGGTAATATTACAGATTTTCATTATTTTTGACGTTAATTACTCCTAAAACCCAAGATTGAAAAAAATACCCTTATTGTTGATGATTTTCCTTAAAGTCAAAAGCTATAAGAAACACGATTGAGCAGTTTTGGCCGGATAGAAAAAAAACCAAAGATAGGATACACCGTAACTTTCAACTCTTGTTATGACTAATATTTTGAAGTATAAATTTTAAAAAAACTACAACAATATTTTCATGATAAAACAAAGTGAGAAATGTTATTATTTTTTATACTATCATTCAGAAAGTTGAAACTTAACGAAAAAACATTGAAAAAGTGTAAAAGTGTGGTTACTTTCTTTACTCTTTACACGTAAATAAAAAACAGAGACAACCGTTCCAAAAAATGCCTCGCTTTATGGCGAAAAGATCCGCTGATGATAGATATGTGGTTTCAAAGCAGAATAGGCCTTTGAAAGATTAAAAATGTACAAAAACATACTAAACAGAAGTGATGTATTATTTTTACTGATCAACTAAGGGTTAATGTTTTTATTTGTTTTGGACAATTCTTTATATACGTAGATATTCTTTTAAGTTCATTTGTAGATTATTAAGTTATAGAAAATAGGAGGACTAAAGTAAGGACTTAAAATTAAGCAAGCAACCTATGTACCTACTTATATAGTATACATTATTATGGTAATAATCAGGAATAATCGGGATTGATCGATTTGTATGAGAAATCTAAAAAAAAAAATTTAATTCGATTGGGGGAAGCCAGAACAGGACTGGTTGTTGTGAAAGTCCTTGGTGAAGGCCTTTTCCAGCAGTGGACCGACATGATGATGATGATGATGATGATGATGAGTAAGAGTAGGTACCCTGGGCACAGTTGTTCAGTTTCCTTAGTAGTGATCAAAACACTCTGTACAGGTAAAATAAAAAAAAAAACATAAATTAAAATAATATCTACTCATATTTTAAACTTTACTAGATCAGCATCTATTTCTTCTTTCTTTTGTCGATGCGCGCACCGCCCATAACCTCTAGCTGCTGCTTGAGGTCGATGAGCTGGTTGTCAGGCACGTAGCGCACCTCCTCGTGCTCCACGGCGTGCTCGTGCACGTTCAGCGTGCAGCCTTCGGGCATCGTGGCGCGCGCCACGCGCAGCAGCGTTCCCAGCGCCCATGCTGGCACGTCGCTCACCTGCCCAGTGCCCAAACGATGGTTACACGATGGGTATAGATTTGTATTATCGGGTACGGTAAAGAAATCTTAGATACTTAATTATTGATATTTTTTTGTGAGCTACATGTGTCAAATATGGCTATGTCTGTCTGTTTGTTATTAATTTTTTTTATTTTATAGGACATTTGTACATTACAATTTACAATATTATGTATAATACTATCCACCGAGTGGGAGGCCTGCCTTTTCCGGTGCGCGGCCGCCACACAAGAACTTTACTATCCCAACGGCCTTCTGTTCTACGAGCTATGTGCCCTGCCCACTGCAACTTAAGTTTAGCAATTCTGAAAGCTATGTCGGTTACTTTGGTTCTCCTACGGATCTCCTCGATTCTGATTCGATCACGCAGAGAAACTCCGAGCAACGCACGCTCCATAGGTCGCGGGAAGCCGCTGGATGGGGGTAGCGCAGAACCGGTCGTCGTGGAAATCCTTGGGGGGAGGCCTATGTCCAGCAGTGGACGTCCTTAAGCTGATATGATGATGATGATGATACTACATGTATAATACATTGCTGTATAATCCCTACTAATCCCTACTAATATTATAAATGCGAAAGTAACTCTGTCTGTCTGTTACGCTTTCCCGCAAAAACTACTGAACGAATTTGGCTGAAATTTGGTAGGTAGACAGATTAGGACCTGGATTAAGACATAGGCTACTTTTTACCGCACTGCGCACCCTCGAAATGTCATAGAAACGTTGTCCACGCGGGTGAAACCGCGGGAAACAGCTAGTACACTTATAATACATTGATGTAGGTACTACTATTCATGAACCTAATTTTGTAATGCATACGAGGCAGGCATGCTTATACAGGTGAAAAAAGTACGAGTGATATCAGACAGAATCGACTCTCCGAATAAGAAATATTCCACTGAGGCACCGATTTTAAAGGCACCTTTTCGAAGGGCACCCAAGTATTCCACTAAGGGCACCTGACCGTCGTGGCGTGGTGCCCTCAGTGGAATAGTAAAAACCTTAATATTTTATTCCACTGAGCACCTGCGCTAGGTTCATGTCTAGAGATGGAGTAGCATCAAATTCAAATTAAACAAGACGTTAAATCATTTTAAACCTGACCGTCGTGGCGTGGTGCCCTCAGTGGAATAGTAAAAACCTTAATATTTTATTCCACTGAGCACCTGCGCTAGGTTCATGTCTAGAGATGGGGTAGCATCAAATTCAAATTAAACAAGACGTTAAATGATTTTTTTATTTACAATCAGTTTCGTACTAATTAAGCACCTGCGTTAGGTAGGTACATACTCGTATCTAAAGATTGGGTTGCGCCAAATTCAAATTAGAGAAAGTAAAATAAAATATTTTTCTCTTTGCTTTTTCTATCAAAAATATTGCAACTGCCTGAACTGCCACGGACGTTCATAAGGATACAGCAGTCAGAAGCGGCGGCACAGATGAGATACTAGTTACTTGGGGCCGGGAGGGTATCGGAAGATGCGCTCGATTACTTTTTACTCCCGGTTTACACTCAGCTGATTCTTTTGACAGCCGAATGAAAGCCGACAATCGCGGCAATGGCAGCGGCAGCGGCAGTAGCAGTGGCAGCGCGAGTGACCTATTTACATTCTCGCGCTGCTCACTTCCCTGCTCACTTTCCTGCCCAACACGGCTGAGTCAAAATGAGTCATTAAAGTAATATTCCTTACTCTTTGGCTCGAGCCGCGCCGCAGCCGCTGCGAATTCTTGCGATCCTTACCGAAGGTTGTGTACGTTGCTCAAAACAAAACACTGCTGATCAGAGACTTGTGTGAGAAAAAATTGTATTGTATCATAAATTTGTATTGTTTTCTTATATACAAAAATTGACAAATAAATGAATAGATGCTTAATTATTAAGAATCCAAGGTATTAGGTAGTATTAGGGCTAACCAATTGTGGATAAAAAAACGAAGTGTTAAACATGTGTTGAAGTTAAAAACCATTTTGAATGACATGTACGTACCTAGTTCAGGTGCCCTCAGTAGAATCCTTGGGTGCTCTTAGAAAAGGTACCTTTACAATCGGTGCCCTAAGTGGAATACTTCCCGAATACAGGAAAAATTAAAATAAAATCTGATTGCAAGCAGGTTTTACGTTTAAATGGGACAGTCAAAAATGTTTTTCTTATCCTAGACGTTTCTAAATCGCCTTTTTAAATGTCACTCATTATTTTTATTTATTATGTATGTCTGTCTACCCATAAGTCCCCGATGCTGGGGCACTGGCCTCGTCCCAAAATTGGGAAGGTTAGGTTATAATGCATACACAGCGGCCACGTCCAGGTACCAGGTTGGTGGAGGCTGTAGGGCTAGGTGTCGAACCCTACTTTCAGAAGTTTTTCAAGCCACTTATATGGCATCTGAGGCGGCTTAATGACTGCCATCTAGTGATTGCAAAATTCACCAATGGCTTTACGTGTTTTGCGTAGCACGGGAACGGTCGAGAATTAAATTAAATACCCCACTGCATAGAAACACTACCCCTCTTTTTTGGGCAGTCTGGCAAAATTGTATCTTGTCACTTTCGGGATCAATACAATATGAAAGTAACGACACCTCACACTCCAAAATCTATCCAGCCGTTTAGGCTTCAGGCTCAGCAGCCAAACAAACAGACATACATACATGCACTCAATAAACATTAACCTCTTTTTTTGGGCAGTCTGATAAAAATGTGTCTTGTCACTTTCGGGATCAATACAATATGAAAGTAACGACACCTCACACTCCAAAATCTATCCAGTCGTTTAGGCTTCAGGCTCAGCAGCCACACAAACAGACATACATACATGCACTCGAAAAACATTAACCTCTTTTTTTGGGCAGTCAAGTAAAAATGTATCTTGTCACTTTCGGGATCAATACAATATGAAAGTAAAGACACATCGCACTCCAAAATCTATCAAGTTGCTCAGGCTTTAGGCTCAGCAGCCAAACAAACAGACATACATACATGCACTCGAAAAACATTACCCTCTTTTTTGGGCAGTCAGGTAAAACAGTGTCACTAAACCCATCCGGGTAATGAATGTGCTTTAGGACAGTTAACCTGAGTGATCTAGAACTACCCAAGTCACACTGAGTTACGACCACTTCCGCAAGTCGCACAACCATAATCACTTCAGTTGCACTGAGTTACAACTGATTTAGTAGCACTGAGCTATGACCGCTTTAGTAGTGCTGAGCTACGAATGCTTTAATAGTGCTGAGCTACGACTGCTTTAGTAGCACTGAGCTGCGTCCGGTTTAGTAGCACTGAGCTGCAACTGCTTTAGTAGCACTGAACTATGACCGCTTTAGTAGCACTGAGCTATGACTGCTTTAGTAGCACTGACCTATAACTGCTTTAGTAGCACTGAGCTATAGTATAACTGAGCTATGACTGCTTTAGTAGCACTGATCTATGACTGCTTTAGTAGCACTGAGCTATGACCACTTTTATATCCATCCACATCGTATGCAATATAAAATTAACTTCATAAGTATGATCATGTCTTTGATGTCCATTATGAATTGAAACTAAACAAACCTGTACATTTCTTTCATAAACATTGATATGATATTCAGCATCCACAGCAGTGCCTCTGGGTTTGAACCTCTGCACTTTCAACTGTTGAGCGGGTGTTGCCCAACTACAAAAAAGAGACACAATTTTGTATTGCATGTATTTGTAAGTAATTAACATAAAATATAAAATTTTACTGTGAAAATACAAACCACTCATCAACTTGCAATCCCATAACTTCTGCATACCGATGAATCTGTCTTTGGCACGCTTCCAACAAGGTAAAATCGTAGCCCTTTAGTTGAAGGTTCAAGCAATCATATACTGGTTCATCCGGCTCCATGCTCTGTAAAAACGTATATGTAAGACATACATCTATATATAAAATTCTCGTTTTACAGTGTTAGTTGCCATACTCCTCCGAAACGGCTGGAAGGATTTCCATGAAATCTGTGTATATTCGGTAGGTCTGAGCTATTCTCAAAACTTTATACCTATGTAATGAAAATTTTTCACCGGAATCTGAGCGGGCGAAGCCACGGGAAACAGCTAGTATCATATAAATCAGTCTATACATATCACAACAGACACCAAAAAAGTGAGAATAGTTATGTTGCCTTAGTCTGTACACCTGTTTAGCCTAATATTAATAAAATTTTGAATATGGAAGTGTAAAATAATTTATTATTTGCCAGGGGTTTAATTTGTTTTTTTTTCAATATTTTCCCTCAATAATGGCGTTTTTAAGTTTTTGCCATATCTATAAACTTCAAAAATATGGCACAGGTATTTAATATATTGTACATGCAGTAAAACTTTAAAAATGGTATGTCATACAAAAAAAATATTTTTTCTACAAAATAGCACTCTAAATTTATAAAATTTTCACCATCAATACATATCAATTTATTGTATATGCTTTAGTATAATAAGTAGTTAGTATGAGGAAACCTCAGATCAAAAATAAAAGGAAACTTTATTAACTTGGTTTTTAATCTGAGGGGGAAACACCAAAAAAGGTACTTTACCCCTAAATAACATTTACCGAAATAAATTTCAGAAAAAAAGTTAAATCCAGGACCTGCCTACTGCCCTGTAGGAAAGTACGGGTATGGAGTTTAGTAGGAGTCTTAGTAAGCATTTTAGACTTGGGTGGATATCCACCACCTGGTACATTTTCCAGCTATGACATCATCAATTTTTTTGTATGAAAAGCATTTTTTTTCTTCAGATACCTATCAAGTGGGGTATCAAATGAGAGGGCTACATGGACATAAAAAGCTAGTTTTTTCATAAAGAAATATCTAAAAAAGAAAAAAATAGTAGGCATTAATATTTTTTGTAAGCAAACTTTCCCACAGGACTGCAGTCAGGTACAGGTACAGTCAGTTTAAAATACTTACTATAACATTCTGAATTTGAAGAATTATGATAAGATTCATAATATGTTTACACATTTTGTACCCAACTGCAAAGGGGTTCGAAAGTTCATCTATGTAAGTAGGATCTATATTCCCTTTTAGCATCAAAATAGGTGCAAGGCGTTACTAGATTTTCTTGATTCACAGAGTGTTGTACAATTTCATGTCTCAAGCAGTCTGGTTTTTGGTTTTAAGTATGGCTCGTGCTAAGCTTTATTACGGCTCTGAAGTTGGCCGCAAGATACGTCGCAGTGGCAAACTTTGGGTGTTAGTAGGTCGTAAGGTATCTACTACTCAGTTATACCGGAGCAGTAAGCACTCACATCACAGTTCAGATTAGTAATATAGTTTGGCACGGGCTGTAAATTAGTGAGGTTATTAAGTAGGTACTTACTATAAGATAGTCTGGTTCATACAAGTCAGTCTTATATCTATTTTGAACAGATTGTAAAGCTGATATCCTTGGAGAACACATTACATTTTTCCTTATTATGGGATTTAATCGTCCCTGCAAATAATACACAATAAATATGTTAACTATAGGATATTATAGATAACAAAATTTCATTTTAGATATCTACTTAGTACTCTATTACTTATTTTTTTTTAAATGTGCTTATGTGGGGTTTTTAAGAGCTTTAATATTTCTTCTAACTTCACAATACATTAAGAATAGGATGCTTGCATGGTTCCGAGATTAGATAGTGCAACAAGTTTTTCTTGTTGCATTCTTCTTGGTGAGAAACTTTTTCTTTGCATTGGTAGATGAATGCAACTTCTTTTTATGGTATTTAGCAATAGAAAAAAAATAATTTTTCGTTTGTAATTAGAGAAATTTTGTTTTGATGTGACGTTAGAGTTGAGGTCATGGGGAAAAGTGGATTTTCTGGGGTGCAAAAATGGAGAGAATTGTGAATTTTAAATTAGAGTCAGCTAAGTTTCAAGAGCGAGCTCAAGGAATCATTTTTAAACGGTGGTATAAGGATCACATTATATACCACATTGTATATAATGTGATCCTTATACCAACTATAGTAGGAATGGTATGGCTGTGCATTTTTTTGTGAACCATCAAGGCAAATCTGAGTGATTTATCCCAGGATACATTATTCCTCCACTTCTAAGCCTAAAGCCATAGGACACGTCTAACCGACAGTTTCGACCAGGAACCATCATCGTCATCGACCTGGGAGCTAAAAGGCCTTAAGGAACTGCTTATGGATCCATAAGCTAGGCAGGATAGATCAGTGCAGCTAGGCAGGTGTTTCTATGATTAGTTTTTGAACTTAATCCATATTAGTTTATGACGAAGATCTTATTTGTTATTGATTTAGTTGCAAGTAATTAGTTTTTAGGTTTAGCTAAATTTATGTGCTTGATGATTACCTTTTTCAAAATTCTGAAAGGGATATTTTAAGGCCCGATCACTTTGGTTTTTTTTTTGGCATTTTTACTTTTTTGGTGAATTAGCTGAAATTCTATGTTTTGTATACCAACTAGCCATATTTTAATCTGTGAATTAGCATTGAAACTTATTTGTCTGCACATTAGCGACTTGTATTTTAACTGTTGCCAATGCAAAGGTGGCTCAGTGATTTCTAATTTTATCGATTTACTTTTTTCCATAATAACAACCTGATGTCATTACCTCAAGCCATCTTTTTGATTTCATAGTGCAGAGGTGTTTTAGATGCAGAAGTAAAATTAAACATTAACACTATGTAAGAGATGCGTATATTTCTTACAGTTCAGTAAGTACTTTTTTCCTTTATTTTAAGATTTATTACTGAAGTAGGTATAACTTGTATTACAAAGTTTGAAATAGAAACAGTGCACCACTGGACCTATATTTTATAAAGAGTTTTGGCATAAGGCTAAGGTTTTGGTTAAGACTAAGTTAAGGTTGAGGAATAGTCTGTGGTCCAGATAAGTTTGAGAAAATACTGGACCAGGGCTGGCTCTAAACTTTAGAGTCTAAAGGTACTAAAAAGTTATCTTAACATATAAACGAAATTAATGTACCTACATTGTAAAGTAGACAAAAATTATGCAAATGGAGGTTCTTAAATTTACTTACAATTGCTGATAACTTTCTGCAGAACATATTGAACTAGAAAATTAGGTTATGTAATGTACAAAGGGTTTTGATGTTTGGAAGCGTCGGGAGATTCGCAAATCCTTTCCGTTTTTGATAACTAATAAAGTAATAAAGAAAGGCTAAAATATAACATCAACAAGACCCCAAACAAACTTTGATCATGGAAAAGTCATCACAAACAAGGCTGGCTGCCTGCAAAGTGAATATAATACACGTGCTTTTAGGGCAGGCTAAGGCTCATTGGCCATACCGCCTAGTCTTCAGTATATGTTTTTCAGTAGTATTCATTTGTAGAATTCACGTCTTCAGTAATTTTCAGTAGTTTCTTCATGTTCACATCATATCATTGTCTATAAACTAACCTAGGTAGGACTGTACAATAGGGTCCATCGCTTTGGGGGTTGGGAGTGGGGGGGGGAGGGGGGAGGGGGAGGAGGGGAACCCTCCCCTAGAAGATGGAAGTTAGGAGGGGGGTAGTTTTCGAGAAAATGAATTTTGAAAATTGGTAATTTTACATACTCTTTGGGCGGAAAACCGCCTGCTAACGATGCTTACGTCGAAAAATCGCTGCCGCTTGTTAAAAAAAAAGCTCATCTACTTCTGTGAAAGCGAAAAAATCGCTACCGCTTATTAAAAAAAAGGTCACCTACTTCGGTGCCGCCCGAAATCGCTACCGCTTATTAAAAAAAAAGCTCATCCACTTTTGTGACGGCGAAAATCGCTAACGCTCATCCCAAAAAGATGGAATCAATTTGAAACGCAAGATTCATAGTTTAGTCCTAGCCCCCGCCACCCGTTTCCAACCCCCAACAAACCTTTGGGGTCCGAAACAAACAAGAGGACTTCGCTCACTCCCGCTTCCATTTAGAACTCCCCGTTCTACACTCTTCCTACAGTTTTGAGTGGTCGACGGAGCCCCTTCGGGGCTCCTACTTCTGTGTTCTCATGTCAAACCTAACACTACGACTGTGCGGGGAGGCGAGCTAAGCTCGCCTCCCCGCACAGTCTCCGAACCTAACGCATCCGAGTCGGGGTGCTCCGAAAGTTCGAGCTCGCTTCGCTCGCTCCCGCTTCCATTTAGAACTCCCCGTTCTACACTCTTCCTACAGTTTTGAGTGGTCGACGGAGCCCCTTCGGGGCTCCTACTTCTGTGTTCTCATGTCAAACCTAACACTACGACTGTGCGGGGAGGCGAGCTAAGCTCGCCTCCCCGCACAGTCTCCGAACCTAACGCATCCGAGTCGGGGTGCTCCGAAAGTCCGAGCTCGCTTCGCTCGCTCCCGCTTCCATTTAGAACTCCCCGTTCTACACTCTTCCTACAGTGTTGAGTGGTCGACGGAGCCCCTTCGGGGCTCCTACTTCTGTGTTCTCATGTCAAACCTAACACTACGACTGTGCGGGGAGGCGAGCTAAGCTCGCCTCCCCGCACAGTCTCCGAACCTAACGCATCCGAGTCGGGGTGCTCCGAAAGTCCGAGCTCGCTTCGCTCGCTCCCGCTTCCATTTAGAACTCCCCGTACTACACCCTTCCTACAGTGTCGACGAAGTCGGACCCGCATGCTTTCCCCGCCCTGATACTCCCACATCCCCCTGGGATCCTGAAGGTTTGTTGGGGGTTTTAAATGGGTGGCGGGGGCTACGCCCCCGTTAGGGGTCCGCTTCGCGGACCCCATATTATGAATCTTTGGGATTCAATTTACTTAGACCTTGACCTTGAAATGACCTTGTATGATTGACCTTGACCTTGACGGATTACCCCCTGGTTTTCGATTTGTTACCCCAGAGTTTGTCCGCCCTCAAGTCGGCCCCGCGTGCTTTCCCCCGCCCTTATACTCCCACATCCCCTCGGATCCCGAAGGTTTGTTGGGTGTTTTAAATGGGTGGCGGGGGCTACGCCGCCGTTAGGGGTCCGCTTCACGGACCCCATATTATGAATCTCGGGGTTCCAATTGACTAACACCTTTTTGTAATAAGCGGTAGCGAGTTTTCCGATCAAAGAGTATGTAAAAATACCGATTTCGAAAGGACCAAAGAGTACCTAAAATTACAATTTTCAAAAATTCATAACTCAAAAACCGCTGGTTTCCTAACCTTGAAATTTGGTATGGATGTTCAGCTAAAGCATATCTCTTACCAAAAAAATCGCGGACTGCCAAATCGATGGACCCTATTGTACAGTTGAGCCTTCGGATAATAAAAGAAAAATGACAAACTCCTTTTCTTTCTAAAAAAGTCCTTTCTCGATTGAGCAAAGCAAAACGTGAGCAAAACGAATAGAAATCCCCAATTTTTTTTTTTTTTTTTAACTTCGCCCTTTTAGGGCAGGCTAAGGCTCATTGGCCATACCCGCCTAGTCTTCAGTATATGTTATTCAGCAGTATTTAATTTTTAGAATTCACGTCTTCAGTAATTTTTTAGTATATTTTTCAGATTATGTAGTAATTTTCTCCTTTTCAGTTTTCTAGGTCACTGTTCTTCACGTTCACATCATGTCATTGTCTATATACTAAACTAACCTACATACTCTAGCAAAATGATAGCACTTTTGCTAAAGCTTGCTCGGACTTCTTGTGGGAACTCGAAACACAGTATACACACTTTTATTTCATTATCCTACACAAGAAACACATAAATGATACTTCGCTAACCACTAAATGTAATTTTTCGGATAATAAAAGAAAAATGACAAACTGAACGCTACAAATTCCCGCCAAAAAGTCCCAGAAATCCCCAATAGTTTTTTTTTGGTTTGCTCTTTTCAGGGCAGGCTAAGGCTCATTCGCCATACTGCCTAGTCTTCAGTATATTATATAAATATATACAATTATATATACAGTCTTTGAGTAAACATTCTGTAGGTATAGAGGGCACATATCTATCGCATCGGTTAATTTATAAACTTCGTAGGCATTTAGTTATCTTTATAGATGTATATGTAGCAAATAGGGATGGGCTGCTTTGCACTACCGCCTTAGTGGATTATCGATAGCCAAGGACAAACAGCAGAATAATATAGTTGGTACTGAAGCGCAAAGTATTGCTTCAAAGCCGATCTTCTTACTTGCTGTTTCATATTCCCCCCCCCCCTTAAAAATGACAGTCCACAAAATACACTTTAGCCTCAGGTGTGGCAACACTATTTTGGCAATGGCTATTTTATTTCGTTATATGTTACATCTACATTATAGGTACATAGTATCTACTATGGATGTCTGTTGGGCACATCACTAGTTACGTCAAACTAGCATTATGTCAAATCGGCATTCTCTCGACGGCCGCACTATAATTATGTTCTAAATTTTGAGATACATATATGTAGGATTCTCCTAGGACATATGTGCTTGCTGGGGTCCGGGACACCTTGACATCAAGGGCGCTCGGTTCGGTGATGCACTGAATCGTATATACAAGGCTCCAGTCATCATCAGCCATCAAATTCCGGTATTTTGACAAGTTTGTGTGGGACATTTATTTTTATCTATATTTTTTCTTTTTATTTTATTTGGAAAACAAACGGTTATTACATAACAATTAGTGACGACTATTTAAAATAACTATAAACCACTTATGTTTTCGCATATAAAAGCCTAAACACTTGCATGTCGTTAAGTGAATATACAGAAAATGAATGAAAGAAAAGAAATACAAAATTAACTCCAAGTTACAAGCACACATAAATTACAAAATTACGCAAAGTTAGGGAACCGCTTCAAACCAGCTTTTTGATAAAATTGTTTTAAATATGTGTGGCTTTGAGTTGAATAGATCTAGCTCCGGAAATTCCACAAGCCTGTTGAATTTAGTGGGGGCACGGATAAAAAAATGTGTTTTGTCTATAGTTGAAAGAGTTTTGTTGTACAGATAAATAAACTTGGTGCCGAACGAAACTTCTAAACGGAACTTTTATGTTTATTAAAGATAGGAGTTGCGGTGAGTTAATCCTATTCTGAGATATTTTACTAAGAAATACGATGTCAGCAATTTTGCGCCTCAATTGCAACGGTAAAATGTGATACCTTTTACACCTTGCTTCATAGCAGTTGTCTTGAGTTTTGCATTTGTATTGTAGGAATCTCACAAATAGTTTCTGTATTGGCTCCAGTCTATCAATGTATATTTTATTGTATTGAGGGTTCCATACTTCAGAGCAGTATTCGAGGATACTACGCACAAAGGAGCAGTAAAGGATTTTGATCACCTTAACACTCGTGAACTGAGAGCTGGATCTCTTAATAAACCCTAGTGATTTGTTGACTTTTTTTACAATGTAGTCTATTTGTTTGTCATACAATAATTTGCTGTCATGGACCACACCTAGGTCGCGAATGCTGTCCACATAATTTAAACGGCTGGTTGGTTTGGTTGGTGGTAGGGCATTCTCTAAGCCCGCCTGGCTAGCTACCACCATCTTATCTAAGTCTTGTCGCTAAACATCAATGTTAACAACATTGACGTGTTCCGGCTTGAAGATAAGATAGCCAGTTCTCCATTGCGTTGGGGAATCTTGGTAAGCCCGCTTCCATCTTCGGCATTATCGTCACTTACCATCAGGTGAGATGATGCCAAGGGCTTACTAATTGTGAATAAAAAAAAACAAATCCCTTTGAGAGTTGCGACTTTGGTTTGCGTGTGAAAGTTATTGTGTAACATTTCGATACATTAAGGTCTAGAAGGTTTATGGCACAATACTGTTCAAATATAAATAGGTCTTCGTGTAAGAGATGGTAGTCATCGATAGTATTGATTTGTTTGAAAACTTTCATATCATCAGCATATTATAGAAACTGAGTGCTTGAAACAGCGGCCAACGTCATTAATAAATATGATTAAAAGTAACGGTCCTAATAGAGGTCCCTGGGGAACACCAGAAGGTACATTTATCAACGAAGAAATGAAACCACTAATTACTACAGCTTGGGAGAGGTTTTCGATATAAGATATGAACCACCTGAATAGGTTACCATATATACCAGCGTTCAATAACTTTTGCAAAAGTAATCTATGATCTATTTGGTCGAATGCTTTACTTTAGTCGATAAAAATAGTGTCTACTTGCCCGCCAAAATCCATAGATGATGTTGTGAAATTTATAAAGGAGACTAAGTTTGACGTAGTCGATTTATTCTTTATGAACCCGTGTTGTTCAGGGATGTAAGTAGATGATAAAGAAGAATAAACATATGAGTGCACAAGTTTTGAATTTTTGCAAATAAGCATAATATCGAAATCCGCCTATAATTATGTTACTTCGTTTTTATTCCCACTATTATGAATAGGCGTTATAAACGCAGATTTCCAAATCCTTGGAACAGAGCCCGACTTAAGGGATCGTCTAAACAGTATTGTTAAGGGCGTTGCCAAACAGTCGGCACATTTAATGGCAAATATCGGTATTTAGGTGTATACCTAATATACTATCTAAGGGTGCGTGTGTTGGAATTAAGGTAAAAGATAACTGAATTTGGAATTTGTATTTATTCGCGCATGCGCGCACACAACTAGGGTGAGAGACCGACTGGGACGACACGAGGCGACGCGGTGGCAAAATGCTTACCACGCACATTGCGCCGGGCCACCGCTACAGTACTCCCCTCCTTTTTCGAAAATATACAGTTTACAAAAAAAAGTCAATAACGTTAGTCTTATCTATATAAACTTATGTAAGAACCGGAGCTGTGCACATTACTTACTTTACAATGAACATGCTAACTCTGCGAGTTGCACCGTGCTAAAAGTAAACATGATTACTAAGGAGAATTCGTCGAATACAATATTCGTACCTACATGAAACCGAGCTATCTTGTTATGTTAGCGAACATGATACTTGAATTACATTTTAATAAAGTACATTTAATGTAACATAATATTTGTTATTGTTAAGCAAATGAAATAATAAGACTGTAATTAATTTCTTGGTAATCTAAAATAGTGTTACATTACAATATAATACACTGTCTGGTTGTTGGGTATTTAGGTATTACAATTTTGAGTGTTAATAAAACTTTACTACTTATTATATGTTTTCACTTATTTTTCACTTCACTGTCTTTGAGCAAACACAACTTGCGGTTGCGGCTGTGGTTGTGGTTGCTGTACAGTTACTACAGGAATTTCTGAATGCACAGTCTTTATTTGATGCTGTATCCAGCTGGAACTTGCCATTTTACACTTTTTGACACCGTAATACAGGAATAATAATCCCAGTAAAATTGATACAGCCAACATTATGGATCCGTATAACTTGACATTGACTTCTAAATTGCTTGTACTTGCACTGTTAGCGCCGTTTTGGGCGATAATAATTTCCTCTTGTTTGCTAACTTGTTTTCCCATGATTAAAAATGGATCGATGAATAGAGGATCAGGTCCTTTGATTATCATGTGGACTAAGTTAAGAATGTACATTTGTTGTGTAAAACATAATTTATAATTAAAATTTACTTACGCTATCACGAATCGTACGGGTGGTTTCGAAATTCGCCCGCTGCGTGTGGTACAAGTGTTAAACTTTTCGTTACTCACGGGTGCATTATGTTGGCTCACATTATTTCTTACTACACTAGGGCTAATATTAAAATTATTATAATCTGAATTTCCTTGTCTGTCGGTTTGACTGTTTATATTTAATGTATAGGCGGGTTTAAGCCTATCAATAGATATTGAAGTTTTTTCACCGAACATATCGATAATAAATGACTTATTTCCCCTCCTTATGACCTTATACGGGCCTTCATAAGGGTGGTGGAGAGATGATTTAACTACTTCCTTCCTAATAAAAACATATTCACAATTTTGTAAATCTTTGTGCACGAAAATTGCTCTTGAATTTCTTTGTGTCATTGGTCTAGGCTTTAAATCATTGATCGTACGTCTTAGGTCATTTACGTAAGTATAGGAATCGTATTTTTTTGCTTCACTACAGTCATAGAAATCGCCTGGAAGTTTAAGCTTTGTACCATACGTTAATTCTGCTGCGCTAACGCCTGTGTCAGCGCGAGGTACGGATCGAAGTCCTAACATGACAGTAGGTAATTCTTGGTACCAATTTGAATTGTTATTTAACCTAGCTCTTAAAGCTGTTTTCAACGATCTGTGCCACCTTTCTACAATGCCATTACTCTGCGGGTGATAGGTATTTGTGCGAATTTTTTTAATTCCCAGTAATTTAGCAAGGTTTATAAATAGGTTACTCTCAAATTGTCTTCCTTGATCGGTGGTTATGCGACCTGGGCAACCAAATCTTACTATCCAGTTCTCATATAAACTTTTAGCTACTATTTCTGCGGATATTTCTTGCAAAGGGATGGCTTCCGGCCAACCTGTGGTTCTGTCTATAATCGTAAATACCTATGACCTTCAGGTGAAGTAGGTAAGGGTCCAACGATGTCCAAATGTACGTGTTCTAACCTATTACTGGGCGAAAACTGACCTAATTCTGACATTGTATGGCGTTGAACTTTTGATTTTTGACAAGCTGTGCAGTTTTTCGACCAATTTGTGATATCTTTGTTCATGGAAGGCCAATAGAATTTTTTGGTTATCATCTTCTTTGTGGTACGAATACCAGGGTGGCTAATATTATGTAATGATTCGAAAGCTGTCCTTCTGAATGTTTTAGTTAGATAAGGTCTAGTAGTTGAGTTTGTTGTATGGCATACTAAAGATTGTTTACAGTTCGGTTTGTAAATTTCCCTAAACTGTGAACTATCTTTCGCTATTAGCGACTGTAATTCAGTGTCTCTACTCTGTTCGATAGCTAACTCTTCGTAATTAATACTAGTCGGGCAAGATATGACTTCGATTCGCGATAAGGCGTCCGCTACCACGTTATCTGTTCCTGTTATGTGTCGTATATCTGTCGTAAACTCGCTAATATAGGATAGGTGTCTAGTACGACGCGGGGTTTCTTTCTCACTACTTTTTCTGTTGAATGCATAGGTAAGAGGTTTATGATCTGTGAAAATTATTAGTTGGCGGCCCTCAAACATTTTTCGGAAATATTGAACAGACATGTAAATGGCTAAAAGTTCTCGGTCGTAAGCCGAATACTTTTGTTGGGCCTCTGACATTTTTTTTAGAATAATAGCCTAATGGTTCCCAGCGATCATTAACTTTTTGCTGTAAAACAGCGCCTACGCATGTACCTGACGCGTCTGCCATGAGTGCGAGCGTGGTATCGGGCAGCGGATGCGATAAGGTGACTGCGCTTCTAAGGCTGAGTTTACACTGTTCGAAAGCTTTTTCCGTTTCGTCGGTCCATTTAATTTTGGTTTTATCGTTACGTTTTGTGTTATGTAAATATTTGTTCAATTCTTCTTGGTATTTTGCTGCTTTCGGAATATTTGATCTGTAAAAATTAATCATACCGAGGAAACGTCTCAGTTGAGCTACTGTTTCGGGTTTAGGATAATTTATTATCGCTTCTATTTTCTCTTTAATTGGACATGCTCCTTTAGATGAAACTTCATGCCCTAAGAATTCTATCTTTTCTTTACCGAAACTACATTTGGATATGTTAATTGTGATGCCGTATTGGTTAAATCTTTCGAAAATTGCCTTTAGGTGTATTTTGTGTTCTTCTGGGGTTTTACTAGCTACTATGACGTCATCGAGATAGGCAAAATAGAAATCGGTTCCTAGTTCATTATTTAGACCTGCTAGAACAGTTTGGTCCATGAAACGCTGGAACGTTTGGGCTGCGTTGCGCAAGCCAAACGGCATACGTTGGAATTCAAAAAGGCCAAAAGGGGTAATTATGGCAGTTTTTTCTATATCGGGTTCATGAACTGGTATACAATGATAGGCTCGATTAATGTCAATTCGAGAGAAAATGACCTTTTCTGCTGATACATATGTGAAATCCTGTAATCAAGGTATTGGGTACCTATCCGGTGTAGTAACTGAATTTAATTGTCTATAGTCGCCACAGGGACGTAATTGACCGTTTTTCTTTACCACGACATGTAATGGGCTGGACCATGGGCTCTTAGAAGGGCGACAAATGCCTAACTCATGCATAAGTGTGAACTCATCCTTAGCTTTTTTATAACGATCGGGTGGTAACCGCCGTGCTTTAGTATGCACCGGTGGTCCCGAAGTTTCTATATAGTGGCATACTGAGTGCGATGGTATTTCTTTGAAAGAGACAGGTCTCGTTATATCAGGATATTCTTTTAAAATGTCATAGTAGGGGTGACTACTGTCAATGGTGTTTACCGTGTATTGATTGAAGTCAACTAGAGAGGCAAGGACGTTCAGATTTGTTACTTGGTCGACTAATCTTTTAGAGCTTAAATCTACTAATAACCTATAGTGGGATAAAAAGTCCAAGGATCGGTTGCGATACATCCGCGATCACAAATGTCCATTTAAACGCTCGTTTTAATTTTAAATTTAACACTAGTGATTTTAAACCGTATGTACGAATTTCACTCCCGTTAGCGGCAAATAAACGATACTTCGATAACTCACTACACTTTTTGTCTTTATGCGAAGCCGGTATCACTGAAACGTTGGCGCCGGTATCTACCAAGAAACGTAGGTTATTCTGGAAATCCGCGACACACAGGCGGTGATTAGCCGATGGTACGTAGTCGCCCGCCTCCGAACGTACCTCGTTTAATTTCCCTGACCTTTACGGAAGTTACATGGCTGTTCACACTTCTCAGCTCTTTCTCGGTAACGGTAGTGGAAGCAGCAGAGCCATCTCGGGTCGTCCGGTGTAATCCTCGTTGTACTCGACGCTCTAGATTTGGAACGATGGTACCTGTGACCGTTGTTGTATCGCCCTCGGCCTCGTCCACGGAAACGGCTGCGTCCGCGGGTGTGCATCTCGGAGCGAAGGCTAGCGACTTCCAGAGTTAATTTGTTCATCTGCGCCATCATCTCTGTGATAGGGTACTGCTGGTTGGGGTAAGCGCTTGTGCTAGGTGAACTAATTGCTGCGAGCTCACCGACGTTAATGTTTTCTAAAATATTGTCTGCTATTATTGCCAATCGCTCTAAATTTTCCTCTTGAGTGACAGCTAGACTCGCCCTAATAGTAGCTGGTAGACGACTGAGCCAGAGGTTTTTGAAGAGTTGTTCTGACACCTGCATGTTGCGACCTATATCTTTCATGTGTCTTAAAAGTTGGGAGGGTTTTTGTGCGCCCAACTCGAGTTCACTGACTAGTTTTCTAAACTGCGCGTTGGTGGACTCTTCGTAGACTTGCAAGAGCCTCTCCTTCAATGTCTGGTATTTGTTTGTAAGCGCTGTATTATATACTATGTCACTTACTTGTTGTAGGGCGTCTTGCGTTAGCTTGGAAATAGCAACATGAAATTTAATATCGTCGCTCACCTTTTGCGGAATTAGTGTGTGTTCGAATTGTGCAAACCATAGTCGAGGCATGTGCGGCCAGAACTCTGGCAGCCTGGAGTTGATGCTTATAGCTGCCAGGTCGTTTACGGCAGCTCCGGTGGCAGCCGGTGTCCCACCATAGGGCGCTGGTGGAGGTGGCGGCTGCCCGTCACTTCCCGGCGGCATAACTACGAACACTGTATTTTGTCCATTTGTATCGTCCGCTTGAGTTGCACTTTGCATCTTGTAATTTTCCACTGTCCAAATTTTTTCACTTATTGTCCGAAATAGTCCGAGTTATTATATTTAGAACGCGGGGTTACCACTTTAGGTGTATACCTAATATACTATCTAAGGGTGCGTGTGTTGGAATTAAGGTGAAAGATAACTGAATTTGGAATTTGTATTTATTCGCGCATGAGCGCACACAACTAGGGTGAGAGACCGACTGGGACGACACGAGGCGACGCGGTGGCAAAATGCTTACCACGCACATTGCGCCGGGCCACCGCTACACGGTACTATGTTATCAGGCCCAGCTCCCTTATTGAAATCTAAAGACTTAAGAAATCGATGAACTACTTCGGGATTGATTTCGATATCACTTAAACAATTATTGACGTTGGTGCTATCACGAGGCGGACTGTAGTTGTAGTTAGAAGACGTTAACATAAATGAGGATTGAAAATAATTTGCGAAGAGATTCAAAATGCCTTCGCCGCACCGGTGTCAGCTTCTTGGCCATCATTGTAGATGGCAGAGATCTGAATCCTTTACTAGATTTGTTAACGTGAGACCAAAATAGTTTGGGGTTCTTCGTAATTCCATCTTCTATACGTTTAAAGTAAAAATTATAACATACACGTTCAAGGTATTTAGCTCCTCTCCTGAGCAATGAAAAATCAGCCTTAATCAGCAGTATTACCATAGATATGAAACTTACGCAGAAATTAAAACTTTATTTAATAATAGGTAATCTTTGTCTCAGTTAAAATAGACTTAACTTATTATGGCGCATGTGCCTCTTCGTTGCATGCGTTAGTCCCCGACTCCCGTCATTCCCTCTCTGTCTCTCCTGTGAGATAGAAAGGGACAGAGAGTGAGGCATGCAATCCGGCATACCGCATGCGTCAACACCAAGGAGCAATTATAACAGACGCCGGGCGGGCGCTCGCCTAGAACGCTGCGTTTTGGGAACTCTGTTAAAATGTTTGAATTTTAATGCAACGAATTATATCAAGCGACTACCTTTCGTAGTTATTCGCTGCTATAAATTCTATAAAGCGCCCATAATGCAGCGTTCTAGGATTGCCCCTGTTGTCGCCTGTTATGACTAGTCCCTATTTGCTGTTGAAAAGGAAAATAAATGTGACGGGGATCATTGATTGATTGATTATCGTTATGGTAGACCAGAAGCTTAGGTCATCTTTGTCACTGGCGTGGAATGTGGACGGACCTTCGATGGGATGGACGGAATGCCAAAAAAAAATAATGGCCATAAAAATCACAAACAGTAAAAATGTTTATTATATTCGCTTTGGTAAAAATACCAAACTTTAAAAAGGTTAAGAAAGAAATGTCAAGTAAATTGTTTATGGTATTAAGAGGAATTAATGACATATGACTTGTCTCTCGCCGCCGCTGAACAGTTTTTGCATTGCACGATTACATGAAATGGATTGAAGAATTTGAAGTCCGTTGTTGATATTCTTGTGTCAAAGTAGATGGTGAATTGTTCGTGTGGTGTAAAACTGTAAAGTTCCACGAAGTAATGGCATCGACGGGCAGTAACCCTTTTCCGAAATGGCAACTGGCTATCATTCTCGGTGCTCCTTTGGCCATCGGGTTAGGTTACCTTTATCTACGAAATAGGTTAGAAGACCCCGACAAGAAAAAGGTAGCAGAGTTAAAAGCTAAAACAACCATCTCTTTGGACAACGAAGATAATGCCAAGGCCGTGGAGAGCGCTATCGACCGCGCAATGAAATTGAAAGGCGCCGGAAACCGTGCCTTCCACGCTGGTGAGTACGACAAAGCTATCGCTTTGTACAACGAGGCGATCGAAGCTTGCCCGCCCGACCGCCCCGTTGACCTCGCCACCTTTTACCAGAATCGCTCGGCCTGTTACGAGAAGCGGGAAATGTGGGAGCAAGTCAAGGAAGACTGTACATTTGCACTGCAGCTGAACGAAAAGTATGTAAAAGCATTCTTGCGTCGTTCACGCGCTGCTGAAAAAAGTGGTGACTTGGTTCTGGCTTTGGAAGATGTGACCTCTGCCTGCATCCTTGAGAGGTTCCAGGTGCAAAGTTCTTTAGTCAATGCGGACCGCATCCTTAAAGCTCTTGGCCGCCAACATGCCCGTGAGGCATTATCCAAACGACATCCTGTCATGCCATCTAAACACTTTATCAAGACATACTTCTCTGCATTTTCTGAGGATCCTATTGCCAAATTAAAGTTGGATGATAAAGCTACTGGAGGCCTGGCCAAAGCGAAAAAAGCTCTAGAAGCCCAAGATTACGATTCCATTGTTGATGCTTGCACAGAGGAAATTAACTCAGATGGAAAATATAAATATGAAGCTTACCTGCTTCGTGCTACTTTTAACTTGTTGCTAGGCAGGCATGATGAGGCGCAGGCTGATCTAGGCATTGTAATCGATAGTGATGCTTCAACTAAAGTAAAAGTGAATGCCTTGATCAAGAGAGCCTCACTGTTCACTCAGTTAGAGAATACTGAAAGGTGTCTAGAGGACTTTGCTCGTGCTGCAGAGTTGGACCCTAACAATTCTGATATTTACCACCACCGTGGACAAGTATACCTACTGTTAGAACGCATGGATGAGGCCACTGCAGAGTTTGCTAAAGCAGTAGAACTAAATCCTGACTTTTCTATTGCTTATATTCAGAAATGTTATGCAGATTATAGACATGCACAGTTGAATAAAAATGTTGGTGCTTTGTCACAAGTAAGAACTGATTTTGAGCGTGCCCTAGAGAGGTTCCCAAAGTGTGCAGAAGCATACATCTTGTATGCTCAAGTTTTATCAGACCAGCAAGAATGGGGTCGTGCTGAATCACTTTTTGACCAGGCTCTGTCTGTTGACTCCAGCAATGCTACATTGTACGTACACAAAGGACTAGTGCAACTACAAAAAAGTACAGATTTTGACAAGGCTGTTAAATTGATAAACAAAGCTATTGAAATGGATGAAAAATGTGATTTTGCATATGAAACACTTGGAACAATTGAAGTACAAAGGTGAGTTGATATTGTTCTTATGTAATATATATCATTAAATCCTGTTTGTTTTTATTGTTCAATGCTACAGAGTTATCAACAGTTGCATGATTTAGTGGCTCTGAGCCAATCTTAATTTAAGACTTGACTGACACAGGGCTGGGCAGTATTTAAATTACTTATATTTGAAATACCAATATGTATTTTGTAATTTAACAGTGTGTGCCCTCATAAAGTGCACAGATGAAAAAGGGTGACACTAGACTGAAATGGGTATGAACTTATGTGGCCTAGTCACAATATTTTATGTACATAATTTTTTTTCCTTAATCTTTCACACAATTAAAGCTATTTTACCAGTTACCGATATATTTAGAGTTTTAAACGGAATAAAGAAGACACTGTGGAAGGAGCCAAGGGGTGGAAAGCTAGTCAGATGTGAAATCCATGTCTATACTTGTCAAGTAGGTTATAGTTTTTAGGTAAATAGATGAGGTTTATTATGTTCCTATAGTATCTTTTCAAAACGTCAATTGAACCAATATTGTTCAATTCTATCAATATTTGGTTCAATGATGAAAGCCCTATTCAAATCAACATATATTTTATATTGTTGATTAGGTAATTTATTGTAGGTTAGTTGGTCTTTTGACAATTGGCTCCTCACTGTTACCATTTCAGGCCAAGGGGTGGGTCTGGGAAATAACTTTAGAGTCTACTGAGCCTAATTCCTGAGTGGCATTGTTTAGTCATAAAGTCCAAGGTTGGGATCTTAAATCTCAGCCTCGGAGTTTATACTGAACAGAAATTTTCGTCAAGTTTAAGTAGTAGTATTTTTGTAGATTTACATGGGAAAAATGTTGAGGTCCCTAGGAATGTCCGGGAGGCAGCTCTATATGATCTATTGGTGTCCAAGATGGGACAATATTTAACTCAAAATATCATAGTAATGTAAAACTAGTCTTAAATTAGCAGCTATATTCACGTCAGTGTCAATTTCGATCCAAACTACACTGTAATAACGTTCATAATAGTGTGCACCTTGACGTGGTGGTTACGACTATCTTTGTGAGCAAGAAATGTGATTCAACTATGAAATATATAGTTAAATCACATAACTCCAAGTAAACTACTAGGAATATTTTGTTATTAACAATTTCGTTAAATGGGACTACAATAGATGTTGAAAAAAAAAAATTCTGATGTATTCGACAGACTCAGTTTTTCCTACAACAACAAAATAAAATGGATATAAAGAACTTTACGACATCAAGCACTAGGTTTAAACTTTATTTTGAACTAACATTGTAGACCACCAGCTGTGCCTAAGGTTCCCCACTCAAAGTTTCCCCACTCAAAGTGTTTCAGATTAGTTAACTCCTTAATGTATTTACATACCCTATCGAAATACACACATCAAAAAAGTTCAAATATGACGATAACCGTCGACCGGCCCAAAACTACTGTCAGAACGTGTTTTTCGTGGCGCGTTGTCTTCGGCAACTAGTAGGCGTTTTATTAATGGTTAACAGACTTATGAAAAGTTAACAGAAGTTAATCTCTTTCGTTTGGGCAATGGAGCGTGCTATGCTCGGAGTTTCTCTGCGTGATCGAATCAGAAACGAGGAGATCCGTAAGAGAACCAAAGTAACCGACATAGCTCTCAGAATTGCTAAACTTAAGTGGCAGTGGGCGGGGCACATTGCTCGTAGAACAGATGGCCGTTGGGGCAGTAAAGTTCTCGAGTGGCGACCACGCACCGGAAAGCGTAGTGTAGGCAGGCCTCCCACTCGGTGGACCGATGACCTGGTGAAGGTCGCGGGAAGCCGCTGGATGCGGGCAGCGCAGAACCGGTCGTCGTGAAGATCCTTGGGGGAGGCCTATGTCCAGCAGTGGACTTCCTTCGGCTGATATGATGATGATGATGAATCTCTTTCTCTTATCGTGTAACTGTGCTATTTGACGGGCAACTTTGCGGCGATGCTCAAGGCTTTGGAGCTTGTTTTTGTAAAGCTCATCGTCGCCAATGAGTCTCCGGGCGCATCGTTCGTGATCATGATCCATCCCACCCATAGGTGAGAACAGTACTCCATACAAGATCCGATTTGTGCTTGATATAAGAAAGAAGCTGTCCAGGTGTGAAGTACCGTCTCACCTTAGAGAGAATACCCAGCTTCATTGCAACAACTTTTGCCTTGGACTCAATGTATCGACCATAATTGAGATTAGGTGTTAATTCCTCGCCAAGAAGCTCAAGGTGGTCCGATATGTGAATGAATTCATTCCGGAAAGTGGGAGTCAAGTTGAAAGGACTCCTTTTAGCGGAAAAGAGACACCCCTGTGTCTTAAGAGGCATTGAACCTTACGAGGTTGAAATCACCCCAATCAGACACTGCCTAAAGCGATATGTTCATGCACTCTATCAAAGACAATGTCTCAGCACCATTCGCTTATATTTAATATAATTATTATAATTATACCCGGTGTCAGCAGATCGTTTATATGTAGCAGGAATAGAGTAGCGGAAAGAACAGACCCCTGAGATACCTCGGCATTGATAGCCAATAGGTCAGAGGAGCAGCCATCAACGACTACTTGTATAGACCGTTCCCTCAGGAAATCATATGCTTATAAAAACAAACATCTCTAAAGAAATTCGAATGTCTTGGTGTTTTTTAGGGTTCCGTAGTCAAACTAGGATCTCTTATAATTTCGCCATATCTGTCTGTCTTTTTTTTTTTTTTTTTATTAAAAATTTGAGTACGTTTGGCTGCACCTCACCTGATGGTAAGTGCCGATGCAGCCGAGGATGTGACACGCAAGCTCAAATAGTGCCTACTCACTCTATTCTTGTCTGTCCGTCCGTATGTCATAGCCGTTTTAATATTACAGCTAAAAAGTTGAAATTTGGTATGGTTATACAAATCTGTGATGCCTATAAACTTGTAAAGTGGGGATGTTTTTTTTTAATTTACTTACGTCATTATGTAGGACCGGTCGTCGTGTAAATCCTTGGGAGGCCTTTTTTTTTTAAGATACATGATTTTAATTTCAATAATGAAAAAATAATTTATAATTTAAAGTCTTACAGATTACATCTCCTATACCTATACTAAGCATTTCTAATACTTGTGTTATAGGTATAGACTTTGTCCAGCAGTGGTCGATTTTCGGCTGATATGATATGATGATGTAGGGTATCGTTATAAATGCCTTTCAAAATTATTGAGGGTTTGCAAAGAACATTTTTCCGAAAATTGATTTGTGACGAAATATTGATATTTTATGTAGTGATTTTTGTTACGTGTCCCCCTCTGCCTACCAGATAAATTTCTGAAAATCTGACGAGTATTGGAAATAGTGGCACATGTAATTAATTTAAAAGTAAAATTGTCACGGCTATGTAGGCTTTCTTAGTTTAGGAACACTATTAAATGTAAAAACGACTAACTTAGAATAGTTGGATTTGTAAAAGTTCATATATTTTCCCTATATAATGTTCTAGCCAGTACTATATAATGTACTAACCAGAGGTACCGGGTTCAAATCTGGACGGCCAATGTACCAATGAGTTTTTCAAAAAACTTACGTACATATCATTACCGATTGCTTTAACGGTGAAGGAAAACATCGTGAGGAAACCTGCACACGCCTGCGAAGAAACTCTAAGGTTGTGTGTGAAGTCGACCAACCCGCACTGGGCCCGCGTGGTCGACTAAGGCCTAATCGCCCTGATTCAGGGTAGGCTCGAGCCCCTCGGTGGGGACGTATATGAGCTGTAATGATGATAATGTTCTATAACAACTGCATAAAATATATTATTTTTTTAGAAAGTACTACGGAAACCTACTTTGCGTGTAGGTCCGACACGCACTAAGCCTTTTTTAGTTTTTGACTTTTTAACCACCCCAGTGTCACATTTTTAGGGTTCCGCCTTAAAAGGAAAAAAAAAACAACCATTATAGGATATGTATCTGTCTATCCGTCCGTGTCACACAGCCAATTTTAAACACTTTTGGGGCAAACTAAATTGTGTGTGTGTGTGTGAAAGGGCTTGTGGTGATGATCTCAAATATTATGTGTATATTTTTTATAATTTTAAGATAAATAGGGAATGGTGTTGAAATTACTTTTTGAAGTTATTAGAAAATAAGCGAAAAATTGACCATTCCCCCCTAATCTCCGAAGCTACTGGGCCTAAAACTTTGAAAAAAATACAGAAAATAGTTAATTACCTATAGATCACAAGAATAATAAGTCTATGATATGTAAAGTAACTTAAGAAATTTCTCAATCAATATACAAAACCCTCTCCACGCGAGTTGAACTCGCACTTGTCTGTTTTAAGGGTTTTATACCTCAAAAGATAAAAACGGAACCATTATTGTATATCTGTCTGTCTGTCCGTCTGTCACAGCCAATTTACTTGGAAACTACTGGACCAATTGGGTTGAAATTGAATACATATATGTAATTCAGTGACCCAAAGATGGGCGTGTAATGTAAATAAATTAATTCTAAACATAGGGGCCATTTTGAGGGGGGGGGGGGGGTTAATATATTTTTATCAATTCTCATCGTTTTTCCTTCAACATTTTTTTATCTACCATTGTTAAGCCCTTGGCATCATCTATCACCTGATGGCAAGTGACGATGATGCCGAAGATGTAATCAGGTTTACTAAGATTCCCCAAACACGAAAAGATTTCCCTAACACAAAGGGGAACTGGATATTCTATCTTCAAGTCGGAACACATTGTTACATAAGATTGTGGTAGTTTGCCAGGCCTGCTTAGAAAATGTCATTCCACCGACCAGATAGAGTCATACGAAGTTAGACTTCGCCGGGAATCGAACCTAATAAAGTAAGTAAAGTAAAGCTAATAGAATTAACCACTACGCCATGGAGGCGTTCATTGCAAAATTCTATCTCAAATACAACTTTTGCTATTGGTTGTTATTTTTTAGGGATCTCACAAAGAACAAACTGAACCCTTGTAGGATCACTTTGTTGTCCATCCGTCTGTCTGACAAGACCCTTTTTCTCGGGAAAACGTTGAGGTATCGAGTTGAAATTAAAACCATATACTCCTGTCTACATTCCCTTGAAGCTGTGAAAAAATCAAACTTCTAAGTCTCTCAAAGGAATCAAAATTCATAGGGTATTTTCCGTTGACCTAGAACTATGAAATTTGTCAAGTAATACAGTCTTATAATACAAGTATAGTGAAAAATCTGAAAACTATACATTTGTAATTAAATCATAAAAAATATAGTCTTTATACAAAGAAGGCGGTCCAAATTTTGAATTGAGTTAACCATGTCATGTGGGGTATCGTATGAAATAGCTTCATTGGCACAAACTTAAACAGATTTTAAATTATTTCTATCATGTATAGTTTTCGAGTTATGACGAAGAATGAAAAAAATCTTTTCCCTTTTTTAGGGTTCCGTACCCAAAGGGTAAAAACGGGACCCTATTACTAAGACTTCACTGTCCGTTCGCCTGAGTCCGTCTGTCACCACGCTGTATTTCATGAACTGTGATAGCTAGACAGTTGAAATTTTCACAGATGATGTATATCTGTTGCCGCTATAACAACAAATACTAAAAATTAACTTAAAACTAGCGCCATCTAGTATGATGGTACGGAACCCTATGTGTGCGGTTCTGACTCGTACTCGGCCGGTTTTTTATTTATATGAATAGGTAGGTACCTAACTATTTTGGTGTATGTAGTACCTAACAATTTATAAAATGTTATAATTTATAATATGTACCTACAAATTTGTACGGAACCGTCGGTGGGTGACTCCCACTTGTCCGAATTCTTATTATTATTCACAATTGGTCAGCCCTTGACATCATCTCACCTGATGGTAAGTGACGATGATCCCGGAGATGGAAGCGGGCTTACCAAGATTCCCCAACGCAATGGGAAACTGGCTATCTTATCTTCAAACAAGAACATTAATGCTTGGCGGCATGACTTACATAAGATGGTTTTAGCTAGCCAGAACTTTTCGCCACCACACTGCACTCTGCGATGGCCAACTCTCCTGCCAAGCGTGGCGATTACCCCCCCCCCTGCCCCAACTCGGAGGAGCCCTATGTCCGGCAGCGGACGTCTTTTGGCTGACGTGATGATAGTCATCATAATCACGAGCCAAAGCAATCTGATCAGCAATTCGATTAGTTTTTGATATTTATTTTGTCCAGTCCTGGACCAAAGTATATATATTGGTACTAGCATACAGTATGGACACTTCCTGCCGCTCTCTAGATTGAGACCTCACCCCCTCGTCACCCAGATTGATACAAATTGGTTACAGTTTGGTTGTCGAACGTATAGGATTTCGCCGCCATTTTGTTTGTTTCGTTATTCGTTTTTTGTAATGTCATTTCTGGCCCGTTGTATGCAGTATCCAGCGTGTGCCTGGACTGGCACACACCCTAAGTTATTTACACACTGTTGAGTTGTTACAATATATTTTTGGTTTTCTTTATTTAAAGACATACCTTTATTTGATGGGTTCACTAAGGCGCTAACTTACCTACATAATTACAATTCAATTCAATATATTTATTCAAAATAGGAGCAAATTACACTCTTTCTGATAGTCATCATAAAATAATAATAACAATGTAATTTGTGAAGAATCAAGAAATAAACAATAATTAGTTAATAACGTCAAAATTAAATCCTCGATATAAACCAGATTATGTCATTAGAACATGAAAACAATATGACACGAAAAGTTATACATAAAAATCATGAAATTAATGCCTTTGACAAGAGTAGGCCAGTTCACACGGACAGCACCCGTCACAAGTATAACGCGAGAGTCAGCCATCTCTCCCATCAACCATATAAAAGGGAAAGGAATACATTTGTAACAAATAATCACTTCAATCTTAGTGCTTATTTGCCATTGTTTACCAATATCAAGTAGGTTGTTTGATAAACTTGTCAAGTTTTCACTCCTACTTCAGATAAAAAAAATGACTGTCAAGGTTGCAAAGTTTTGTAAAGGTCTAAATGCCTCATTCAGATAAATAAAATGCTACGTATACAAATACATGTTAGTTAACAATCACTTTCATCATCATATCAGCATCCCCACCGAGGGGCTTGAGCCTACACTGAATTAGGGCGATCGGGCCTTAGTCGACCACGCGGGCCCAGTGCGGGTTAGTGGACTTCACACACAACCTTAGAGTTTCTTCACAGGCGTGTGCAGGTTTCCTCACGATGTTTTCCTTCACCGTAAGAAATATATAAGAATGTAAATATGTATATAAGGTCTAACAAAATTAGCTGAAACTCGATCAGCTTTTCAGCCAACTTAGTATGGGAAGTTCAAAATTTTTTTTGAGATTTGACTATGGGTTTCATGGGGAAAGTTGTTCAGTTTCATGGGTAGAAGCACCAGTTAAAATAGTTTCAGCTAATTTTGTTAGGCCTTATATATAAATATATCATCAATCATTTTAATATTAACCTATAGCAATAATTATTTCTTTCCATTTCAGGGGTAACCTGAAGCGGTCTCTAGAACTGTTTGAGAAGGCCATTGCCCTGGCTAAGACAGAGCTGGAAATGACCCACCTGTTCTCACTAAAGGACGCGGCCGCGGCGCAGCTGAAGGTGTCAGAGCGCTGGGGGCTGGACTGGACCGTCAGCTAGGTCTACCCAGGTTCATCTCTCCCATTACTCTCCTGCAACGGGGACAACACTCGCCGAATGGTAAATGGATAAATTTCGCGGGATAACCAGAATAATTTATATGCAATTTTATCAATTTGTCTCCTGGTATTGTTCCTGATGCAATATATGTACCGAGCCGCCGCCAGCTCTGTAGTGCTGTCCGCGTTACGCAATGTTAGATTCTTAATGTTAATACACAGTCCAGTCCAGCTTTTTGCATAATTGGTAACAAAACACCATGTACATATCTTTAAAGTAAATCTCCGATATTGCAGTATTTTTTCAAAGAGTGACAACGAAATTATGTTTATAAATAGAGACGATAATTTTCCCATCTATTTTCCACATGTTGCAATACTTACATGGTTGACTACAGGGGAAGAAAATGCTTCCTCTGTTGTAAATATTTTTTATTCATATTGTATTTAAATTATTTGGTTACAAACTACAAAAATTATATTGTCAAGTATGTATATGTGAAAAAAAATCAATTTAAGTAGGTAATAGAGAAAAGTAGATGTACCTGCTTCATATTGAAGTTGTGGCTTGATTCTGTACAAATTTTTACTTGGATACTGCAGTTAAAATGTATAATTTTGCTTATAAAAACACTTTGCCTACTGGCTCGGCCAGTAGCAGCTAGTGCGCATTTATGTTATGTTAGGGACTGAGCGAACATTGAGATGTTGCAAGAAATAATATGAAAATACTTAATTTTATTATTCTTCTAATATACATATATTTTTGTGGTGTTTACTGTATTTTTGCATTTATGTTAGTTGTATTTATTTTAAATACTGCCATGAGATCTTGCCTCTATCGGTTGTTGGGTGTGGTTCTATTGTTTTCAATAACTTTGGATAGGGTATCAAAAAATGTACATTTAGTGTTGACAAATAAAAAATATAATTTCATAGTGAATCTAGTCGCGAAAACGTGTCGCTCGGTCTACTGCACTCATAAACATAAATTAGAAACATTATAATTTTTAATATTTAAAGCTTAGCAAAAAGTAGGACGACTAAAAAAGTGTGTATTAGAAAAATGGGAGCTTTTAACTTTTCAGTGATTACATTATATTCTCTTTTTGTTAATGTTGTTACCGAGAAAAAAATAGATTTTACAATTTGTAGATAATTCACATGTCATTCTGTATCTGAATAATGATGTAATCACCATGAAATGCATGCGACAGTTCCCCTCATTTCCAGTTAAATATTTATTTTGGGTCCAAATGTACAAATGGTTTGTATATCATCCTCGAAGCTCGTAAGAAAGAAGCACAGTTGCTGTGCTGCCTGAGTGGAATGCGAGGATTTTGAGTTTGTGCGGCGGCGCTGACGAGCGTCCGGGTGCATTCAATACTTTACAGTCATACTTTGCAGATTACTACTATACATTATTTATAATATATGATGCTTATTTATTTTGTATAAAAACAGTACTTACCTAGTTTTTTCAATCCTGTTTTGAATGCACCCCAAATTAATCGGTTAGATTGTGAATTTAGAATTAGCTCGCAGAGATGGTTCTATAAAGAGTTGTTACCTCACCGATAGTGGATAGTTATCGATTTATGAAAACTACGAAATACATAATTCAAAAACTATTACCAGATGCATTTTTAATGTAACTTGACAATATTTACGTGGACACCTGACATTTCATATCACCGAAATATCATTATTACGTCACATAAATTGCGCTAAAGGAATCAATCGTCATATCAGCCGAAAAACGACCACTGCTGGACAAAGGCCACCCCGAAGGGTTTCCACGACGACCGATCCTGCGCTGCCCGCATCCAGCGTCTTCACCAGGTCATCGGTACACCGCGTGGGAGGCCTGCCTACGCTACGTTTTCAGGTGCGCGGTCGCCACTCGAGAACTTTACTGCCCCATCGGCCATCTGTTCTACGAGTCATGTGCCCTGCCCACTGCCACTTCAGTTTAGCGATTCTGTGAGCTATGACGGTTACTTTGGTTCTCCTGCGGATTTCCTCGTTTCTGATTCGATCACGTAGAGAAACTTGGAGCATAGCACGCTTCATTGCCCTTTGGGTGACCTTGAGCCTTCTTATGAGGCCCATAGTAAGCGACCATGTCCGTTCCGTAAGTCATCACTGGCAACACACACTGGTCAAAGACCTGAGTCTTGAGACAGTGCGGTATTTGGGCACTTAAAGGAATGAATATAAAAGTATATTATATGTATAAAGTTTGTATTTCAGAAAAAAAACTAACGAAGAGGGTTCTTGTTTGTGCTTTCTACTCCCAAAGTTCATCGACTAGAACCGAAAAGGGAGGGGCCCTAAAACAAGATTTCAAAGTTACGGAACCCTAATATAAATCTAAATTTCAATGTAATGACTTACATTTTTTTATTCAATTAAAATATATAAATAAGTGAAAAGGTTGATGCATTTAGTCTTGTTTCACCCCTTTTTAGGGTTCCGTAGTCAAACTAGAAACCCATATAGATTCGCCATGTTCGTATGTCTGTCTGTTTGTCTGTCCGTCGGTAGGTCACAGCCATTTTACTCAGACTATAGCAAGTATAAGTATGTTTTTACAAATCTGTGGCGTCTATAAAATATCATCTAACAGCCGAAAGACGTCCACTCCTGGACAAAGGCCTCCTCTAAGGGTTTCCACAATGACCGGTCCTGGACTGCCCGTAGCCAGCGGCTTCCCGCGATCTTCACCAGGTCGTTGGTCGACTGAGTGGGAAGCCTGTCTACGCTACGTCTTCCAGTGTTCTAGGGTCGCCACTTGATAACTTTACTCCCCAACGGCAATCTGTTGTACGAGCTCGCTGTTTCCTCGTGGTCATATACTAGTTTGTCATACCAGTATGACCACCACGACATATATATGTCCTCGTGGTCATACTATACAAATTTCTGTTTACATATGTACTTTTTCATGAATAGAGTGCATACACTATAATTGAATTGACAATAAAAGGCATTATCTTGTCCAGCAGTAGACGTCCGTCAGCTGATATGATGATGGAATTAAGGCTGAACTTCTGAAAGCAGGTGGAACACCGGTACTTAAAGCTCTTCAGAAGTTATTTCTGTGTGTCCCGCCCACTCACTGCCACATAAGTTAAGCGATTCTATGAGTTATGTCGGTTGCCTTGGTTCTACGTGTTTTTTATTTTTGATTCGATCACGTAGGGAAACTCCGAGCACAGATCCCTCCATCGCCCCTTACGAGGCCCATGTAAGCGATCATGTCTCAGTTCCGTATGTCATCACTGGCAACACGCAATGATCAAAGACCTTAGCCTATTAACATCTATACATATAATAAAACTGTAACGGGGCCGTGTCTGTCTGTACATGATATATTTTTGAAAAATAATAACTGGTGGAAATTACTAACGACATAGAGGCCAAAACACCAACTATTAGAATGTTTGTCTGTCTGTATGTTCGCGCATCACGCAAAAACTACCGGGCCGATCTTGATGAAATTTTGTATGGTGATTCCATAAAGCCCGAGTTAACTAGGATACTTTTTATTCCGGAAAATTAAAGAGTTCCTGTAGGAAAATTCAGAACCTCCACGAGGACCAAGTCGCGGGCACAGCTAGTATGGAATAAATGATTTGTACCGTGTAAATACACTCGAAAGTTTTCCGCTTTTTAACCGACTTCTCAATTTGAAGGTATATATATATTTTTTTATGTGTGTTCGCGGATAACTTCGTCGTTTATGAACCGATTTAGATGATTCTTTTTTTATTGGCAAGGAGATATCCCAAGGGAGGTACCATGATAAGAAACCAGGATCTGATGATGACATCCCAGAGAAATCGAGGGGAACCTTAGTTTCCTGTTTGAAGTCGGTTTTTTTTGTTTAAAATTATATTCATTTGAAAACTAAAAACGTAATGATCGGTATCGTGGAAATGGGTCTTATAAAACTATTTGATAGTTTGTGTTATCATTTTTTAGATACATGATTTGTTTACGTAATATTCAGTTTAAAGCAGTTATTTTTTTGCTCCTGACCCAAAAAGAGGGATGTTATAATTTTAACGTTTGTGCGCGTGGTATTACACGCTTGGCCCCTTTTATATTTCTGCAGCATAACGTGCGTGCGTGCGTGAGACACTTCGAGCTATCTACTTTTCGTGAGAACGTGGGGTGATTTCTAGTCGCTGAAAAGAGGCTCGTTAAGAAACACTGGTGTCTTCCCAAACTTGGGAAAATTAGGCCATACTCTAAACATGAAGCCCAAGTCTGGTTTAGTGGAGGTTCTAGGGCTAGTGGCGAACTACACTGTCAGAAGTTGTTGCTAAAAAGATGCTACATCATATGTATATTCAGAAAACAAAAGAATCAATCACGTAGGTAAGTAGGCATATACTATTTGTTTGACAATCATTTTGTTGTCGCAGTCGTCATGTAGAATCCGTCGGTTTGCAAAACAGCTCGCTGCTTCGCAAAACGGCGGCATTTTGATAAACTGCGGATTTTGCGCCGCTTTGTAAACTAGGTATTTAGTAAAAAACTCCGAATAAAACCGATGACTTTTTCTTCTGCGAAGCATTCTGCTACCCAGGGGAAGAGCCTCGCTAGGCTCTCTGACTGTATAATCAATCAAACCTGACCGAACCTAATATCGCTTGCTTCGCTCGCTCATTTTTTTTACTCGGTAGTTTTACACAAAGCGGCGCCTCATACAATGCGACATACTTTAATTCAGCCACACGATAAGAAGAAGAATTCAACCGCACAGTGTACGGAAGAGCCGAAAAATCGGAAATTTTCTATTTATTTAATTTTTGGATAGGCTTTAAAATCATATTAAACACAAGAGTAAAAGGTGCATACTCGGTATAGTTTACGAGAAAACCCTTAGCAAAAATCTGTATTTTTTTGTGGTTCATTTAGTAAAAAAATAAATACTCTTAAAATTGATGAAGAAATGTTTTTCTTCGTATTTCTAGATTTAATTTTTTTCTTCCGAGTTCTGGCGAAGTCGCACCTAAAATTTATCTTATTGTAAATAATTGCTTGTCCACTAAATAGACAAAAAGAATCATATACTAAATCCATGGAACTTCCGAACAACAGGGTCTTCAAAATTAGGTTCAGCGTTGATACTCACTGTATAAGCAAAAGTGCCTGTCAATAATGTGTTAGCAAAACACTACACAAAACCGATTAATGCTCCTATAAAAAGCTGCATTAAAGTTACCTTATATTAAAATAGTTCCCTATGCCACGGAAAACTGAGTCTGATAATCTTTTAGCTCTTAAATATATTACGTTTGTAGACTCATTTAAAGTGGTGGTTTAGAATCGGGGAGTAATGGTTACCTATAATTACAATCTATTTTGGGTGTTACTACGCCATAACTTGGAAGAAAAAAACATTTCTTTTTGTACATTGACTTTTTACCCGACTGCGCCAGAAGGAGGGTTATGTTTTTCGAGAGTATGTATGTATGTATGTATAATTGTTTGGCACGCTCTGCAGCCTGAACGGCTGGATGGATTTTGGCTTGAGAGGTGTCTTTAGATTCGTATTTACTGTGAGAGTGACACTGAGTATATCAAATTAAAAAAAACAAAATGGCGGATTTTTGGCGCCAAATTCCAATGTTAGGCACGCACTGCAGCCTGAACGGCTCGATAGATTTTAGTTTGAGGGGTGTCGTTAGATACGTATTTACTGTGAGAGTGACACTGGGTATATCAAAATAAAAAAAAAAAACAAAATGGCGGATTTTTGGCGCCAAATTCAAATGTTGAAATGAAATGAAATGATAATTTATTTGCATCAAACATGGTAGTAGGATGTTTAATATAATTTTTAGTGCAATCATGTTTCGCCTGTGCAAGGCATGCAAATGTTTAACATAGATTATAATTATTTTGTCACGTAATCTTTAAAAATTCAAATGTCAATAAGTTTATTTTTGTCACAGAGGTATTCATTAACGCTATAATAATTTTTGTCAATAAGCCATTTCAACAATTTTGTCTTAAAGGTTTTCGATTCAAGCTTTCGCAGTTCAATTGGTAGGTTATTATATATTCTAACGCTCATACACACACAATTTCGGCTATACATTTCAGTCAATGGGATTTCGTTAAAAACTAGCCTGTATGGATCTCTAAGGGTTCTTGTGGTTTTGTCACTGGCTTTTTTAAATATGTTTGGCACGCTCTGCAGCCAGAACGGCTCGATGGATTTTCTATCAACTGATAAGTTAATAATCTGCGTAAATTTAATGTGTGTCATTGTGTATATAGGTTACTATACAAACTCATTCATTAATAAAACTAAAAAATGAATAAAATAAAAAACGGTAATTTAAAAAACTAAAAAACCCGACTGCGTTTCTGTGTAGTTTGGAAATGAAAAATCCTAAAACAAGAAAGTTGTCATACCCGATTGCACTTAACTTAAGAAAAATTGTAGCAGTCGGGACCCATTCTAGAAATGGAGGCTTAGTGAATTGAGAGCACATACCTATATTACATTGCAGATTACTCCAATATACTGACAGACGGCTGACTTTCTAGAATGGGTCCCGACTGCTACAATTTTTCTTAAGTTAAGTGCAATCGGGTATGACAACTTTTTTGTTTTCATTTCCAAACTACACAGAAACGCAGTCGGGTTTTTTAGTTTTTTTAAATTACCGTTTTTTTTCATGTTGCTTTAATTAAAGTTTCCAAAAAGCCGTTGTTAATGCTATAACTGGTAAAAAATACAAAGTATAATTTCAATAAATTTTCACACAGTATTATTTTTTTATTAAATGAATCGCAAAAAATACCGATTTTTGCTAACGGTTTTCTCCTAAAGTTTATCGAGTTTTACTCGTGTATGTTATATTAGAAAGCCTATATAGAAAATTTCCGACTTTTCGGCTCTTCCGTACACTGTGCGCCGTATTACAAAACGCCGCCGTTTTACAATCCGGCGTTATTAAGCGCACTGTTTTGCAAAACGGAGGATTCTCTACAATACGGCTTCCACATAGTTATTACGTATAATTTTACAAGCTGTTACCCGCTTCTTTGTCCCCGTGAAAATCGAGGGTGCGCCGCCCTCGCGCGAGCCGCTTATTTGTTAAAAATACGTTGTTCAGTCACCTTGTAATAATACATTTAAAATCTATTTGGTTATGGCATTCCTTCAACCTCAACAACATATTTTTGGAAACAATGTTAATGCATGTCGTTATTTTGTTACTATGTATCATAAATAGGACAGAGTCGATACTTTGCTATAACGGAACCTTCTCACACACTACCCACGGAGACGACCCACTGTCAATAAGCGGGTTCTGGATAAGCAGACGGACTATGGCCCGCCTCCGATGTTCCATGACCATACGATGCGCAGGTAACATTAATTAGATACCACTTATACTGATCGATTAGGTAAACGAGGAAACTATTTCTATTTATTTTTAAGCGCAATTGGTCGGAGACTTGATCCCTATTTCATTTTTCTCTCTATTTTTATTATCCTTGACTGTATTGAAAATCTTTTCGGCTTTAAATTTCTAAATTTATCTATTTACTTATAATCTGGACGAGGGCTACCTTCAGTTAAAGTGACCGTAGTTTGATTTCAAAGCATATAGTGTATACTTCTACTATGTATTCCCTATGCTTGGGAGACTTGTTCCCCATCTAATAGGAGACTTGATCCCAGAGAATCGATTCAATCAAGAAAATCAGAAATTAGTTTACAATACGTAATTAAATAATGGTCCAAAATGTAACAAAAGCCGCATTATTAGTAAATAGGTACATTTTGAATATTAGAGCCTTAGATGATTATCATTACTGTGATTAACGATACTAAAAATAGAGACCTTCAATGAAAAAAGGGGGGGTCAACCCTCCCCAGCCCCCTGTAAGATTATTAGATGAAATTAAAAACAACATTCTTTTCGGTTTGAAGACCTGAGTAATTTTTGTTTTACAACTTTGTTGGAATCGCAAAAAAAAAAACGTACAAATCTATTAGCTGATTGTTTAGTTATATGAATAGAAGCCTCCTTCATCATCATCATCATCATCATCATATCAGCCACAAATCGTCCACTGCTGGACAAAGGCCTCCCCCAAGGATTTCCTAATTGGCCTCCTTAAAAACATTCAATTTTGTATTAATGCATCTAATTCGAATCTAATCAGGTTTCTTAATTTCCGTAGAATGTCTGCAGATAATGCCACAAAATCTCGTTTCCTTTGATTTTTTGATATGAATTACCTAACGCAACAAATAGTCAGTTGGTTTTGTTAGAGGGTAGACTTAATCATGGGGAACATAGCATCCCCAAAAAAAGAGGAGAAAAAATATATTTGTACCATGCGAGGGCCAGCGCCCCAGCAGCGTGATTCAAATAACGAACGTTTTTTTATCATTTACATCTCCGTGGTCAATAACATCAACGCTGTTTTCGAACATACAAATCTCCATAGATGCTATTGGTATGTCAAGACGATATGTCAGAAACTTTGTTGATAATATTTACTCTTCTCAGTCATCTAGAATCAACCTCTCAATTTTTTATATTTTAGTACCTACTTATGTCGTATTTCATTTGCATAACTCTAAACATTTCAGCATGAGCACCAATGTTGAAGGGACTGTGTTTTGTAATATTTGCTTGCTGTTTCGATGCTGCTTTGAGTCTAATGTGCTTCAACTGCTCGTCTACTCACCTGAACGGTAAAAGATGCGCGGGAGACTTCGTGCCGGAGAATTTGATGTTCAACAACACTCGACACCACCTCACTAACTGTACTGGAGGTGGCCAAAACTCATGCACTTACTCAAAATGGATGGTATTTCAGAAAAATATATTCTAATACATATGATGTTTTACAGAGAACGCCATGTGTTTTGTGCGGGCGTGGCGAGCGCGAGCGAAGCACTCTTGGATAGTGCAGCGCGGGTGTTACCAATCTGCCAAAGATGACACGTTGCCCGAACTTATGAACCGGCCTATGCGTTCTATGTCTTGCAGACAACAAAGGTAAAATAAACCAATTTCTTGTTATTGGATCGCACGACGATAATCATTTCAGGGTACTTTATGTGTCTACCTTGACGTGGTCCTCCGACCTCGCCCCGCGTCGCTTCCCAAACGTTTGGCATTTTAAAGGGTGCTCGTTGCAGATTTTATACAAAATATAATCGAAGAATATACCATGCGTGCTTACCTTTAATCAATTAGCGTAACCAGTGTAAAAATTCATCTATTTCAGATTAGCGGAGGCAGAGTATAAAGTGTGTCTTTGTCAAGGAGATTGGTGCAATTCTGCAACCCATGACGTACCCAGTTACGTTAGTCTTATGAGCTGTGTTTTTGGAATATTGACTTATAGCCTCAGTTAACGTCATAGCGCTTTGTAACAATGCAAATGATAAAAAAATTTAATAACCTATTTTCATCATTACTATTTATTTCCCTATGAGCCGTGTTAGATCGCAATAAATGTTACTTTATAATCGGTTTATATGCAGCTTTCACTTGATCTTAGGTGCCTGTGTCTATTTCTACGAAAAGGATGGTAAGAACTGTGTGTGTCAGTGTGCCGCGTCCGCCGCGCACCACTCTTTTTTGTACACATGCCTCAATCTGAACCTACATAATTAGAAAAATAGAAAATGTTCCTTTGCCAATTTCTCTGATTTCATTTAGCGAGGAAAATACCCATGCACTTTCGTAACCTACTCTAATAAGACATTATAGTATTGTAGAAGGTAGGTAAATAAATTAAATTGTTTCCAAATTAATCAAAAGTAGAGAAAATTCAGAGATGCAGATATTTAAAATAATTATAGTATAAAATATTATGTATGTATAGATATGTTTAAAGTTACATTTTCTCACACAATAAATAATCTAAACATAATATTTAGGTACCTACTTCAGCGGAATATTTTATTTTATTATATTTTATTACTTCGAGTGATTTACAAAAGTCTTATCAACCAGGTAGCTTTAACGTTAACATTTTCAAGTTTAGGTACTTCGTATTTGTATAACCTTCTGCCTGGACATAAGATTCATTCAGGCAGCTAAGTATGTAGGTACATACATAGGTTTTTTAATGTCCTTTTTTATCGAGCATGTTGCGGTAACTACATACTTCATTTAAAACCGGTTTTTGGTATTTTGCTACATAAATTTACACTAAAGTCAGTAACACGCACATTGTTCAACTCTCCTCGTGGTCGTGTGCCTCGTCTTCGTCGCCTTCGTTTTCGCCCTCGTCCTCGTCCTCGTCCAGTTCGTCGATGACGGAGGCTGCGTTGCTTGTCACCGCCTGCGCGATCAGCCCAGTGATGCCGGTGTCGTTTCTTTTATCTTTTAAAAAGTTATAAACGTATTCCTCTAATGCATCATCGTCAAACGGAAGTAGATCTTCCAGATCGACCTGTCTTTTAGTTCTATTTATTTTTAAACTCTGCTTTAAAGACGTATAATCATTTTCGTCATTATCAACTATGCCCTTTCTATAAATCTCTATAGGAACTTCGCTGCCATCGCTAATATCATATTTGATACCGACATCTGTTTCCTGAATTTCAATTGATCCACGTCCTTCCTGCAGTAATGAGTTTAAATTCTGACCTTTGGCTTTACGGCTCATTCTCATATCATTTTTTTCTGATTTCTGGACAAATTTTTCTTTGATTGGGTGCAAATGCTTTACCTCTGTAATATCTCTAGGTTTAAGGATTTCGTTATTGATGGTGTCACTTTCGTCAGTAACTTTTGGTTTGGATCCGTACGTTTTCACTTTGGAGTGTCCTTGGATGATAAGGTATTTAGGCACTAACGCAGGTTCTGTAGTGGGTTTTTCCATTGCATCGACTGCATGCATGGGTTTTGTAAAACGCATATGCAAGTAAGGATCTAAATTATTATGTGTGGCTGTTTTGTATGGAAAATTGTTATGGTTACTTACATGGACAGGATTTATAGCTGAGGTTGCAGTATTTTCTTCGAGAGTTGCTGGCGGTGGCTGCATGCTTTGCATAATCTCAAGTTTCTTAGTATCTTCAGTAAAGTGTTCTTCAAAAACATGTAAATTTTCTGATGCATGGGCATATAAGTTATCTTCTGGTCTCTCTGGGCCATTAAGCAGTGGCATACTTAGCATAGGGTTCAACATGTCAAACGTGTTATGTGGCAAAAATGAGTCTTGTGTTGCTTGGAGATTTGTGTCGGTTGTAGTATCTTGGTAGTACTCTTGATAAAATGTTGAAGCTTCAGTGGTCGTTTGTTCTGTTGACCAAGTAACCGGCGGTGGAGGTGGCGTGGTTGTCGTTGTAGTTGGTTTTATCGAGGAGGGCAATGGAGGCAGCGCAGTGGGAACGAATGTCGGAAGCAGTAGTGGATTAGGTGTTACTCGTGGTGGTGGTGGTGCTTCAGATAAGAAGGGCTTATAGAAGGAATAAGGGTGATTAGGTACATTTATATAGTCCTTGGATATCAAGTTATACGTATCATTGGCTACATCAGTCTCCTCTGTAGGCGTTGTTGGACCCCAGCCGGCGTAGTCGCTACTGACAGCACTGTTTTCTACAGATTTAGTTTTATTGAATGAATCTAAAAACCAGTTTGGAGTAACAGACGATGATTGGTAAATTAAGTTTGCTTCTTGTAAAGCATATAAAGATGTGAGATGGTCCGGAGGCGCTGTAGTTTCCTGTTTCAGTTTAGGTGGGTCGGTAAATTTTATTGGCATGTGTACATTCGGTAGTCTTTCTTCGTCAAGAACAAACAATGAGGATTTATGCCCCGGCGGCGGTAACGGTGGGGGTACCAGTATAGTCATAGGATAATGTTCACTCAGTTTATACGAGTAGTCTTCGTACTTGTTCGGTGAGGGGGGTCGGTGGTGTTTCCTCGGCGGCGGGTGACGCGGAGTGACGCTGGGTTTGCAGGAAGACACTCCCAGCATCAGAACTTCGGACTTCCTCTCTGGGTAATGCTCCCGCTCATAGCGGGTCTCGTCAGCCCAGTAGCGAACCCGCTCGAGCACTGGCGGCTCGTAGTCGTACGTCGGGTCGTTGCGGAGCGGGTCTCCGCGGCCAGTCAACGGCTTCCATTGATCAAAGTCCATGCGAGGCGAGAATATTGAAGCTATACCGCTCAGGCTATCATCCGCATCTGCAAATGTTTGGAGAATAAGTGAGTTGCCGAGACATATGATAACAATATGAATGAACTTGATGTTTGCAGCAATTAATACGACTTACACGATACATTAGCGATGTGATTAAGTGACAGAGCGTTAGGTCTGGCAGGTTCAGGAGCAGCCTGGTTAAGTAGGCAGTACACCACTAAAATCTTTCCCAGCTGGCACTGAAAATAAAGAAATACTTAGGTGAAAATCTAAACTAAAGATATATTGAGAGTACAAAAGAAATGGACGACCCATGATGGATAATTCGTATTCGAAATAATTCGAGTAATTCTATAAGATTATGATCACTTAATAATACACCAGCCACTCTGTGCATACTTTCTCGCAAAGCCTTCACCGTCTGTCGTAGTCGAGCATTATCATATCAGCCCATACGTCCCCACCGAGGTGTTCGAGCCTACCCTGAATTAGGGCGATCAGGCCTAGTCGACCACGCGGGCCCAGTGCAGGTTGGACGACTTCACACACAACCTTCGAGTTTTTTCGCAGGCGTGTGCAGGTTTCCTCACGATGTTTTCCTTCACCGTAAGAGCGTCGGATAAACGTACATATAAAATCGAAATTCGAAAACACATTGGTACATGGCAGGGTTTGAACCACGACGTCCCGGACAGGAGGAAGCGGCCCTTGCCGTTGCGCCACCGACGCTCAACAGTAAACATTACACTTACTAAGTCGCAAAGAATAAAACTAGGTATGGCTAGGATTATTAATTATTTATGATAAGATTTTTAGATTTTCTCATAGGTTTTCCTGTAATCTATGCATTCAACTTCATATACTGTAATATTTTTCAAGATTTTAGGCCCAGTAGTTCCGGAGATAACTGGGGAAAGGATGGTAAATTTTCACCTATTGTTAAATGTCTTCGAAACTATTTAATCTGAATAATATAAAAAAGTATACCTATTTGAAATACTTACAACAAGCTTTCATTTGATATGTCACACAATACAGTTTGCAATATACTTTTTTAAATAATATTCTACCCCCTAAAGCAGCCTCCATGTATAAAATTCATTTGTTTACGTTACACGTCCGTCTTTGGGTCACCGACTTACATATGGGTACCAAATTTCAACTCAATCAGTTCAGTAGATTCGGAGCAAATTGGCTGTGACAGACGGATGGACAGACCCACGAGTATAATTGTTCCGTTTTCACCTTTTCAGGTACGGAACTCTACTTTTTAGGTCAGCTTTAGGAATTAATTAAAACCCCGACTGCATAAAAACAACCCCTCTTTTTTGGCCAGTCGGGTAAAAATGTATCCTATGTCACTCACGGAATCAAGACTAATTTAACCATGCACTCCAAAATCCATTAAATCGTTTAGGCTTCAGAGCGTGCCAAAGAAATATACATATACACATATCTATATACACTCGAAAAATATAACCCTCCTTCTGGAGCAGTAGGGTAAAAATAAGGGGGGAGTCCCATAAAAAAAACGTGGTTTATTTTAGTTCTTGTTTCGTAAAAACGGTAATATCCAAGACATTAAGCGTCAAACAAACTTTAAGTTCAAGTTTAACCACAAATAATAAAAAACGGCCAAGTGTGGGTCGTACTCGAGCTGAAGATCCCGAACTGAATAAAAAAGTAAAACATTTTTTCAATCGTTCTCGTTGATGTCTTTGGTTGCGGGTATTTGTGGTGGTACAAATTCTTCGGTTCGCTAGTCCGGCTCGCACTTGGCCGGTTTTTTTCACAAAAAAACAATTTTGCCACTAAATATCAGGATTAAGAAACCGGCCAAGTGTGAGTTGCACTTGCGCAAAGTAGGGTTCCTTCGTCTATTTAAAAAATAAATTAATGTTTTAAAAAACAAAACTATATGTATTTGCAGTTGGGAATAGAACGTTTGTATAGTAAATCTATGAACTTTTTGCAAATATAATTGCATATCTTAAGTTGGTCGACTGTTACTCCTAAACTACGAACAACTGTTCGTAGCTCCTAAAATAAGAAAGCCTACTAAGCCGTGATGGCTTTTCTTATAAATTTATTATGTCCTTACTGATTACTGACAAATTGAAAACGGGGCTTGACGTGATTTTATATTTTAATTTGTCAGTATGAATAATCGTGAAAGTTTAGTGTTTTGTTATGTCCTTTTTTTAAATTAAAAACAACAGATGTCCTTAAAACAGCGGTTTAGCTGGTAGGGGGGCAAAAATGTACTAAGTTGTTGCTGAAAGTTTGAAACTGCTCTTATTTTTTTCCGTTTTATATTAGTACATCGAAAGCTAATTACAAACATTGATATGTATCTCAATATATTTTCAAAGTTTGGATTCAATACGGCATGTAGTTTTTGTATTAAAGCGGAACTACGTTTGTAAGGAAACTCGAGCCTCCTGGGGACCCTTAATGTGGATCGATTGTGTTACACTTAGTCTAAAAAACAAATAAAAAATGTGTGTGTAGTGTATGTGTGTCTGTACGTCCGTCCGTTGCTCTAGTTCCTAAACTACTGGATGGATTTGGGTGAAATTCGGGTTAGGGCTATATTATTTTCATAGCTCCAGGCGTTTTTTTTAATTTTATAGCTAATTTGATTATAAAACTTTATAGTAAAAATCATAAATTCTTTGGGCGCGTTGGGCTTATTTGGAGATGGGAAAAACAATTGAACTAGCGACACCGTTTCCGTTACCGTAACCGACACCTCCGTAATTGTTCAAGTTTTCACTTCTGTCAACACTCCCGGAGTGGTTAGGTTATTTGTTTTACTCCAAAACGGCTTACGATTTTTATGAAACTCGGTATGTTACTATCACATCACACTAATATTATAAAGGCTAAAGTTTGTCAGTGTGTATGTTTGTTACTTCTTCACGCGAAAACTACTGAACGGATCTGGCTGAAAATTGGTAGGTAGACAGATTAGGACCTGGATTAACACTAGATTAACGCACTGCGCACCCTCGAAAAGTCATAGAAACGTCCACGCGGATGAAGCCGCGGGAAACAGCTAGTAACGTATATGTATGGCCTACAGAACGCGGTAGTCTGTTGTTCCAAGAAAAATCGAAAAAAAAACCTTTTTTTCATTTTTTATTTACACAATTGGTAAGCCCTTGGCATCATCTTACCTGATGGTAAGTGACAATGATGCCGAAGATGAAAGCGGGCTTACCAAGATTCCCCAACGCAATGGAAAACTGGCTATCTTATCTTCAAGCCGGAACACATCAATGTTGTTAACACTGATGTTTGGCGGCAAGACTTAGATAAGATGGTGGTAGTTCGACAGGCGGGCTTAGAAACTGCCGTACCACCAACCAAACCAAGTCTTACAAGTTGACCCCGCCGGAATCGAACCCGCGACCTCCGGGTGTGAAGCGAATGGACTAACCATTACGACACGGAGGCGGTTAAAAACCTCTTATACAAATCCGGGTTGTTTCTTACTTTTTCTCAAAAATGTCTAACGATTTTAATGAAACTGCGAATAATTAGGACGTAATGAGGCCTACTGCAAAGGGTTGCAGGAAAATCTGAGTAAGGTAAATACGTCCCATACAAACCAAAATTAGATTTCCACATTTCCCACAGGAAAAACGAAATTTTCATGGCCCAGAATAAGAAGACCACTATTTACGTAGAGCAAAGTATGTACTGAGAGGTCTTGTTCTGTTGCGAAGTTAACTTTTGGTGTTGCAGTCGCAATTGGCCGATTTTTGAAATTTATTGTTTGTTAGTAAATCTGCCATAATAAATAATAAAGTATTCTGTAAAATCTAAAATAGGTATAATCAGCTTAATCAAGTTAAAAGTCAGTGATTATTATTTAAGGAAAACAAGGTATACAAGTAATCATACAGGGGACCGGAGAGTAGTAGGTATTCGCGGGTTCTAGACCACTTAATATGCATGGCTGGTTTTTTTTAATAGCGACTCGTTGTTTTCGCAAAAAACGCCAGCGACGACCATAATTAAGGGCTCGGCCCGGCAGTAGTAGGTATTCGCGGGTTCTAGACCACTTAATATGCATGGCTGGTTTTTTTTAATAGCGACTCGTTGTTTTCGCAAAAAACGCCAGCGACGACCATAATTAAGGGCTCGGCCCGGCAGTAGTAGGTATTCGCGGGCTCTAGACCACTTAATATGCATGGCTGGCTTTTTTTTAATAGCGACTCGTTGTTTTCGCAAAAAACGCCAGCGACGACCCTAATTAAGGGCTCGGCCCGGCAGTAGTAGGTATTCGCGGGCTCTAGACCACTTAGTATGCATGGCTGGCTTTTTTTTTAATAGCGACTCGTTGTTTTCGCAAAAAACGCCAGCGACGACCCTAATTAAGGGCTCGGCCCGGCAGTAGTAGGTATTCGCGGGCTCTAGACCACTTAATATGCATGGCTGGCTTTTTTTTAATAGCGACTCGTTGTTTTCGCAAAAAGCGCCAGCGACGACCCTAATTAAGGGCTCGGCCCGGCAGTAGTAGGTATTCGCGGGCTCTAGACCACTTAATATGCATGGCTGGCTTTTTTTTAATAGCGACTCGTTGTCTTCGCAAAAAACGCCAGCGACGACCCTAATTAAGGGCTCGGCCCGGCAGTAGTAGGTATTCGCGGGTTCTAGACCACTTAATATGCATGGCTGGCTTTTTTTTAATAGCGACTCGTTGTTTTCGCAAAAAACGCCAGCGACGACCCTAATTAAGGGCTCGGCCCGGCAGTAGTAGGTATTCGCGGGTTCTAGACCACTTAATATGCATGGCTGGTTTTTTTTAATAGCGACTCGTTGTTTTCGCAAAAAACGCCAGCGACGACCCTAATTAAGGGCTCGGCCCGGCAGTAGTAGGTATTCGCGGGCTCTAGACCACTTAATATGCATGGCTGGCTTTTTTTTAATAGCGACTCGTTGTTTTCGCAAAAAACGCCAGCGACGACCCTAATTAAGGGCTCGGCCCGGCAGTAGTAGGTATTCGCGGGCTCTAGACCACTTAATATGCATGGCTGGCTTTTTTTTAATAGCGACTCGTTGTCTTCGCAAAAAACGCCAGCGACGACCCTAATTAAGGGCTCGGCCCGGCAGTAGTAGGTATTCGCGGGTTCTAGACCACTTAATATGCATGGCTGGCTTTTTTTTAATAGCGACTCGTTGTTTTCGCAAAAAACGCCAGCGACGACCCTAATTAAGGGCTCGGCCCGGCAGTAGTAGGTATTCGCGGGTTCTAGACCACTTAATATGCATGGCTGGTTTTTTTTAATAGCGACTCGTTGTTTTCGCAAAAAACGCCAGCGACGACCCTAATTAAGGGCTCGGCCCGGCAGTAGTATTCGCGGCTTCTAGACCACTTAATATGCATGGCTGGCTTTTTTTTTAATAGCGACTTGTTGTTTTCGCAAAAAACGCCAGCGACGACCCTAATTAAGGGCTCGGCCCGGCAGTAGTAGGTATTCGCGGGTTCTAGACCACTTAATATGCATGGCTGGCTTTTTTTTAATAGCGACTCGTTGTTTTCGCAAAAAAACGCCAGCGACGACCCTAATTAAGGGCCCGGCCCGGCAGTAGTAGGTATTCGCGGGCTCTAGACCACTTAATATGCATGGCTGGCTTTTTTTTAATAGCGACTCGTTGTTTTCGCAAAAAACGCCAGCGACGACCCTAATTAAGGGCTCGACCCGGCAGTAGTAGGTATTCGCGGGTTCTAGACCACTTAATATGCATGGCTGGCTTTTTTTTAATAGCGACTCGTTGTTTTCGCAAAAAAACGCCAGCGACGACCCTAATTAAGGGCCCGGCCCGGCAGTAGTAGGTATTCGCGGGCTCTAGACCACTTAATATGCATGACTGGCTTTTTTTAATAGCGACTCGTTGTTTTCGCAAAAAACGCCAGCGACGACCCTAATGGCGCTACCACTAAGGACAAGAGGGCCACCGGCGCTAAGAAGAAACCCGCCGCAAAGAAGTTGGCTTTGCCGGGCAAGTCCACGGCCACAGCGCCCCAGGCGCAAAAAATCACCAAGCCGCCTACGAAGAAGCCGAAAGCGTCGAAACCCAAGAGGGCCGCTGCCTGAAATCCTCCGGTACGGGCTTAAAGAAACATCCTGCGTACACACACCTGGAGCACCGACACACCACGTCACCACCGTCGTCGTCGTCGTCGCTTCGTTGGTCTGTCGGCTAGTGGCTGCGAGAAGCAGTAGTGGCCGACCAGTACCTACAACCTGCTTGAACAATCCGCGACTCAAATAATCCTGTGCGTAGGTATACTCGGTAACTGAATGATAGTGCGTATAATACTTACATCATTATTCTTCATTGCATTTTTTTCTTTATAATTTTAAAAATTGTAAATAATAACCCTTTTTGCGTTCAATCCACAATCAATAAAAATGAATTAATAATATTAATTTAATAAAATGTGACTATGTGACTATGTGCGCATTTACAAGAGTTGATAATAACCTAATCAATCTGTTCTCACAATAGTAAGAGATACGTGCAAGTGTGTCAATCTCATAACCCTCTGCTTTTTCCAAGTCGGGCAACAGGAATGTTGCATCTGTCTACAGTAAATTTTTTCATTCATTCCCATATAAATTTAAATGAGTGTCGTCTATTTAGTCTTTGTAAAACGTGAGAAATGCGGGGATTTTTATACTGGCGCATACCCACTAACAATTTAAATCACTAATTTATTACTAGCCTCTATCCTGAATGTATGAGATACTAAAGGCTTTTGATGTCCATACAATACAGTCCAATACAATACAAACTGTAATTCTATAGAACAGGTGGATCCATACAGGTGCGAGCACCTTTTACTTTCAAGATGTATAAAAAAATAAACCAGCCTGCAATATAAACCATCTCTTCAAGCTTCTATCAAACATTCTGCAATGGACGCTTACGATATACACTCTGACGAATTCGACGAAGATATGTACAATTTGCTCGACGATTTTTATGATCCGTATTCTCCAATAACTGAGAGATCGGAGATCAACCAAATAGAAATGGAGGAGGGGGAACGCTCTCGTCGTCTTACCCCGAGATTAAACTCAGAAGACGAAATATTCGAAGAATATACTCCGGGAGCCGAATCGAATGAGCAAAGGAACGGTTATTCCATCTCTCCTACTTACACGGAATATACTCCTGAGGACGAAGACCAGGAATTGGAGGATGGTCAAGGACATTTGGCGGAATCTCCACCCGATATACCGCCTCCCCCTCTGGTATATCCTGTGTACCATGTTTTAAACAATAATTATTTAATTGTTGTGTACAGATTAATATATGATAATAGTGCAGTTGTTAATGATGAAGATGTTATAGTTTTAGATTAAGTAAAATTTTATTGTAACTTTTTGTATCGGTTAATTTAATTCAGTTATAGTTTTATTTAGTTAAATATAAGTATTGTTAAGGTAGATAAAATTAAATGTAAGTTTCTTGTATAGTTAATTAAAATGTATTCGAAATTCAATTTCTTCATTTGTATTGTATTGATTGTTCCAATTGGAGAAATTTTTACTTCTAAATAAAAAATGTGTTTACAAAATTTATTTTAAAAAACTCATATAAAAGGTGCTTTACGAACTCATTACAAAAATATTGTCTGAAACATTTTAACAATCAATTAATCATTAATTATCAGACTAAGATCAGAAAAAACCAAGACTGTCATTTAATTTACTTAAATTATACAATGGTTGCATTTCGTCGTAACACCAAGTTATTCTACTGAACTCTAGATTGCATAATTGTGAAGTAAATTTAAAAAAAGTTGGTAACAAAATCAGATTTTCTAAATCCGCTGGGTCCTGTTACTATCACTGTAGAAGGGTGAATAAAGTTTTTTTTTTTATTTCATGCAAAATGTATTCTATAAAAACCCAATTTATAATTTATAGAATTAAAGAAGAAATCTTTTTAGGTGATTTAATAAAATCTTTCAATGGTTATTTCTTACAAATAACATCACTGACTTAATGACTCGGTGGTAAGCGCTACTGCCTGCTGAACTAAGGGTTCGTGGATTCTATTCCCAACAAGGGCAAACATTAACTATATCAAAAAAATACAATTTGTTAAACTTTCATAATTAACTTTTTACATTTTACGTTAATAGATTTATTTGATATCAACCATCGTTTTGGAAAAATTTGTGGAAAAGTAACGGCAAATCAAATAACTTATAACACAATAATCTAAATAACCTCACCTATGAAAAATCATACAATTAAAAATATTTTACAAATTGAAAAACTTTCATGATTACGTTTTTATGTTTTAAGTATTTTTGATGTTTTATCTTACAAAAAAATATTTTACAAACTGAAATAGCTTTTCTTATTACTACTTTACTTTTTAGTTCATATAATTATTTTTTTGATCTCTACCACTTTTTTTGGAAAATAAGTCGTAAAGAATAAACGGTAAGAAACTCAACAATATTAAAAATGGAAAATCCAAATAATCTTACTTATGAAAAATCATACAGTAAAAATATTTTACAAATTGAAAAACTTTCATGATTACCTTTTTATGTTTTTAAGTTTTTATTATTTAAAATATATATACATTTTACAATTTTAAAAAGCTCTTCTAATTACTATTTTACTTTTTTTAGTTCATAGAATAATAATAATTTTTTTTTGGAATATAAGTCGTAAAAAAGATTTGGAAAGAAACTTCACATTTAAAATTCAAAATCAAAATAATCTTACCTGTGAAAAATCTTACAATTAAAAATATTTTAAAATTTAAAAAACTTTTACTATTACTGTTTTATTTTTTAAGTTTACACTTTTTTTACTCAAAAATATTTGACAAATCATCATCATCATATCAACCGAATACTAGTTTTATTTTTCAAGTAAGTACTTACATAGAATTTTTTTTTCTCTACAACTGTTCTGAAAATGAGTCGTGAAGAAATAACGGAAAGAAACTCCACATTTAAAATAAAAAATTCAAACATTCTAGGTACCTACCCTATGAAAAATCATGCATAAAGTCTATATTTTTTTTTTATTTCATTAAATTATATCCTATTAAGGTACCGGGTTCAAATCTGGACGGCCAATGTACCAATGAGTTTTTCCAAAAAACTTACGTACATATACTTACCGATTGCTTTAACGATGAAGGAAAAAATCGTGAGGAAACCTGCACACAGGCCTGCGAAGAAACTCGAAGGTTGTGTGTATGAAGTCGACCAACCCGCACTGGGCCCGCGTGGTCGACTAAGGCCTAATCGCCCTGATTCAGGGTAGGCTCGAGCCCCTCGGTGGGGACGTATATGAGCTGATATAATAATAATAATATCCTATAAAATAGCCGATTTATAATTTACAGAATTAAAAAAAAAACTTTTTAGGTGAAATAATAAAATATTTTAATGGTTATCAATTATTTCTTACAAATAACGTCACTGACTGAATGACTTAGTGGTAAGTGCTCCTGCCTGCTGAACTAGGGGTTTGTGGATTTTATCTCCAACAAGTGAAAACATTAACTATGTACAAAAAAACTATTTGAAAAACTTTCATTGTTTACTTTTTACATCTTAAGTTAATAAGTTTTCTTTATCTCTACCACCGTTCTGGAAAACCAGTCATGGAAAATAAACGGTAAGAAAATCCACATTCAAAATTCAAAATACAAATAATCTTACCCAAGAAAAATCATACAATAAAAATGTTTTTGAAGTTTAAAAACCTTTCATTATTACTATTTTACATTTCAAAAATAACATCAATATTTTATGCCTTGAAAATAACATCTTTTAAAATATGTCTTCCAACCCAAAAAGAACAATAGTTTATTTTAAAAAACAAGCTATTTTAAAGTTTATTTCTTGCTAATAACATCAGTGACTGACTGATTCGCTGATCCATTGGTCGGTGCTTCTGTTTGCCGAACCAAGGGTTTGGTTCGATTTCCAACCCCAGGGCAGACATTCATGTGAGGAACAGGCTTGTTTGCTCTATGCATGAGTATTTATTCTAAAAGTCGCTGTAAAGGTCATAAGTGTCCATGGTTGATTATTTGGTAGTGAATCGGACCAGCATTTTATGATTGCAACGTCAGGTGGTTGGGTTTTACAATAGTATGTATTAAAAAGTATTTTTTGCAGTCGGGCTTCCGCACAATATTTTTTCGTAATATTGTATATTATATTGCGTGTATTTTGGTGATTGATGTCGTCTTGCACGTCTTGTCTTGTCAGATTACACATAATATTGTAATATTTGATACGTAACTCAGCGTGTTTCCAATGATTTGCAGGTGAAACACCTTTTAACTCTTTTAAGTTAAAAATTTCGATTTTTATAAGGTGACTTGCTCTTGACCCATCGTCTCCATTTCTTGATATGTAACCATCCCACATTCAGTTGCGCGACCGACATACGATGATAACGTTACTTTCTTCTTTAGTTTGAGTTTTTCAAAAAATGAATCAATATTGTTTTGTCTTTTGAGTCCATTTTCTTGTTTTTATGAGCCAACCGCATGGAGCACGTTTCATCCTTATCGTTCAGACTATTATCAAAATAATAACTTTTAAAAGTATTAGGCAACTACAGCGAGTCATTAGCTGTTAGCTGAAACAAACAAAACCACTAGTTGAAATAAAAGAACTAAGCATTTGTTAAATTGCTGTAAAGAGTTAATAAAATGTATATTTTAAATAAAATAACTTTTAGAATACCGAAAAAATGGCCGGGGGCAGTAAAGTTCTCGAGTGGGAACCGTGCACCGGATAACTTAAAGCGTAGGCTGGTCTCCCCCGCGGTGGACCAACGACCTGTTAAAGACCGCGGGAAGTCGCTGGATGCGGGCAGCGCAGGACAGGCCTGCGTGGAAATACTTGGGGAAGACGGCTTTGGTAAATAATATGATGATGATGATAATGAAAAAAATAATATGTATATAATTTTTACCTAGGTTGAGAACGATTTGATTCTGGTTGTCTTTCAACATCATCAGCTAGCTCGTATAGTAACTTGTCGTAAAAGTCATTGTAAAGGTCATAAATGTCCATGGTTGCTTTTTTGGTAGGGAATGAGGCCAGCTGTTTATATTTGCGAAGTCAGGTGATTGGGTTTTGCAATGATATGGAGAACGTAAATTGGAAGTAAAAAAGGGAGGCTTTAGTTGGAATCTGTTGCAAAAAAGTATTTTTTGCAGTCGGGCTTCCCTGCAATATGTTTCGTAATATTGTATATTATATCGCACGTATTTTGGTAATTGATGTCATCTTCAGATTGTGCGTAATATTTGACTCGTAACTCAGCGTGTTTCCAATGATTCGCAGGTGAAACATCTTTTAACTCTTTTAAGTTAAAAATTTCGATTTTTACAAGATGACTTGCTTTTGACCCATCGTCTCCATTGCTTGATATGTAAGACATCCCACAATCAGTTGAGCGACCAACACATGATGATAATGTTACTTTCTTCTTTAGTTTGGGTTTTTCAAAAAATGAATCAATATTGTTTGATCTTTTGAGTCCATTTTTCTTGTTTTTATGAGCCAACAGCATGGAGCACGTTTCATCCTCATCGCTCAGACTATTATCAAAATAATAACTTTTGAAGGTATTAGGCAAGTCCAGTGAGTCATTAGTTGTTAGCTGAAACAATCGAAACCACTAGTTGAAATAAAAAAACAAAGCATTTGTTAAACTAGTGTAGAGAGTTAATAAAAGGTAAATTTTAAATAAAATAACTTATTAAGGACATTAAAAAGACTATTAAAAAGCGTCGATGGCTCAACCAGGTAACTACTCGGTCCATCTAACCAGAGGTACCGGGTTCAAATCTGGACGGCCAATGTACCAATGAGTTTTTCCAAAAAACTTACGTACATATACTTACCGATTGCTTTAACGATGAAGGAAAAAATCGTGAGGAAACCTGCACACAGGCCTGCGAAGAAACTCGAAGGTTGTGTGTGTGTGTGAAGTCGACCAACCCGCACTGGGCCCGCGTGGTCGACTAAGGCCTAATCGCCCTGATTCAGGGTAGGCTCGAGCCCCTCGGTGGGGACGTATATGAGCTGTAATGATGATTAAGGACACCGAACAGATGGCCGTGGGGGTAGTTACGTTCTCGAGTGGCGATCACGCACCGGTAAACATAGCGTAAGCAGGCCTGCCACGCGGTGGACCGACGATGATGCGAGCAGCGCAGGACCGGTCGTCATGGAAAACCTTGGAGGAGGCCTTTGTACAGCAATGGACGTTTTTCGGTAAATTTGATGATGATTTAGGAGACAATAGAAATTAATTTGAGGAAAAAGTATTAAACAAGGGAAAACTTACCGTCATAGTATCAGCGGACTGATATAGGTATGATAAAAATGCACTGCACAAATACACCGGTATTATAAACTTTATAGTTTATCAGATCAAGGTAGTGTTGCTACTGGCTGTCTATGCAATATCATTTTGTTTTATAGGAAGGGTTGATGAACACGTCAGAACTTGATCATTGCACACCTGCAACGTTGCCTCCGTCGTTTAAGACAGATATGCATAAAAAAGGGCCATTTAATAGATTCCGTTTTTTACTTTCAGAAACACCACTGTTGCAGTTGCCTGCATTCCATATATTTTTTTATTTATGGTAGTTATTTTGTTTAGGAAGGGAAATCAGCAAGTTGAGACATGTCAAAGCTGCGTACATTGATCCAGTCCCAATCACATATGTGTAAAAAAAGGGTCACGTATTGGATTCATTTTTTAATATAAGCAAAGACTGGCAACATGCAGGTAGGCGGGTATTGTGATTAGAGCATTTCTATTGTGATCGAGTCGTCAAAAGCCTTTTATACCTTATACATTCAGGTAGGAGACAAGTAATAAATTAGTGATTTTAATTGTAAGTAAGTATGTGTTAGTATAAAAATCTCTAGTTTCTCATCTTTATAAAATGTTAAATGGACGACAATCATTGTAATCTATAGAGGAACGAATGCAAAAAAAACACATACGGTCGAAAAATGCTACATTCCAATTGCCCCGACTAGGTAAAAAACCGAAGGGTTATGAATCTCATGTATTTCTTAAAAATATTGAAACTAAAAAATGTTTTTAATAGTTTTTCATGGGTAAGATTATTTGTATTTTGAATTTTGAATGTGGATTTTCTTACCGTTTATTTTCCATGACTAGTTTTCCAGAACGGTGGTAGAGATAAAGAAAACTTATTAACTTAAGATGTAAAAAGTAAACAATGAAAGTTTTTCAAATAGTTTTTTTGTACATAGTTAATGTTTTCACTTGTTGGAGATAAAATCCACAAACCCCTAGTTCAGCAGGCAGGAGCACTTACCACTAAGTCATTCAGTCAGTGACGTTATTTGTAAGAAATAATTGATAACCATTAAAATATTTTATTATTTCACCTAAAAAGATTTTTTTTTTAATTCTGTAAATTATAAATCGGCTATTTTATAGGATATTATTATTATTATATCAGCTCATATACGTCCCCACCGAGGGGCTCGAGCCTACCCTGAATCAGGGCGATTAGGCCTTAGTCGACCACGCGGGCCCAGTGCGGGTTGGTCGACTTCATACACACAACCTTCGAGTTTCTTCGCAGGCCTGTGTGCAGGTTTCCTCACGATTTTTTCCTTCATCGTTAAAGCAATCGGTAAGTATATGTACGTAAGTTTTTTGGAAAAACTCATTGGTACATTGGCCGTCCAGATTTGAACCCGGTACCTTAATAGGATATAATTTAATGAAATAAAAAAAAATATATAGACTTTATGCATGATTTTTCATAGGGTAGGTACCTAGAATGTTTGAATTTTTTATTTTAAATGTGGAGTTTCTTTCCGTTATTTCTTCACGACTCATTTTCAGAACAGTTGTAGAGAAAAAAAAATTCTATGTAAGTACTTACTTGAAAAATAAAACTAGTATTCGGTTGATATGATGATGATGATTTGTCAAATATTTTTGAGTAAAAAAAGTGTAAACTTAAAAAATAAAACAGTAATAGTAAAAGTTTTTTAAATTTTAAAATATTTTTAATTGTAAGATTTTTCACAGGTAAGATTATTTTGATTTTGAATTTTAAATGTGAAGTTTCTTTCCAAATCTTTTTTACGACTTATATTCCAAAAAAAAATTATTATTATTCTATGAACTAAAAAAAGTAAAATAGTAATTAGAAGAGCTTTTTAAAATTGTAAAATGTATATATATTTTAAATAATAAAAACTTAAAAACATAAAAAGGTAATCATGAAAGTTTTTCAATTTGTAAAATATTTTTACTGTATGATTTTTCATAAGTAAGATTATTTGGATTTTCCATTTTTAATATTGTTGAGTTTCTTACCGTTTATTCTTTACGACTTATTTTCCAAAAAAAGTGGTAGAGATCAAAAAAATAATTATATGAACTAAAAAGTAAAGTAGTAATAAGAAAAGCTATTTCAGTTTGTAAAATATTTTTTTGTAAGATAAAACATCAAAAATACTTAAAACATAAAAACGTAATCATGAAAGTTTTTCAATTTGTAAAATATTTTTAATTGTATGATTTTTCATAGGTGAGGTTATTTAGATTATTGTGTTATAAGTTATTTGATTTGCCGTTACTTTTCCACAAATTTTTCCAAAACGATGGTTGATATCAAATAAATCTATTAACGTAAAATGTAAAAAGTTAATTATGAAAGTTTAACAAATTGTATTTTTTTGATATAGTTAATGTTTGCCCTTGTTGGGAATAGAATCCACGAACCCTTAGTTCAGCAGGCAGTAGCGCTTACCACCGAGTCATTAAGTCAGTGATGTTATTTGTAAGAAATAACCATTGAAAGATTTTATTAAATCACCTAAAAAGATTTCTTCTTTAATTCTATAAATTATAAATTGGGTTTTTATAGAATACATTTTGCATGAAATAAAAAAAAACTTTATTCACCCTTCTACAGTGATAGTAACAGGACCCAGCGGATTTAGAAAATCTGATTTTGTTACCAACTTTTTTAAAATTTACTTCACAATTATGCAATCTAGAGTTCAGTAGAATAACTTGGTGTTACGACGAAATGCAACCATTGTATAATTTAAGTAAATTAAATGACAGTCTTGGTTTTTTCTGATCTTAGTCTGATAATTAATGATTAATTGATTGTTAAAATGTTTCAGACAATATTTTTGTAATGAGTTCGTAAAGCACCTTTTATATGAGTTTTTTAAAATAAATTTTGTAAACACATTTTTTATTTAGAAGTAAAAATTTCTCCAATTGGAACAATCAATACAATACAAATGAAGAAATTGAATTTCGAATACATTTTAATTAACTATACAAGAAACTTACATTTAATTTTATCTACCTTAACAATACTTATATTTAACTAAATAAAACTATAACTGAATTAAATTAACCGATACAAAAAGTTACAATAAAATTTTACTTAATCTAAAACTATAACATCTTCATCATTAACAACTGCACTATTATCATATATTAATCTGTACACAACAATTAAATAATTATTGTTTAAAACATGGTACACAGGATATACCAGAGGGGGAGGCGGTATATCGGGTGGAGATTCCGCCAAATGTCCTTGACCATCCTCCAATTCCTGGTCTTCGTCCTCAGGAGTATATTCCGTGTAAGTAGGAGAGATGGAATAACCGTTCCTTTGCTCATTCGATTCGGCTCCCGGAGTATATTCTTCGAATATTTCGTCTTCTGAGTTTAATCTCGGGGTAAGACGACGAGAGCGTTCCCCCTCCTCCATTTCTATTTGGTTGATCTCCGATCTCTCAGTTATTGGAGAATACGGATCATAAAAATCGTCGAGCAAATTGTACATATCTTCGTCGAATTCGTCAGAGTGTATATCGTAAGCGTCCATTGCAGAATGTTTGATAGAAGCTTGAAGAGATGGTTTATATTGCAGGCTGGTTTATTTTTTTATACATCTTGAAAGTAAAAGGTGCTCGCACCTGTATGGATCCACCTGTTCTATAGAATTACAGTTTGTATTGTATTGGACTGTATTGTATGGACATCAAAAGCCTTTAGTATCTCATACATTCAGGATAGAGGCTAGTAATAAATTAGTGATTTAAATTGTTAGTGGGTATGCGCCAGTATAAAAATCCCCGCATTTCTCACGTTTTACAAAGACTAAATAGACGACACTCATTTAAATTTATATGGGAATGAATGAAAAAATTTACTGTAGACAGATGCAACATTCCTGTTGCCCGACTTGGAAAAAGCAGAGGGTTATGAGATTGACACACTTGCACGTATCTCTTACTATTGTGAGAACAGATTGATTAGGTTATTATCAACTCTTGTAAATGCGCACATAGTCACATAGTCACATTTTATTAAATTAATATTATTAATTCATTTTTATTGATTGTGGATTGAACGCAAAAAGGGTTATTATTTACAATTTTTAAAATTATAAAGAAAAAAATGCAATGAAGAATAATGATGTAAGTATTATACGCACTATCATTCAGTTACCGAGTATACCTACGCACAGGATTATTTGAGTCGCGGATTGTTCAAGCAGGTTGTAGGTACTGGTCGGCCACTACTGCTTCTCGCAGCCACTAGCCGACAGACCAACGAAGCGACGACGACGACGACGGTGGTGACGTGGTGTGTCGGTGCTCCAGGTGTGTGTACGCAGGATGTTTCTTTAAGCCCGTACCGGAGGATTTCAGGCAGCGGCCCTCTTGGGTTTCGACGCTTTCGGCTTCTTCGTAGGCGGCTTGGTGATTTTTTGCGCCTGGGGCGCTGTGGCCGTGGACTTGCCCGGCAAAGCCAACTTCTTTGCGGCGGGTTTCTTCTTAGCGCCGGTGGCCCTCTTGTCCTTAGTGGTAGCGCCATTAGGGTCGTCGCTGGCGTTTTTTGCGAAAACAACGAGTCGTTATTAAAAAAAGCCAGCCATGCATATTAAGTGGTCTAGAGCCCGCGAATACCTACTACTGCCGGGCCGAGCCCTTAATTAGGGTCGTCGCTGGCGTTTTTTGCGAAAACAACGAGTCGCTATTAAAAAAAGCCAGCCATGCATATTAAGTGGTCTAGAGCCCGCGAATACCTACTACTGCCGGGCCGAGCCCTTAATTAGGGTCGTCGCTGGCGTTTTTTGCGAAAACAACGAGTCGCTATTAAAAAAAAGCCAGCCATGCATATTAAGTGGTCTAGAGCCCGCGAATACCTACTACTGCCGGGCCGAGCCCTTAATTAGGGTCGTCGCTGGCGTTTTTTGCGAAAACAACGAGTCGCTATTAAAAAAAAGCCAGCCATGCATATTAAGTGGTCTAGAACCCGCGAATACCTACTACTGCCGGGCCGAGCCCTTAATTAGGGTCGTCGCTGGCGTTTTTTACGAAAACAACGAGTCGCTATTAAAAAAAAGCCAGCCATGCATATTAAGTGGTCTAGAACCCGCGAATACCTACTACTGCCGGGCCGAGCCCTTAATTAGGGTCGTCGCTGGCGTTTTTTGCGAAGACAACGAGTCGCTATTAAAAAAAAGCCAGCCATGCATATTAAGTGGTCTAGAGCCCGCGAATACCTACTACTGCCGGGCCGAGCCCTTAATTAGGGTCGTCGCTGGCGTTTTTTGCGAAAACAACGAGTCGCTATTAAAAAAAAGCCAGCCATGCATATTAAGTGGTCTAGAGCCCGCGAATACCTACTACTGCCGGGCCGAGCCCTTAATTAGGGTCGTCGCTGGCGTTTTTTGCGAAAACAACGAGTCGCTATTAAAAAAAACCAGCCATGCATATTAAGTGGTCTAGAACCCGCGAATACCTACTACTGCCGGGCCGAGCCCTTAATTAGGGTCGTCGCTGGCGTTTTTTGCGAAAACAACGAGTCGCTATTAAAAAAAAGCCAGCCATGCATATTAAGTGGTCTAGAACCCGCGAATACCTACTACTGCCGGGCCGAGCCCTTAATTAGGGTCGTCGCTGGCGTTTTTTGCGAAGACAACGAGTCGCTATTAAAAAAAAGCCAGCCATGCATATTAAGTGGTCTAGAGCCCGCGAATACCTACTACTGCCGGGCCGAGCCCTTAATTAGGGTCGTCGCTGGCGTTTTTTGCGAAAACAACGAGTCGCTATTAAAAAAAAGCCAGCCATGCATATTAAGTGGTCTAGAACCCGCGAATACCTACTACTGCCGGGCCGAGCCCTTAATTAGGGTCGTCGCTGGCGTTTTTTGCGAAGACAACGAGTCGCTATTAAAAAAAAGCCAGCCATGCATATTAAGTGGTCTAGAGCCCGCGAATACCTACTACTGCCGGGCCGAGCCCTTAATTAGGGTCGTCGCTGGCGTTTTTTGCGAAAACAACGAGTCGCTATTAAAAAAAAGCCAGCCATGCATATTAAGTGGTCTAGAGCCCGCGAATACCTACTACTGCCGGGCCGAGCCCTTAATTAGGGTCGTCGCTGGCGTTTTTTGCGAAAACAACGAGTCGCTATTAAAAAAAAGCCAGCCATGCATATTAAGTGGTCTAGAACCCGCGAATACCTACTACTGCCGGGCCGAGCCCTTAATTAGGGTCGTCGCTGGCGTTTTTTACGAAAACAACGAGTCGCTATTAAAAAAAAAAGCCAGCCATGCATATTAAGTGGTCTAGAGCCCGCGAATACCTACTACTGCCGGGCCAAGCCCTTAATTAGGGTCGTCGCTGGCGCTTTTTGTGAAACAACGAGTCGCTATTAAAAAAAAGCCAGCCATGCATATTAAGTGGTCTAGAACCCGCGAATACCTACTACTGCCGGGCCGAGCCCTTAATTAGGGTCGTCGCTGGCGTTTTTTGCGAAAACAACGAGTCGCTATTAAAAAAAAGCCAGCCATGCATATTAAGTGGTCTAGAGCCCGCGAATACCTACTACTGCCGGGCCGAGCCCTTAATTAGGGTCGTCGCTGGCGTTTTTTGCGAAAACAACGAGTCGCTATTAAAAAAAAGCCAGCCATGCATATTAAGTGGTCTAGAACCCGCGAATACCTACTACTGCCGGGCCGAGCCCTTAATTAGGGTCGTCGCTGGCGTTTTTTACGAAAACAACGAGTCGCTATTAAAAAAAAGCCAGCCATGCATATTAAGTGGTCTAGAACCCGCGAATACCTACTACTGCCGGGCCGAGCCCTTAATTAGGGTCGTCGCTGGCGTTTTTTGCGAAGACAACGAGTCGCTATTAAAAAAAAGCCAGCCATGCATATTAAGTGGTCTAGAGCCCGCGAATACCTACTACTGCCGGGCCGAGCCCTTAATTAGGGTCGTCGCTGGCGTTTTTTGCGAAAACAACGAGTCGCTATTAAAAAAAAGCCAGCCATGCATATTAAGTGGTCTAGAGCCCGCGAATACCTACTACTGCCGGGCCGAGCCCTTAATTAGGGTCGTCGCTGGCGTTTTTTGCGAAAACAACGAGTCGCTATTAAAAAAAACCAGCCATGCATATTAAGTGGTCTAGAACCCGCGAATACCTACTACTGCCGGGCCGAGCCCTTAATTAGGGTCGTCGCTGGCGTTTTTTGCGAAAACAACGAGTCGCTATTAAAAAAAAGCCAGCCATGCATATTAAGTGGTCTAGAACCCGCGAATACCTACTACTGCCGGGCCGAGCCCTTAATTAGGGTCGTCGCTGGCGTTTTTTGCGAAGACAACGAGTCGCTATTAAAAAAAAGCCAGCCATGCATATTAAGTGGTCTAGAGCCCGCGAATACCTACTACTGCCGGGCCGAGCCCTTAATTAGGGTCGTCGCTGGCGTTTTTTGCGAAAACAACGAGTCGCTATTAAAAAAAAGCCAGCCATGCATATTAAGTGGTCTAGAACCCGCGAATACCTACTACTGCCGGGCCGAGCCCTTAATTAGGGTCGTCGCTGGCGTTTTTTGCGAAGACAACGAGTCGCTATTAAAAAAAAGCCAGCCATGCATATTAAGTGGTCTAGAGCCCGCGAATACCTACTACTGCCGGGCCGAGCCCTTAATTAGGGTCGTCGCTGGCGTTTTTTGCGAAAACAACGAGTCGCTATTAAAAAAAAGCCAGCCATGCATATTAAGTGGTCTAGAGCCCGCGAATACCTACTACTGCCGGGCCGAGCCCTTAATTATGGTCGTCGCTGGCGTTTTTTGCGAAAACAACGAGTCGCTATTAAAAAAAACCAGCCATGCATATTAAGTGGTCTAGAACCCGCGAATACCTACTACTGCCGGGCCGAGCCCTTAATTATGGTCGTCGCTGGCGTTTTTTGCGAAAACAACGAGTCGCTATTAAAAAAAACCAGCCATGCATATTAAGTGGTCTAGAACCCGCGAATACCTACTACTCCGGAGCGACTGTGAATTGTCACTTTTTTGGATTATTTTTACGCGAAGGCACCTCGTTAAAATGCCATTCGGTGAGCGCGGGATGGACGAGCCAATTGTTAACATTTATACTGGTACGAAGAAATGCTTGACCCCCATAGCTTAGTACTAACATACAGTGTGGACACTCCCTGCCGCTCTCTAGATTCCGACCTCACCCCCTCGTCACCCAGATTGATACTGATTTTTTATAGTTTGGTTCTGGAACTTATAGGATTTCGTCGTGATTTTTTATGCTCTGTCATTTGTTTTTATAAATGTCATTTCACGACCGGAATCGGAATCTAAAGAGCGGCAGGGAGTGTCCATACTGTATGTTAGTACTAATATATATAATTTGGTAACAATAAATTACTGCCTTTTAATTAGTAATTTTAACGTGGCCGCGGGTTCGATTCCCGGCGGGTTCTAACTATGTAAAGCTCGGTTTGGTTGGTGGTATTTTCTAAGCTAATAAATTAGATCAATTTAAGTCTTGTCGCCAAATATAAATGTTAACAGCGTTGTTTATATTATGTTGATGTGTTCCGGCATGATGATAAAATAGCCAGTTTCTCATTGCGTTGGAGAATATTGGTAAGCCCGCTTTTACCTTCGGCATCATCGTCACTTACCCAGGTGAGGTGATGCCAAAGGATTGTGGATCAAAAAAATATAAAGCTTGGCACTATTGTCCCTAGATCACCAGGATACGGTGGACGCAGTCGCAGTGAAAGCAGCGCGTGCGCAGAATCGCTAACTCGGGCTTTACATGACGGGAATTGGACTAAGTTGTTTTGCATCTGATTTGTCCCCTTTCGTCCTTTCACTCTCTTAGATCATGATAGATATTTCATTCAAACACCTCTGTAAAATTTTACATGCGCATTTAACATAAAGGTAGGTATGCCGTATGCGGTGAAGTTCAAAAGTTAATAGGTAAGTTAACGTAAAGCAGGTGCAGTAACAAACAGCCCATGGTTAAATTCGCCCGCAGAGGCGGCACGTTCGTCAAACATTTGCAGCGGCAGCGCGGACGCATCAGCGGCATAGTGCGCGGCGACTTTCCATTTCTAACTTATAAGCTATTGTGGTTAACCCAATCCTCTAGTTTTACAAACTCAATGTAATCCATACTGACCAGCGCAGCGACTACGCGTAGGACACGTCTACAGCATAACCGGTGAAAACATTTCTTTATATGGGCGCTTTTCTCAACAATAGGTACCTAACTACATTGTAACAATTTTCAATTTCGTCATCGCGCGTTCGTCGTTTACGAGAAACCACGGTAGAACCACACCCTTACACTTCATACAACGGGCCAGAAATGGCATTTCAAAAAAGGAATAACGGCACAAACGAAATGGCGGCGAAATCCTATACGTTCGTCAACCAATCTGTATCAATCTGGGTGACGAGGGGGTGAGGTCGCAATCTAGAGAGCGGCAGAGAGTGTCCATACTGTATGTTAGTACCAATACATATACTTTAGTAGAAGTATGTTTCAAAAGAAGTCAGCTCTACCCATCATAAGTGTACTTACACTTGCCTACTTTGAATATTGTTTCTTGGTAGGGGGCGATTACCATTTTTATGGAACTTAATATTTGAAACACGCCCATGGAGTCGCATTATACGCCATTACACTTATGCACAATTTCAACTTTTCAAGAGGAGTCGGTAGAGATAACTGGGGGAGAGTGAGATGAGAATGTTCGGAAATACTTGGGCTTGCTGGCGAGACGTTGCCATTGGAATTTGATCCAAGAAAAGCACTATGTGGAGATAGGTTTAGGTTAATTGGAATTGTGTTAAACCAGTGGAATAGGTCCAGGAATGACTACAAGTTTCACGCATATTGAACAGGTCGCGAGTAGGGTTACCATCTATGTAAGAGAGGATGCCTGTCTAGGATGCACAAAATGCCTGACTACAGTAAAAAAACTGTAAGTATTAAAATAAATAATACCTACACAGTATGGTATGCAAAAGTAGCTTCTGCCACACCCCGGACACCGCATACAACGGTTGTGAAATGGCATTTCTTAAAACAAATGACGGAGCAAACAAAATCGCGGCGAAATCCCATACGTTCAAAAACCAAACTGTAACCGATCTGTATCCATATAAGTGATGAGGGCGTGAGGTCGTAATTCAGAGAGCGGCAGGGAGTGTCCATAATGTATGTTGGTACTACTATATATACTTTGCTTCTGCAGCCACTTTTTCCCAAAATAATATTTAGAGTTGGCTTAAACAATGTAGGCATCACTACTGGAAGCCACTGCTTCAATCATTTTTTTCGTGCTTTAAAATTCCATGAGTCTTTCCACAGCTTCCTGGACCCAAAGCTAAAATAATACCTTCGCTCGCCACTTCGCACAAGGATATACATTTGCTATAACCTCGGATTTTTTTACAGTTTTCTCTTCTTTTCCATATTCAAATCCAAGAGACAACTTCACTCGACTTCGACAACAATAAAAACTATGATAGGTTTAAAAAGCGAAAGGATCGTGCTAGCCAAAGAAACTTAGTTTTCATCCCATAATAAGTCAAAATTAACAATTTAGCGTGATTTTGTAGTCAGTTTCATCCATCTTGGGTGATTTATGCGAGCTTTCAAATTTCAGCGAGACGCGCGAAATTCAAAAATGCCTGTCTTTAAGCTGTCAAATGCGGCAAATGCCTGTCAGATGGTAACCCTCGTCGAGAGCGATCGGCTAAGCATTTGTGATAAACTTCACAATGGATGTAAGTAAGTTACGTAGGTACAGCCGCTTCCGAACCAGTCGGCCACCGATTCCGTTAGGTTAGGCTTCGACGACATGTTTTATGTTTACACATACAAATTTTATGTTTGATAGATTAGCTTTTTAGTACGTATTGTAATTCCGTAGAGATGAATGGAACGTTTCAAGAGGTGACGAATATGTGCCAGCCAGTTCATAGATAGATAGTTAACACGTTTTTTATTCATAATTAATTATTTGCCACTGCAAACACACACTTAGATACTAGTACGTAAGTAAGCGGCTCTCCAGCGTGGATATGAGTTTTCTCCGATCCCTCAGGAACTATATCGGGCTATTTTGATTAGTAGTCTATGTCACTCCCCACACCCTCAACCAAATCTATACAAAAATCACTTCAATCCGTTGCTCCGTTGCGACGTCGACGTGCACGAGCGTGCGGAAATGATTTTTCCCAGATCCCTCGGGAACCATGTCAGGATATGCTAATTAGTAAATGTCGTCATTTCCTTAACCATCTCTGTGCAAAAAATGACAACAATCCACTGTTCCTCTGCGATGTTAAAGAAATTAACCAAAAAAGAGTATTTTTTCAATTCCCTCAGGAACCGCATCGGACTATGCTTTGTCAGCGGGCTAAAAAGTAGTCTATGTCCATGCCAGTGACACAGGCTACCTATGTGCCAAATTTTATCAAGATTGGTTGAGGTATTAAAGCGTGAGAAGGTAACAAACCAACACATTTTTATATTTATAATATTAGTAAGGACGACCCATAAACCTAGGACCCATTTAAAAAAAATGATAATTAACCGATGTATAGTTAGCTCCAAGTTGTCATAATTATTTGAGAAATAATAACTTTTCATAATAAAGGAGAGACAAATCTGTAGCGAGAGAAGAAAAAGTGAAAAGGGAAGTCTTAGGGAGAAGCAAGCTTATCATCGTCCCTTTACATGAAAGCCAACCATAACACTGCAGTATTCTTTATTGCATCACGATATTTAAAAAAAACCGGCCAAGTGCGAGTCGGACTCGTGCAAAGTAGGGTTCCGAATTATTTTCAAAAATAAAGTTGGTCGACTATTACTCTGTAACTAAGAAAGTTTACTTAGCCGTGATAGTTTTCCTTTTAAATTGATGATGTGTCGTACTATTTAAAAAAAAAACTGATGTCCGGAAATAGCGGTTTAGCTTGTAGGGAGAAGGGGGAGGGGACCACACTTGACTTGAACAATAAATAGGACTTTAAAGAATCAGGGTAGGCTCGAGGCCCTCGGTGGGGACGTATATGACGTATATGACGCTAATACGATGACTATTCTAGTAGACAAGGTGGTCTACTAGAATAGTCATCGACAAATAAATAAAGGACGACGTGCCAACCTTTTTTTTTCAATTGGTAAGCCCTTGGCATCAAGCCCTTCTTCAGATTCAGAAATACTGGTGGGTAGGTAGCTGGTAGTCCTAGACACGGAGACATCAGCATCACACATGCATGCATGATTGGGCAATGGGCAGTTAAATGAAACACAGTGAATTTTAAGGCGACGCATTGGAAACTTTGGTCGCAGGGATCTCGATTTTTCTCAACAATTACAAAACATATGAAAGTGATATTTTGTAACCTGATTCTTTATTTTAATGAATTCATTTTGTTAGTTAAAAAAACACGATTCGCTAACTTTTATAACGGAAAAACTATATCAAAGAAACCTATTTTAAAACAGAGATTTGCATTCTACAGGGAAACCAGACCGATTTAGTACTTCAAAATTTTCTTAGTCGATTAGTCTAAGCGCACAGTTCAATATGCCAGTTGTGTTTTTTAAAAATTAATTGTAGTTTTTAATTATAACGAAAAATCATTGAAAAAGTGCAAAAGTGTGGTTATTTTCCTTACTCTTTACACTCAAAGAAAAAGACAGAGACAACTGTTCCAATCAATGCCAAAACCCCAACCAAACAGCCATCATAACAACTTCACTTTCGGCGGCCATTTTGTTTTCAATTATTTTGATTTTTAGGGTTTCGTACAAAGGACATAAATTGGCAAAGTGCGTGTAGCACGTATATTGTTTTCCTACGTCCAATAGTTTAGAAACACGAGGGGCACATTCTTAACGGCATTGACGAGCTTTGTATTGAAAATGGGACACCCGACAAAAATATGTTGTTAGAAAGCACTAGGTTAGGTTAGGTACTTTATTTAGGGGGCGCACATTTTTGAAGTGAAAACTTCTTTAGGCGCGTTGGGCGTTTTTTGATATGGGAAAATACCATTGAACTCGCGACACTGTAACCTGTAATGTAACCGACACCGTCAGGAACACACGAAGGTCAAAACTTATAAAACTGTAATTGAGATGGGAAAAAACCATTGAACTCGCGATACTGTAACCTTTAATGTAACCGACACCGCCAGAAACACGCGCAGCTCATCACTTATAAAACTGTAATTAAGATGGGAAAAAACCATTGAACACGCGACACTGTAACTTGTAATGTAACCTCAAGAACACTCGGAGGGTTAAAACTTATAAATCTGTAAAAAGTTTTCACTTCTGTAGGCACTCCCGGAGTGGTTAGGTTGGTTTTTTTTCTTGCCGCTTTCACTTGCAGGGGTGGCACCCCTATAAAAAAAGACTTCATTTTTCAGTTTGCGTCATAATTTAAAATAAAACTACGAAATTTTATGAGTAACTTAAAATTTTATAGATAAGGAGGTGTAGTTACAAACATTACCTATGCATTATTTAGGGGGCGCACATTTTTTCTTGCCGCTTCCACTTGTATGGGTGGCACCCCTAAAATAATTATTTGACAAAAGGACTTAATTTTTCAGTTTGCGTCATAATTTTAAATAAACCTACGAATTTTTTTTAACTTAAAATTTAATAGATAGGAATCACAAACATAAACCGTCATACAACCCGAATATTTTTTTATGAGATATATTCAACGATAGATAGTGGGACCACTGTGTTCACTCAAAAAAAATTCTTCACCTCTAAAACATTTTTTTACATATTGATTACATTTTCCACTTTGGGTCATAAATTTTCAATTTGTATCTAATTATACTAAATATCATTACTTATAGGTAACAAAGAAAATTTACTCTAACATACGTACGGACAGACATGAGTATGATAAAGTTATGAGGGGTTCTTTTTATGCCATTTTGGCTCCGAAACCCTAAAAAGGAACCCTCACTGGATCACGTCGTTGTCTGTCTGTCTGTCTTTCTGTACCCTTATTCTCAGGAACGCATGGAGCATTTTTTGAACTGCAAAGTTAAGTTTGTCCTTAAATCTGAGTATGATTGAGGACTCGGAGCTCCCTTTAAATTGAAATCACTTTTCATAATATCATCATCATCATCATATCAGCCGAAGGAAGTCCACTGCTGGACATAGGCCTCCCCCAAGGATCTCCACGACGACCGGTTCTGCCCGCTGTTTCATAATAAATTGCACTACAAATTCCAGAATCTATTCGTCTTACAAAATTAGCTCATTACTACTAAATTTTAATATATGTATGATTTTCCTTAAAAAATCTGGCGTGGCCTCTCAATCCACTCATAATTCATAAACAGTGTAAACTCTATAGAGCGACACTCGAGGGACCGGGCATTTTGTGACGTTATTGAGAGTTTTCGTTATACAGAGAGAAATTAGCGTCAAAGTAAACCAACTGGAGCCAGAAAATTTTGACGTCTTATTGAGTGAATCGTTATATCGAGTGACGTTTTATAGAGTTTACACTGTATTTTGTTAATACACAAATATATTGTGTAGTTGTAGAACCGGAACCTTCGGTGCGCGAGCCCGACTCACACTTGGCCGGTTTTTTATAACATCTAAATATTGCCTTTTTTTTCTCCCTCGGACTGCGCGGAGGAGGGAGGGAGGAGAATGCATTTACGCATACCAATACAGCCGGCTGTACTGGTTATGTGGGACTCACAGCCCTGCGCCTACATGCATACATATTACATACCCATTATATACATAAGTATATATAAATAAATATGCACAGGCCCAAGACTACACTACCCACTAAACTCCCCCTAAGCTTTGGCAGCTAAGCCACCTTAAAAGCTCATCGTAGCGACGCCCCGTTAAATATTGCCCAGGGTGTACATTATTTTAGTTAAAGCAACAAACACCCTTTATCTTTTAAACGTCGGAGGTGGGTTAAATATTGCCCAGGGTGTACATTATTTTAGTTAAAGCAACAAACACCCTTTATCTTTTAAACGTCGAAGGGGGCTTAAATATTGCCCAGGGTGTACATTATTTTAGTTAAAACAACAAACACCCTTTATCTTTTAAACGTCGGAGGTGGGTTAAATATTGCCCAGGGTGTACATTATTTCAGTTAAAGCAACAAACACCCTTTATCTTTTAAACGTCGGAGGTGGGTTAAATATTGCCAAGGGTGTACATTATTTTAGTTAAAGCAACAAACACCCTTTATCTCTTAAACGTCGGAGGGGGGTTAAATATTGCCCAGAGTGTACATTATTTAAGTTAAAGCAACAAACACCCTTTATTTCTTAAACGTCGGAGGGGGGTTAAGTATTGCCCAGGGTGTACATTATTTTAGTTAAAGCAACAAACACCCTTTATCTCTTAAACGTCGGAGGGGGGTTTAATATTGCCCAGGGTGTACATTATTTTAGTTAAAGCAACAAACACCCTTTATCTCTTAAACGTCGGGAGGGGGTTAAATATTGCCCAGGGTGTACATTATTTTTGTTAAAGCAACAAACACCATTTATCTCTTAAACGTCGGAGGGGGGGTTAAATATTGCCCAGGGTGTACATTATTTTAGTTAAAGCAACAAACACCCCTTATCTCTTAAACGTCGGAGGGGGGTTAAATATTGCCCAGGGTGTACATTATTTTAGTTAAAGCAAGCAACACACTTTATCTCATAAAAGTTTTGGCGGGCAGTTGACCATCTTCATGAACGGCTGAATGGATTTCTATCAACCATGTCGGTTAATCTAGCTATCAAATAAAAACCACATTGAAATCGGTTCACTCGTTTATCAGCTGCTTTGACATGTACAGACACACAGGCATAGACTTCAAACTTATAACAGCCTTCTTTTTGCGTCAGGGTTTAAAATAAATGTATTCCGGAAGCAGACCTGGGTATCTATTTGATTACCTACCCTATTTACTTATTTATACATACTTAAGGCAAAGATAAAAAAATATTACTTTAAAACTTAAGGCGAGGTATTGATTGGAACAGATGTCTCTGTCTTTTTATTTAAGTGTAAAAAGTAAAGAAAATAACCACACTTTTTCAATGGTTTTTCGTTTCAATCAAAAACTACATTGAAAGTATAAAAAATAAGAACATTACTCCCTTTATATTATCTTCACAAATATTGTAGTACGAGTATATTTATTAAAAATTTATAGGTTCTTCAAAATATTAGTCATAACTAGAGTTGAAAGTAACGGTGTAGACCTAAATTTAGGATTTTTTCTATCGAGCCAAAACTGCTCAATCGTGTTTCTAATAGCTTTTAACTTTAAGGAACATCATCAACAATAAGGGTATTTTTTTCAACTTGGGTTTTCTATCGTTTAGAGATAGTTGACCTCAAAAGTAACGAAAATCTGTAATATTACCGCCTTAATGGACTCTTGTAAATGGAACAGGACCAAAGTATATTAGTACTAACATACAGTATGGACACTCCCTGCCGCTCTCTAGATTGCGACTTCACTCCCTCGTCACCCAGATTGATACAGATTGGTTACAGTTTGGTTGTCGAACGTATAGGATTTCGCCGCCATTTTGTTTGGTCCGTCATTCCTTTTTGAAATGTCATTTCTGGCCCGTTATATGAAATGTCCAGGGTGTGACAGGACCGTGCTTGCAGTTGTTTGGTAACAAGGTATTGTGTGGTAACAGCTAGACATGGACCGTGGACCACAGCGAGCCCATCGTGACGAACCTACATAAGAATGTCACGCACGGTACAAGTAAAGTACCAACACAAGTTCTTCTATAAATAGGTAGATACCAAACGAATCCTATAATGCTTAAATGGCAACCCAGCCAGGAGTTGAAAAATTATCATAAAACTCTTAATTTCAAAATTTAGCCGCTAGGGAAACGGACCAAACGGACGGAAAGACGTTTTTGGCTAACAAGTTTATATGTTTACACTACTAAGTGGTATAATACAGAACTCATTTTGGGTTGGTAAATTGCTTTTTTTCACGATGACAATATAGCCAGGTATCTGGCAGGTAAGTACTGTCTTTACTCCCTCGCTGCGCTTGGTCGCTCGAAAGTAACATCAGTCAAGGCGAACAGTTTTCTTGCGAAGTGCATTGTCGCTACGTTGGTGACTTGGTGCTGACCGCCCGCCGCCGCCGCCGCGACCGGCTGCAAGTCTACAACTTAAGATTTATTACCGTCTGGTATACAAACAGGTTTTTCGCAAATGTTCACGCACTTCCGAAAAACTTGTATTTATTTAGCAGTGAAAGTTTTTGAGCATTTATTTTATAAAAGCCGGCGGTGTGTGTTCGTGCGAGGGGCGTGACGTGGGGCGCGCGGGCGGCGGCGTGGGAACGGCTCGGTAGACCGAGTGGCGCCACGGGCGGTGAGCCGCCCACGAGCTGCTCCAGTCTCCAGTGCACGCGGACACCTCATTTACCGTCGACATCGACAACACGCATTAGTTAACATGCTCATTCCACACAGACACATTTAAGAACATTCCCTCTCGTATATCTACCAGATACGCTAAACTACCAGGTTCATGATATAGCGTTCTCACTCACTGACAGCTAGGTCATATAGTGAGGGCCGCTATTCCTGCCAACACCATAAGGTGAAGACAAGGACCAGTTACGGTAGGTCTTGCCGCCAAGACGCTTGTCCCGGTACTCTGAAAGGCGAGTGCCTCGTGGAAGAGAACCACTACCTACTGTCCAGGTAGGTCCCGAAGCTGTAGGCACGCTCACCTCCTGCGGCTTTCGCTGCTGGCGGTTCGATCCCCGCTCGATATGCCAGAGAAGCTTTTAAGACTATTTTAAGAACATAAAACTTTTATCACATGATTTTGTTCAGTAAGTAGGGGTGATATCATGGGTAAGATAGGAGTTAAAATACTCTTAGGCTGGACTCACACGGCCAGAAAATTCATAACCTGAATTCAGAAAGCCGGGATGTGAAAAAAGTCACAGTATGAGTGAAACTTAATGAAATTATATGCAAAACCGGGCTTTCTGAATTCAGAGGAATTCCGGACGTGTGAGTCTAGACATTATACGCAAATCCGGGGCTTTTTGAATTCAGAGGAATTCCGGACGTGTGAGTCTAGCCATTATACGCAAATCCGGGGCTTTCTGAATTCAGAGGAATTCCGGACGTATGAGTCTAGCCATTATACGCAAATCCGGGGCTTTCTGAATTCAGAGAGGAATTCCGGACGTGCATGTGAGTCTAGCCTTAATGGGTTGTTTCAGTCTGAAATTTGGGCATCAAACTATAAAATTTATAAGTATTTTAATATACTCGTAGTGTGGAGTCGAAATACCTATCTATTGTCTTTATTACTTACGCGGCTTTTACCTATAGGTAGCTAGAACTTCGGCAGCTTTAGGCAGTGAAGATTAGCTCGTGTTTTCCAGTAAAGAGCCCGTGTGGGTGTAAGGAAAGATATATTAACACTTTCACATGGTTTATGTGTCGATGACCGGCGCGCGCCGGCGGCGGCCGCGGCCGCTGAAGATGGGCCCACGCGCCTGCCTGCACCACACCGCGCCGCCGGACGCGCGGACCACACCGGCACCGCACTCTACCTTTTATTATTCACTCGTTATTGAGGTAAGAAGATGAGATAGCCAGTTCCCCATTGCGTTGGGGAATCTTGGTAAGCCCGCTTCCATCTTCGGCAACATCGTCACTTACCACCAGGTGAGATGTTGTCAAGGGTTTACCAATTGTAAATAAAAAATTTTTTTTAAAAAAAAGTACTTCAAGCATTGTGGTAGTATCGTTATTTGGTAGTATTATCTATCACAGAATCTGTCTAATTGTCCACCTACATATATTTTATATAAATTACAAAACGTTACTTAGGGGTTTTAACATTTAGATCAGTTTAGTGCAGTGGTTACAATTAACACGGTGACTGTCGCGACTATTTTGGGGTAATTACATGGTACGTCCAATGTTTTTTTTTTTTATATAAATGGCTTTATTGTATGTTTCTTGTAAGGGACTGATATGTAAATAACTGCATAATTATAAAGGCGGCCTGAATTTCAGCATGAATTATGTGTAATGCACGAACGTCTCAAATAGATTTTTGTGGATTACATTTAATGTATGGACGAAGGTAGTTTTGTAGGTAGAATTGTGCATCGAATTGGCTGTGTTTTAAAGTTTTAAAGTGTGGCATTAGAGTTTTGTTCCTCTGATTAGTACGTCCATAAATCTAAAAGAAAATCGATGGGAAATTTGAGTTTTATTTTCACCAATTCATTGTTCATAAATCATAAGTCCCTATAAAAATAATAAACAAAAAAAATCGATGGTAAGTTTGAGTTTTATCTTCGCCAATTCATTGTTCATACGTTCCTAGAAAATCAAAGTTCTAGCTCACACTTCCAGGCCAGGAAACACGGTTCAATTGGCTCTGGCTTATGCATTACATGTAATGCACTGACGTCACAGCTAGATCAAAAATACATAACATGTAATGCACGGACAGTCAACGTATTAAACTTGTTACTATCACTAATCCTAGGTTCAGTAGGTACCTACCCATTGGTTAGCAAAAGAACACAGTCATCGCCAGTGCTATAAATTTGGTTAAATATTTAATACGATTTTTTTTTTTCGAAAGGACAAGCTTGTTGTTGGCCGTTGAGGCCTTTACAACTTCACCGGGCAGAGGAGGCGAGTACGGAAGGCACTCAACCTAGTGCAAGCAAAAAGATGCAACTGCCTAAGGGCGCCCAGGCGTAGTAACTAATTAGTAATCTGTGGCCCAGGTGGGCACGGACCTCGGCTTAGGTCGTTGCTTGGACGTGGGAGGATCGGAGAGAAGCGGCCTGGTATATGCCGGTAGCGCTGGTAAGCGCCAGAAGCGGGGGGACGCCGCCCTCGCCGGCGAGGGTAGAATGTCGGTGCAGTGTTTCTGTGTGGGTTAGGGGGTGGGGTCAGGGCAGCTACGGCTAGCGTGGTCGGGTCGTCGGGGTCAGTGAGAACATGTCTGGGGCGTCGGATTACGCGAATGGGTTTCGCGGGTAGCTCGTAAACGGCGGCGTTTACGAGTAGCGGGTTGGGAGCTCTTACGAAGTATAAGGCTTTGATTATAGTCCAAACTTCTAAGTTAACGTAAAAAAAAGATACGGCCGTTTAAGCCGCTTAAAACGTATATTTCAACACTCTCAAGGGAATTAAAATTCGCAGGGTATTTCCCATTGGCCTAGAACTTAGAAATTTGGCAAGTAATACCGTCTTATAATACAAGTATAGGGAAAAATCTGAAAACTATACATTTTTAGTTAAACCATAAATATATAGTCTTTATTTAAAGTACGTAATCAATTATACAAGGAACGGCAGTCCAAATTTTTAATTGAGTTAAGTTAGTGTCATGTGGGGTATTGTATGAAAGGGCTTCATGGGCACCAGCTTAAACCGATTTTAAATTATTTTATTAATGTGTAGGTACCAAATAATTTTGGCGTATGTATTAATTACCTAACAGTATTAACTGTTATGATTTGTAATATGTACCTACAAATTTGTACGAAACCCTCGGTGGGCGAGTCCGACTCGCACTTTTCCGGTATTTTAATATACAAAGAAGATTGGAACGTGTGATTGAATTTTTTTAATTAAGCAAGTTAACACAAAGAGTAGGTAAATAAAAACCCTAAAAAATAATCAACTTTCGACAGGTTTTAATAACAGTTTAACTTAGGAGTTACATTAAATGATTGTTAGCAAATTTTAATGTTTTATTTATTTACGAAAAGATTTTCAAAGATAAAAATTAAATTAAAAATTTAAAAAACCCCCGACAAAAACCTCTAAAAAGTAAACAATAATATGTATTGACCCTTTGAGTTTAATTTAAGTAGTAATATTTTGATCCAAGAGTCGTCGCGTAGGGGACCGCTAAGTTGTGAAGTTATTACTAATTAGTTGTAGTAAAGTAAATCAGTTGTATTCTGTTTTTATTTTATTTACTTAGCGGTCCCCCTACGCGACGACTCTTGGATCAAAATATTACTACTTAAATTAAACTCAAAGGGTCAATACATATTATTGTTTACTTTTTAGAGGTTTTTGTCGGGGGTTTTTTAAATTTTTAATTTAATTTTTATTTCGTGCTTTTTAAACTTTACATAACTATTACATACAGTCGAAACTCTACCCCCACATTCATACAAATAGTTTCCGGGACGAAACACGATACTGCGACACAAAATCTAGCCTATTTTGAATCGATCAAGCCTGTGGAAGTTGCTCACCTCCCTTGTTTGAAGCTGCAATTAAATGTGTTATAACTCTAAACTTCAAATCCATGGACCCATGGAAGTTTTTTACTTTTTTAACCGCTGCTTCAGCAGATTCCAGGAGATGCTGCAGCATCAGGTCAAGGTTACCATATTATATCTAACACCTATTCATTAAGACTATTCTAATAATTTCTATTCTAATTCTATTTAAAAGTGTGTGTAACACCTATTTGAAATAAATTGTTTTGAATATTTTTTTTGAGCCCAAACACGATACTTCTACTGAAAGTTTTTGAGGAGTTGGGTATTCTGTAGATTCTAGGAGATGCTGCATCAACAGTTCAAGGTTATCATGGCTTTGCAATATTTTTACATTAACAGGGCACCAAATTTTGAATCGATCAGACCTGTATAAGTTGCCCAGATCCCTTAGTCACCTAGATAAGAGCTGATAACCCTCAAACGGCTGAACAGATCTTTATCGATTATAGCTAAGAACCACCGCAAGGAAACTTGTTTCACGTAAAAAAAACCGCATCAAAATCGGTCCATCCGTTCGAGAGTTGCGATGCCACAGACAAACAGTCACAAACACACAGAAATTGGCGTCAAACTTATAACACCCCTCTTTTTGCGTCGGGGGTTTATATAAGAAATCAAAGCGAAGGATTATCTCAATAATATTTAGTTCACAGTTAGTCATAGTTTCAGGTACGTAGGTATGTCAAAAATTTAACGGATTTTAACAACATCAGCTCACCGTGTTGCCACCATTGCATTGTATGCAGAATCAAATACTGATCAAAACGAGTCCAAACACGACATATCTGCTATTATTTTTTTAAGAGTGTACTAGTGTGCTGGATATCCTGGCCGCAGCATCAGCTCACCGTGTTGCCACCATTGCATTGTATGCTGAATCAAATACTGATCAAAACGAGTCCAAACACGACATATCTGCTATTATTTTTTTAAGAGTGTGCTAGTGTTCTGGATATCCTGGCCGCAGCATCAGCTCACCGTGTTGCCACCATTGCATTGTATGCAGAATCAAATACTGATCAAAACGAGTCCAAACACGACATATCTGCTATTATTTTTTTAAGAGTGTACTAGTGTGCTGGATATCCTGGCCGCAGCATCAGCTCACCGTGTTGCCACCATTGCATTGTATGCAGAATCAAATACTGATCAAAATGAGTCCAAACACGACATATCTGCTATTATTTTTTTAAGAGTGTACTAGTGTGCTGGATATCCTGGCCGCAGCATCAGCTCACCGTGTCGCCACCATTGCATTGTATGCAGAATCAAATACTGATCAAAACGAGTCCAAACATGACATATCTGCTATTATTTTTTTAAGAGTGTGCTAGTGTTCTGGATATCCTGGCTGCAGCATCAGACCAAGAGTTCCATAATCCTGCATAGTTATTAAGCATACATGAGTGTTTCAAGTTTTTGGTCACATGTATGTTTGAAAGTAAAGTAAATACACATTAAGAGTCTAAGAACCCTACCGCAGCTAACAAAAGAGCTGATGACCTTGAAACGGCTGAACCGATTTTGATAAAACGTATCTAAGAACCATCGCCAAAAAACCTGCTTGTAAATAAAAAAAACCGCATCCAAATCGGTTAACCCGTTTGAGAGCTACGGTGCCACAGACAGACACACAGACAGACACACAGACAGACACACAGACACACACACAGACACACACACACACATAGCGGTCAAACTTATAACACCCCTCTTTTTGCGTCGGGGGTTAAAAATAAAATAAGAATAGAAGATACGAGTCTGAGGTAGGTTTCATAAAGCAATTTTTAAATGTCTCGTTTTATATCTTGCACGCTAACATTGATTTGGAACAAAATACACCAAATCTTACTAGACAAAATGAAGTTTTCTTCAGGAATGCAAGCAGCTCCGAGATTATTGTTAAGTAGACACATATATACTTTACTTATTTATTTATTTACTCATTTTAAGTATATGAATATTTTAGTTATGTTTATTTTAACCACATATAAATAATTGATAACGCTAAACACGTTAAAAAACCGACTTCCATCGCAACAACTTGCATTATTATTTTTTGGTTTTTGTTAATTTTCTAATAAAGTACTACACCGATTTTGATAAAATTTATATGGGACCACATAGCTTTCAAATAAAAGTTGAATCGTAAAAATCGGTTCACCCAGTCAAAAGTTCTGAGGTAACACACGTAAAAAAAACATACAGACGAATTAAGAACCTCCTCCTTTTTGGAAGTCGCTTGAAAATATTGGTTGGTGCGAAGTACTTTGTTTACTTGGCTTAAACTAAATTTTGCAATAAATTTTAAACTCACCATATCCATCTTCCAATATTTACAGCAGCTGAAGTAAATCACAGAGCACGAATCACTTCACGGTGCGTAAGCGATTCGAAGCTCTGTAAGCCGCGAATCGTGCGCGCGCGCGTTATCGTCGCGGCGTCTGCGTAGCGTCTGGCTGCCGGCTGGTGGTGTGCGTGTGGTGGTAGCTGCGACTGCCCATAGCGCTCGGGCGGGCTTTCGGCTTCCTTGACGTCTTCGATGCGAGAAACATCTCACCATAAAATTCCGAAGGCTCTATCAGGGGTAAAGGACAACTGGCCAAGTCGTTGAGAGTAACGTTCAACGACTTTGCTGAACTTCATTAAGCCATATCGTTGAATGGGATATAATTATGTCACAGCTGTTATGTACAATACGCCGGTTTGCAAAAAGCGCACTGCTCTGCAAAACGGCGGCATGCGAAACTACGAAACTGAATAAAACCGATGATTTCTTCTTCTGCGAGGGGGAGAGGGGGGTGGTGGAGCCTTTGATTGTATAATCAAACCTGACCGGACCTAATATCGCTCGCTACGCTCGCTCATTTACAGTTTTTTACTCAGTAGATTTTACACAAACCAGCTCCTCATACAATGCGGCGTACTTTATTTCAGCCGAATTGTTGGCTAGCTTACAATCAGCCAACTAGTTCAAAGTTGAGTGACGCTTATTCAATCTAAGTTCGGCCTAGTCATTCAATTGAATGTCGCCATTCAATCAACGGGCTAGCCTTTTAATTAAATGGCAGATTTAACCAGATGGCTGCGATATATACAGTGTGTAACAAATTTGGTGTAGGTCCCGTTAACTGGGGGGTAAACGGGGGTTCTTATGAAGGACACAAATAGTCATAAACAAATACAGTTTACAAAAACATAACACAAAGAGACGTAAAGGTCCATAAATTGATAACAAACAAAAAACATGTTGGTTTCTATAATAATATGATAAGCCCCAGTAAATGACCAAATCATACTTTAAAACCTTTTTTTTTATTCACAATTGGTAAGCCCTTGGCATCATCTCACCTGACGGTAAGTGACGAAGCGGGCTTACCAAGATACCCCAATGCAATGGAGAACTGGCTATCTTATCTTCAAGCCGGAACACATCAATGCTGTTAACACTGATGTTTCGCGGCAAGACTTAGATAAGATAGTGGTAGCTAGCCAGGCGGGCTTAGAAAATGCCCTACCACCAACCAAACCAAGTCTTACAAGTTGACTCCGCCGGAATCGAACCCGCGACCTCCTGGTGTGAAGCGAATGGACTAACCATTACGCCACGGAGGCGGTTGAGTCAATAACGAATGCTCGCGACTTCGTAACTGCAGGCAGACCACTATAGTGTTAGGTACACTCTTAGCCGAAAGGAAAACTAAGATAAAACCTACTTACTGCCTAGCGATGCCTAGCGTAATTTTTCTGTTAAGGCTGATACCGCCGCGCCGCCGACAACCAACTTTGTAACTGGTTTTTACTTAATTAAGGATTTTTTATCGATTTGTTGGTGTATTTTACAGAGTGATTTTGATTTCCTCGAATTCCTATTTTAATACACAGAACTAAAGAAAAACATATTCTAAAGCACCTTTTTTTATTAGTTCTAACCATAGAACTGCTGCAAATTTATTCTAAACATTATGATAATTTATGAAATTCTTAGTAATATTATATAAAATGATCTTAGTTTGTGACTTTTTGGAAAGTCTTCTTATTTTGTTTATAATGCATTAAAACCACAATTTTCGCACGATTCGTCCGCAGCGGCGTGTAAAAGCCACGTTGCAGTATGAGCTGACAAGAACTTTATTTTCAAGCTGTTTCGTTCTGTGTTTGACACGTCGTGAATTGAGTTTCTAATTTTAGGGACGGAGGAGCCTTAAATAACTTTTTTTAAATTAATAATTTATAAACTGGGCATCATCTCACCTGATGGTATGTGACAATGATGCCGAAGATGGATGCGGACTTACTAAGATTCTCTAACGCAATGGGGAAAGGTTAATTATCTTCAAGCTGGGATACAACTATGCACAAGTATATATATATATATATATATATTGGTACATACTAACGTATCTATACTGTTAACTTAGATAAGATGGTGATAGCTAGCAGGCGGGCTTAGAAAATGCTCTTCCACCAACCGATTTTTACAAAGATAGACTTAGCCGAGAATCGAACCCGCGACATCCTTATGTGAAGCTTTTGGATTTAACCAATACGCCACGAAGGCGTTCAAACCTACTTATTATGCAATTTGATATAAAAAAAAGGTTTCAGACCTCAGAAGGGAAAAACGGAACTATAGGATCACTTTGTCACAGTATATATATTAGTACTAACGACTTTGTTGTCCGTCTGTTCGTCCGTCTGGCTGTCAAGACCCTTTATCTCGGGAACGCGAAGACTATTACGCTACTAGAGGTATCGAGTCCTTTGAAGCTAGGAAAAAAAAAAAAATTATAATATTTTAAATATTTTGTTAACTTAGAAAAAAGATACGGCCGTTTATGCCGCAAAAAAACGTATATTTCGACACTCTCAAGGGAATCATTTATAGTTTATTTTCCGTTAACCTAGAACTATGAAATTTGGCAAGTAATACCGTCTTATACTTCAAGTACTTATAGGGAAAAATCTGAAAACTATACTAATTATTTTTATGATTTTATAGTTGTCGATTTAAAAATTTTAAAGGTTCCATATCCAAAGACATAACCCTCGGTGAGCGAGACCGTCTCGCACTTGGCCGTTTTTTTTATTTACTTCATCTATTTTTTTTTAACTTCACTTGTAGCTATCGAGCTGAAAATTGGCACACACGTTTGTTTCTCGTGACAATGCATGATTATTAAATAAAAGCTTTTACCTTTAAGTTTTTAGGTTTTTCGATAAAAGAAATCTATTGTATGCAAATGCCGAGTCAAGCATGGCCACACCCCGGACACTTCATACAAATGGCGGGATTTGTGGTGAACGCATTCATAGTTTTCTTTTATTGTTTTTGCATTGTTTTCTGTTATAGTTTTGTTTCAAAATGTGGTGCGTATGAAGGAAATCGTCTGGTGAAGTGAGCAATGTGGAGAACAAGAAAATAAAATGAAGAAGGACGTGAAGACCCGACTTGCACTGGGTACAGTTTTATAGACTGTGACCGGGTGTTCCACCTCATATTAAAGCTGTTGCAAATACTGTCAAGAACTCCAGAGAAGATTTGTAATGCACTGGCACTAGCATTTCAAATTAGAAAAGAAATGAAGACGAAAAATGAAGATTGTCTCCTGCACCCGATATACAATTTAGATATGTCCTGAAACAGCGGTTTAGCTGGTAGGGTGCGACACATGGCTCTAACAAAAATTATCACTTTACAGAGCAGATAGCCCTCAGCAGTTTTGGAAGACCTACCCAACGATACCTCACACGATAGGGTACGTCAACAAACAAAAAATCACCCTCGCTTTACATGTTGGGGAGCTAAGTACCGGAACTACACCAATTTTGTTAAACCCTGTATATATGGGTATGTATGTTCATCTGTTCCCTCGTATTTCCAAAAGTACTTAACCGATTTTAACAATTAATGAGGTATCGTTAGAAGCGTCTTGATCGTCCGCTATTTGATGTCACATAAAATTGAATATGGCGCCCTCTATTTTTTTTATTCACAATTGGTAAACCCTTGACAACATCTCACCTGGTGGTAAGTGACGATGTTGCCGAAGATGGAAGCGGGCTTACCAAGATTCCCCAACGCAAAGCAATTCTAGTAGAGAATATAGTCATAAATCCTTACTAATATTATAAATGTGAAAATGTGTTTGTTTGTTTGTTACCTTGTCACGCTTCAACGCCGTAACCAATCTTAATGAAATTTGGCATGCAGGTAGCCTGTGTCACGGGAAAGGACGTAGGCTACTTTTTATCCGGGGAAGTTAGCATAATCTGATGCAGTTCCTGAGGGTACAAAATACTCGATTGTTGTGATTTTTTGCACAGAGATGGTTGAATAGGTACACAATTAACTAATCAAATAAAACAAAATAACAGTCATAAAAACGATGTCCACACGGGCGGAGCCGCGGGAAAAAGCTAGTATAGGTAGATGCTATTTTCACAGACTACAGTAAGGCGTTCGATCGTATAGATCATAAACTGTTGCTGCTAAAGCTTTTGAGTGCTGGAATTCATGGTAACTTATTTAGGTGGTTCACGTCGTATATAGAGAACCGTTCTCAAGCCGTTGTAATCAATGGATTCATGTCTATTTGGAAAAATATACCCTCGGGAGTTCCCCAGGGATCACTTTTAGGTCCACTTCTTTTTATTATATTTATTAACGACATTAGCTCGTGTTTCAAGCATTCAAAATTTATATTATATGCCGACGACATGAAGGTTTTCAAACAGATTGACAGTTTTAATGATTGCTTTCTTTTACATGAAGATTTACGTAGATTTGAACAGTACTGTGATAATAATCTATTGGACCTTAACGTTTCTAAATGCTTCTCAATGACGTTCACATGTAAAGTTAATTTAATTAATTATAATTATACACTAAAGGGACTCTCTATTGATAAGGTTGACAGCATCCGTGATCTAGGAGTTATTTACGACAACCAGTTATCATATGATAAGCATATCGACCACATTGCAAAGAAAGCGAATAAGGCAATGGGTTTCATAATGAGAACTAGCTCTCAGTTCGCGAGTGTGAAGGTGATCAAAATTCTTTACTGCTCTTATGTACGTAGTATTCTTGAGTACTGCTCTGAAATATGGAATCCTCAATATGATATACATATATATATTAATAGACTTGAGTTAATACAAAAACGTTTTATGAGGTTCATTCAATACAAGTGCAGATCTTACGATAGGTGCTATGAGGCAAGATGCAAAAGGCACCATTTACTTCCGTTGCAATCTAGACGTAAAATAGCTGATATTGTTTGTCTGGCCAAAATTGCTCAAAATAGAATAGACTCGCCGTATTTACTTTCACTAATAAATATAAAAGCTCCATATCGGATTCCTGTCCGTCATTTTGGTAACTTCTTGCATGCTCCAGTTACTTTTACAAACTATAGAGATAATACATTTTTTATTCGTGCTCCTTCTCAGTTTAACAAGCTTGTGGAAATCCCTCAACTCGATCTTTTTAATACAAAAACTAATAGTTTTAAAACTATCTTAGCGAAAAGCTGGTTTGACGGGGTTCCTTGACTTGCGTGTTTGTTTTTTCATATCAGTATTTTTCTCCACTGTTTATTTGTAAGGCAAGTAAGACTTTTGTTTCTACATGCGAAAACATATAAGTGGTATATATTAATTACACTTAGCTATTGTTTAGTCATAGAAATACCGTTTGTTTTCCGAATAAACTAAAATAAAAATAAAATAAAATAAACTAAAAAAAATAATGATGCCGTGTTGGGTATCAAAACATAGGTACCTAATTAATAAATAAATAAACAGATGGTATAACAGATGGCTGTCGGGGTCGTAAAGTTCTCGAGTGGCGACCGCGCACCGGTATACGTAGCGTAGGCAGACCTCTTTCTCTGTGTTTGTGTGTGTGTGTGTGTTTGTGTGTGTGTGTGTGTGTGTGTGAGTGTGTATGTTGGTTTGGATAAAATTTGGGTTAGGCAATTATATTTTTATTAACCCCCGACGCAAAAAGAGGGGTGTTATAAGTTTGACCGCTATGTGTGTGTGTGTGTCTGTGTGTGTGTCTGTGTGTCTGTCTGTGTGTCTGTCTGTGTGTCTGTCTGTGGCACCGTAGCTCTCAAACGGGTTAACCGATTTGGATGCGGTTTTTTTTATTTACAAGCAGGTTTTTTGGCGATGGTTCTTAGATACGTTTTATCAAAATCGGTTCAGCCGTTTCAAGGTCATCAGCTCTTTTGTTAGCTGCGGTAGGGTTCTTAGACTCTTAATGTGTATTTACTTTACTTTCAAACATACATGTGACCAAAAACTTGAAACACTCATGTATGCTTAATAACTATGCAGGATTATGGAACTCTTGGTCTGATGCTGCAGCCAGGATATCCAGAACACTAGCACACTCTTAAAAAAATAATAGCAGATATGTCATGTTTGGACTCGTTTTGATCAGTATTTGATTCTGCATACAATGCAATGGTGGCGACACGGTGAGCTGATGCTGCGGCCAGGATATCCAGCACACTAGTACACTCTTAAAAAAATAATAGCAGATATGTCGTGTTTGGACTCATTTTGATCAGTATTTGATTCTGCATACAATGCAATGGTGGCAACACGGTGAGCTGATGCTGCGGCCAGGATATCCAGCACACTAGTACACTCTTAAAAAAATAATAGCAGATATGTCGTGTTTGGACTCGTTTTGATCAGTATTTGATTCTGCATACAATGCAATGGTGGCAACACGGTGAGCTGATGCTGCGGCCAGGATATCCAGAACACTAGCACACTCTTAAAAAAATAATAGCAGATATGTCGTGTTTGGACTCGTTTTGATCAGTATTTGATTCAGCATACAATGCAATGGTGGCAACACGGTGAGCTGATGCTGCGGCCAGGATATCCAGCACACTAGTACACTCTTAAAAAAATAATAGCAGATATGTCGTGTTTGGACTCGTTTTGATCAGTATTTGATTCTGCATACAATGCAATGGTGGCAACACGGTGAGCTGATGTTGTTAAAATCCGTTAAATTTTTGACATACCTACGTACCTGAAACTATGACTAACTGTGAACTAAATATTATTGAGATAATCCTTCGCTTTGATTTCTTATATAAACCCCCGACGCAAAAAGAGGGGTGTTATAAGTTTGACGCCAATTTCTGTGTGTTTGTGACTGTTTGTCTGTGGCATCGCAACTCTCGAACGGATGGACCGATTTTGATGCGGTTTTTTTTACGTGAAACAAGTTTCCTTGCGGTGGTTCTTAGCTATAATCGATAAAGATCTGTTCAGCCGTTTGAGGGTTATCAGCTCTTATCTAGGTGACTAAGGGATCTGGGCAACTTATACAGGTCTGATCGATTCAAAATTTGGTGCCCTGTTAATGTAAAAATATTGCAAAGCCATGATAACCTTGAACTGTTGATGCAGCATCTCCTAGAATCTACAGAATACCCAACTCCTCAAAAACTTTCAGTAGAAGTATCGTGTTTGGGCTCAAAAAAAATATTCAAAACAATTTATTTCAAATAGGTGTTACACACACTTTTAAATAGAATTAGAATAGAAATTATTAGAATAGTCTTAATGAATAGGTGTTAGATATAATATGGTAACCTTGACCTGATGCTGCAGCATCTCCTGGAATCTGCTGAAGCAGCGGTTAAAAAAGTAAAAAACTTCCATGGGTCCATGGATTTGAAGTTTAGAGTTATAACACATTTAATTGCAGCTTCAAACAAGGGAGGTGAGCAACTTCCACAGGCTTGATCGATTCAAAATAGGCTAGATTTTGTGTCGCAGTATCGTGTTTCGTCCCGGAAACTATTTGTATGAATGTGGGGGTAGAGTTTCGACTGTATGTAATAGTTATGTAAAGTTTAAAAAGCACGAAATAAAAATTAAATTAAAAATTTAAAAAACCCCCGACAAAAACCTCTAAAAAGTAAACAATAATATGTATTGACCCTTTGAGTTTAATTTAAGTAGTAATATTTTGATCCAAGAGTCGTCGCGTAGGGGGACCGCTAAGTAAATAAAATAAAAACAGAATACAACTGATTTACTTTACTACAACTAATTAGTAATAACTTCACAACTTAGCGGTCCCCTACGCGACGACTCTTGGATCAAAATATTACTACTTAAATTAAACTCAAAGGGTCAATACATATTATTGTTTACTTTTTAGAGGTTTTTGTCGGGGGTTTTTTATAAGTATCTCCAGTCGGTTTTTTTTAATTTCCTTTATGTTGATTTCTTAGGGTTGCCACCAGAGTTTCTTTCTAATCGTGTGGCACAATTAACCGTGCTATCCAAGGGATAGACGGTTGTTGCCTGGTGATGCACTTAGCATCACCCGCGGTCACGTGTAGGGCATTTTAGATTTACACCTACGTGTGCAAAGCGACCTTCATACAATTCTAGGATCAGATGTGCAGGTTTCCTCACGATGTTTTCCTTAACCTTTAAAGCAATCGGTAAGTATTCATATGTAAGTAAGTTTTGAAAAACTCATGAGTACATTTACCGTCCGTATTTGAAGCCGGGACCTCTGGTTAGGAGGACTAAGACATTACAGGTTGAGCCACCTACGCTTCCATAGTAAAAATAGCTTATATTTTTTTACTTAAAATTGTTACCTTGTGATTTTTATAAAACTCGACACGTTACTATAGCTTTACATGACCTATCATCATCATCATCATATCAGCCGAAGGACGTCCACCGCTGGACATAGACCTCCCCAAGGATTTCCACGACGACCGGTTTTTCGTCATTCTAAAAAAATCGGAATAAGGAATCCAAGGAAGAAGCCCATACAAATCCAGGTTTTTTTGTTATTTTTCCTCAAAAATGGCTCTGGTGATTTTAATGAAATAGGAAATAATGAGACATAAGACTTAATAATAAAAAATGAGGTGATCCGTAAGAGAACCAAGGTGACCGACATCATCCGACATAGCTCACAAAACGTCTAAACTTAAGTGGCAGTGAGCGGGGCACATAGCTCGAAGAATCGATGACCGTTGGGGTAGTAAATATCTCGAGTGGCGACCATGCACCGAAAGACGTAGTGTAGGCAGGCCTCCCATTCGGTGAACCAACGCTGTAGGTGAAGGTCGCGGGAAGCCGCCGGATACGTATACAGCGCAGGCCAGGTCGTGTGGAAATCCTTGGGAGGCCTTTGTCCAGCAGTGTACGTCTTTCAGCTGATATGATTAAATAAAAAAATAAAGATAATATAGTGTGTGTAATGAAATGATCTATTTAATGACCCGCTAAGTAGTTATCATGAAATATGTTTTAATAGATTTACTCAGAAGGGAATAATCTTCGAGGGTATGTCCATATCAACCTTAAAGTTGTGAAATAAAACTGAATAAGTAAGTAGGTATAACTATGTAAGTAGTCAAAAGTTGTTTTGTCCAAGAGGCCATGTCCGTGAGGCCAGTTACATGACTTAGTATAAGAAATTTAGCTCAATTCCAGCATTCATGCCACGTACGCGTACGTACTATACGCAAAACCATTCAAGGAGCTAAGACATGTTTGTAAAACGTTTGCGGGGTGCACATTGCCGGTTTAAACTTTTGAAGGTATGGGACCGGACGTTATAGGAGAAAGAGATTAGATTGTGCAACGATCCGTATTAGTTTCACATTGTTACGTCAGTACGGTAAGTACTTGAATTCTAGAGGTACCTACTACCAGGCCTCCGTCACTCCATGTACTTGCGCGCTATAATTACCTACCGCCCGGCCCAGCGTTCTCGGGCCGTTTGCGGACCCAATTCAGTGCGGTTTTCACAAACGAAGCGCAATTTTATTTTAATAAAAATAGCTTTTTAAACGTTGTTAAAATAGTGTTTAAGGTAAGTATGACGTTTCTATGTAACAAAAAAATGAAAATCTGTGTCTGTAAGGCAAGCTAATGCCACAGTGTAATAAAGAGTACTAGCTATTGCTTAGTATACCTAGTATTAAAAATAATTTTAAAACGACAAAAAATAGTAATAGTTTATCACTTACCTTTCTTCATTGACAGGTAAATGGAAAAATTTTAGGTGTTTATCTCTTCTTTTGCTTGATTTGCACCCATCTACAGCACATAAGGCACCAGACGGCATCGTAGGTACGCGTACGAACGAACAAAACGATTTAAATTAAACTACGTTTTTATTTTAATACGCACGTAGTTTAATTTAAATCGTTTTGTTCGTTCGTACGCGTACCTACGATGCCGTCTGGTGCCTTATGTGCTGTAGATGGGTGCAAATCAAGCAAAAGAAGAGATAAACACCTAAAATTTTTCCATTTACCTGTCAATGAAGAAAGGTAAGTGATAAACTATTACTATTTTTTGTCGTTTTAAAATTATTTTTAATACTAGGTATACTAAGCAATAGCTAGTACTCTTTATTACACTGTGGCATTAGCTTGCCTTACAGACACAGATTTTCATTTTTTTGTTACATAGAAACGTCATACTTACCTTAAACACTATTTTAACAACGTTTAAAAAGCTATTTTTATTAAAATAAAATTGCGATAGTATGTGAGTCACAGGCGCGGCGACCTGTCTCAACTTGTCGTGCTGTTAGCGCACACAAAAACTTTTAACATAACTATTTAGTAATCTGTGCTTGTGATTCGGTTTTATGCGATTTGTAAAAAATATACATGGTGAATTTTTTCTATGAGGAATTTCTAAATTATAAGAGATAGAGTAAAGCGCTCTTAGGAACCGTGATCTCAATTTTAGAGAAAATAAAAATTGCGTGTTAAAAAATAAAAAAAATGATAGGTCCTGGATGTATGTATAGGTACACCGGAGATATGACTTTTTCTTAAAAAAATTTTTTGTTATTTCGATACAAACTAAAAATTATACGGAGACCATAGGTCTAAAGTTGCTAGAAGTTGTTGAAATAAACGTTTTAAATAGTATGTGGAAACTGAACTTACAGACCGATTTTCAAATGATAAAAAAAATATAAAAACCAATTTAAAAAAATATGTATATGTTGCCCGCGGCTTCGCCCGCGTAGGGGTATGAAAAATAGATAAGAACCTATTCTCAGGCCTACCCGATATGCACACAAAACTTCATAAAAATCGGTCCAAAAATTGTATCATTTATATATATATAGATAAATGATACAATTTTAAACTACCAAACTACTGTAGTTTAAACTACCACCTATAAGTCAAAACATATTCACACTTCTCAATAACATAGACACAAAAAGTTATGTTAATTTAATTTTATCGAAGAGGCAGCCCTGCGATCGCGCGGTGTGAAGCAAGCACTGCGGTTGCTGACGCGATGGAGTAGGCTATTATAGCAGTAGGTATTGGAAATTTACTACTGAGTGAAGTATCTGTTACGTAGTAACTACTTAGTAATCTGTGCTACTACAGAGTCCTTTTTAAAGGGTGCTAATTAACGCGCTATCTTTCTTTTTAATGGCACTTTTTGTTCTAAAAAAACTTAATCGTTCTCTAAATTACTGGGTTAGCGACCATTCAAAAGCATCTAAAAGTACTGTTTTGCCGACCATATATTACGAAAAAAAATATCTTCAGATAATATGACTCAGCAGCAGTTAATATGACTCAGCAACGCAACCCGGGACAACGAGCGAAGTTAGTACCGGCGTTTCAAAAAAATTAATATTGCGTAAACTAATCATTTATTGACTACAAAACCTTAAAAATCACCAACGTACCGATAAAAACAGCTAAGTTAAGTAAATTTTAACCGCCTCCGTGCCGTTATGTTTAGTCCATTCACTGCCCACCAGGAAGTTGCGGGTTCGATTCCCGGCGGGTCAACTTTGTAAGAGTCGGTTTGGTTGGTGGTAGGGCATTTTCATAGCCCGTCTGGCTAGCTACCACCATCTTATCTAAGTCTTGCCGCCAAACATCATTGTTAACAGCATTGATGTGTTCCGGCTTGAAGATAAGATAGCCAGGCCTCCATTGCGTTGGAGAATCTTGGTAAGCCCGCTTCTATCTTCGGCATCATCGTCACTTACCATCAGGTGAGATGATCCTAAGTAAGGGCTTATCAATTTTGGATTTAAAAAAATACTATCGGGTCGCAATCAGAACGCGTCAATCAGGATTTATCTAGTAAGTACCGCGCATATATTTTTTTAACCAAAAAAAATGAAAGGTAACTTCTAAGTGCGATCAACTATTACGACTGTTACTTAAAATAATCAAATAAATAAAAACCATCACCAGTAAAACTTTTATTTTCATTTTCATGAATCAACCCTATCGCTAGAACGCCGTACTGTCGCCGCCGCGAATCGCGCGCCGCCCGTGTACGCAGTTATGACCGCTAAGTCGAGCGCCTTAATACCAATGTTTCCGTGTATTGTCTGACAGTGGAAACGAGTAGGTTAATAAATGCGTAGGTATTTTCATTTTAGAAGGAAGTGCAGTATCTGTTTATCTGTTACGAAGTAACTAGTATCTCATCTGTGGTACAGGGCACAGGCACATACACACACACACACTCACAATTTTTATTTTTGGGTCTATTTTATTAGTAGTGTAAGACAATCAATCCCCATCAAAATCTCAACTTAATTATTCTTTGCCATCACAATAACACCTTTTTCACTCCATCGTCGCTCGAAAGTAAAAACCATGTCAAGGAATAGCTTCTGCGCAATGACTTATATATTACCTACTGTGCTTCTGCGGTAATTTTCCAAGATTTTAGATTTTCGAAATTTGGTATATTTTTAAAAAAATGTGATTTGCCGTGGATTTACCTATATACGAGGCCGCCACTATGGCATTATTACACGGTCCATGCTTTATATTGTTAGGCTTATTTTTTTACAAGCAAAATCGTGAAATATTCAGGTATGTCACTCTAATGACGTACTTCCGCCACAACACATTCGTGTTTAAAAAAAATGCTGAGCGTTTAAAATTAATATCCTTCAGATTGGTTTCTCATAAAAGTGGTCTATATTATATTTTCTGAAAAACAACAATACGTGAAACCAAATTTTAAAATGTATCTACAATTTTGCAGGCGCCCTAGTTGTGACGTGTTTGGCCTAGTGGTTAAAGACCGTGACTGCTGAGCCAAAGGTCGAGGGTTCAGATCCCACTAGTTTGTATGAACATTTGTATCCGAGTCATGGATGTTTATATTTATTTATAGTATTTATTTCGCACTTATTTCTTTACATACAGACTAGATACGCCCCCCTATACGAGGAAAGTATCCGACTTCTTAATTTTTCCGTTGGTATAATGCCATTTCTAGCCTACATCAAAGATAATATAACAAACTACGTTTTTAGCCTACATATCAATTTCAGTCTTCTAGGACTTCAAGAAGTAATGTAACGGAAGTGATTTAAGATCAACGGAGAGAGGGGTACCACAGGGTTCTTCAATATCCAACGTGGCTTTTTCCCATGCTTCTTAATGATCTGCCAACTTCGGTGAGTCAAGCAGATATTTATATGTACGCGGATGACGTTGCTGCATTAGTGATTGCTCCTACGCTTGCTGGACTAGAGGCGAAATTGAACGCGGCTGCCCGTCAGTTGCTCACTTGGTTCCGATTGAGTCCATATGCTCAACTCAATGTCACCAAAACCCAATTTATTCATTTCAACTTAGCGGGTCGCGAGCGTCGTCCATTGATTGTTGATGTCGAGGGAGTGACAATTGAACAAGTTCCAGCGCTGACTTTTCTTGGCTTCCAGGTGGACTAAAGCCTCACGTGGGAGCTACATATTGACAAGCTCTGCGGAACGCTTGGGGGTGCGTGTTTTGCATTGGGACGGCTTGCCTCAACGCTTCCCAGAGATACAGTGCGCACGTGTTACTTTGCCACCGTGCAGTCGCTCCTGCAGTACGGTCTCGAGCTGTGGGGACGCGCTGCCGACTGGGAGCGCGCCTTCCGCATGCAGAAGCGTGCTGTGTGAGCGATTTCACGTGTACCACGCGACGAACCAGCTAAGGGTCTTTTTATGTCTTTGAAAATAATGACCCTTCCATGTTTTTGTTTTATTTAAAATTGGTAAGCCCTTGGCATCATCTCACCTGGTGCTAAGTGACGATTATTATTATGTTTATTAATTTTCCAAGTTCCTGTGTATATGTGAGGGAAAATCTTGATTCTTACTCACAGGTTGGTGACCGTCACACGTATAGGACGCGACAGGGCGGCAGAATTGCTCCTATTCGTCATGGACTAGCCAAGAGCGCTAAGACGATCTAGTACTTGGCCCCTCCGTCTACAACAGGCTCCCGCTTGAAATAACTAGCGCCATCAGTTTGACTTCCTTTGCGAAACTGGCCGAACAGGCATTCTTATTGTTATGACGAATTTTTAAAATTGAAATTAATTTAAATTATAATTTTATTAAAATACCATTTATTTTCTTTTAATATTACACTTTTATTATTATTTAAAATATTATTCTTTTTATATTCTAATAATTGTAGAATGAAATGACATAATGATGTGGTAATATTATATATTTTTTTAAATCTTCAGTAATAAAGTACATTTACTTACGAGTACTTACTTAATGTTTTGACTTGTATTAAATAATTATCAATAAAAAATGTCATAAGTCTATGTGATTTTCTAAAATAAAGTTTTCTTATTTTATCCTTTTAAGCATGCATGGTGGCCTTTGATGAACAACTCTCCCCATGATGGTGGATTCACAAAAAAAGCTTTTAGGACTTCCCAAACTAACACATCAATCGGCCAACACAGGAAAGATCACGTGTAGGTGTCTTAATAGCTAATAATGATAAATTAGGGTATAGTAGTGAGTGTTAGGCAGAGGCAATTTTTTCATGACTGAGGTGTATTTCAGATTCGTACTTTTCTGCAATTGCCGGTTGCTATCAAAAGATGGCAGCCATTAAGCCAATGTCAGAGACCTAAGTTATGGCACAGATGAGATACTAATTAAGTTATAGGCAGCTTGAGTTCAAAAGATGCGGCCATTTATGTCCCCACATCTTTCGATACCTACTCAAAAAATTACTCATCAAAAATTATAGAGCAGGAATGAGTACCTACTTAGTTTTGCACAAACTTATTTTGGTTTAAGTGTTAGGTAATTATAAGTATTGAATAAATGAAATGTTTCTTTGAAGTGAGTGCAGGAATGCGTCGTTCTGTGGAATAAGGTGTGTGGTAAAACAAAAAAATCTTATTTTTCTTAGTAGCTAGGTTTATTTTTAATATGTTCCATAAAAAGATCAAGAGGATCACCATCTTCACCACCATCAGATTTCTTCCTCCCATACTCCTGCACCAGTTTCATGTGTTCTTCAAGACTCTCTGTTTCATTGGTCTCAGAATCAAAATACCTGTCTTCAGCATCTTGTGACAATTGTTGCAAATCATCATATTGCTCATCGTTGTCAATGCTATGATAATCTATGTCTACATCTCTGCCCTCAATAAAACTGGTGTACATTTCTTGAAGAAACTCTTCTCTAAGTAAATCTCTTTCTGGAGCTGTTATCATTGCTTGTTTTCGAGCTTCAGGAGTGAAGCTTGGAGTTGTATCAGGTGTTTCAAAATCTCCCCACTGTTTCTTTTTTGGCTGTTTTCCATTGTTGAATGAACTTTCTTTCCCATCCCTTGATTCAGAGGAATCATCCACATCATCTTCAAGCATTTGTTCATTTTTGGTTTCTCTCATTTGATTTCTATCAACTGTTTCTAGGATCATGTTGAGGAATGTAAGGTTTTCACGGTCCACTCCATCGCGCTGCTGTACTTCTGCATCAGTTAAATACTGACCAACTAATTGTTCATACAGCAAGGGGTTTCTATACATCATCTCTTTTTCACTGAAATAATCTGATTCATCTTTCAATTTCTGGAGGGCTTTGTATCTTCTATTTCTCACTCTTTTCCGTACACTTTCATCTGAATGATATTGTTTAAGCTGCATCATACACTCCAAATACTGATCTTTTTCATGTACTGGGGTCTGTAAATTTTCAAAATAGCCCATGTGATGGGGGGCCAAATATTTTCCAAACTGCATCAAGAAGTTTGTTGGGGATTTGTTGTATAAAACGCATGCCATTCGAATTCTTTCACTGGTTTTAATTTCTGTTTCATGAACGCGAGGGTTTTTGAACGATATCTTGGCACAGCGGACCAGGTAATCAATTATATCGTTGATCGGGTCTACCTCTACCTCTTCATCGAATTCAACGTTTTCCTTCCCTTCTTCAGAATACATTACTAAAAACTTTTGCAGATAAACTTTTTAGGTAGGAACTTTATCATAACGTAGTGATTTCTATACTCCTTATTTATCATAATATTCCCAAAACTGTAAAGGTGAATTATAAAACAAAAACAATGTTATTTTTTTTACAATTTCTAATTTTCTTTTATTAGTCTCTTAACGTCTCACGGGTACAAAAGCCCTTCCGAGTCAATCTCCATTTAATTAATCTATATTCGTTCCTTGATTTGTAATGTTAGTGGCGGTGCATTACAAATCTTCACTGAAGTTCTTGACAGCATTTGCAGCGGCTACATTCTGAGGTGGAACACCCAGTTGCTGTTGGGCGTCTCTAAAACTGTATCCAAAGCAAGTTGGGTTCTCACGTCCTCCTTCGTTTTATTTTCTTGTTGTCCATATTGCTCACGTGAACTAGACGATTTTTTCCAAAATGCACCACTTCTTGAACAAAATCCCAGTAAAAAACAATGAAAAAACAACAAAATAAAACTACGAATGCGTCCACCACAAATCCCGCCAAAAAACTTACAATTTCATTTCTAATTCAGGGTAGCCAGAAGAGTGCAAGTGAATTATCGTACAGGTAATCGAAAATTATCGTGCCAGATGAAAAATTATCGTACCACTGCCAAAACCACAGATAAGATACTAGTTACTTCGTAACAGATATTGCACTTCCTTATAAAACGAGAATACCTACGCATTTAATAACCTACTCCTTCCTATACATGGAAACATGGGTATTAAGGCGCTCGGTTTAGCAGTTATAACTGCGTACATGGGCTGCGCACGATTTGCGGCGGCGATAGTACGGCGTTCTAGCGCTGACGAAGTACTTATCTCGCATGTTCGACCAAGTGACGGGGGCCTGCCAGAAAGTTGCCAGAAGGTTGAAAGTACGGGAATCCAAGTAATGTTGTCGCGAACGCGATGGATTTAACATTTTGTCGCGAATGAACTTCATAAAGATGACCTAACTTAAATTGATTAATCTATGACGAATCGGTAAACAGCAAAGAGTTTTTATCCTCTTAGTCATTTCACTCATTTTATATAGGACATAGGAGCGCCGGGCTCATAATTCATTTCATTTCGATTTCGCGTGTGCTTCGATCAACATCTCTTCGAGCCAACCACGAGGAAGGAAGGAGACCCGAACCAGCTGCCGCTACTACTGCGCCAAAGGACCCAAGTTGAGTATCATAGTTGATTTCATATCTTGTCGAAATCTCTCTTTGCTTCTAACTTGCTCATGTAACTATATCCGATGTAATCTTGATATTTACACAACGCCTGGTGCCGGTATCAGCCTTAAGGCTCCACAATCACCAAACCCCATCGACCTTGCACCATATTTCCACGACACATCATACACGCTGCCACGGCTCACACATAACCTATAATCATCGTGTCCTTTGACACATTTTTTTCCTAACACAGCTAGGTGGAGAGACGACAATTGAACGACGTGGCGCTGATGTGGCGAGCGCGCCGCAGATCCTTCCAGAGTGTCGACTACCTAGATGTGGATCAATCGACGTGTGAGAATAGCGTGGTACCCGCCGATACTTCTGTGAACGTGGATAGCCAGATGTCGCCTGGCAATGGGGAACGTTACTCCCCCAACAGTCCCCAACGACTCGCCAGCCCGGACGCGGGTGGGACGAGACAACGAGGAATGAGTCGCTCCTCCAACGTGGGACATGACAATGAGGAATGAGTCGCTCCTCCAACGTGGGACATGACAACGAGGAATGAGTCGCTCCTCCAACGTGGGACATGACAACGAGGAATGAGTCGCTCCTCCAACGTGGGACATGACAACGAGGAATGAGTCGCTCCTCCAACGTGGGACATGACAACGAGGAATGAGTCGCTCCTCCAACGTGGGACATGACAACGAGGAATGAGTCGCTCCTCCAACGTGGGACATGACAACGAGGAATGAGTCGCTCCTCCAACGTGGGACATGACAACGAGGAATGAGTCGCTCCTCCAACGTGGGACATGACAACGAGGAATGAGTCGCTCCTCCAACGTGGGACATGACAACGAGGAATGAGTCGCTCCTCCAACGTGGGACATGACAATGAGGAATGAGTCGCTCCTCCAACGTGGGACATGACAACGAGGAATGAGTCGCTCCTCCAACGAATGACAACGACATCCTCCTTCTTCACCTTCCCTTACCTTCCTTGCCACCGACTTATTAATGATTTATTTCTTTCAGCACTGTTGTTTGATGTGTGACTAACCATTGCTTTACTCGTGCTACTGTGTTCATGTATTATGTAATATTCATTTGTATGCACACCTGACATCAAACACACACTCATAGAAAGGCGCCTCATGCAACACTGATTGCTTATTTCATGTGCATTCTCGTCCCGCGATTTAGCCATGGACGGCATGTCCATCCCAGGGTAGAACCCCACTCCTCACGACAGATTATGGGATCCGCTATCATACTCATGCCAGTTTAATTACAGGAGTTGGACGAACACCTGGCAGCACGGGTAGTCGGGTGTACCCTGCGATGGTGAAGGATACGAAATGTTGTGCAGTACAGCGAGTCACACGTGAATTTAATCATAAGTTCGTACGTGACAATCGCGGCGTAGATACTCGTACAGACGTATACATCGCTCCGCGACATGATGGAGGCACAGCTGAGGATCCGAGGATCCAATAGAACCCACTAAAGCGAAGCAGTTTAACTAAATTAATCACCGAGTAAACACAGGAAGGATAAAAATACTAGTCTGGTTCGAAACCAGCTATACAAATTTGGACTCACATGAACTAGTCTGGTTCAAACCCAGCTATAACACTTTTCTATGGTACTGCAAAGGAGCTGCAAGGCATATACATACTACCTCTTATGATTAAGAAATTTATTTTATATCCAATTCATATCTAGAATAAGAAAACAACAATTTAATGAGAGTAATGGTGTTTTATTACATTTATTTATAAAACTTTTATAAATGAAGCCTTGTCTTCATATTCAAACTGCAAAGCGTTTATCGTTTAGTTACACAAGAGTGTATAGAACCTGTGTACATACCTACTTTAATATTCATAAACCTGAGTTAATTCTACCCAGTTTGAACTCTTTCAGTTTCCTATTTATATCTTCCCTTAGGATTGAATCTCTTGAACTGGAATCAAAGTAAACCCAACATTACATATTAATACCCATTACTAGACAATTTATTTATTGTTGATTTAAAAGAATTTCAAAAAATTATACTTAAAATTAATAAGTTCAATTTGATAATGTATGGATGGTGGCGCCATCCATTAGTGAGTAGTGGAACTAAATTTCTAGTAATCACTTTAATCAATTTGATTCTAATTAAAACTCATTATTTACAAAGCTTTATAACCCTCATTGATTCCTGGTGCTTGAACAATAATATTGTAGTCCAATAGGTAAAAATCAAAACTATTTTTGATGCCTTACAAGCGATAAAATAAACTTGAATGAAATAATGATCTCAAGTTTAATAAAATTCTCCTTACTGAGTTCTAAATCAAACATAGAAGTTTGACTTGTTTATTTGTCCTCCACAGAATTAAAATTTTATCCATGTTTGAGTGAAGTAATGAATGGAATACCAAATGAATAGAATTTAATCCAGTTCACTTTGCTGGTGAGTTGAAATTAAGATTGGATAGTTTTTAAACATGATTTCTGTACAACTTTACAAAGAGTAAGCTTCAGTGAGATCCTTTAAGTGTTATTAATTATGAACAATTACTAATCTCCACCATATTTGACTAATTTGAATTCATTGTCGGATTCAATTCAATGTGAATAAGTGAGAAATAAAAGAAATTTTCCAATTCAGCCTTGTTATGACTTCAAGTAGCTTGGAGCATTAAATGTGTCGACCATGGGCGGCTTGACCTGAAACAAAAAACGATTGATATAAAAACAGTAAAATTCAATAAAATTACCTACTGTTAATTAAGGATGACCTACTCCAAAGCAATAAATGATTTAAATTTCAATTATTTAAACAAATTACAATTGCATTGAAGAATAATTAGTCGGCAATGGCCGTGAGGTCCCTTAATGCATCTAGACAATCAATTTAGTCAGTAAATATTGGCGGGTAGGGGCAAAGGCCTGATCAACCACTTGCCTCTGCCAGTTAATATAACCTAAACTTGAATGGAATTTAATTTTACACTTTAAACAACTAATGAGATATTTTAACGTTAAGGAAAATTATTCCTAGTGAAGCACGGCAGTGCCCCGACCAAGTTCAGTATTCTTGCATGAAACTTAAAAAAACTTTCTTTCTTATTATAATTTGATGCAGCAAAGGACTTTATTCCCTTTCATTGTAGATTCACTTGTCTTTGTCCTTCGTTGTTGAGTTTATGGGATATGGGTGTCACTGTCTTTCGTTGTTGAAACAATCTTATTGATGAGTTATATTATGTTTATGGAATGACCAAGTACTACTTGAGATTTAATATGATTCCAGAACAACATAACGAAAGATATTCTTGTATTAAGGCTAGAAAGACTATTGAAACACATAGTCTCTCTGCGATACGGCTTCTAAGTTGTTGAGTGTGTCAGAACTTAGAGGGATTGATTTATGAAAGGCAGAAATATCTGTAAAAACTGGAGATATTCCTCGAACGGTTCAACACCTAATTAACTATTTCTGAAGTGAAACCTTTACATCGTCTCAAGTTTTTTAGTCTGTATGTTGCGTGACGACCGGTGTGATCGTTTCGTCCTCTGTACCGTAGCTCCTGAACGACAGCAGCCATGATCGTTTCGTCCTCTGTACCGTAGCTCCTGAACGAGAACAGCCATGATCGTTTCGTCCTCTGTACCATGGCTCCTAAACGAGGGCAGCCATGATCGTTTCGTCCTCTGTACCGTGGCTCCTAAACGGGAGCATCCATGATCGTTCCGCGCTCTGTGAATGTCTGTAATGTGAAGGGTGATTTCACTTTTCCGTGGTTTCGTGAAACCACACACCTTTTCTCAAATTAAATACAAATCCATCTGCGGATAATATCTCTCGATTTACTGGAATACAAATTCAAGCTGAGGAATTGAGGATTGAACTATCTCTTACAAACCAGCGCGCATCAAGCCCTTATCTTTCTAGTAAGCTACCTAAGCTTCAATTACCCGATTTCCATGGAGATATCCTCAAATAGTAAGAATTTGGGAACAGTACTCGTCTTACATACAGAATAGAAACCTACCCGAAGTGCAAAATTGCTGTATCTGAAGTCTTCCCTAAAGGGTGACTCCATTACCGAAATACGAAAGAAAGTGAATAAAATTATCACTGCCCGAGAAGAAGCACATAGTTTGAGTCATAGAAGAGCGCCACAATATCCCAAGACATTTTCCAATGAAACACTTCACATGAAATCCGGTGATGCATCGTCATCACATGAAGGAAATGGAAACGCTGTGAATCGTATAAGGATAAAGGGAATTCGGCCTATCCTTAAAACAACCTTTTAGTAAAGATCGCAGTCATCAACCTTTCTATCAACCGGATTATCGATTATAAAACGGAAGAAGAAACGGCAAGGTACTTCCAACAACATGAGCTACCTGGCTCGTCTCACAACGCTACAGGCTCGGCGAACAACTATCTTTTCACATCCAGTTACAACGGAAGAGAATTAATAGGAGTTGTATTCTCGTAAATTGAACTAGGAGATAAGATCTAAATCTTTATGTGATTTCTGCAGGGGAGATCACTACCCTGAACGATATCATTATCATACCTACAGAACTGTTTGTGAAAGAAAGGCTCATATTAGCATGCGTCGTTATGGATGTTTAGAGACAGGACATTATGCAAGTAATTGTAGATCATTTACGCCCCACTGTCCTTGCACATCCACACCGCCACTTAATAAGGTCTTATGCCCCAATCGGAACTTCTAAACGTCTAAACCTACCATGAACAAACACAGCCTTAGCATGTTACTACTCTACGTTACTGAGAAAGTAACCGAAGAATTGAATTTAGACACAGTTAAGGAGAACTGTTTGTCCCTTTATACCTTCGATACCGATACCCACTATTGAATGTAACGGTCCACTAATCAAGATGCACTTGACTTCAAGAACCAATAAATGTAGGGTTCCGCATACTCGTGCAGTATCCACTACTTCCAGTGGACAAACTCAATGGAGATGCCATTCTAGTCTATGATGGATCTCTAAACGACCAAACAGACATTCTATTAGGAAACAATTACTATTTCTCTTTACTATTAACCCGGAATTTGGAATTGAGAGAAAACTTCTTCCTTGTCGACTCCGATTTAGGATAGGTACTCACAGGAAGACAGAATTCGAGTAATGTCGAAACAAGTGTGACTGTACTTACGTAGTTCTACCGAAATCCCAATACATTGTTTGCCACATCATGGAGTCAACAGTCCTGGTAAACCAATCGGAATCGTTTGCGATGCCTCTGCAAAGACGAAAGAGCTAGTTCTGAATCAATGCTTATATTGTAGACCTTCAATGGCGGAAGATCCCATCAGCATTCCTATTAGGTTCAGAACTAGAAGGATTGGAATATCTGCAGACGTTGAGGAAGCATTTTACACATTGCTCTACAGTCAACCGAGACAGACGTTACTCGTTTCTTGTGGCTCAAAGACATACGAAAACCCGCGACAGAAGATAATCTTCTACACATAAGGTTTACCAGAGTACCATTTGGAATAATCTTTAGCCCCTTTCTGCTGAACGCAAGGATTAAGCATCACTTATCTAAATCAAAACACCCTCGTGTCAGAGACGTGATAGACATCTATGTGGATAATTTAGTCACAGGCACTGATATACTCGAAGAAGCGGTAGACTTATATCATAACTCTAAGAAACCGTTCCAAGAAACGTCAATGAATTTAATAAGTTGGTACTCCAACTCAAAGGAATTCATGAAGTCCATTGTGGAGACGTCAGAGGAAATACACAAGGACCTTGATGACACTCCGAAGATATCTGTACCGGGACAGTGTATGGACCGCCCACACTGTGACTCTGTTCAATTACACTGTTTTACAGATGCTTCAACTAAGTCTTATGTCGAAGCCGAGTTTGCCGTGGCTTCCGGGGGTAGAGGATTTATCATGAGAAAGTCCAGAGTAGTTACCATCAAAGACAGTGATCACCTTTAAGATACCACGTCTAGAACCTCTGGGAGTACTCATAGCAATAAATATGCAAAGGAAACACTTTGCCTTCGGAGATCTTTCTTTTCTCAAATAGATTGCGAGAGAACATGAATGTTCTATTATATGTAATCTATTGATTAGTATGTTGGTTAATATGTATATTTAAGTTTGTAAAATTGACCTGCCTCTAAGCAATGTGCATTGTTTCCTGGTGAATAAATGACTATAAATGATCACGCCAAATATCATAAACAGATAGTCGGATCGTGATTGATTAGTTCAATTCTGACAAGTTACTAACCTCTAATAGTCGACCTCTAATATGGTTGATGGGAGCGATGACTGGCTCTCGCATCGTACTTGTGACCGAGCGTTGTCTTCGTGAACTGGCCTGCTCTTGTCAAGGGCATTGGTGATATTCGATGTTTTGTGTATAACTCTCGTGTCATATTGTTTTCGTGTTGTAGTGACATAGTCGCTCGGAGAATAGCTGAAATCAAGCAAAATTATTAACTTGTGATACGATACGTTCCAATGGAGGTAGACCCAGCGGACGTAGCAACATAGCCTGATAGAATTAAAATTGGCCACATACGTTGGTTTGAAGGGCTACAGTTTTGCTACTAGATCCCAAGAGCTAACCTAAAAAAGGAACTTTCTTTCCTTCTTTCTTTGCCGGGAGTGTCTGTTACCCACAGAAAGAAAAGGGTACAGGACACAAGTTATTTACAGACGTAGATAGATTAATACGTTGTAGTAGAAAGTGCGATAACGTAGATTGGCTTTATGAGAGGAGTTATCCTACACTCCTACCAAAAACAATGTGATTTCAACAACTCTATTGGATCCCACAAGACAAAAACAATGTTTAAAACATCTTGAACGGATGCCCAAGTTGTGTGAAACACGGCGGAGGACCATATGTCTATTACTAACTCCTGCATTACCTATGGAAAGAGCAAACTACAGCACACCATTCATCTTTACAGGTTTGGATTATCTGGGACCACTTCTAGTGAAGTCAGAAAACGGTCAAAGCAAGAGATGGATTGCTCTTTTCACATGTTTGGCAGTCAGAGCCATACACTCAGAAATAGTTCAGGACATGTCAGCGGAAGAGGGTCTCCTCGCCTTGAGGAGGATGATAGCTGACCCAGGAATTCCCACATTAATAACGTCAGATAACGCTCAACAATTTAAACTTATACATGAAATACTGTCCAAACCGTTTTGCATTAAGAACCAGATAAACTGGAAATTCATCCCGCAATTAGCTCCATAGCATGGAGGCTTCTACGAACGTATGGTCGCATTGGTCAAACACTGCATGAAGAGGACACTACATAAACACCTGTTGAACGACAGTCAACTACTTACCATAGTCAAAGAAATACAGGCGATATCGAATACCAGACCTCTTACCTGTGTAGATACCGAACTTGAACATATATTGAGGCCTTCAGATTTTCTTACACTGGGTAAATGCATAACGACGGAACTCAATCCTAAGGACTTAGCTTCTTCATGAACAACAACCAAGGCCAACTTGATACAGAGTTGGAGGAAAGGTTTAAAATTATTAGAAGAGTTTAAAGAAATGTTCCAGAATCGTTACTTGACCAGTCTACGAGAAAGAAAACATCATGCACCAAAAACACCAAGAGTTGTGTCAAAATTAACACCAAGAATAGGTCAAATAATTCAGACAAAGGGAAACTCAACCAATCGAGAGAACTTGAAGGTAGGAAGACTAATAGCTATATCAGAAGGGAGAGACAGAGCTCAACGAGTAGCACAAGTCAAAGTAGGAGAAACAATATTTACGAGATCTATAGCTCACCTGTATCCGTTGGAAATACCAGACGACTGTGAAGAAACCCCAAGTCCGTCAAGGGAATCGGAACCTCACCATCTGGAATCTCCTGCTCCACTCGAAGCTGCTGCCGTTTCCGCACCACCTGAAACAGAGGAAGAAAGAGAAGGATTATGAGACGAGTTTGACAAGAATTTGATAAAAAATAATGAAGAAATTAACGCTTCACTTACTCACCCTGACCTCCTTCCTGAGGGACCGGAGGAACCCTCACGCCTTCACACTTGAGACACATTTGAGACTTTGGATAGTATCACAGAGAGGAAAGAAGGAGACGTACTGGATCCAGCTGACGAACCACCCCGAACAAAGAGAGCAGCCGCGACGAGGACCCTGGAGAAGATTCAAGAATTGACACACGACTTAAACGCATTACTCTAAAGTTTATAACCTTAACCTTTCTTTACCATCTTTCTTTCTTTCCTTCTTTGCCGGGAGTGTCGCGAACGCGATGGATTTAACATCTTTTAGTCTATGACGAATCGGTAAACAGCAAAGAGTTTTTATCCTCTTAGTCATTTCACTCGTTTTATATAGGAGCGCCGGGCTCATAATTCATTTCATTTCGATTTCGCGTGTGCTTCGATCAACATCTCTTCGAGCCAACCACGAGGAAGGAAGGAGACCCGAACCAGCTGCCGCTACTACTGCGCCAAAGGACCCAAGTTGAGTATCATAGTTGATTTCATATCTTGTCGAAATCTCTCTTTGCTTCTAACTTGCTCATGTAACTATATCCGATGTAATCTTGATATTTACACAACGCCTGGTGCCGGTATCAGCCTGAAGGCTCCACAATCACCAAACCCCATTGACCTTGCACCATATTTCCACGACACATCATACACGCTGCCACGGCTCACACATAACCTATAATCATCATGTCCTTTGACACATTGTTTTCCTAACACAGCTAGGTGGAGAGACGACAATTGAACGACGTGGCGCTGATGTGGCGAGCGCGCCGCAGATCCTTCCAGAGTGTCGACTACCTAGATGTGGATCAATCGACGTGTGAGAATAGCGTGGTACCCGCCGATACTTCTGTGAACGTGGATAGCCAGATGTCGCCTGGCAATGGGGAACGTTACTCCCCCAACAGTCCCCAACGACTCGCCAGCCCGGGCGTGGGTGGGACGAGACAACGAGGAATGAGTTGCTCCTCCAACGTGGGACATGACAACGAGGAATGAGTCGCTCCTCCAACGTGGGACATGACGAGGAATGAGTCGCTCCTCCAACGTGGGACATGACAACGAGGAATGAGTCGCTCCTCCAACGTGGGACATGACAACGAGGAATGAGTCGCTCCTCCAACGTGGGACATGACAACGAGGAATGAGTCGCTCCTCCAACGTGGGACATGACAACGAGGAATGAGTCGCTCCTCCAACGTGGGACATGACAACGAGGAATGAGTCGCTCCTCCAACGTGGGACATCACAACGAGGAATGAGTCGCTCCTCCAACGTGGGACATGACAACGAGGAATGAGTCGCTCCTCCAACGTGGGACATGACAACGAGGAATGAGTCGCTCCTCCAACGTGGGACATGACAACGAGGAATGAGTCGCTCCTCCAACGTGGGACATGACAACGAGGAATGAGTCGCTCCTCCAACGAATGACAACGAGATCCTCCTTCACCTTCCCTTACCTTCCTTGCCACCGACTTATTAATGATTTATTTCTTTCAGCACTGTTGTTTGATGTGTGACTGACCATTGCTTTACTCATGCTACTGTGTTCATGTATTATGTGATATTCATTTGTATGCACACCTGACATCAAACACACACTCATAGAAAGGCGCCTCATGCAACACTGATTGCTTATTTCATGTGCATTCTCGTCCCGCGATTTAGCCATGGACGGCATGTCCATCCCAGGGTAGAACCCCACTCCTCACGACAGATTATGGGATCCGCTATCATACTCATGCCAGTTTAATTACAGGAGTTGGACGAACACCTGGCAGCACGGGTAGTCGGGTGAACCCTGCGATGGTGAAGGATACGAAATGTTGTGCAGTACAGCGAGTCACACGTGAGTTTAATTATAAGTTCGTACGTGACCATCGCGGCGTAGATACAGACGTATACATCGCTCCGCGACAAATGTGGAACTTTTTAACAATTTCAAATATTTTTTTTTACATTTACACTCGGCTAGCGAATTTATCTTTATATTTAAGGAATAAGAATAAATGAAATGAAATATTATTGTCATTCGTTCATTGATTTGGTTGATTCGAGGGGAAGTCCTCGACATAGACATTATTTTGTATTTTTAGATGATTTTAAGGCACTGGATACTAGTCTTTTCACTGTACTTCGGGAAAAGTTGGATATTATCGTACTTTGACGTACGATAATATATATAGTATCGTACAACGTATTAGTGTCAAAATTACCAAACATGTACGATAATTGTCGTAGGTCTGGCAATACTGTTATAATTAGGAGGCAAAGAGAACTACCTTTTCAAGGAGGTTGGTTGCTTTCACTACTATGTATGTACCTCAGACGCCTCAGAGTAATTATGTAGGTATACTCAAAGGTATGTACAAAATTGCTTTAGTTATAGTTTAAGCGTTACATACTCTATATATATAAAAATGAATCCCTATTTCCCTTGGTCACGGAATCACGCGTGAACGGCTAGACCGATTTCGCTAATTCTTTTTATGTCAAGTTCGTTATTGTCTGGAGAAGGTTCTCTTATGTAGGTTAGGGTAGGGTAGGGTAGGGTAGTGTAGTTTAGTGTAGTGTAGTGTAGTGTAGGGTAGGGTAGGGTAGTGTAGGGTAAGGTAGGGTAGTCTAGTGTAGTGTAGGGTAGGGTAGGGTAGAGTAGTGTAGTGTAGCGTAGTGTAGGGAAGGGTAGGGTAGGGTAGGGAAGCGTAGGGTAGGGTAGGGTAGTATAGTTTAAGGTGGTATGAAGTTCGCCGGGAATACTAGTACTAATATATACTTTGGTTTTAGTTTCTTATGTTCACTTTGGTTGGTTGTTTATGAATTTTTCTTGGCTTAGGAAACGAGTCCTTCAGCCGAATTCTTAAATATTTTTCACTTTCTTTAGTGCTGACTGGTGCATTACAAATCTTCTTTAAAGTTCTTAACACCATTTGCAACAGCCACTGAACCACATTACCAGCACAGATCACTACTATTTGTAGCAAATTACTAGTTTATGGAACCGTTTTTTGTGCCGTGTGTTGTTGCCAATAATGCGTTTAATCTCTCGCCTAATGCTCAAACGATCGCCCGCGTGCCTAAATTGTAACAAGAATGCAAAAATGCCGACTTGCCTTAGTAACTAGTACCTCATCTGTGCTTGCGTATTATAAACCTGTAAAAATCGATCCACTGCAAAGAAAAAAGATAGTGGCGTGACTTATCTATCATCGGCAATAGTGGCGATTCGGTTTTGCACAAATCAACTAAACTAAACTAAAATTAGGTTAAGATGTGTCAAAATTACGTTTCCAATTCGGAAAAACTCGACTTAACTTATCTGACAGATCTAAATTAAAATCGAACTGAATTTAGTTTAGAACGCCATTTTGCTATTCGGAACGACCATTATTTAAAAGTGTCAAACTAAAATTGATCCAATTTTAGCGACCTATTTTGGTGACCACTAAATTTTAATAGGTCTTGGAAAACAAAAAAAGTGAAAATTTTGTAATGAAAACCTAAGTAAAGTGATGCTATAAACCCTGATAAGTACTCCAGGACACTGCATCTTTGACCTGAGGGTCTCATAATGACCAGGTTGGTGGCCTACAGCTCTATAAAACAGTCAAAGCTAGAAGTTTGGCGTCTGATCCAAGATGCATCAGCACACTGCGCGACCCTGACCCGAAGAATTCTGATCTGAGGGTTTGACTCTGATGAAAGTGACCATGTCAATAAACCAGGTTAGAAGACGTCTGGTCTTAAATCTTTTCAACTTTCAGTTTCGGCAGTTTAAGGAAACCATCGATTGCTAACGTGGTTATCATCAAACCTTAAATTTTTCCAGATTCTGACGATTCACAATGCCCCGACGCACTTTAAAGTTTTTAGTTTAGTTTAGTTACTGGCTATCCGTTCATCAGAACGAGAATCGAAAATAGGTTATACGTAATAGAAATAACAAAGTACCTTTATACAGTACTGCACTGTTTTCATTTTACTCTTTACTTTATTTTATATAATTATATTAAATTTTGTACTATGGCTTTTTGGCTGCAAATAAAGAATTTATTATTATTATTATTATTATTATTAAAGCAAATTCAAACTCCTTAATACTTCACTCCAAAATTCTTGATGCCAAGACAAAAAAAAGCAAAAAAAAAACAGCTGTTTTTATTGATCGTTTCATAGATTATATTCCTAGCATAAATGACATATGCAACAGAGATAGTGCTATAGAAAATTATATCTTGTTTGCTCTTTCACTTACGATAAATATCTTACGTCAATCATATTGTTCATTCTTTCGTTCATCCTTTAATATGAATAGATATGAATTCAATTTGATCGTGTTTAGTCCTGTCAAACTAGGCAACCAAATTTAGTTCGTGCATAAAACCGAATAGCACATGAAAACCACTAAACCTATTTTAATAGTATTTTAGTTTAGGTTAGTTTAGTCGAGTGTTTTGTTCGATTATATTAATTCAAACCTACCAAAACTGGTTTTATACATTATTTTCTAACACATGGCGACATTTTCTTTGAAAATCATAGATGAAAAGTGAAACATACAGATAGGAAGCGTAGGTAAGGTACTAATGGTGGTGAACTATATGAATGCCTCCGTGGCGCACTCGTAGCTGGGTCGCACTTTACTGTGACAGTAACGAGGAGGTCATAGGTTCAATCCCGGTAAGGTACTAATGGTTGGTGAACTATATGACTGCCTCCGTGGTGCAGTCGTAGCCTGGCAGCACTTTACTGTGACAGTAAAAGTTTATTTTATTTATTTATTTATTTTAATATAAAACTTAAAATTAAGACACAGTGATACCGGTGCAACAAAAACCCGTAAGGATTTGTCCGTGCACCGTCATTCATCATCGCATTACGCTATCCATGCAGAGTACAATATAACAAGTTAAAGTAATATAACATTTTTCTTGCCTCGTTACGCAGTTTAATGTAGGCTACATACTACGTCGGTATTTATACAAAAAACGCATTCACCAGTGCACCAGCCGAGCAGCGCACGCGTTGCGCTATTGTGTGCGCGTGATCGTCAGTGTTGCGACACACGGGGCGATATTTTTGGTTGATTTATATGACCTTATTATTAGGTTTATTTCAGGTATTATATGAGATCGTGTTCGATGGTTCATTAAGAAGGAGTAAGAAATACTCTTTTAATTTATTTTTGATATTTTCGCTTGTCAGGTCAGATTTTATTTTTAGAGGTAGGTCATTCATTAATTTAGGTACTTGATACTCAAGTAATTGTTTTCCATATAAATTATTATAATTTGGTAAACTTAACGTTATACCTGCGTAAGCGTTTCGTGGATTGTTTTTAGAATATTTGACTTTTTGTATATTCTGATTGAAAAAATGTTCAGTGAGCAATATGTATTTGACCTGGTCGTGGACAGGTAATATTTTACAATGATAGAAGAGTTCTGAGTAGTCTTTGTCCTTGTATTTACTTTTAATATTCTTAGGTACTATAGCTTTAAGGATTCTTAATTGTAAATTATGTATTTGATCGAGATGGGATCTAAAGGTTCTACCGTAGCTGCTAAGACCATAGTAAGTTATTGTTTCACCTAAGGCTTTGTAGAGACAGAGAAGCGTCGTATACGGAATTTTACTTTTCACTATTTTAAACTTCGCGAGGATTGCCCTCAATTTGTCACTTACGTAATTAATGTGTTCGGTCCATTTAAGTCGGTCGTCAATAATGAGACCAAGATATTTATGTTTTTTTACTAGTTCAACTGGTGTGCAGCAGCAGTGACTAGTGTCATTATGTAGACATGAATGAGTGTGGGCTATCAATTTTCGATTAAGGACTTTTCTGTTCTGGCTAGAGCTAATATACATTAATTTTGTTTTTTCAGCATTAAGTACGAGACCAGCATCATGGGACCATTTCGTTAGTAATGTGAAATCTTTCTGTAGGTTATTTAGAGCTATATTTATATCTGTATGTGCTGATATAAGACACGTATCATCAGCGAACTGAAAGATTTCACAGGTATCAATAATATTGACAGCGTCGTTCACATACGTTATGTAGTGTAATGGTCCCAGTACGGATCCCTGAGCTGTACCTTCTGATACTGAGATCCTTTTGCTATTTGTGTTGCCGATTTTTACTATATAAGATCTCCCATTGAGATAATCTTGACACCACTTACTTAATGGTCCTCTGATGCCACACTCGTTTAGTTTCTTCACAAGTGTCTCATGTTCTAATGTATCGAACGCCTTACTATAATCAATGAAGGTGATTAAAATATGTTTTTTGTTATTGAGATGTCTTAATATAACATCAGTGAAATTTGATAGCAGCTGTGTCGAACTTTTTCCAGGCTGAAATCCATATTGTTTGTCCGTTATTATGTTGTTTTTCCTATAAAATGTGTTCATTTGCTTAGATATAACTTTTTCTACAATTTTATCGATAGTAGGTAGTATGGTTATCGGACGATAGTTGTCATAGTCGTTTTGCCTACCTTTTTTGTATATAGGGCGGACGATGCCAGTTTTGAGTTCATTTGGGTATTTGCCTTGCTTGACCGTTTCATTTATGAATTTAGCAATAGGTCCCGCTATCTCTGTACCAATATTTTTCACATCTACTGCTCTTATATTGTCTAAGCCTGGCGCTTTAAGGTTGCTAAGTGATTTTATTTCTTTTAGTACTGTTTCTTCAGTAACTGTTTTAAATCTGCAGGAAACTTGAGATGGAATAGAATATGTTTCTTTCTCAATCAGTTTTAACTTACATTTGGGGGCAATATTTTTCACACTGTTTGCGAAGTTATCGGCGAAATTATTTGATATTTCGAGTAGGGTGTTGTCATTTTTGAGAAATGAATTTGAAATCATAGTATCTACAATACTTTTAGTTCTTCCAGTAATTTCATTCAGTATTTTCCATAATATCCTAAGATTGTTTTTGTTTTTGTATATATCTTGACGTAATTTTGAATTCTTACTTTTATTAATTATTTTGTTTGCATAGTTTCTAGATATATTATATTCTTTTTTTAATATTTTATTTGTAGGATCTGCTACCCATTTTATAAATAACTTGTCTCTATGTTTGCATGCTTGGTTAATTATTTTGTTATTGGGAAGTATCCTTTTTTCATTTATTTTTATTTTAACTCTCGCTTTTTCATAGCACATTTGAAGATTGTCTACAATGATTTTATATATTTTGTAGGGGCATACTGTTTGTTGCACTGGTTTCCAGTCTATACTTTTTAATAATTTAATAAGCGTTTTACAGTCGTATTTAAAAATATATTAAGTTTCCGCCCGTGTGTTCACGCCTGATGCACAGCCTGATTGATGTATTGACGACTGCGAGCGCAGTTGTGCGATGGTCGGCCAGTGTAGTACCGAGCGCCGCCATGTATACATCTAGCGTGTGGGATCGTGCATAGATATGATCAATGCAGGTTTTAGTTATTCTGTTTTTAGTTAATTCTATACGTGTGTACTCCGTGATCCCACACGCTAGTCCATGGTTATACATAGCGGTATTATAAATATGTTTTACAGGACAGTCCTTTTTTAAATCAATGTTTATGTCTCCGAATAGGTATATATCATTTCTGCTGTCTATTTTGCTCAACAGTGTTCAATTCAGTGATAAACAAGTGTTTGCTGTTACTAGGAGGGCGATATATGCAACACAAAACGGCGGAAATATTAGATGACGTAGTTATTGATCCGATTAAGTTTTCACAGTGGTTTAAAGAGTAGTTCTTAATGTGGAATTTGTGCTTTTCACTAACATATATTATTATTCCACCACCTTTTTTATTTTTCCTCAGTTTTGTGTACATATTGTAGCCCTTTATGCGGTATAAACTACATAAAGAATCTGAGATATTTGCCTCGGTTAACATTATTACGTCGACCTTGCGTTCTGAGGAGTTAAGGCATTGTTCAAGTGATGAGAAATTTTTAATTATTGATCGGATATTCAAATGAATGCATACTAAGTTTATAGCTTTAGGGACATTTTTCAAAAATGATTTCAGATCTATACAATTTTTCATTTCTATTATATCATCTAGACTTATATCCATTATTATGAAGGGGAGATAACAACCGGATATATAGAGTAAGGTAAGTAGATAGACAGCAATGATCAACTTACTACCTACTGGTTTGTTGGGTTGGAAGAGGCACTTTCCTTGAACTTTTGAATATCTTCTACTGACCGGATGATGTACGCTCTTTGATTATCTCCTTCCTTTCTAATACGTAATATTCCTTTTTTGATCCATATGTACCTATAGGTGTCTTTGAGCTCCTGTTTAGTGGACCACAGCAAATGTTTATTGTACGGTGTGAGAGCTTCACACACGAAAAGAGTATCGAGTATTTTGGTGGAGGAGGCTTGTGGAGTGATATCAGAAACGACTATCTTTTTTGTTTTAGATTTTGAAGCGGCAAGCCAAGAAGTTTGCTTCTGGTCCGTTGTTAGTTCTAGCTGAATAGGACCTGGACGGTCATTCTTGCTTGGGAGTCGCTTAACTTCCATTATATCTTCGGTATCTTGTTGCAGAGTTTTAGCTACTTTACTGGCAATTTCCTGAAGATTTTCCGATTCGATAAATGGTATATTATATATCTCGATACATTTGGATAATTTCTGCTGTTCAATCTCTTGGATTCGCTGTTCTAACGCTCCTACCCTCGTTTCTAGATTGTTGTTTTTGTTCGTAAGCTCAATATTCTTCTTTTGTAGGTTGTTTATATTGGATTTCATAATATCCAGACTATCGATAAGTTCCTCCATCTTTTCGGAGTGGAATTGAAGAGATTGCTTTATTTCTCTTAGCTCTTTGTGGATCGTTTTCTCCATCTCCTTTGAAATATCGCAGAGTAGTCGTTTAATGTCAATCTGCATATTTGGAGGCTAAACATCTTCTTCTCCATCATCATCACTTGGAATCACAACCGAACGACGTTTAGACGATTGATTGAGACATTCCTGACAAGTCCATCCAAGGAAGTCCGTTGCACGCACAGCAGTGAGTTGCTTGTTTGTTAGCCCGGTACATTGGGTATTAAGGTGCACTAATTTCTCACATCGATTACATTCTAATCCTGGTTTAGTTTTAGTAATATTCTTATTACAAATATCACATTTAGTAGCCATAGTGAGGGTACTTCACAAAACTTTGTTGTAGCGAGGCACACGCGACTGACAGTTAAGAGCGCACGCGACGGAATGGGTATTTGAAGTAAAACTTCTTTACGCATACTTGACTTGAGGAGTAAACTGCAGTGGCGTTGTGTGGGTGTCGGCCGCCCGGAGCTGAAAACAATTTTTCCGCTCTCTTATTTAGGTATTTCAGTTTAATGTATACTATACATTAATTCTAGAGAAATTTTTGGCAAGAACAGCCATTATTATTTTGCATTATACCTATAGGTTGTTCCGAAAATTGTCAGCCACAGAATAAATACAATCTCTCTTTTCCTGAAGCTATTTTGAATTGACGGCTAATTTCAATACACATCTCCTTGGTGAAAATCATTGGCTACTTATGTGTAGTTCTTTTTAAAATATTTTTTAAGTTTTTCTGCCCCTATTCTTTAGTTTGCCACAATGGAAGTCTCGCGGAACGCTTGTCGTGCTATGATTTTCTATGATTATAAACGAGGGTTAACCTTCAAGGAATCTCACGAAAATTTACAAGGTGCTTTCGGAGAGTCTGCTGACTGCTCCTGCGTTTGCAGCAGTTACTTATTGGTGTCGTGAATTTAATCGTGGTCGAGGGAACCTAAACAATGACCCCAGACCTGGCCGACTACCTACTGCAGTAAATCATGAAAATGTCATCACCATTGGGGTAAGAGTGGCTATTGCGAAATAATAGACACATGACACTTGGGAGATTGAAGCTGAACTGAAGATTGGATCACAGTCAGTTTCCGCCACACTGCATCAACAACTTAAAGTTAGAAAGCTTGCTTCGCGATGGATACCTCATTCTCTCACCGAAGAGAAAAAATCCCGTCGTGTTGATTGGTCCAAATTTATGCTCGAAAAGTTCAAAGGAGGGACTTCGCAAAACGTATCCTACGGCCTTACAACTTTCAAATCTTTGATCTACAGCTACGATCCTCTCATAAATCAGCAATCCACACAATGGGTGTTTGAAGAGGACCAGTTGCCCACAAAAGTTGTTCGCGGTCGGAGCGTAATTTAAAAAAAATATAGCGGTTTTTATCAGGGTTCGAGGATATATATCAATTGATATATATATCCAGGATATATATCCAAAATATATCAAGGCATTTTTAGTGATATATATCGAAATAAACTTTCGTCTTACTAAAACTGATATTAGACTTATTGTTGTTATTTGATTGTAAACTACTACTGTGCAAGTTTATAACGTCAAACTGAGTTTAACTAAGTTTAACTATAACTTTTAATTTTATTACTTATGTTTATTGGATACTGTGAATATATAATTATACTGAGGTATGGTGTACTCTTTGAATTTCTGTGAGACTGATTTTTACTGGTAATAATTAATAATTGAAAGAATTATTACAAGGCTGATTTAATTTCTTTAAAGCTACT